>JAFMSR010000002.1:17596405-18333905 GCA_022818135.1 Saxidomus purpurata | reverse complement strand
TCTGTCAAAAAATTCAATATTTTCAGATAGCCACAGAACACCGTAAAATTAATCAGAAAATTAATAAACTATTTTTTTGTTATGTTCAACCATTGTACTTTCGATTTTAATTCAAGAAAACTTTAGTGCTACTAATCATTTTAAACTAATCAGAAACCAAAGACATGTAATAGGTCCGCAAAGTTTCTCGTGAAAACTAATTATCTGTGCTCACTTTCGCCCAAATATCCGGTGGTCGTTCATCTGCAGTGACTCTAGGAGAAGATTTAAAACATCACTATAAAATCTTGTCTCGTTTTCTGACGGCCATAGTTTTACGAATCAAAAACCTTTGATAAACTTAATGAAATGAAACTTGACCAATGAGTATTTCCTTTCAAAATCCAACTGATACTTTCTATCAGGCTTTTTAAGTTACTATACAATGTATCAACATTAGATTAATCAATTATGGCTAAAAGTTAGCCGTTATGAGGTAGTCATAAATTTGTTGGAAGTTCTTTCTACACGTGAAATTATTATACAATGTGACAAGATTTGATAATACGGATAGGTAACGGATAATTTCAGTTTTTAGCTTTTTTCCGATTCTCTGGTGAAACCAAAAACGTGTTCTTTACTTCATGATTGAGAACAATTTCGTGAAATGAAGCACATGGAATGTACACATGTATAGGTCCAACACATGTATGCATGCTGTATCTATCACTGTAATCTGTCACTCCAGCTTTTGTCTCTTTGTTACTATGCAAACAAAACAATGCGTAAGACTGGTTTCCTTAGTTGTTGAGTGGACTGGAGTGATGTAAAATAAACAATACATTCTGAAAACCACATAATACATATTACATAACTAATGTGTTCTATTCATCTAAAGTATCAACTTAACATACAAAAGAACTTTAACCTTTGTCTCAAAACCATTAGCATTACCTATTATTTCAAAAGTAATGCATTATCATTAGTATTGACTCAAACAATTTGCGGAAACTTAAAGTCAGAACTCAGTTGTATTACTTCCGAGTTTAACATATTTACAGAATAAACACGATACAGGAAGCCATAAAGCTTCAAAATAGGAAATATAATACAACACTATCGAGCACCTGTCTCTTGTATAATCACTTTTGTCAGTTCAATTTTCTATCTAAAATCTACTATTGTTACACTTGATAAACATGAGTTTTTCAAAACTGGTGTCACTCAGTCAGCCACGATCAGGCCTAAATATTTTGCCAGCAATTGAAAACAGACGCTCAACAGGAGCTGAGGTAGCAGGCACTGCCAGGAATTTAGCTGCAAGACAATGAAGCGTTGGATATTTTGAGCCCTTTTCCTTCCTGTACACAAGGGGATAATCTTTCCTGTCAATACAGTCAATATAATCAACCTCAGTACTTTTTCTGCCAGAGGATTTTCACAACCGTTTAGGAGTAAAGGGTATATTGCAAACAATTTGCTTGAAATTTCATACTCTTGTTTGAAAGAGCTTCTTTTGGCACATCGGGGTGATTCAGCATATTCATGTTTGCACATCACATGCAACTTTAACTGCCCACTTAATTTCACAGGTAGACAGGTGAACAGACTATAAATCTATAACTGGTCCACTGATCTTAATTTACAAATAATTTCTGTGATCTATTGGCAGTATACTACGTCTTCATTTACTCTTTGAGTTCATTTTGGGCAAATACATCTTAACAACTTCAACTTGCTTTAGGCAAAATTGCTTTAACAACCTTAATACCATATATTTAAATGGCTGCAATATGTATTTTAATAAATTCATTTATACATAAACATAACATGATAGCTCAGGTCAAATCAATATGATCGAAGACACACTTCAGATATACAGCTTTCCTTTCATTTTCTCACTGTACAATTTGTGTTTATACATCAGCCTGTGACAACAGCTAATGCAGAACTTTTTAGAAATCCAATGCATTAAATTAGCATTAAATATAATGCAAAACTGTCTGCATTAGTCATTAGTTGCATTTGTTAAAAAAGCTAATGCATTAGCAATGAATTATCATTAGTTTTTGCATTACCCCACCCTGAGATAAACACAGATCTTCAACTTGACCACTTTCACATAACACGCTTATAAGTCTTTCATGAACAGGTTTTCGAACAGAACGATGAGCGTAAAACACCTCACATGAATTGTTCGAACATTGATAATTCGTGTCAAAACGATTAAAAGGGTATACATTTTCACTGTATTTTGTGTAACATTTAATAACAGAACTAAGAATATAAATTGAACAATGAATGTATATACTGGTTAAACAAAAGAATAATAACAAAAATACACTGCGATACACAGTCAAAGTAATATCCTAATATCGAACCTTGTAACACATGTTGCCGTAGTCAGATTAATCCTTTTGTTTATAATAATAATGAACTTAAAAATCCAATAGAGTCGTCAGGAGATAATTGCCCACACTGTGTTTGAATGACTCAAACACATTGTATTGACATACATGTTTTCCATACTTTAACATTCAACATATAAAGTTATTATATACCTTCACAAACTTTCTACATAGATCCCTCCTATACAGCCTTTGATGTCCTATCGCTTTAAAGTCTTCAACATCATCAGAAATGTCAGCTAAATTGTCAAAAACATTATCCTCTGCACTGCTTCCCATGTCAGATAACGTTTGTTTTTGTATTTCATTTTCCATCTCAGTATCGCTGAGAACGACAATATTTTGATGGGTTAGCCATTTAAGTGATACATTTTCGTCAGTCAGATCATGAACATGTTCATAGCCTATTACCATTTCATGACCCGAATCATTAACAAAGTCGTGAAGCAGTTTTGCACAGTTGTGGAAATCTATTGAACACGGAATGTAGAATGAATATAGAAGTACTATAGCATTATCTAATGTATGAAAAATCTTCATGTAAGTATTCTCCATATTCTCAAATACACCATGTCCACCTCTATCACCAGTTTTACTTTTCTTTAGTTTTGATTTCTTTCTAGTTCGGTATAGTACTTCTTCATCAATAATATTGAACAAATATTTTCTATCTGGATCAAACAGTCTACACTCGCCATGTTCGAAAAAGTATTTTTCACCTGCATTCATCACGACAGCTACACGGCCATGATGGACAACTCTTGAAGCTATTTCTGAACGGTAACTAACTGTGTGCAAGTAATCTGTAAATGTTTGTAATACAGAAAAGTCTTCGCTTAGAATTTCCTCTTTAGATACAATAGCAGCAACCATGACTTGACTCTTACGTTTTCTGGTTCTTAATGGATCTAATAAAATATCATAAATGTGAAACTTTGTTTCAATGCCAACATCTCTGAGGGAAACAAGAAATCGTAGAAGTTTTCTGCGACAAATTATGATATTTTCCCTAGCCATATATGATGTTTACATCGTCACATTTCTGCAATAGTGTGTGAAAAAGATAAAAATATAATATTGAGTGATTTGAATATATAAACTGTTAAGCATTTCATAAATAGATTTATGTTATTTCAGATATTTAAGAGACCTAATAAGTGAAGATTAGGCAAAATACAATACATACGTGTAAAGCTTGTATCCGCCGGTTTAATCATATTGTATTAAAATTATGTAAAATCATACTACTTTCGTTTTGATATTTTCCAAAAATTACATACTTACAAACTACCCACATAACGTCCTTGTTAACTATATTTAAAATGCGTGACAGCTGTGTATCGATTTACTGTATCAAGATATCATTGTACTTAAACAATAAACGGTGCATAATTTACTATCAGAGGTACAAAGAGTATTTTGATATGTAAATAATTTTTAAGCTATTATCAGTTATATCATACTGTGACGAACTGATAATCTTTAGTATCAACCAATTTATAGACGCAGAGGGTGGCAGTTCATACGGACAGACGATCTTTACTGAAAACAATAATATTTACATACATGTATACTCGTGCATCTTGTCAGATATGCGCATACCCGAGTTATCGATTTGGAGTAAATAAGCATTTTATTGTAAAAATCCGTGTGTCGCTCCTGCAAAATCATAACGCTGTATGGCGTTCATTCAATGTCATCACATCACTAATTTGAGACTATGAGAAGTTGCAATGATGAATTGCGTGAGTAAAGTTATGATGGTAAAATGTCGCGTATCGCAACCGTTACCATGCCTTCTGCATTCGTAACTTATTAATTACCAGAGAAGGCATTTGCATAAACAGAACATCTTAATTTTCAGGTTTATTTATCGTATACAACTTATATTTTCCAGTTGTCATCATAGATTTATTAATTTAGTGTACAATTATGCATTGCCAATACACCTTTTTTTATTGGTCGCTTTCTTTCAAAAGTACAATACTGTAAGACATATACATGTTTGTACTTGAATTCAAGTGACAGCGTTTCATGTAAATAAAATCGTCGTATGGCAAGTTGATAACAAACACTATTTTTCTTTTCTTTGTATATGAACTGTTCTATAATTATGTTAGTTTCTATTTTCTCATCAGCTCTCGTATTTTATTTGTTTGTAGTTCAGTTTTTACTTTTTTTACGCAACCTCATATACGCCTCCATTTGATAGTTGCTACGTCGCTATGCGATATTATTCTGACATGAAGCAATGTTTTCAAGACTTGCGACAGTATTTTTGTCGAAAACGCTTTATTATTAGTAACCCAAAAATGTCTAAATATGTCCGTAACATTCCTTTGGAATAGGAAAAGATATATACACACAGTGTGTATCATCTTTTTCTCTGGAAGTGATGTCAGATATTTATATAGTCATAATCGTATTAAACATACATAAAAGTACATATTATTTTTATATAAAAATATCACACAACTTTCATATTCAACAGATAAATGAATTATATTGCTTCGTTATTTTTCTACAAATGTCCTTTCTATACAACATTAGATGTCCTGTCTCATCCAAATGCTCAATATCTTCAGAAATATCGACAACGAAATCCCACATACTAATCCATTCTGTGAAACTCTCATTAGCTCCGTTACCCGTGTCAAGTGACATCTGTTCATCTATTACTTCTTTCAAATCAGTGTTGCTGATAACGACAATATTTTGCATATCAAGCCAAGTTAAGGATATTTGTTCGTCAGTGTGTTCGTAAACACGATCGTAGCCTATCACCATTTTGTGACCCGAATCATTAACAAACTCGTGTAGAAGTCTGGCACAATTATGAAAATCTATTGAACACGGAATGAAAAATGAATATAGAAGTACAATAGCATCAGCTGACGTATGGAAAGTTTTCAAATAGACATTTTTCATATTTTCAAACACTTTCTTATCAGTTTCGACTTTCTTTCGTTTTGATTTCTTTGTGCGAGGCCGTATTTCATCATCAATAATCCTGAACAAATATTTTTTGTCTGGATCAAACAGTCTACACTCTCCATGTTCGAAAAAATGGTTTTTACCTGCATTCATTAAAACAGCTACACGGCCATGATGGACAACTCTTGCTGGTATTTGTAATGGGTCCCTAATTCTGTGCATGTAATCTGTAAATACTTGTAATGCAGAAACGTCTTCGGTTAGAATTTCCGCTTTAGAAACAATAGCAGCAGCGATGACTTGCTTATTGCGTTTTCTGTTTCTAAAGGGATCTAAAACGACATCATAAATGTGGAACTTTGTTTCAATGCCAACATCTCTAAGGGCAACAAGAAATTGTTGAAGTTTTCTACGATAAATTTTGGGATTTGCCTCGGCCATATATAATGTTTACGTCTTCACCAGCTACAGTTCTGCCATTGAGTTTATACGACGTGCAGTGCACTAGATTATCTGAAATATTAAACATGTCTTAGATGGATTAATGTAATGAGTTTGACCTAACATGCCATTTCAGAAGCTTAACAGATTTACCCTACATTCTTATACACAATTTACATTCAGACAATACTTACGAAACTTCCCTTTTTTATAGTTTAATGGGCATACATTCTAAGACTCTGCATATATAAACATCAATTGAAGAAAGCTGACTTTTGCTCCCTTGCCATGATTTAAAATATTTAGCAAGGTATTTTTTTCGATATTAGATTTCACCCCGTCTATATGTTTTTATAGAAACGTTTACATAAAATATCAGCACTTGAATTCGTTCCTAGCAATTACGTATGTATTCTCATTTAAATAGTTTACAAAAAGGTTATACATGTGTAATGTGTTACCTTTATGAATAATAGCTACACGTGTGCTATGAAAAATACAATGCAAAATCAACGGATTTGATTTGACTCATCGGAACATATTTGTAGTTCGATATATACGATTACTTTACTGTACATTTTTCATTGTTGGGTCAGTAAAAATTGTTCCTTAGATCCGAAGTTTTCTTATAACTTGAGTACGTTATAATCATATATTTCTACATTAACCAAAGAAGAGAAAATATCGAGCATAAAAAAACCTGTTCGTTATATCCGGAGTTACGTTATATCCGGAGTCGTTATAACGGAGTTTACTGTAATGAGTTTTACCTAAATTTCATTTCAGAAGCTTTAAAGATTTACGCTACATTCTTATACACAAAGTACAAAAAATACTTACGAAACTTCCCTTTTTTAGTTTAATGTTAAGCTATGTGAATAACAAATTACTTTCGTTTTATCATTTTCCAACATATCTACCCATATGCAGAGTGTAGTTATAATTTATAAATTGTGTAACTTGTGTGTATCGGTCCGCATCATTTGACAATGTACAAATCAATTGATATGTAGTGGATTGAACAGTTATCAAAATTACCTCTTCGTGACGAAATAATAATCTTTAGTATCAAACCGTTACGGAAGCACAGAGGTGACATGTGGGAATTTTTTTTATATTATCACGTGGCCACGCGATAATAAAAAAAGAAAAAACGAAAAACTAAACGCTATCGCGTGGCCACGCGATAATAAAAAAAGAAAAACGAAAAACTAAAGTTATCGCGTGGCCACGTGATAAAAAAAAACAGAAAAAAACGAAAAACTAAAGTTATCGCGTGGCCACGTGATAATAAAAAAAGAAAAAAGGAAAAACTAAAGTTATCGCGTGGCCACGTGATAATAAAAAAGAAAAAACGAAAAACTAAACGTTATCGCGTGGCCACGCGATAATAAAAAACAGAAAAAAACGAAAAACTAAAGTTATCGCGTGGCCACGTGATAATAAAAAAAAAAGAAAAAGGAAAATCTAAACGTTATCGCGTGGCCACGCGATAATAAAAAAAAAAAACGAAAAACTAAAAGTTATCACGTTTTTTTTTCGTTTTTCTTTTTTTATTATCGCGTGGCCACGCGATAACGTTTTGTGTTTCGTTTTTTCTTTTTTTATTATCACGTGGCCACGCGATAGCTTTAGTTTTTCGGTTTTTTTTATTATCGCGTGGCCACGCGATAACGTTTAGTTTTTCGTTCTTTCTTTTTTTATTATCGCGTGGCCACGTGATAATATAAAAAAAATCCCACAAGTTACCTCTGTGCTTCCGTAAACCGTTCATAGATAAACCAATCGATACAAATCGATGTTTTCTGAAAAGAATGACTTGACCGATTTAGTTTTTAAAAAATATCAGTGCAATCATTTGCAATACACTTTGAAATATCATGATATGTTTGTGTTTGTGAATGGAACTGCAATGTTTATGTAAGTAATATTTCGTAATTTTCTGACAAGATTATCCCAGCAGCCACAGCCTTTTCATAATTAGGTATCATAAATATCAAAATTAGAAAGTACAATTAAATGCGCTAGTTTGTATTTGATTTGCTAGAAAGTTGAACATATTATCGTGACAGCTATCTTTCTATCTCGATCGAGGCAGTTCCAAGCAGTAACACGAAAAATTACAGTTATACTAAAAGATTTTCAGGAAATAAGAATTATATCATGTTATCATCATTTAGCATCGGTCAAGAATATTATCGCAATGGCTACCTGGCTATTTCACAACAGAAATATGCCACCATACTGTGGCTTTTCGAAACGTGAAAATAAAAAATAAAAATAGTACATGTTAGTAAAATAGCTAGGCGAGTTTGCAAATGATTCGTGTCATGAAATAATAATAGAATATGAAAACGTTTACGCCCGTACAAACGAAAATGTATCTTCTGTATGGCTTATCCCCACTTGAGGCCTCTTCTGCTTGTTTTTTACGGTTAATGTGTTTTGTGTTATCTCGTTCGTACGAGATGTGATCTGGGTGAGCTGGAATTAAACAAGAGCGTGAAAAGGTTTCGTGCGCAGTCTCACACAGTTCTTGGGAAAGAAAGGTCGTTTTGGTCTTTGGCCAAATTTGAGAGTCCTTAGATTGTTTCAGATGGTTTAAGGTAAATAGCTGGTTTTGCTGAATTGTTCTAGCTTGGTGTAATTCTTTCGTTGAGTTATTCTTTCGTTCTTTCGGTTTGTGGTAATTTTATAAGTTTACGCGCTTTACATTTTTGTCAAGTTAAAAGATGGCAGTCTCGAATGAGCAGAACTTTATCTTTTGGTTATCGGTTTCCGAACATGTAATATGCATGTTAAACCATAACCTTTGTTGTTAACAGTAACCAGCACCAACACCAGCATGGATAAGTGACAGAAAGTCAGTGTGTGTGATAGAGCTACATACATGTATGGTTTACAGATTTCATAAATCTGGTGAGTAAATATGAGGAATGTTCAAATATGAATGCATCTAAGCACATAAAAATGTATCCTTGATAGATTTCAATGAATATTTTATTTTGTCCCCTCGAAGTATTCACCTCCAACAGATATGCAAAGTTTCAGTCTTCTAATCCAATCCTTGAAGGCATTTTCATAGTCTTTTCTATGTATACTATGAAGACAGTGGAATATTGCAGAACCGAGGTGTTTGCGCTGGACAAATTTTCGACCTGAAAGGTATTTTTTAAGCCTTGGGAACAAAAAGAAGTGACACGGGGCAAGGTCAGGCGAATACGGAGAGTGAGGGAGCACAACAACATTTTCCTGCTTCAGAAAGTCTTGTACAATAGACGCCTTGTGCGATGACGCATTGTCATGTAGCAATCTGACATTTGCCAAACCAGTTGCAGGTCTTCGATTTTTGAAATATTTCTTCAGTTTTCGGAGAACTTTAGTCTTCTAAAACTTCGCATTTACGGATTTGCCTTTAGGTACAGCAACTTGAAAGTCAGGACCCTGATTTGTGAAGAATATGGCATACATTACCTTCTTGACACTCATGGTCCGCTTTGCAATGCATGGTCTTTTGCCAGACTTCGTTGCCCATATCAGTTATGAATCTTTCGTTTGGGCTCAAAAAAGTGAACCCATGTCTCGTCACCAGTGACGACATTTGCGAAAGACCGTGCATTGTAATTTGGAAACCGTTTAAGCAACATTTTCGCGCATTGCACGCGTGCCCTTTTCTGCTCATCTGTCAACAGATGGGGAATCCATCTAGCACAGATCTTTCTCATTTTCAAATTACGTTTCAGAATTGCATGAGCTGTTTCTAATGAGATGCCAACCATACTAGCTATTTGCCTAGCGGTGTATCTTGCATCAGTAGCAACTATTTCTTTCATTCTAGCAACCATCTCGGCAGACGTTGCTGTTTTCGGCCGACGGCCATGTGGTGCATCTTCTGTTGAAACTAACCCACATTTGAATTTCTTAAACCAACGAATAACTGTCGAAAAAGACATTTCATTATGCCCATAAACAGAACATATTTCATCAAAAAATGTCTTTACACCCTATGCCAAGAATACAACGATTCTTAATATAGGACCGTATTTCAACGGCGTACGCTGACCTTCTTCCAACCATTTTTGTATTAGTATACACGGGTAGGTAATGTTTAGAGAGCGATAGACACAGCTAAAGTGAACGGATTTTAATGGGTGTGGAATCAATGTAAAGCTAACTTGTTTATCTATCCAATAATCTTGATTTCCTCCTGATTTTCACATTATTGGGCGAGATAACGTACTACCACAGGCCTTGGTTCAGCTCTATATTACTCTTTCATTGGCATGTTTTATATTCAAAACATGTTTTACCCACTATTTATACGTCATAGTGTAAAAAAATAAAACTTTAAAAAAATTTTTTTTTTCACTGGGACATATTATATATAAAGGTATACAACGCGAGCGTAACGCTATGGAAGCTTACTAGGCAAACTTGTAGAACATTTGATAATCGGAGTTTATACGTTTGAAGCCTTTAAACAAAGGATCGTACATAGTGGACATTTAAAGTCTTCCATAAAAAGTACATTGACAACATAAACACCTTTCAAATACGCAGCACAAGGCTCTGTGAACGATTTGTTTCATTTTACACTGACGATGTCAACATCTGAAGACATGTTGACAGGAGAGGTGATAAAAACCAGGAGCACGTTTGCTTACCGGACTCGGGTAGGTATCAAACCACTAGATCCCTCCATAAACTGTCGCGCTATGCTGTAGGGTGCCATACATATAAAAGAAACAGCAACAAGTAATGATTGCTGTTATTCGGTAATTGAATGCTCAAGTAAACAATAAATTATGATATTCGGCGTGTATGTAGTAGTATACATGCAGTAGATACAGTTTTTACTATTATTATTTCATTTATACTGTTTAAAGTCTCGGTCGACCCTGGGATATCTACCCAGGTGAACTTTTGAACTGGCGCAGGTTGAAGAGACAGATGTAGATACAAGACAATCCAGGCAAAATAACCCAGCTCTTTTATGAATAGACCCCTTGCATCTTTTACGTGCACTTTGTACAACACTGAAACACGTGACACTACCTGTTGGTGGCGGATGGGAAACAATGAAAAGCATTACTGAAATTGTCATTACCCCGACCAGGCTTCGAACACGGGACCTCCGGATTCGTAGTCAGGAGCATTGACCACTCGTCCACCGCGCTGACCTTCACTATTATTTCCCCTTTATTTGAAACCACCATTTACTGTACTGTAAATATATGTGAACGTTCCACGTAGTAATTAAAAACGCCCATTTTATTCAACCTGTTGTGTTTGGTTCGGGTCGAGAGAAAAATGACCGCCATACATTGGTAAGCATTTCAGTTACATAAATATGCAATGGCTGTATCCATGTGACATCTGTTTTCTTACGGCGCACCAGTGTACTATTTCAATCTATATTGTGGAAGAAAAGAAAACAATATGTGCTTAGGACAACGGTCCAGAGAATGCTAGGTAGGGTAGGGACACATTAAAAGCACAAATTTCCTTTTTTTTGGGGGGAGGGGGGAGGAGGGGGGCCGCTAGGTAGGGTCGGGTTTAACAGATATATTTTTTTGGCCTAGGTGATAACATATTTTCCCCAAAACGAGGTTAATAAATCAAGCTGTGCTTAGGACAAAGGTCCCAAGAATGCTAGGTATATAGGGTAGGGACACTTTATTATTATTATTTTTGCCTAGGCGATACCATATGTTCCTTATACAAAATTGCGATATGACCTATTCAAAAGGGAATTGTTGATTTCAACTTTTCGAATGAGTGATATTATTTATTCTTTGTAAAAGGGGGATATCACCTATTTATTTCAAACGGTAATATCAAGAGTTCGAAGGGAAGAATATGCCACTCAAAGGCACTTAATGTTACTGATATCGTCATCTCGAAAGGCAATATCACATACATGTATTTCGTCTATGAATGAATAGACTTATTGATATCAACTATTCCTGTGATAGCCATTAATGATATCACCTATTGAAAGGGACTATTTCACATAATGTTTGCCTTTTTAACAGATGATATCAGTTATTCGAATCGGTGATATGACCTTTTTCCTTTTTAAAGGGAATAACACGTATTCCAAAATGTGATTTTTTCCCATTCCAGTGCTTTAACAAGTGCAATCACCTATTCCAAGGCAATAGTTGATATCACTACTTCGAATGGGTTATATCACCTTTTCGATATGTGATAAAAATCTCTTTCGTAAGGTGATATCATCAATTAAAATGGGTAATATCACAAACTATTCTGTCTATGATGTATGGCCACAAGATCTCGGACGTGTTCGGACCTGCACCACATTTCCTCGTTTACACTCTAGGCTTGGTCACATCTCTGTAGCAATCTTTACCAAACTTGCACAAAAATGTATTGCCACAAAAACTCCGACGAGTTCAAACGTTGACCACGTGGGGTTACATTCTAGGTCACTAAGTCAAATAATAATAGTAAAATATTCTCAACACTCTAGCTGTCACATATGATACCCAATCATCATGGGAATTAGTCTGAATCTTTTTCGACAGGATCTGTACACCAAGTACAAAGTTAGGTCACACGAGGTCCTAAACAATGCCACCAGGTACAATAATTGAAAAACTGGTTTAACACTATACAAGACACATTTTATACAATTACAGTTCGCTAGCATTTCTTCATGTTTCTTGGTTGGGTATTAAACTTGGTCAAGTAGGGTCTAAAAGCAGGTAACTAGGTCAAATCATAGAAAAATCGTGTAAACTACCCAGAAGCATCATATTTTACCCAATCACGCTGTCATTTAGCCAGAATGCTTGTATTGGTAGACTTTTTATTTAATATGAAACCTAGTCTCATGGTGTCGAAATCTTTATGAGAAACCTTTGACGAAAAACATCATTAATTTTTCTTGTCTAAACTGCAATTGCTGGAGTTTTATATCGTCTTCTATCAAGTTCCCCTAGCAGCCGGTTACTTCCTCAGGTACCAGTAATTTCTTAAGCAAAATGCTTTCCTCTAGCAACCAGTAATCACATGAGCAAGCAATCAGCCCCATGGTACCCTGTAATTTCCTTAGCAACCGGACTTTACCTAGTGACCCACCCCAACCCTAGAGAATTTTTTACCCAAAACAGAAATAAAATTGAAAAATTGCAGAAATACTTACCAATGTATGGCGGTCATTTTTCTCTCGACCCGAACCAAACACAACAGGTTGAATAAAATGGGCGTTTTTAATTACTACGTGGAACGTTCACATGTATTTACAGTACAGTAAATGGTGGTTTCAAATAAAGTGGAAATAATAGTGAAGGTCAGTGGACGAGTGGACAGTGAAGGTCAGTGGACGAGTGGTCAATGCTCCTGACTACGAATCCGGAGGTTCCGTGTTCGAAGCCTGGTCGGGGAAATGACAATTTCAGTAATGCTTTTACTTGTTTCCCATCCGCCACCAACAGGTAGTGTCACGTGTTTCAGTGTTGTACAAAGTGCACGTAAAAGAAGCAAGGGGTCTATTCATAAAAGAGCTAGGTTATTTTGCCTGGATTGTCTTGTATCTATATCTGTCTCTTCAACCTGCGCCAGTTCAAAATCTTGGCAAGTTCGCCTGGGTAGATATCCCAGGGTCGACCGAGACTTTAAACAGTATAAATGAAATAATAATAGTAAAAACTATATCTACTGCATGTATACTACTACATACACGTCGAATATTATAATTTATTATTTACCTGAGCATTCAATTACCGAATAACAGCAATCATTACTTGTTGCTGTTTCTTTTATATGTATGGCACCCTACAGCATAGCGCGACAGTTTATGGAGGGATCTAGTGGTTTTGATACCTACCCGAGTCCGGTAAGCAAACGTGCTCCTGGTTTTTATCACCTCTCCTGTCAAAATGTGTTCAGATGTTGACATCGTCAGTGTAAAATGAAACAAATCGTTCACAGAGCCTTGTGCTGCGTATTTGAAAGGTGTTTATGTTGTCAATGTACTTTTTATGGAAGACTTTAAATGTCCACTATGTACGATCCTTTGTTTTAAGGCTGCAAACGTATAAACTCCGATTATCAAATGTTCTACAAGTTTGCCTAGTAAGCTCCCATAGCGTTACGCTCGCGTTGTATACCTTTATATATAATATGTCCCAGTGAAAAAATTTTACACTATGACGTATAAATAGTGGGTAAAACATGTTTTGAATATAAAACATGCCAATGAAAGAGTAATATGGAGCTGAACCAAGGCCTGTGCGTACTACATGCATTCATATTTGAACAATCCTCGTATCTATGTATTGTATAGGAGTATTTTTGGTAAAACCCAGATTTGTATGTATTTTATAAATTGTGTTTCATTGTGTTATTTAAATTATAACTATAATTCAAGGAGACCACTGTGCTATATTTGGTTTCTGTGGAAAAGACAAACTGTATCTTAGTGCTATGTCACGTGTTCTTGTGACTAAAGAGAGATCAGACTCCGATTATACCTTGAACGAGGTTGGTGGACCTAATAAGCACAATTAAACATGAAGTGATATAAAGTGATATAAATTATTTTCGGACCCAAAGAGAAAAGGACTCTTATTATAGAAGTTGTTAAATGCATTATTTATTAATATAGATTAAGTAAAGTATGTTGTATTTACACTTTCAGAGCCTTTCTTGTACGAGGCGTCACAGTTGTCAAGTTGTCACAGTCACTAGTTGCCAGTGTATTATATTATAATGCACAGAATAAATGGACATATTGAACCTGTAATGTAGATAATAAAGATATCTCCAGAACCCCGGGTATAACATTAGGAAGCAAATAAATTGTTCTAATCGATAGGGAGGAAATAAAATACGGAACAGCCGTTATGACATTGGTAGAAAACTGTAGGAAAATTTCAAAGACTGGAGTAGCATGTGCGATGTCGATATTGACAACCACGATGACATGTCGGACGTTTGTGATGAGCAGCTTTGAACGGAAACACTGCAACAAGGTTATGTAATAATTTGCCCACCTGCTGATAAAAACACGACATTAAAGTATATAATGAGCAATAATACGACATTGAAGTATATAATGAGCAATGATACGACATTAAAGTATATAATGAGCAATAATACGAGTACACTGAAAAATGTCAAAAACTTGCACAGAGCAAAGTGAGTATACATGTATAATTTTATAGCTGTAACACAAGTTATCGTTTTCCATCTTTGTGAATTTTCTTCTGAAAATCAACTAGATGTACATGAAAGTTGTAAAAGCAAAATTTATTGCGTTGCGCCTCAGCGCAACGCATGTTTGGGGTCACGTAACTGGAAGTCACTGGTGAGGTGGCAATGATCAATTTATCACCGTATCGGTAGTAGTGAATAAATTCGTTTTCGATACTGAAAAGACTTCGTTGAAGTTACTGACATTGAACTAATTCCACTGGTAAACAGTGCAGTATTCTAAATTTGCTACAAAGGCACAGAATAGTTTAATGATAAAAATGATGAATAATCGTGTTTTATATTAAACAATTTTTTTTCGGCAAATAACAGTTCATTTCGGTAAATATTTAGGTATGTGGTAAAACCCTGACCAGACCAGACCAGACCAGACCAGAACACACAAAAGGCCGATCGTACCAGAAATTTTTGCCGATATGACTTACACACAACAGCGTTATTATTTCGGTATTAAAATATCTGCATTTGGTACATGTGTAACCAAACTAGATTTTTCATTGTTGAAGTAATAATATTGAGCACTAAGAGCAGTATCGAAACGTTTTCATCTGTAATAGAAACTATAAAATTCAATGTTAGTTCACCGAATGGATTTATTTGTGTGTATATAGGCCCGCTCATGTTTTACCGAGTTCTGAGTATTCTTTGTTTATATTGTTTTGTTCATATCGGCGGAAATTTCCGGTAGGTTTCGTGCTTTCCGTGGTGTAGTCTTTTACCCCCAACAATTAAAATTTTCCAAATTGAAAGACCCGCCATTACGATCTTTGCGGGACTGTTTCTCCCCATTATGGTGGTCAGGAAATTTGTTTAAAAAATTAAAATTCACATAGAAAGTACAGTAACAGCCTATGCTCACTACAGATGACCACTATATACAATTTACATTCGTAAATATCCATCTTTACAGGTCAAGTTCGATTATGGCCACATTTGCACTTAATAGTTCAGAGAAAAACATGTGTGATAGTCGTTATACATTTTCATACTTGCATGTTACTGAATAGCACAAAGCGGGAGCATCCGTTTCCTTTGCACACATTTCTAGATTTTGCTCTATTACTCTAGGTAGAAAAACTCTGACATATTGTAAAACAAATGATTAAATAGAACACCATCTTATACTTACTACTCTGGGAAATATTACAGTCTGTATGCCACGAAGTTTTCCTTGCAAGAACGGTAACATACACTTCCACTTAATATACTTGTATAAATTTTGTATATATGTCTTTGCACAGTTATTGTAGTCATAAGCAATTATTATAACATTCTAAACAATGCAACCAGGGATTTGACGGGTATATTGTCGTAATTGCAAGACTCAGTGTAATTTGAAAATTAAAAAAAACTTGCTTCTTTCTATTCCTTGGTTTTAATCAATCGGCCCCTGTATTAAAGTTGTGAAGTATATTAAGAGTATGCATGTGATTATATTGTTATTGTAAAACATTTTAAAATTCTGACAAGACTTCTGGCATTTATTCTTGTTTTCATAGTATTAGCTCACCTGATACAAAGGATGACTGTCGACCTTGAAAACATTCTAGAGACTACCATCATGAAAATTGGTCAACTTGAATGTTTGTCTCAATGATTTCTACGTCAAGTTTGAATCTGGGTCATCTGGAGTTATATAGAAACTCGGTCACACAGTCAAATTAAAGAAGAACCTTGTAAACACTCTAGAAGCAACATTTTATAGCCAATTAAATGAACATTGGTCAAAATGTTTGTCTATGTTATATTGGAATGGTGGTCACCTTGGATCCAAAACTAGGTAACAAGATCAGATCAAGAGATAACTTTTTATTGCTCTAAAAGTCACATTTTATAACCAATTTTTATGAGAATTAGCCAGAATCTTCCGGTCTTGATGATGACCTAACTAACTCTGGAAACATATAGATCAAGGTTGATTTTGATCACATTGTGTAATAAGTAGGCCATGCACTCAGGTGGACGATATAGGGTCAAGATGGCTATTCTTGTTGACAGTTCTAGTCAAGTGAAGAAAATCAGTCGATTTTATATGTCTCTCTCTTGTTTTTTTAATGTCTCAAAATCGTGCTCCGAAGTCTAACACAGTTCTGCCTTTAATACAAGTCATCATCATTTCCGTGGGCAACTCCGCAGTAACTTTTCACTTGTTTTCTCAAAGCCATTCAGTTTGGAAAGCATTAGGTATGTTTTAACAAGCCTGTTTTTGTGCATTACCTGTACAATTCAGCTGATCTTCATCATCATGCACAAATAATTAACATAAAATAGATACTTTGATAGCCTTTTGGAAATGTAAGACATTTTCGTGTGTATGATTGACATTTTATTAACATATCAGACACGTAATATATATTTCAATGTAGAAAATCTGAAATACTTCCGTCTTGACCCGTGCCCCCACATGTCATCACCAGTGAAAATGCGATTCAAAAACGGTTTTTCTCCTGCTTAAAACTATTTAAATTATTTTTGACATGGTTACTTGATTAGTATCTTGGTAACCTGTCAACTGTATTAGCACCATCTCGCACTAGCCTTGCTCATACCAAGTTCTCAGTGAGGTGATTCGTTGTATGTCAATGATTTCAGCTGCTTCGGCGATCGTCCAACATTTTTAACCAATGGGGGATCATTGCCTAAACGGGACTCCCAGACCTAGGTTTGTCACAAAGGCTGGTTTTGTCGCTGCGAAACTGAGAAACTAAGTTGTAGAACACATAACGTGATATGCAGACATCTCCAACTTTTTTATGCAACCCTTGGTAAATATGGCTTTTAACCCAGCAGGAATGTTCTAACAGACCGATGTCCTTCTAAGTTAGAGTCCATGTTAGTCATAACACCTCTCATGCATAATTTGCATATTCATGTACAATGTCCACACAATCTTTTCATTGAAAATCACCCGACTAAATTATTCACGAGAGAATTTAGTTATCGCTTATGTATGAATTGCTATGTAAATTCACGTGTAAAGAGAGGATCGCGAAAAGTAACAGATTGAATCTGAGCCTTGGAATTGTCAGCAACCACTAGGGCCTAAACCGATTTGCCACATCCTAACATAACTCCTCCTGGAGTAAGCTTTACAGTAAATTAGTGTAAATAAAATGCATCTCCGAGTTTAGTTCTAACATTAGCAGCGAAGTGCCGGAACATGAAATTTAAAAAAATGAAAAACAATTTGGAGATATTTGTCAGTGAAGGCAATAACTTGTAACAGGTAAGAGCACGGAGAAATAAACAATTGTGGACACGACTGAGCATGTAAAGGACTACGAATCTACCCTCGCCAGTGTAATACATGCAGGAGCTAGGAAAAGAGTATCATGGAGACTTACTCTTAAGGGACCTTCTTATCCTCAAACTGGAAAGTGTCTATATAAACTTTTTATGGTCTTACGAAACGGTTAAAATGGTCTTGTTTCTTTTTCTACCATAGTTTGTGAATTACATCTCCATAGAAAATTGGATGTGTAAAATGCATAGGTAAGTACATAAATAATAATAATAATAATACATTTGTATAAATAACAATAATAATAATAATAATAATAATAATTGTTATACAAAATGTGAGTCTGATCGATACATTCAGTTACAAAATTGATTCAGAAATTTTAAAGGCGTTACCAATGAAGAGTTCCAACAAAACGGATGGCATGCTAATGTGAAAACTGGAAGGGTCTACTTACCACATTTAGTGATTCACATGAAATTTTATGATCATCATTGAATGCTTAACATGGCATAGTCACTAAAATAACTTTAAAAAGATTTTGATACTAAATTATCGTAACGTAGCATGATTAACATAGCATATTAGGCTGTGAAAACTATTTACTATGTAAAGTAAACATTTTGTTGAATAACTATGAAATGCCCGCAAATACTCTTGTAATAAAACAAAAATCTGTTTATTATGTTTTAATAGGATGTGTATGCTTTCTTTTTGTATTTAGATTTTTTCAACATATGTGTACAGTTAGTAAGTGCTCTTGAAGTTGCTAAATTGGAATTTACTCAGTACAGTTAATTAATGTCTTGGAAATGGTATAAATTTAGTTTATATTTGAATTTATATTAAGCATGGCAAGAACAAAGGTGCAATATCTCAACTTTTGTTGTTTTGGGGAATGTAGCCACTTA
This sequence comes from Saxidomus purpurata, assembly GCA_022818135.1. Taxonomy (NCBI): domain Eukaryota; kingdom Metazoa; phylum Mollusca; class Bivalvia; order Venerida; family Veneridae; genus Saxidomus; species Saxidomus purpurata. The sequence continues at coordinate 18,314,751 of JAFMSR010000002.1, read as the reverse complement.
AGCAACAACAGTTTACTTAATCTCGATGGTTTACGTTTGTGCGGTTGGCTGTGGTTGTAAGTTTTCTTTGTTTTATGAAGGAGTTTATGCATTTGATAACTTCTGTACGCTTCGTAATAAATATGCAGTCATTTAAATTTCTCAGTTCCATATTGCCAGTGAGTACTCATTGTCCTTTTTTGGTTGTTGTTAGTACTCTCATTCACCACATGGGCAGACTGAATAATGGTATAAATGTATTTTATTGGTCGATACCATGTTGCATCTATACCTATTTCTGACGTGTTGTAAAAATGATTTTCTTCCAACGTGAAATAGGATTTAACATGACAATGAGTACTGATAACATTTAATTCTGTTTACAATGAATACATTAACAATAAAATTTGACGATTAGTTTCATGCATGGTAGTACGTACTTGAAACGAAATCCTTTGTGCTCTAGATCACCATATTCCAAGATCAAAAAGAAAACAAATGTAACAAAATATACACCGGAAACTCTATAATACAGATTACAAGTAGAACTTCTTAATTATACAAGGGCAAATACTCGTGGAGATTTATTTTGAAGTTTGCAGTTACATTTGTTGGACCTAGTATAATATGTACATGTTTAAGACACCATGGCATTCAAATAATATGTATGTAAGTTTGTTCATACCTGCATAAATAAATATGTCTGACAGTGCTGCCTATTGATATGATTAAAGACACCTTATGTTTAGTTTGAAAAAGACTTTGATTATAATTACAATACATATATTATTACTTTATAATTATTATATTATTATATTACTATTTTTATTATCTGTAAGAGTTAATATAAAAAGTAGATTTTAACTATGCACAGTAAAACACAATAGAGCTCAGATTATGAGGAGATAGCTCTAGGAACGAGATTATAGAATTGTAGTTATATACTAAGTGTAGAATGCTAGTAAATACAGCACAACAACAAAAGTATATTTTGGGTTCTCCACACCAAACATTCTTGTTTACCAGACATTCAGGAGTGGGGATTCAGAAGATTTTTATTCAGTTATTTTCCTAGACAGGAAGTTTGGATATCTTAATATTGCTTCTCAGCGCGGTTGTCATTCATCTCATACAGTGATGCTTAATGTCACATTGCCGTGTATACAGCGGCTACAAGTACTTTTTCAGTACTGCCGTCAATATTGTGCCGAATAACACTTGAAACGAACATGAGGGGCATAGAGTAATTTGATATGTAAATAAATTTTAAGCTATTTACAGTTATATCAAACTGTGACGAACTTATAATCTATATTATGAAACAATTTATAGACGCAGAGGTGACAGGACATACCCCCAGACGATCTTTACCGATCCTTACTTAAAACAATGCTATTTATATAACCATACTCGTACATCTTGACAGATATGCGTCCTATCTAAATTATCGATTTGGAGTTAATAACCATATTAATGTAAAAATCAATGTGTCGCTCTTGCAGTTTCATTACGCTCTATATCGTTCATTTAAAGTGACATTATGCGCATCTTACTGCACATAGTGTTTTGGTGACATTTTTATAAAAGCAATTTTTGGTTTCTGTGCATTTAAATGTGTCAAATTAATGATAATGCCGCATTAGTATTTGAAGTTGGTGCTTAAGAAATAAAAAAATAGGACAAATAAAATAATAGTGTTGTGTTGTTGTTGTTGGTAGATATTTCGACAATGGAGGGAAGCAATTCCTGCATGCAGTGGTTTTTAAAAAAAGACTCTCCCAGACAAAATAGGAAAAGTGATATTTTGAAAGTTATTATTTCGTACTGGTAGCAGGAAAAGTTTGATGTATTGGGTTAAAAGCTATTATTTCCCCTACCCCTTTTACACACACCTATTTCAGCTGGATTTTAACTTAAAAGAAATCCACTTTAAGGTCATCACCTTCTCTTTTATAATTTATTGAACACAGGGTTAAAGTTAAATTGTGAATTTGAGACTATTCGAAGTTGTAAAGATAAATTGCATGGTACGATGATGATGAACGAAGCTATGATGGTAAAATGTCCCGTATCGCCAACATTGCCATACCTTTCTGTAACATCGTGTAAACACCTTCTGAATTATCGCAGAGAAAGTATTGGCCTGGTGTTCCTCAAGGCTGCAAATTACTTACACGTTAAATATGATCTTATTTTCAGATTTATTGTTTCGTGTACAACCGATTTTTTTTACAATTGTCATAAAGAGACGTAATCTCACTTCTCCGTATAAATGAAGTGCGCAATTGTTCATGGCCCATAAACCCTATCTCTCTGATATTTTCTTTCAAAAGTACAATACTGTAAGACATATATGTGAATTCGAGTGATAGTCCTTCAGTCTTTTCTCAACATGATGTTGATGTGCGTTATCACGTGACTATGTCGTTTGGGGAGCTGTTGACACGGCACATGTTTGAACTTGAAATTTGACCCGAAGGGAACCAATGCTGACGGTATGTGATATTTGACAACCTATAAGTGGGAAACAGTTTTTAGAGGCTTAATATTAACTAACAAGAGTTAAACATTTACAATACAATAATTCTAATTGTGCACACAAATGACTATATGGTTATTCATTCACAATGTCTATTTTGTGCAAAATAATTATTGTCCTGCAGCAATAGAATCGGTAACTTCAACAACTTTAAAAAGGAATAACAAATTACAAAGACAAACTGTATTAGTACTTGAAAATAAGACACTATTGTATTTCTACAAGTATTCCAACGGTTTTATGATTTATTATTTCAACAATGCTACTCTTCCCTACACCTCAGACATAGCCACTTTATCTAACTGTTTGGCAAAGATTTTCCTTTATAAGTGTATTTTTAACTGTTTGGCAAACAGTTAAACACTCATAGTGTATCCAGGTGTCACATTCCATCGCATCAACTTCTTTGCTGAGTAATACACTATATGGGAACAGCCACACACCCTAGAGAATCGTATCCGTTGTTCGTGACGATAGCCAGTAAAATGAATATCATGCGTAGCCATTCGCTTTAGAAATCAATACTTTTTATATTTTCATTAAAATGCATTATATGAAACAGACATAAAGTAATACATAGTTATCAAACTGATCCTGATCAGTCAAGACTTCAAAATAAGGGAATCTTTGCTGCAAAACTTTCGCGAAATATGCCAAAAATTTGACAGCCGTGAAAAAAGGTGTGATATATCTTGAAACAGGATTTATGTATATACGATCCCTGCTTGAAATGAGGTTATCTAAGTATGAATTTGTATCAGTTTCCATAGAATATATTTTTTATACAAAAGAATAAGTTTTATCAAAAATTCTAAATTTAACTGGGTGATTTTTATGTTTATATTTAAGATTTTTTGTAGAGAAATGGATCGAGTACAACTGTACCGGCTGCTATGACGTCACAGAGCCGCACGCGCGGCTATCACTACGTTTGGCGTAAAAGCATATCATCGACTATCCATGCTGAATATACACTGACAAATATGTCTTCATCTGTTTTTCTGTAAAAAGCCATTTTTTCGGAAATACCGCGAACATAGGGATACCGCCAGCATAGATTCCACCACTCTAGTGTTTTGTAGACGCGCATTTTAGTTCACCGTAGCACGTGCAAAATTGCAAAAGTAAAAGCTAAGACATGTGTAGGTGTTTATAAGTATCAAGTTGGTATCTATCAAGTTAGAAAAAATACATTTGTACAAGATTTAAACCTGCACGTTTATCACCTATATACAAAGACTAAGATAGGAAAAACATTTGAAATTTTCTTTTCTAACCACGGTATCCATTTTTCGAAAATATGTACCATGCCTGAATACACTCTCTTGACTATTAACGTTGTGTGTAAATGCATATCAAATTGCCCAGGTCAACCATTATAAGACGAAATAGATTCCAGTTAACACATAAACGATGGAAATTTCGAAAAAAAGTGTGTGAATTTAAAAGTGTTTCATTCATTAACCCGAAACAGTCCCGATTCAAACCATGAAACATACGTTGCTAATCCAGATATATCAAACATACCCATAACACTCCGTTGGAATGGTATAGGAAAATATATACATATTGTGTATCATCTTTTTTCTCTCTGGAATTGATGTCACAATTTTATATAGTCATAAACATACAAAACATATTTAAAATATAATATTATTATAAATAAATATCGCCCAAGTTCCATATTCAACTGATAAACGAATTATATTGTTTTGTTATTTTTCTACAAATGTCCTTTCTACACAACCTTAGATGTCCCGTCTCATCCAAATGTTCAATATCTTCAGAAATATCGTAAACGTAATCCCTCACACTAGACCATTTTCTGAAACACTTTTTAGCTTTCTGTTCATCTATTACTTCTTTCAACTCAGAATTTCTGAGAATGACAATAGTTTTGCATATCAAGACATTTAAGGGATGTCTGTTCGTCAGTGAGTCTGTAAACGCGATCATAGCCTATCACCATTTTATGACCCGATTCCTTAACCAATTCGTGTAGCAGTTTTGCACACTTATGGTCATCTATTGAACACGGAATGAAAAATGAATATAGAAGTACTATTGCATCAGCTGACGTATGGAAATTTTTCAAATAGAAATTATTAATATTTTCAAACACTTTCTTTTCAGTTACGATTTCCTTTCGTTTTGATTGCTTTTTTTTTTTTTTCTTCATCAGTAATCCTGAACAAATAGTTTTTGCCTGCATTCATTAAAACAGCTACACGGCCATGATGGACAACTCTTGCTGGTATTTGTAATGGGTCCCTAATTCTGTGCATGTAATCTGTAAATACTTGTAATGCAGAAACGTCTTCGGTTAGAATTTCCGCTTTAGAAACAATAGCAGCAGCGATGACTTGCTTATTACGTTTTCTGTTTCTAAAGGGATCTATGAAAAATATTCGGAACATATTTGTAGTTCAATATATACGATTACTTTACTGTACATTTTTCATTGTTGGGTCAGTAAAAATTGTTCCTTAGATCCGAAGTTTTCTTATAACTGGAGTACGTTATAACCATATTTTTCTACATTAAACAAAGAAGGGAAAATATCGGGCAAAAAATCTGTTCGTTATATCCGAAGTTACGTTATATCCGGAGTCGTTATAACGGAGTTTACTGTAATGAGTTTGACCTAAATGTCATTTCAGAAGCTTTAAAGATTTACGCTACATTCGTATACACAAAGTACGTACAAAAATACTTACGAAACTTCCCTTTTTCGACGTAGTCGTATACTTTTGATTTGAACTTCCGTTGGTATGGACGCGTTGCTAACCAACTTCGTTATAATGTGACCAATCAGAATCTGCAAATTATTGGCTAGCGTTTCGGTACCGGAATAAGCAGTGTACTGCCCGGGAGCCTTCTGAAACACAAAATGTGTATATTTTTTTATATTATAGTTATTTATAATAAATCATGTTGCAAAAAAAGAAAAAACAGAACACGTTATGTCAAGGTTTCTGGACAGTACGAAGATCAACTTTTGTATTCAACGAGGTGTTGTCCGGGGCCGGACATCTAGCGTCATTGATTATTGGCTAGCGTTTCGGTACCGGAATAAGCAGTGTACTGCCCGGGAGCCTTCTGAAACACAAAATGTGTTTATTTTTTTATATTATAGTTATTACGTCACCTACGTCGACCATCTTTTTTTTTTAAAGATATTACTTGTTTAGATTAATGTTAAGCTATGTGAATAACAAGCTACTTTCGTTTTATCATTTTCCAACATATCTACCCATATGCAGAGTGTAGTTATAATTTATAAATTGTGTAACTGGTGTGTATCGGTCCGCATCATTTGACAATGTACAAGTAAATTGATATGTAGTGGATTGAACAATCATCTTTTAATGATTATCAAATTTACCTCTTCGTGACGAAATAGTAATCTTTAGTATCAAACCGTTCATAGATAAACCAATTGATACAAACGTATTGTGATAAATCGATGTTTTCTGAAAAGAATGACTTTGCAATCATTTGCAATACACTTTGAAATATCACGATATGTTTGTGTTTGTGAATGGAGCTGCAATGTTATCATAATACTTACATAAATTATCTTAATATTTCGTAATTTTCTGACAAGATTATCCCAGCAGCCACAACCTTTTCATAATTAGGTATCATAAATATCAAAATTAGAAAGTACAATTAAGTGCGCCAGTTTGTATTTGATTTGCTAGAAAGTTGAAAATATTATCGTGGCAGCTATCTTTCTATCTCGAGGCAGTTCCAAGCAGTAACACGAAAAATTACAGTTACACTAAAAGATTTTCAGGAAATAAGAATTATATTATGTTATCATCACTTAGCATCCTTGAAACTTAGATGGTCAAGAATATTATCGCGATGGCTATCTGGCTATTTCACAACAGAAATATGCCACCATACATACGGACGGACGATCGCAACTTGAACGAAAAGGCTTACACATTTCATATGCTCTTACAAAAACAATGAACTTTTCATTTCTGTCTCAGTTATTTAAAGAGAAGAAATATTAAGCATTTAAATCAAAGTTTTCATTTCAAAGTCCCAGATATCCATATTGGACTCAAAACGACTCGAACTAGATTCCACGAATGCCATATTGCTTCCAACATGTTATATTGCTGCTAAAGCTACCAACAAGAAAATTGTCGAAAATTGTCGATATTTACAACAACGATGACATGTCTGCTTAGTTGGACGATTGTGAAAAGCAGTTTTGAACGGAAACACTGCAACAAGGTTATGTAATAATTTGCCCACCTGCTGATAAAAACACGACATTAAAGTATATAATGAGCAATAATACAACATTAAAGTATATAATGAGCAATAATACGACATTAAAGTATATAATGAGCAATAATACAACATTACAGTATATACTGAGCAATGATACAACATTAAAGTATATAATGGGCAATAATACGACATTAAAGTATATAATGAGCAATAATACGACATTAGAGTATATAGTGAGCAATAATACGACATTAAAGTATATAATGAGCAATAATACGACATTAGAGTATATAATGAGCAATAATACGACATTAGAGTATATAATGAGCAATAATACGACATTAGAGTATATAATGAGCAATAATACAACATTAAAATATATACTGAGCAATGATACGACATTAAAGTATATAATGAGTAATAATACGACATTAAAGTATATAATGAGCAATAATACGACATTAGAGTATATAGTGAGCAATAATACGACATTAGAGTATATAGTGAGCAATAATACGACATTAAAGTATATAATGAGCAATAATACGACATTAAAGTATATAATGAGCAATAATACGAGTACACTGGAAAATGTCAAAAACTTGCACAGAGCAAAGTGAGTATACATGTATAACTTTATTGCTGTAACACAAGTTATCGTTTTCAATCTTTGTGAATTTTCTTCTGAAAATCAATTAGATGTACATGAAAGTTGCAAAAACAAAATTTATTTTCTCAAAGCCATTCAGTTTGGAAAGCATAAGGTATGTTTTAACAAGCCTGTTTTGTGCATTACCTGTACAATTCAGCTGATCTTCATCATCATGCACTTTAAATGCAGATCATGTAAATATAAGCAAAAATAATTAACATAAAATATATAGATACTTTGATAGCCTTTTGGAAATGTAAGACATTTTCGTGTGTATGATTGACATTTTATTAACATATCAGACACGTAATATATATTTCAATGTAGAAAATCTGAAATACTACCGTCTTGACCCGTGCCGCCACATGTCATCACCAGTGAAAATGCGATTCAAAAACGGTTTCTCCTCCTGCATACTATTTAAATTATATTTGACATGGTCACTCGAGTAGTATCTTGGTAACCTGTTTACTGTATTAGCACCATCTCGCACTAGCCTTGCTCATACCAAGTTCTCAGTGAGGTGTTTCGTTGTATGCTGATCCTTTGCCAATGATTACAGCTGCCTCGGCGATCGTCCAACATCTTTAATCATAGGGGGATCATTGCCTAACCGGGACTCCCAGACCTAGGTTTTTCACAAAGGCTGGTTCTGTCGCTGCGAAACTGAGAAACTAAGTTGTAGAACGCAGAACGTGATATGCAGACATCTCCAACTCTTTTATGCAACCCTTACAAATATGGCTTTTAACCCAGCAGGAATTTTATAACAGACCGATGTCCTTCTAAGTTAAAGTCCATGTTAGTCATAACACCTCTCATGCATAATTTGTATATTCATGTACAATGTCCACACACTCTTTTCATTGAAAATCACCCCACTAAATTATTCACGAGAGAATTTAGGTATGACTACACTAAATCTTTTTCCATAGACTTACTGTATAACATTTAAGCACGGTCCGCATACCAAAACATTCGTTGAGTAGTTACACCCCAATAAATCTGTAGAACCACCTTAGTCACACCCAAAAATGCCCTTTTTAATATACATATAGTGATACTTTATAGCCGAAAATTGCACCAGTAGGACATCACCCCCTCGTCTGTAGGATTTTTGTTTACATTCTGTCAAAAAATTCAATATTTTCAGATAGCCACAGAACACCGTAAAATTAATCAGAAAATTAATAAACTATTTTTTTGTTATGTTCAACCATTGTACTTTCGATTTTAATTCTAGAAAACTTTAGTGCTACTAATCATTTTAAACCAATCAGAGACCACAGATATCTAATAGGTCCGCAAGTTCCCTACACAAATTGGCTGGTTCCAAGTCCCACCGATTTAGTGAAGTCATACCTAAATTTAGTTATCGCTTATGTATAAATTGCTATGTAAATTCACGTGTAAAGAGAGGATCGCGAAAAGTAACAGATTGAATCTCAGTCTTGGAATGGTCAGCAACCACTAGGGCCTAAACTTGTTTGCCACATTCCAACCTCACTCTTCCTGGAGGAAGCCGTACAGTAAATTAATGTACATAAAATGCATCCCAGAGTTACGTTCTAACATTAGCAGCGAAGTGCCGGAACATGAAATTTATAAAATGAAAAAAAAAATTGGAGATATTTATCAGTGAAGACAATAACTTGTAACAGGTAAAAGCACGTAGAAATAAGCTTTTTTGGACACGACTGAGCATATAAAGGACTACGAATCTACCCTCGCCAGTGTAGTACATGCAGGAGCTAGGAAAAGAGCATCATGGAGACCTACTACACTTAAGGGACCATCATAGCATCAAACTGAAAAGTGTCTATTTAAACTTTTCATTGTCTTACGAAACTGTTAAAAAGGTCTTTCTTTTTTTAACATTGTTTAAAAATAACATCTCCATAGAAATTTGGATGTGTAAAATGCACAGGCAAGTTCATAAATAATAATAATAATAATAATAATAATAATAATAATAATAATAATTGTTATACAAAATGTGAGTCTGGTCGATTCATTCAGTTACAAAAGTGATTCGGAAAATTTAAAGGCGTTACCGATGAAGAGTTCCAACAAAATGGATGTCATGCTAATATGAAATCTTTTTGAAAACTGAAAGGGTCTGCTGGTATCCTACATGTTAACCGGACGCTCAATTATCAGGACAATTTACATTTGCACATAATTAAACAGTTATCTTTTGATCCAACGTGTAATGAAGATACCTGGATCATGTAGTCGCTTTCCGTTTATGTGACAGTGTAGTCAACTAATCACGTAGGTGAACAACATTAATACATTTGATATATATGTGCCGCACTTGCCTTATGTTTTGATTGCAGACGGCCATTGTCAAGTTGGGGCTTAATATTTCAATGCACATGCGCAACTAGTTAGCGATAGTAACATTCAGTTTCAACACTAGTTTCATTAAAATTTTAACAGTAGGGAATGGAGAAAGCCTTGCGAACCGTAAAGAAAATACTAAAATCTTAAAAAGGTAGATAGTCTTGAAGTTCGTTAAATTCATACTGAAAGCATTAAATAACACATTTAGTACATTAGGACCTAAATCAATGCAACCATGTCACCTCGGTTCAGGATTAATGCTATAAATAGTAACCAGTTGCTTTTTCTGTGAATGCCACTTGTTTACTTTTAGATATACAGAGCATATTGTGACAAAAACACCCAGAGAGAAAAAAATCTAATGAAATTACATATTTTTTACACAAATGAACAATTATCCAGATAATAGAACGGACGTTGCATATTTCGGGAACGTTTCACTGGTCATTCTTTTACTCGAATTGAACTAGAAAACACATTTTGTGACCTCCTTTGCGGAAGCGTACAGCTGAGACCGAAGTTTGTGAACAATTCGTGTTTCTATCTGCAATATTGGCAGAATTATTTAGTAAAAGGTCCCGTTTCTGTCCGATTAATTGAAAGAAACCAGTACTTAACAAAGTTTGAGATTCACATGAAATTTTATGATTAACATGAAATGCTTAAAATGGCATAGTCTCTAAAATAACTTTAAAAAGATTTTGATACTAAATTATCGTAACGTACCATGATTAACATAGCATATTAGACTGTGCCTGTGAAAACTATTTACTCTGTAAAGTATATGTCTTGTTAAATAACTATGAAGTGTAATAAAACAAAATTCTGTGACAAGAACCAATGTTACATTGTTTTAACTTTTGTAATTTTAGGAAATGGAGCCACTTAAGCAACAACAGCAAAACAATAATCTCGATGCTTTACATTTGTATTGAGCGGAAGGCTGTGGTTGTAGGTATTCTTTGTTTTTATGAAGGAGTTTATGCATTTGATAACTTTTGTATGTTTCGTAATAAATATGCAGTAATTTAAATTTCTCAGTTCTATATTGCCAGTAGCATGATTACATTTGCCTTTACCTCGTACTGTTTATCACATCGTTTACACCCTTTGTCGGACAAAACTCCTCACATCCACAAGTGTTTGTTTTCGATTTTGTTTAATGTTGATTCAATGTGATTACTCATTGTCCTTTTTTAGTTTGTTGTTGGTATTCTCATTCACCACATGTGTAGGCTAATAATGGTATAAATGGCTGTTCTTGGTCGACACCATGTTGTTTCTTTACTAACGTTTGACGCTTTGTCAAGATAAAATTTTTCCAACGTAAAATAGGATTTAACATGACAATGAGTACTGTGAACAATAAATGCATTAAGAAATTTTGACGATCAGTTTTATGCATGATAGTACGAACTTGAAACGAAATTCTCCGTGCTCTAGATCACCATATTCCTACATCAAAAACAACAAATGTAACAATATATACACCGGAAACTGTATAATACAGATTACTAGTACATAGTATTGGATTGAACTTCTTAGTTATACAAGGGCAAATATTCGTGGAGATTTATTTTGTAGTTTTCAGTTACATTTGTTGGACCTAGTATATCATGTACATGTTGCATGCGAGTTGCTTGGCTTTACAAGGTGTCTTAAACATGTTTAAGGCACCATGACATTTTCGCAAGGAATGTGCAATATTATGTATGTAATTTTGTTCCAATACCAGCTTAACTAAATATGTCGGACAGTGCTGCCTATGGATATGATATAAGACACCTTATTTTAAGTTTGAAAAAGACTTTGATTATAATTATAATAGTTTTTATTATCATATTATAATTACTATTTTTATTATCTGCAAGAGTTACTACAAAAGTAGATCTTTAGTAAAAGATGCATAGTAAAACACAGTAGAACTCAACTTATGAGTACATAGCTGTAGGAGCGTAGTAATATACCAATTAAAAGAATGCTAAACTATAGCATACCAAACATTCTTGTTTACCAGACATTCAGGAATGGGGATTCAGCAGATTTTTATTCAGTTATTTTTCTAGACAGGAAGTTTGGATATCTTAATATCGCTTCTCAGCGCGGTTGTCATTTATCCCATACAGTGATGCTTGATGTCAAGTTACCATGGATACAGCCGCTAAAAGTACTTTTTAAGTAATGCCGACACTGTTGTGCCGAATAACACTTGAAACGAACATGAGGGGCATAGAGTAACTTGATATGAAATAATTTTTGAACTATTAACAGTTATATCACACTGTGACGAACTGATAATCTGTAATATCAACCAATTTACAGACGCAGAGGATGGCAGTAAATACGGACAGACGATCTAATCTTAAAACAATAATATTTAAATATACTCGTACAACATGTCAGAACTGCATCCTATCTGAATTATCGAGTTGGAGTTGATACGTATTTACATGTAAAAATCAATTTGTCGCTGCTGCAGTTTCATAGCGCTTCGATGGAGCTCGTTTACATTTATCACTTTCTTTTTTTATAATTTATTGGACACAGCGTTAAAGTTAATTGAGATTATGCAAAGTTGCAAATAGAATTTGCGATGGTACGATGATGATGAACGAAGTAATGATGTTTTCTTTCAAAAGTAAAATACTGGAAGATATACATGTATATGTGCTTTTGTGTGATAGTCTTTCATTCTTTTCTCATCATCTCACGTGTGTTATTGGTATATAAGTTAACAATTCAAGTTACTTCGAAATACATTCTTTAATATAGATAAAATCAGCTTACATACATAGTTTTAAAACATCGATGGAAAATGTTATCATTTTATTGTCAAGTTATCTATTATCCTATTCGACCCAAATGTAGATTGATGTTTAGATATGACAGTTCGTTGATAAGCTAATACATAGTTTAATATGACAATTAAATTATTTCAAAACAATGATCAGGTAATTATAGTAGACCAGTTATTAATCAAGTTCCCAGAGATAAATAGATAAAGAGAGAGAGAGAAAGACAGAGAGAGAGAGAGAGAGAGAGAGAGAGACAGAGACAGAGACAGAGAGAGACAGAGAGAGACACAGAGAGAGAGAGACAGAGAGAGAGACAGAGAGAGAGAGGGGGGAGGGGAATCGATACATCTTGCTTTTGCACTAGTATTTTGTAGACGTGAGTTTTATCACTTACTTATATGAAGAGCTATTATGATCATATTGTGTTCGTCATAAATTGACTTCAAAATACTTTTGCTCCCAAAAATCTTAACAATTCTTCTTGTCAAAAATGACAAAGGATAAAGCTCAATACATTTCAGATGAAACCGTCCAATGGTTCTCTATCAAGTTCAAAATGAGCCCCTCGTTTTACATTGGCTTACACAGGAAAACGTTTAAAATATGTGCAAAATTGCAGAACTAAACGCATAGACATGTGTAGCTAAGTAGGTCTGACAAATTAAAAAAAATCTCTTGGTGCAAGACTGAACCATCCCGGGCATCAGGTGCTTACACACACTTATATCGGATAAACATGTGAAATTTTCTTTCTATTTCTATCTACGGTATCCGTTTCTACCAATATGAACCATGCAAGAATATATTCTCTTGTCTGTAGACATTTTTAGCGGTGTGCTGAAATGCATGTCAAATTACTTAGGTCATACGTTATAGGACGAAATCGATTCCAGTACACACCAAAGACATGTAATATGAACGAAGAAGTTTCGCAAAAAGTGTGTGAATTTTAAATGTTTTTAGAGTAACCCAAACATGTCTAACAATTTTTGTAAGATTCCTTCGGAATAGGAAAAGAAATATACACACCGTGTGTATCATCTTTTTTCACTGAAGTGATGTCAGATACTTATATAGTCATAAACATATTAAACATATAGAAAAGTACATATCATTTTTATATAAAATACAACACAACTTTCATATTTAACTGATAAACGCATTATATTGCTTCGTTATTTTCCTACAAATGTCCTTTCTACACAACCTAAGATGTCCCGTCTCATCCAAATGCTCAATATCTTCAGAAATATCGTCAACGTAATCTCTCACACTAGTCCATTCTGTGAAACTCTCCTCGGCTCTGTTACCCGTATCAAATGACATCTGTTCATCAATAACTTCTTTCAACTCAGTATTGCTGAGAACGACAATATTTTGCATATCAAGCCAATTTAAGGATATTTGTTCGTCAGTGCGTTTGAAAACGCGATCGTAGCCTATCGCCATTTTGTGACCTGAATCATTAACAAACTCGTGTAGCAGTTTCGCACTTTCATAAAAATCCATCGAACACGGAATGAAAAATGAATATAGAAGTACAATAGCATCAGCTAATGTATGAAAAGTTTTCAAATAGACTTTTTTCATATTTTCAAAAACACCATGGCCCCCTTTCTTATTAGTTTTATTGATATTCTTTCGTTTTGATTTCTTTGTGCGAGGCCGTACTTCTTCATCAATAATCCTGAACAAATATTTTTTGTCTGGGTCAAACAGTCTACACTCTCCATGTTCGAAAAAGTGTTTTTCACTTGCATTCATTAAAACAGCTACACGGTCATGATGGACTACTCTTGCAGGTATTTGTGAAGGATCACTAACTGTGTGCAAGTAATCTGTAAATGTTTGTAATGCAGAAAAGTCTTCGCTTAGAATTTCCTCTTTAGATACAATAGCAGCAGCGATGACTTGACTTTTACGTTTTCTGGTTCTTAAGGGATCTAAAACGACATCATAAATATGGAACTTTGTTTCAATGCCAACATCTCTGAGGGCAACAAGAAATTGCAGGAGCTTTCTACGATGAATTATGGTATTTTCCTTGGCCATATATGATGTTTACGTATACATCTGAAATATTAATCATTTCTTAGAAGGCATAATGAATTTGATCAAATATGTCATTTCAAAAGTTTAAAGATTTACGCTACATTCGGATACACAAAATACGTACAAAAATACTTACGGAGCTTCGTTCTTTTAGTTTAATGTTCAGCTGTGTGAATTACAATCTACTTTTGTTTACTTTCTTTCCAAAAATCTACCCATATACAGAGCGCAGTGATATAATAATAAATGGTGTAACCGGTGTTTTCAGTATAATAATAAATACCAAGTGGCGAAAGATTAGGCTATACAAAATTGAAATAACTTGATAGATGTAGATAATTGGACAAACATCTTTTTAATGATAAGTAGATTTATCTATTTGTGATAAAATAATAACCTTTAATATCGTACCGTTCAGAGATAAAGCGGTTGAAACATACGTATACGTAATTTCAAATATTATCTAGATAAATTGATGTTTCCTGAAAAGAATAAACTGATAGATTTAAAGTTTCTTCAACCTGTTATTGCATTAATTTGCATTTTTGTGTCAGTACATGGAGCTGCCGTTTACTTGGCTAGGTAGCGTATGATGGTCGATAGTTACTGTTTAGGTCAACTACACATGTGTGTGGCAATATGTTGACTTTGCTTGATAATATTTTGCAATTGTGCGTTATGCCATGAAAAAATAAAACAATTGTTTAAAAACAGAGCGGTTTGTTTTCGTAACACGTTAGACGTCAAAAAGTAATGACAATATCATATCTTGCTAAAACTATTACTAAAGAAACTTTTTCCCGAATCCGACACATATTGTTTGGCAAATAAAGTTCTTATCTGACGTATATTTCTCGCGCAAAACTGAAACCGAACACCATCATTTACTCTGCAGCCCTCAGCTATAATGAATCACAAGAGTGCTAAGATGGTCCTATATCGCTATCCTGCCCCAAAGACAAAAAGTAAGCCTTAAGTCATGATCGAAGCCAACTGCTGACATTTTTAAAAATCTCTTCGCGAAACGGAAAACAAGCCAAACATTAATGTACATAGTGATCTAACGTTTGACCAGATGTTACGCAGTTTCGGTCTTGACAAAAGTTCATCAAGACAAACTTTCTTTCAAGATGACTGATGCCGGCGTGTCAAATGTGGCTTCTAGAGATCGTAGGTGTTTTACTATGATGATTTGAGCCGAAGTCCTACTTTTTGACCCAACGAAAACCAATTTCAAGCTAAACTTAGAGTTCATCAAAACAAACATTCTGATTAATTTTCAAGATTATTTGGTTCAAAATGTGAATTTTAGAATGTTGATGTTCTATATGTTCACCTTGTGATCTAGATTTTATGATGTGACCAAATTTCAAACTTGACCTAGCATTAACAAGACATTTCTAGGAAGATTTGGTGCACATTTTGCTTCTGAAGCGATCACAGGGGCCTGGTGTCCTAGGTTTTGATCACACGTAATGCAGTTCTATTTACGGATGATTGGGTACAAAATGTGGTTTCTACAATGTTTGGAATATTGTTTTATTATTTGATATGTTCTAGGATTTGACCCCGCATGACCTGGTTACAATTTTTGGTCGAGAGATCATCAAAAAATATATGCTGACCAATTTTCATGACGATTGTACTTACAGAATGTTCAGACGGTAAGTGTGGACAGACAGACAGACAGACCGGCAGACAGGCTAGGGTGAGCTTAAAAGAGAACATTTTCACAAGTCATCTACTTTAGTTTCACCGATGTCGGAGCTAAATATCGACTCATCTTTAGTAATAAATTATCTTACACTAGCAAGATAAATCTTTCATGCAAAAACTACACCGTTCAAAATGATTTTGCTCGCTAATTCTTAAGTAACGAATGCTACAATTATCATGTCATTATTTCTATCATTATCTTGCAATTTCCCCACAAAATGTCAAACATGATGCGATATTTTCGCATCAAATCTACAGAAATATCTAGCAACTGGCGACGCTTCCGATACTTACAACAAATATATCAATATTTCGAAATTTTCTCAAAAGATTATCTTAACAATATCATAATTAGAAAATACAATTAAGTGCGATTGTTTTTTTTTCTCTTCAGAAAAAGTGATTTGCTTGAAAGTTGAAAATAGTATCGTGCTAGCTACCTTTCTATCTCGAGGCAGTTCCAAGCAGTAATAAGCAAAATTTTGTGCTAAAAGATTTTCAGGAAATAAAAATCATATTATGAAAATATTAATTAGCATATTTGCAATTTGGATAGTTTAGAATATTATCACGTTAGCTACCTGGCTATCTCACAACAGAAATATGCCACCATACATACGGACGGACGATCAACCTGACACAAGAAGGGTTACACATTTCATATGCTCTTACAAAAGCAATGTGCTTCTCATATCTGTCTCATATTTTATAGAGAATAAGTAAGCATTTTAATCAAGGTTTCATTTCAGATGCCCAAAAATCCATATTGGACGCGACTCGAAGTCCAATTTGACTTTTTGCGGAATTCCTCTTCTGTGAACGCTATAGATAAAATCAAAGCACTGAAAGTGCGGACAACAAGTGTGTCCTCTGCAAAATTGGGCACAAGGGGATTTTTCTTACAGACAATGAGTGATACTTCGCTAACAGTACTTGATTTTGGTTTCTATCCGTTTATTTTAATCAGTTCATTGAAAACACATCATGTTGCTGTTTTTTTAAATATATTTTTAAAAAACATAGCTTTGCTTGAGACTTTTTGATGAAGTAAAATACAGTGCTTTTAAATTGTATATAACCAGCCTTGTTTATGAGACATCCTTCAGGAATACGTGACACTACCCACTCGTCTATTATTTCACGAACTTTTCATGAAACCTAATTTAAGTGGTGGTGCATTATGTTTCCGTAAGGGACATATGCTAACATCATAATACATATAATACAGGTCATTATTTTCATAATGATGTCCGACCAGATCCGCCTCCGTGGTCTAGTGATTACCCAGCACTTTAAGCTGTACGCTCTCAGATTTTTGTAAGAAAAATAATGTTCTTCAAACTGTATAAAATAACATATTTTAGAGCATATAGTCATATAAAAAGGTTCTAGTATACATCCCAGTCAATTATATCTGTAAATTTGAAATAATACGCTACCAAATGATTCCAGTATAAACATATAGTGAAGCGACTGACCTATAAACACATGGAATGGCAACTCTCGTATTTTCCTATACAAGTCCAACCTTTTTGTCGCAGACTGCGAAACTTCATGCGAGATTTTAACATCGATGGACAATATTCGCTAAACATACCAAATACATGTACTTTTTAAGTGGACGTTTAACTCCTACAACATTTTACAAATACAAAGTTTCAGCGGATTTTTGAAAATATTTCATTAAAAAAACTAGAAGAAAATTAACAGAATTCAAACTCAAAATTTTGTTGATTTTTCACAACCGCACCACATCGGCAGTCCGCGCCCTACAGTTTGATTACATACCATTTTGTGTTGGTAAGGGGAGATAGCAACCCTTGTAAGTAGTCTATTAGCCTTACACTTCAATTTACTTTAAGAAATCCTTTGAAAAGCTAAATGTTAAACCCAGGCTTAATCTTGGAGCCAATAATACTTTGAACTTAAGTAGGCTACACAACATATTTAGTGTTCTCTTACCATTTTTCATAGGTTTGCACCATACAAATTTTACGAATGGAAGCGTTATGAATGAAATACGAACGTTTTGATCAGGTGAACGCCGATCTAAAGATAAACTGCATATTGATAACTTGTTTATGTTGAAGCTGTTCTGGTTTGTGATCCCTATATAGGAGAATAGCTTCGTCCCGACCCCGTGGGTATAAAATCTGTAACCGTCGAGTCCGGCTCGAAATAATGCAAGTGCAGCCAAAGCTGCACTGGGAGTTACATGGGTATTTACTCGAATTCTTGGGACAAGGTCACTTATCGGGGTGGCTACAACCCCTAGGTTCGTACTCTGGTGGTGTCTAACTTTCGTACATTTCCGGTATAAATAACTACCCAGCTGAATCACAGTTTTCTGATATTTATTGCAGATACCTAATTTTCATTTAATATGACACAATAGCACAACTACAACCCAAGATTTGTCAGTGTACAATCCAATCTAATTACAGGGTTCCATTATGGGAACCTCACCCGTGTATTCTCAGAATAATGCAACGAACTGTTAAAAAAGGACGGTTCCAAAAGCGCCGCCAGTGTCATTGAACACGTACTTACTAGACGCAGGGTCAGTTTGCTGACTTTGTTTGTAATTGTGCTTATTGGGTCCACCATCCTCTACAGAGGAATAATCGGTACGACCCGCAGTTTGCTGATTTCTGATTTGATTTGATGAGAATTTTATCAAGGTCCGTCCCAAAGAGCATGTATGTTAGCTTAATATCGGGATGAGACCCCAGCATGTCTCCCGTCATGCCTAAAAGACACAATTTTGAAGCCAAAAAATAGGAGAAATTTACCTGACTGCAATTTCCAGTCAGTATCAGCTAGCTTTCCTGGTGAGATATCCGAGAACATTCGACAGCAAGCACTCTGGTGGTAGTGATTAACTCAGGCCTCGGCCACGGCCGCATCACATACAAGGCCTACTGGTATCCCTCTGCTTAACCTATGGGTGCTTAAGGCACCGGATGCCATTTCGTACGTTTCAGCACAGTGCCGAAACCGGGTCGGTGAACCCTCATCCGGCACTGCTGAGAGACAGTCAGTACTCAGTCTGAACCAGTGGTCACAGACAAAACTAGTCGTCTGTGCCCATCAGTCCAGCGATGAAGCTCATCCCCAAGAGGCCCCATCACACAGCAGGTTCTCTGGTAGTCTTCTCACGACAGAAGTTCCCTGTCTAACAGTGACCGAGACGAGTTTCTCAAGAGACGAAGCATGCATGTCTCCCACATGCTGAGAACCCCTCACGATCACTGCCGAGAGACTGGGGTGAATTCCGGTCAAGGTTCACCCAGGCGGCCAAAAAAAAAAAAAAAACAACTAGGCGTAATTTGACTCCACCAATGTGAGTGGGCCTACTGACAAAAAAGGTCAGTAAGCTCACCACCCACTCCAGAACTCCCTTTCCTGAGCGGGCCTACTAACAAAAAAGGTTAGCAAGCTCACCACCCATTCCAGGTTTCCCGCTACATGATGCGATCTCAAGTATCCGAGCTGCCCCACACATGATGCGACTCTGTAGCCTAATCAATGAGAATAGGGGTACCAGCCCCTGCCATCAGGCTTCCCAGAGCACATGCTGTCAGTCGCTCAATCGTCCTTCTCCCCAGTTCCACTGGCTAAAGAGAAATTTAGAGTCCCAAAAGAAGGTCACTCACGCGGCCAATTCCGACCTAGATGTGAGTGACCCTGTCCGAACGTGGCAAGAAAGGTTGCCTCCCCCCAGCACAAACACTGTAAGGAGGGCTTCTGTTGTCGTGCAGATCCGCCTGTCGCCATCCCGCTGTTGGAGTGATGGTCCCCTGTCACCCGGCATACGTCACCGGCGCACAGGGATTCTTGTAGTGCAGAGGTGGACATCTCATCCCGGAGGTCTTCTTCTGTGGTGTGCGTTCAAACAACAAACGGCTCTTGTTAGAGTCACCCCCTTGTCGTTTGCTGATTTCGACCAGAATGTGAATTTTTATATAATTATTTGTATTACCAAACAATTATTTTAAAAAACAACAATAAATTAACTCTTGTTCACACTAAAATTTAACATAATATTATTGCATAAATACGACAAAGAAATTATCTTTGAACAATGAATTGATTAAACTAAATTTCTACACAAGAGTTTCACAATGAAGAATCTAATTTGTCGACATGTGACATGTGACTGCGCTTCAATGTTTACGCCGTTTATCTTTTTGAAAAATATACTTCTTGTTATTTCTGGCTGATATTTGGGTGAGGGAGAAACTTTATAAAGTTCGCATTGCTAGTTGTTGTATTGCACAATGAGTTTACACAGTCGATGATACGTAAACGCGCCGAATCCCTGATGATGTAGTAATTCAAATATTCTGAATTTTGCCTGCATTAGTGTTACAATGATTTAAAGCATAAACACGTATATTAGGCCACGGAAACGGTTTTTAAATAATTTTTAAGCCGAAAAGCCGTTAAGCTAAAGTCGATCTACTTTGCAGGCGAAAGGAGATGTTCAAATTGTCAGGGTTTGGGGGGCTTTACGTTTGACGCATGCCGGCGTACGCCGTTCTATTCGTTTCTAAAAGCGAGAATGAATTCGGCGCCTTTTAAGCAATGAGGTTTGGATATACCGGCGTACCCCGGCTTACTCCGCATATGGTCCGGCCAGCGTCAAGCGTATAAGCCTCTTCGCTGAGTCGTTTTCAAAATTGCCTACTAAAACAAGGGTCACGTGACCGTGACACCTTGTTAACTAGTCGAGATATTCCAATATTCATCCTATTAAAATTGATCTTTTGCAATAAAATTTTGTACTTTTCTGTATGAATGGAGAAATATTTTAGGAGTCACGTATTATAAACTGAACAATAAAAAAGTTGAAAACAATACCGAATTCAATTAAGCTATAACATAGTATTTAACTGCATTACTAGAGCTCCTACGAAAAATGGTATAAATGGTATAACATTTAACTGCATTACTAGAACTCCTACGAAAAAATGGTATAAATGGTATAGTATTTAACTGCATTACTAGAATTCCTACGAAAAAATGGTATAAATGGTATAGTATTTAACTGCTTTACTAGAGCTCCTACGAAAAATGGTATAAATGGTATACATGCAGTATTTAACTGCATTACTAGAACTCCTACGAAAAAATGGTATAAATGGTATAGTATTTAACTGCATTACTAGAACTCCTACGAAAAAATGGTATAAATGGTATAGTATTTAACTGCATTACTAGAACTCCTACGAAAAAATGGTATAAATGGTATAGTATTTAACTGCATTACTAGAACTCCTACGAAAAATGATATAAATGGTATAGTATTTAACTTAAGGTAATAAAGAAGTAAAGGGGCGATGAGACATCATCAATCTTTTACACGAATCGAGACTTGACAGTTCATTGCTTTGTTAATCGGGGTGGTGTGAAAGACTTATACACGACAAAATATTGGAATAAAGTCTTTGCTGCAGCTTTAGTCTCCAACAAGGAAGTTATAAATGAAAAACTGCTACGTGAGTTTGCAAATGATTCAGTCACGAAAAAACAAAAGGCTATGAATATGTTTACGACCTTACAAAAGGACATGTATCTTCCGTATGACTTAGCATACTCTAACAATTTCATTTAAAAACATTGATAAGTTCCATTGTAGATGCAGCGGTGTGGGAGGCGACAATGTCATGAAGAAGCTGCGAAACTGAGAAACTAAGTTGTCAAATGCAGAACGTGATATGCCGACATCTCAAAATCTTTTATGCAGCTCTTTGAAATCTAAGATGCTTTATTGAGCGGTTGGCTGTGGTTGTAAGTTTTTGTGAAGGAGTTAATACATTTGATAACTTGTGTACGTTTCGTAATACATAACTATGCAGTAATTGATATTTCTGAGTTCCATATTGCCAGTAACATGAATGCATTTGCCTCTACTACCTACTGTTTATCACATTATGGTACATAATAGTATGTAATGGAAACTAAATTCTCAATGCTCTAGGTCATCCATATAAGACATAAAAAAGAAAACAAATGTAACAATATATACACCGGAAACTGTAGAATACTTATTAATATTGTATGGATAATGCAGTGTATTTTATTAAAGTACTTAGTTATACAAGGACAAATACTCGTGGAGATTTATTTTGTAGTTTGCAGTTACATTTGTGGGACCTAGTATATCATGTACATGTTACATGCGAGTTGCTTGGCTTTATTGTTTAAGGCACCATGACATTTTCGCAAGGAATGTGCAATAGTATGCAAGGGAAAATACTCGTTGAGATTTATTTTGTAGTTTGCAGTTACATTTGTTCCACCTAGTATATCATGTACATGTTGCAGGCTTTATGTCCTGTCTTTTTTAAAATGTGAAGAAGCATGAACTACTCTCTTTATGTCCCACAAAGTTGGAGACATATAGTGTTGAGACTGACTGTCCGTCCGTAGGTTCCGAAATCTTGTGTGACCAACTCCTCTCACACTTTTGGAAGGATTTACTTTAACTACGTATCCTGGTGTGAAGGTTATCATAAAGTAAGGAATTACAGTTTAGAATTACTAATCTTAGATAATGTTACTATATAGATTGTAGTGAACAGTTATTTATGACTGTAGCTTGCAGATAAAAAGATCCCCCAAAAGATCATTTTTAAGAAATAAGGTTCGTAAAGGGGTGTAGCTGTTTCTTTTTATATTGTATATGGAAACTGAATAATTCTTAAAAATAATACCTCCATATATGTATGTTGTGCTGATGCAGCCCATAGTTTGTGGGACTCATAGCTTTGTTTGAAATAATAAACTTTGGGGCACACTGTTTTAATACCTGTTCTCTGAATTTCGTTGTCATATTTACATTACTTTATACTTATTTATTTTAGCTCGATTGTGAAGAAAGCTTGAAGCTTATCGAATCACTTTTGAGCCCGCTTCCTGAAAAAAACCAGTACTTTTGTCATATGACGAGGTACGGTTGTGACCCCAGTGGGGCCCGGACCCGCAACCTCCGGGATGTTGTCATATTATTCCTCCGCCGAAATTGAAATTCACAAAATTAGTACAATCCATTCAAAAATGAAGCCCCTATTGTGGGATGGTGCTATTTTCTATATATAACCTACCTAGCGACTTGAAAAAACGGTTAGCTTTTTTTCTAATATGTTAATAAAAAGTTTTTAATTATTTTTATTTGAAACTAATCACCAAATTTTGATTTCACTTTACACAAATAATCAACTTATAATTATGTGTCAATACTGTTCAAATAAAGATGAGCTCTTTAAAAATGAGACCTCCAGTCAGGTGAGCTTTATTCCTTATATAATCTTCATAGAAACTAAACGCAAAGTATCAACCAGAATTGTCTTGTCACTACGACTTAGCACAAAAGTTATAATAATCATTTACTGAATTTGTTTATAAAAACTGTATAAAAATGTGGCTCTTTAAGGCGAGAGTCCCCATTCAACGAATTTACTTATTGCATTAATTATCATCAGATCTATCTTAATGTTGCTTTGTATTATTATTGTTGTTATTGACATCATTATACATTATAAAAAGAGTGATACATTCGAGCACATTTACAAATATATTTTAAAAAGAAAATTAAAATCTTTGAATAGGTACGTCCCCTGATCTCCCCGTATATGAGTCTAAGTTTTCAAAATGTCAAACAAAAATACATGTAATACCAGGTGTTCAAAAAATGGATCGGAAATATCAAAAGTTTCATTACTGACAAGTGTTCAAAAAAGGTAAATGTCATTTGTCTGGTAAGTTTAAAATATAACCTCCCAACTGATTGAAAAAGACTACAACTGTACTGTTCATCCTAAATTTATAGGCGACATAAATTACTAAACAGATGAAAGTCCCAATATATTTACAATAATGACTTATCATGTTTCCTTATACTGAAAACCAAAGAGCTACTCGAATGATATATGTCTTGATTCTACTAATCTTAAAACTGTTTAAACAGATGTTCTGCTGAATATATCACAAATCCTGAGATTAAAAATATGTTTTTTATTGTTTTTGTACTTACGCGCGTTATGTACATTTGTACCCACATATTTTGTATGTTAGCTAGTAGTACAAAAGTTATGTCTTGAAAAGGCTTTGATTACTGTGGCTTAATGATTGAATGTAATATCATTGGAATCCCAGAACAACGGAAGGTACCATATTGAAATTCCTCTTAACTACTCAATGTCAGGGGTAAGACTCAATAATTATGACAGTTTCTTACACTATTACATGGAACTCAACTATTCTAATACAACATCAAAAGGTTGATAATATAATATTTACTAAATTTCGACAAAGCTGGAATGCAGAAAAAAACACCTAATTCGAAGGGTGGTCGGTTTGACTACCCTACCATTATGTTTTATAAGGTGGTTCTTGCTCATAGCTTTCAAATTTGCATCATGTGTTGTCTTGCGGGTTTTCATTGTATTGAGATGGTTATTTGGGCAATGTGGAATTATTTGTGTCTTGCCATGTCGGTAGTGTCCTTAGGCAAGACACAAATATTTCCACATTGCCCCTACCTTCTTCGAGGTTGATTCAATCTGGAATGAGTCTCGATAGCGATTAATATAAGTTGTAAGAACTTGTTTCGCAATCGAGAATAAATCAATTAGTATAAATAAATCAAATAGCTTTTTGTGCCTTTATAGTTCTTGTTTTCGTATATTTCACAAGTTATCATTTTGTTTACGATGTTTCTAATTTTGCTAAGAAGACGTTGCATTTCTGTAAGACTTTCCTTCATAGTTATCCTCAAACTTTCAAATGTTGTTGATATTTCACCGTGCTTGGTGACTTTGTTGAAGTGCTCGTGATTTTATTGCGTGCCTTGTGACTTTGTTGAAGTTCTATGTAGTTCGGCTTTGCTGTGGCTATTAGTCGCCGGTGAAAACCGGCGACTATATTTGATATGCTTTAGGATTTTTCAGCCGGTAGGAGAAGTTATTAAAATGTATGGACTTGTTACAATTTTGTTCTGACATCTTACATTGATTGATTGAAAAAAACCAAACTATTTTAAATATCGCGAATGAAGTTGAATTTCGTGCTAAAATTGGCCCTTTTAATTAAAATAACTGTTTGAAATGTGAACAAAGAGCTGTCCCTCCCGACGGCCCCGCGGGGCCTCCCGCGGTCCTCTCCATGTGCCATAGTGCTGAATTAAACCTTCCACGCATGACAGGAACTGCTACAGATTCCATTACTTTAAACACTAATGTGACCTTGCCTTTGAGGTAGGGACTTGGGTCTTGCACGCGACACAGCTTGTGTGCTGCATTGTGCACAGTTTTTTAAAACCTTCAAAGCATAATAAAGTTTAGTCCGGACACAAATGTATGCATTTACAGGCATACCTTAAACCTAAGGGACCGCCTGTGGTAGGGTGTGGGTCGCACAGACACGTCGTCTTGGTACATTTGTGCCAATTATTTTAAAATCCTTCAATGGCATGACAAAGTTACAGCCGACACTGGATATTTTATAGAGGTCCTTCCTTCAAACCAAGTATGACCTGACCCTTGAGCTAGGGACGTGGGTCTTGCACGCGACACGTCGTCTAGTGCTGACATTGTGCCAAGTTATTTTAAAACCTTCAATGCATGACAAAGTTACAGTCCGAACGACACGAATGTGTGCATATATGCTTATATGGGGATCCTCCTTCAAACCTAAGATGACCTTGACCTTTGAGCTAGGGACGTGGGTCTTGCACGCGACACGTCGTCTTGATGTGCTAGACAGTGGCCTAGTTATTTTAAAACCTTCAAGGCATGACAAAGTTACAGTCCGGACACGAGTGTGCATATATACAGGATTCCATAACCTTCATACTCCATGTGACCTTCACCTTTGAGGTAGGGACGGGGTCTGCACGCGACACGTCGTCTTGATGTGCTGACATGTGTGCCAAGTTATTTTAAAATCCTTCAAGCTGACAAAGTTACAGCCGGACACGATTGTAAGTGGGGACGCACGGACGGACGGACAGACGGACGGACGGACAGACGGACAGACGGTCAGACGGACAGACGGTGCGATTTTAATATGCCACCCTTCGGGGGCATAAAAATAATGACGCTGCCCAGACCGGTCTTTACAATATCTTATACCAAGAGAAAAGATCCGCCTAGACCAGACCAAATCGACTTTTTAAAGGTTGGTCAAGTTTTATAAATTAAATAGTAAACAGTTGGACTGCACCCCACCACTAGGGTCTGGTTAATTTCACAGTTTAACAGGCCTGTTTAATGGGTCACAATACACCTGTACTATAATATTATTTATTTTTGACCAATGATAATGTATATATTTTACATATAGTATATGTATTATATATAGTGTAAGTGTAGTTACCCGAGAGCCGGATATTCTCATCTGTAAGTGCAGCCAGTGATAGATTCTTTTTCTTGCATACCACATTCGATTAATAGTAGCAGAAATAAAATAAAAGTAATGACTCATATTTACGGTCTATTTTCTTGTAGTAATGTATAAATTTACACATTCATTCATAAAAGTAGTTCTTTCTGACATCATCTTATACCAGGGGGTGTAAGATGAGATTTTTCAGCACTGGTAAAAACTGCAGATATCCCGATCTGGTATGCATGAATAACTTATCCGACAGCTAGTACTGCAGTATCAACATCTAGCAGTAGTCACATTTGAAAATAAATTGTACCTTATTGACAACTGTGGTTACATTTCCTGTAATTCAACAGGCATAATTTTAAGAAATGGTTGCATTTGACATCACTACTT
Source organism: Saxidomus purpurata (assembly GCA_022818135.1). Classification (NCBI taxonomy): domain Eukaryota; kingdom Metazoa; phylum Mollusca; class Bivalvia; order Venerida; family Veneridae; genus Saxidomus; species Saxidomus purpurata. The sequence goes on along the minus strand of JAFMSR010000002.1, from coordinate 18,287,633 downwards.
ACAGTCTGTAAATAAATTAGCTTCACACTCCTGCAGCATATAGCAAAAATAATAGTTTGACTTCACATAAGATGTTTTGTTTGTATAAAATCTTTGGGATTGAACACCAGCATCCATTTATATTTTCAGCTCCGAAGAACAGCTGTCATGTATAAAAGACCTCTGCAGGCAGAAGATACAGTATGTTGTTCAGAGTATAGAGAATGGACGCACTCTAAACATTACCACAGGACTACAAGATGTTCTAACTTTTTTATTACAGTTATCAAGATTTGTTTGTATTGATAGTTGTATAGGATTTGTTAATGAAGCACTTGAGATACTGGATAATTTACATTCTGAGCACAGCATTTCAGAAATAGAAATATTGTCAAGACAAGAAAAAAAAAGATATTCCTGTTGAAACTCTACAGTGTCTTATTGATTCGGGACTTAAGGTTAGAGACCTTTCAGAGTTGCTTGATGTTAGTAAGAGAACAGTTGAGAGAAGAATGGTAGAATTCAATCTATCTGTCAGACTTATAGCAACTTGTTACCGGCGACCTTTGATGCAGTTTGATTGCATTCCTGGTGACTTTGTTGAATTGCTATGTAGTTTGATTGCATGCCTGGTGACTTTGTTGAAGTGCTATTGTAATTTGTTTGCGTGCCTGGTGACTTTTTTGAAACGCTTTGTGATTTGAAAGCAAAAAGATGCATGAATAATAGCTGGCGGACCTTACATTGTTTAAGCAAGTGTTAGAATTGTACTTATTTGCACCTTAGGTTCAAGATAGGGCGTTGACAATCGATTTAACGGGCCAAACGCCTCTGTGTAACTGACCGTTCTAATGGAGTATAAATACATTTATTTTTATCGCCTTACTAGTAATAAGTTTATGTTTTTACCGTAGTCAAAAGGGAGTGTTACATTTTCTTCAATAATTAATATGTAAGCTTGTTTAGTCACATGCTATATCTTTATTAGCTGGTCTATGTGCGGTTTGTTGTGAATGCTGATGTGTTTCAAAAATTTCAAGTGTAAATCGCCATACCGTTTTGAATATTAGTATCAAAACAGCTCTTTCTTTATAACGACATACTTTTTTAGCCTTGCGAAACAGGTAGGCAATATAATTGTGACTTTATATCTTACTGAGTTAGTAGATGAATTCTCCACATAGATATTAGGATTTGTAATGCCTTGTAAGATCTTTCTTGAGTTTGCCATGTTTATTCGGGAGAACTGACTATCTGTTGTAATATTTGGAAACTTTTCGGTTCAATTCATAGTCACAATTACCTTAATGTGATAGGGTTGTAGTCCGGTTAATATTGCATCGGTTGAAATATTATTAAACTAAAACAGGGTCCTGCAAGCCAATCAGTTGTGATATGTAGACGCTATCTTTAATAATATATTTTGTACCAAACACATTTATTATTCATGTCGGAAATATCATTAGATAGGTAGGTAGGTAGGTAGGTAGGTAGGTAGGTAGGTAGGTAGGTAGGTACTTATCTAACTTATCCAATTAAAGATTATATAACATTGTATATCTCAGTGCAAAACCATGGTCTGTAACCATTTTATTTAATTGTATAAAAGAAACTGTTCTCTTGAAAATGTCTTTAAGATATATCTCGATAGTTTTGCATGTTGGAAGCATTGATTAAAGTGAAGAAAAGTCGTAAGTTTTTTTTTTCGAGGACCATTGGGCAACCGTTTATCTCAATAATTTTTATTGGGCCAGTGTATGTTTGCTAGAATATGTGATCATTTTTAGTATAGAACAAAATAATCTATTAAAACTGTTAACGTGTCTTCAAAATAACCACGTATATGGGACAACCAGTAAATTTATCACAGGAAAACAGTTATGATTTCATACAAGTATGTGTTTTAGCTCTACTCGACGAAGTCCAGCATCGATTATGCTATGGTGGTTTATCCGTCGTCCGCCTGTCCGTCTGCCTGTATACTTTTCCTTGATAACACTCTACATGTAACAATTTTCATTTGACTTTAATGAAACTTACTCAGAACGTTGCATGTAACCTGTAAAAGAGTCCTATCGTTTTTTAGGTCAGTGCCTCATATGCCAAGGTCACAGTGACCTCCGTTAGCTTTTCCTTATTAACATTCTACAGGTCACAATTTACATTCATTTTTGTGACATGTAGATGAACCTTATTGTTTTTAGAGTAAGTTGGTCAAAAGTCAAGGTTACAGCTAGTGACCCAAAATTTGAAATTCTCTTGAGATCTGCATCACACATAGTCTTCAAACTTCATAGGATGATTAGTCTTACAGAGTACAATGAGGACGATCCCTACTGTTTTAAGTGTCAGTAGGTGAAAGGTTAAGGTTATAGCGACCAGCGTCAGCTTTTCCTTGATAACACTCTACAGGTCACAATTGTTATTTGGCTTTCACGAAAGTTGCTCAGAAGATTGCATGCATTCTGTGATGATTCTTATTGCTTTTTGGGTCAGTGTGCCAAAGGTCAAGGTCATAGTGACCCAAACATCATTTCCGCTTCAAGTCTTCAAATTTCGTAGGATGTTTGGTTTTACTGTGTAAATTATCCCTACTGTTTCGGAGTCACAAGGTTACAATGACCTCTATTTGCTTCTCCTTGATAACATTCCAATCGATTTTCACAACACTTACTCAGAACAGTCCAGAAAGTCAAGTAGAGAGATACCGACCATTATTGGCTACCTGTTTAATGATTCAGCTTCACTGCACGTGAGGGCCTCAAAAACTATACTATATAGGATACATCGTTGCACAAAAATATGTCAAAACTAAATTGAATTAATTCAAAAGTTCACTCTTTACTAAATATTTCGGCTTACTGGCCTTCTTCAGTAGATGAAATACACAAATTGTTTTACATTTTCACATATAACGTTATTGCGTGAATATTCTGTCTGTGTTATCCATCTTTTCAAGGAATGTGTTAATATACTATACACAAAATGTAACTCCGAAGGGAGAATAAATATGAAACAATTCAAAAGCTGGCCTTCTTCAGTAGGCCGAAATATTTAGTAAAGAGTGAACTTTTGAATTGTTTCATATTTATTCTCCCTTCGGAGTTACATTTTGTGTATAGTAAATCGAATTAGACTAGACTGTTCTACAGTTCAAAATGTCATGGAAAGATGCCGCCTGCAGAGATAAGGGTTTAATCATTCTCATTCGCCCTTACAAACAACATTAAAAGCTGTTAAAATTTGCTCGAGATTTTGTTGAAATTTGATTTAATTTAACATAATATCAAGTTACTTTTGAGAATCTTAAGCGAATAATAGTATTTTTATGTTTCATTATTTCGCCTAAGTGAGCGATTACCTGCTGATTATGAAAATTGAAGATCTTGTCCTGACCTACGTAAAAACATTCATTGGCATAGAATATCAAGTTGCCACTGATGAAATACAAACATTTCAATTAATGACCATTGCCGTTGGCATCCAGCGGAAAATTTAACAATCCTATTAAGCGACAGTCAGAATGTCTGTAACAAGCTTTTGATATTGTTTTTTTTTGGTGTGGAATTGTTTCAAAGCAGGATAGGATTTGCTTTAGCATATTTTGTAGTAGCTGACCACAGATCTAATTGGTCCTTCAATATATACCCTTATTTTGTTGTCAGTTAAGTATTCTCTTAAAGTTTTAGTAATATGACGTACCATTTACCATGCATGTGTTTAATTTCAGCTGATACATATTATACATGTTTATCACAACGAGTACCATAACGTTAATTTCGTCTTAAAATATATGCGTTATTTAACAAAGAATTAATCACAGTCGTTATAATTGAGCAATATCGCTGTATACAGATAAATTATACTTTAACAGATTGCTTCCTTCTTGATATGCAATAGCTATTCTCTCGTAGACATCTGTTTCCATGGCAATATATTGTAATAAAAACAGCGTTCAATGGCGGAAAATAGAGACGCTCATTGCTTGTAATTTTATTCTGTTCTCAACAGAAGCTGTACTTCTTCTTGACATTTAGAATTTACGTCGGCTATATTGTCTTTTAATACCATATTGTTATACCGACATATAAAAGTAGTTGACACAGGCTGTTACATTTTGAAAGCATTTGTTAATGTCAGACATATCAATATAATCTGCAGTCTAAATATTGGCAATGTAAACTTTGTGACAATACTTACAACATTACCGTAATTAAACATTCAGTCAAAATTCAATAAAAGTGAAAACATCGTTCGGTAATGAACAAAACTGTACAATCTAGTTCATTATATATTAGACGTTTGTTCACCTTGAATGTGCATGAATATGACATCGTAAAACATTCAGTCCATACAATGAAATAACAATGCAAATGAAAGGAAATCGCAAAACTATTTTGTTGCAGTTTGTATAAAGTTAACTGCAGATTATAGTCGAGATAATTTGTGTTAAACACTTAAATATAGTATAAACGGACTAACTTTGTGTAGTGGCTCGATGGTTTAAGAAGGAAGATGTAGTTTGAAATACAGGGAAATACTGTAATATTTTACAAAGTTTTAAACGCGATAACTTGTAGTTTTGAATATTCATGATGCTAGTATACGCAAAAGGTGGACTATTTAAATCAGACGGTTGCATGTAAACTTGTAACAAAGCCGTGGTTTAAACATCACGCGCTTAACGGTGCTTGCCTGCATGTGAAGTATATGAACACTGAATAAACATTTTTTTTTTAAACGGACTAAAGTGTTTTTTTTATAACTTGCCTGGGAGATAGTGTGCTGTAATCATGTCGGCAACGGCATCGCGTGACAACCGTCGGACATCAGTAACTAGGGAAATTTACCGACGGCAGTCCAGAGACATTTTCATTCATAGGGGGTCTGCTCCGTATGTATATATTATATATATGTATTTAAAAATCTGCAGAATTGATTAACAAGTGCAGTTTTTCTCTGAACATGTGAAAGATATTTTTAGTTAAATGTACTCATTGTTTTTTAACTTTTGCATGGCTACTCATTGTACGTCAAAGTAACGATAGATTGTAAGTTTCGTGCAAAATTGTGTGATTTACAATGAAGAGATAGAAGAAATAGTGTGTACATATCTATATGATAAAATTACATAGCAAACGATCATGTCTGTAAAAAAATGATATACATCTTTTGTCAAAATTTCAATTAATACTACACTACAGAACATTTTCTCTCTTTAAACCTTTGTAATCAAGATTCTGATTGACTAACTACTGGGAATATATATATACATATATACATGTCTGTAACATAGCTAGATTGTTAACTCTTGAAACTTATCAGCAGAAGTTGTAAACGACATAAAGTTAAACCGCTGTGCTGGAAATCTTATCAGATCTCCCGTCTTGAAAATTATCTGCAGGTGACCCGAGTTTAATCTAGTTTACAAAGTTAAAACATTATCTAGGGGCCTTTTTTCTACATGTAATTTAGGTATTTCATATGTAGGTCAGTAAACTTTGAAATAACTAACATTAAAATTGACATGATTTGGTAACATGAATCAATAAAAACGAATAGTATCTTGTTACAACCACATTGTGTGTTCACAATGCAAGCGCAATCAGTGCTTTTTGCACAAGGCGAAACGAAGCAACCTGTAGCGTTCTTTTCACTGCAGGGATAATTTTGTAATGTAGCTCTTTTCACGAGTTGATGTCGATTTCGCTTTTATCTTTGAAATTTGAAAAAAGCAAAATCGGTCTGAGCAGCTACATACCATGAGATGCGGGCAGTTAATGAAATTGGTACAAAATTAATGAAAATATAATAAAAATATTGAGTATACGCTAATGGTTTGTAAAAGTGAACCCATTCACCGTCATTACTTTAATCGTTATAAATGATATGTTTCAAGCTTTTATCTGATATTAATGTTGATAGATAGAAAATGTTCTAATAATTGTTTGCTGAGGTCTTAATATCTTACTGCAAATAAGGGTCACAGAGCCGGCTATAGATAATTTTCAGACATATTTTATTTTACAGCTAAATTTTTATATAGAAAACATAATTATATTGAAAATTGTAACAATGTTTACATATTTAGAGTAACGTTATCTTTAATGACAATTTTGATTTAGCGCACATTAAAACCTTTGTTTTATCTTTACTCCATATTTTATTGCAATTGATTCTAAAAAGAGGCGATATTGATCGTTTCTATGATTTCATCATTGTTTGCATAGTTATGGATGTTACGCTAAGATTTGAGATTTCCTTGATAAAATATGACCGTAAGTTAAAAACAATTAACACCGCCATCTATTGATAATATACCCCATTTTCTATAATATGCAAAAACACAATTATCCAAAATCTGTGAAAACAAATCAGTATCTATTTCGTGTAAGTATAACACGATCATATTGAATTTCTAACTTCTTTTTGTAATCAATTTTGAAATCAATCTCTTTGTCCAGTTTGTACAGTTATTCGATGTTAGCATCAATGAGAAAACCACTTTTGCACAATATATATATTGGAATAATGATTTTTTTTCTGTGATATGCATGAAGAAACTAGAAACCAGTATATACATTTCGCACGGTGATTTAGTTTGATTAAAGAACAAACAAATTGTTCACTTATAAAAATGTAATTAAAGTTGTCATGGTAACTAAAGTTTGCTCCTATATGCAAGACTCTCGATGAAATTAAAACAAGTTTTCAAGTGTTTACATCGTTGTCTATATTACAATTATATGCACCCACACTTCGGGAACCATTTATATGGGTATCATGTTATTTACAACCTGTTTATTTTTTTGCTAGCAAACTTAAAATAGGATACCATACATTGATTATTAAGTGCAGTGATAATGTAAAATAATATTGTTTCCGTAATAACTATCGAGTTTAAACAGGATCACTTGAGAATCATGCTCATTCTATGGAACGCCCGGACTGTCTTTTCTTGATAGTAAAAAAGTATTTTATCAATTAAAATAGATGAATTGTCAAATTCAGAATATATGTTGTTTTGTGGTTTTATGGTTATATATCCAATGTTTATATAGTCTCACTGAGTGAGGGTGTTGCTATGTTAAACCGTGATAGCGTATGTTATCTTGTTGGCAGTGGACTTTTTATGTTAATAGTTAATAAAGAATATTCTCCAGTCAAACTGATATGATTTCTTGTTCGGAGAGTTCATTATTCTGGCAAACCAGTACATCATTGCCTCTGTCAAACCTGAATCTCTTTTTGTTCAAACATGTTATTGCCCTGTTTTACTGGCTTATTATTTTGTTAAGATATGATGATACTTTGTGAAACAGGTATGCTTTTGTGCTAAAGAAGGTAGCTGCCGAAGTTTTATGTTGTCCAGTCAAATAGATTGTTTTCTGGTTCTTATGTGCTGAAAATCAGCCAAACAATTACTTTGACATGTACAGAATAAGAGATGTTATATGAGACAAATAAAGTGTTCTGTTTAGATGAGCATTTATTCTTACAACGCGAATGTCATCTTGTCCGCTGAGAATGTTGTTATGTCTAAGCGGTATGTCGGTCTGTTCAGTGTCGGTGAACAGTTTAACAGAGCAACATGTTCATTTAACAGGACAACATTAAATTAAAAAAAAAACATAATTATGGATTAACATTTTCTTTGTACACGACAGAATATTGGTTTGACAGCAAGCCATGTTGTTGTAAATAGACAACACATGCCCACAAAAGACATCAGATTTAATATAATCTCATTCTATCTGTGCAAGACATACCGGTTTAACAGTATTCAAATTCTATCTGCACAAGAAAACAAACTTGAAAAGACAGCATCCTCTTTGAATAAGACGATTTGCTGTTTAAACAGGGAACCATTTCTACTTTCAGCGTAAGGCAATCAGGGCATTCCATACTTTCTGATAAAATATCATTTTAAAGTATGTGGGTGCAAAATACGTTTGCCGTAAGGAGAGAGTGCCCTTTATCTTTTCAGTTTGTTTTAAGGACTAAAGTTGGTGTATATCCCCAACTGTGTTTTTTATATGTTATCAGATTTACAATGTCTTAAATCATTATAAAAATATGGGCAATGCAAATTCAAAGATTAATTCATTTTCACACTTAACAGTATTATTACATTGAGAAAAGAAAGTTGTTTTACTTCGTTTGTCTGCCTAAAGAGGCATGACCTAATTAAATCAAATGCAATGAAATGGTAAATGTATTTTAAAGTTAAGCATTTTAAAACACATCAGTCCTGTACGCTTTTCATCTTGAAATTGAAATCTGATGCATGTCAAATGAGCTGATTTATTAATTGTTTGCTTGAAGTATGTGTTTTCATGCAGCAAGATGTGAATACTTTATTTTCCCTAAACACAACAATGTACAAGGTTTAGTAATTATTTCAATGTTAAATGAGGAAAATAATTTATAAGCACGATCAATCACAGCAACAACAAGCAACCAGAAAGCTTTACAAACTATTAAGCTAATCACAGCTTGTTTTGTTTAGACTCAGGTATGATACTTGGCTAAAAGCACTTGTCCGAAATTTTGGTTTAACTTTAAAGTTATGTTACCCTTCAAAATGGCCGTATTGTATTTTGGTCAATAAAGAATCATAGCCCCAGTAGTTTTGAAAACGTATACGGAGAGATTTTCTTATTGACATACATAAATAACAAAGGTGCATTTTAGGTAGAAAACAGAATACAGATGTTCAAGACGTGAAAGGAATAAAGGCAATTAGTTACCATAGAAACCACTTAAGAACGATGGCACCTGAACGGTATATCCTGAATAAGGTTACCATACTCTTGAAATAAAAACATTGCAAAAAACCCTTCTAATATAAAAAGATCACCTTAAGGTTAACATTGTGGATAAATGAGCAGGAATGTAATTACATCAGGGGTAGCAAAATATTACATCAGGGTGTTTTTCTTTTTTAGCGCGTGGGCTAATTTCTGACGCTGTCACCCAAAAGCCAGCAAGTTCTTTCTTTTCAAACTTAAAACGTCTTATATCAACCCATATTGAGAAAGTCCTTTCACACTTTATTTCATATTTCAGACATACAGGACTTGCGTCATCGTCTCCCGCGGGGATCCGTAAACGAAGACCATCGGGTCCAAAACCTCACACTCTGAAAAGATACTTTGCCACTGTACCTGATGCTGACAGAAAGTATCTGCTCGTGCCCAAATCATTTCGTAAAGCCCAAGAGAAGCCGGCGAAAAGGAATTACCCTCGATTAGCTTTAAAAGCTTTACGAAAGCGGGTATCAATTTTTGACACCATATCGACATACAACTTTAGGGAAAATTTAGTTCCGGATCTTGTCTCGGGTTTAGCAGTTACAGGCTTACATTTTCCACAAGGTCTTGCTTATGCTCTTCTTGCAGGCTTACCACCAGGGATCGGGATGGTGTCTACCATCTTTCCTGTTCTTATCTACATGTTCTTCGGATCCGCTGCTCACACATCGATTGGAACGAACGCTATAGTGTCTATCATCATTGGAGACATGCTTCTGGAGCCTTCTGTGCAAGCCTATATGCACGGTGCCGCCGGTAGTACTATGACCACAGATGTTCTTTTAAACACAACAGATCAGACTAATGTAAATGATTCTAACACATATGAAACTGAAGTAGACACAGGCGATGATAGTGACGCGGTCATGCAAATCAGGATAGCTCTAGTTGCAGGGGCTACGTTTTACACGGGCATTATATTTCTCGTCATGGCCATATTTAGAATGGGATTTCTCGTTACCTACCTATCACAGTCTTTTATGAGTGGATTTACCACTGGTGTTGCTGTACATATCTTTAGCAGTCAAATCAAAACCGCTCTTGGATTAAAGCTACCACCACTAGAGGGCGTTGGAAAGCTTGTCAAACTGTATTATAGTGTCTTTAAATACATATCGACAGTAAATATCGGCGATCTAGTCGTGTCTATCGTTTGTATTATCATACTTTTGATTGTGAAGATTGGAATTAATGAAAGACTCAAACTTAAAGTAGCAATACCAATAGATTTCATTCTTCTTGTACTTGCGACCATCATTTCATACTTTGCCAAGCTACCAACCAACCACGGTGTGCACGCGCTTGGAAAAGTTGAACTCGGAATCCCAGCACCGGACGTGCCGGCATTTACACCAGCAGGGCCATTGATAATCTACGCGATACAAATAGCGCTTGTGACATTCTTCTTAAATATTTCAGTTATCAAACTCATTGCCAGAAGAAATGGTTACGAGATCAACGAAAACATAGAACTGAATGCATACGGAATGTGTAATATAATACCAGCATTCTTTTCAAACATTCCAGCGAGTGTAGCGCCGCCTAGAGCTTCCCTTCTTTCAAGCATGGGGGCCAAATCGACATTGAATGCTTTATCCACATTTGCAATCATGTTGGCACTGATATTCTACTTCGGTCAATTTTTTGAAACATGTCCAAAGGCAGTTCTAGCATCGATGATAATGGTTGCAATGAAAGACCTTTTGAAGCAAGTCACAATACTACCGAAACTTTGGAAGGTCAACAAAAACGACTTTACAACTTGGTTATTTGCTGCGATTACTTGTGTATTTACAGATATCCCATATGGCCTAGCACTCGGCGTTCTCGTTTCTCTTCTTTCAGTAATAAACCAAAGTCAGAGGGGATGGGTTGCAGTCATTGGGAAGTCGGATTCAGAAGACCTATACTTAGACGCGGAGGATTACGGAGCTATACATGAAATTCCTCGCGTGAAAATCGTTCGGATGGAGTCTTCATTGTACTTTGCTACTGCGGAGAAATTTAGAAAATGCATTTACAAAATAATTGAACATGATTCGGACAAATTTAAGGAAGAGAATAATGACAATGCCTCTACGCACGAGAAGAAATCTTTGAAAAGTTATGACGATGTTGGAGATGCCATACTAGGACATGGAGATTTGTTCCAAAATACAATTCAAGAAGAAGAAAACGAAAATACGCCAAGTTCCGATGAAGAAGATGAGGGTTCTTTCAAAATAAAAGTGCTAGTCATCGACTGCATTTCTATAAATTTTATAGATGGCACAGGACTAGATATGCTTAAACTTGTCATATTTGAACTCGGGTGTCTAGATATTGGGGTTTACTTGGCGCGTTGCTCAAGATATATGCTGCATTTGATGGAAAAATCTGACATGTACGATGAATTTCCACGAGAAAACGTGTTTATTGACCTTCCTGATGCTGTTGAAGCTGCCCTCAAAGCAATCAAAACAGACGTCAAGGACCATGTCCATGTGGCCGAGATGGAACCAGAACCTAAACCACGCCCACCTCCGAAGGTCATGTCTCTTGTTTCAATGAGCTCAGAGTATGATAAATTCATTCACCGCAACAGCATTTTCCAACATTATTAATTGATTAGCTGAACCATCTATTTTTCATAATTTTTCTACATACAAAAGTTGTAATACACAAACGCTGTATAAATATGTAGTGCGATATGTTTTTACATCATTTATTTGGTATGTGTGTAAGGTTAAGCCTTATTGTGAGCTTCGTATGTATAAGATAAATTGGCAAGATGCTCTTTACGTCCTACGGCAACAATTAAAAGTTGACATTGCAAATATATGAGTAAAAGAAGTTTGTTTCTAGTCATGTTATGTGAAACACAAGAACTTAGATGATTATTTCATGGAAGTTTAAGAATTTAAGAAAAACCTATCATTTTACTATCGATATGTTGGCTGTATCACCAGTATGTGTGATATTCCGTTTCGTATATTCGAAATGAGGACTTTCACAAATACGAAACCATTACTGCATTGCTAATTTTTAACAAAATGTTGTTGTAAATGAGACGAAGTCTACCGAGGCTTTTGTCATTTCCTTATTCAGAGCGTGTTACTGTCTGTAACTGAAGGTAAATACCGCTTGGTGAGTTGTTAACTGCCACCAACGCAGTCGGCTGACTTGAAACAGGCTGACCCTTTCATTAATCTAGGTTAATGTGTACGAACCAAGCTACCGGTCTGAGCCTTTATGTATGAAAGTTGGCAGTATCTTACGGACGGCGATGGTTCAATAAACTACATATAGGTAAATAACCGAAGCACTATTGAAGAAAAATGTGTTAAACCCAAACGAAAAAGTAATTTGCAGATGTCAGAAAGTGGTGTGTGTGTGGTAATTTGGTTAGTGATTTGGTCGATGTCTATGGTATTTTCAGTATCAGCAGACATCTGTGGGCATATAAATTGCAGTTATTCCAATGTCTTGAAGTCTATATTTGTGTGCCTTTAACTTGTCTACTGTGTAGAAGTTTCATTTTTGCAAATAGTTTAACTGACACTATATATACATGATCAGATGTACTTACAAGCTTTGAGAGAATGCTTGAATATTTATAAATATGTAAGTATTTGTCTTAGTATCATAATAAACAAGTTTGAATAATCTACATGCATTTGTTTGCATATTTCAACGCTGAGTAGACAGTATTTATAACCATGGCATGTTTAAATGATCAAGGACTTGTATACTTGAACTTTGATACTGGAACAATTTAATCAAAGCCGAAGGTCCTGGTTCAACCATCTGTCCAATATTTCAAAAACTTGTGCACATGTCTCAATAGAATGTATAGACAGCTGTGTTTCCAAAGATATGTCACAACGTGTCACATTCGGGTTAGCTTGGAAACTCTAAACACTCGTATTGAAAGGTAACCAAACATATATGATAAAAAAAGCTTACAAACAGAAATCTAGAAATCAAGAACATATTTCCCGTTATATCATTAACGCTATGACGTCATAATACGGATAATCTACAATGAACAAGTATCAGCAGCTCGAAAGCAGTATCTTTCTGTCAACTTTGTTGTCTTTCTCGTTAAGTTTTAATTTCATTGAAAACTCTGTAGGGAGCATCGACATAATCAGATAATCGCTTCGGATACTACCCACAAACCAGCACTTCTGACCTGGACCCAGTTCTGATATAAGCTTATTGCTACTCAGACCTCCGATACGTATATAAATAAAGACGTTGGAAAACACTATCCTGCTGTAGTTACATATACGCCGGTAATTTAATCAAAGTTAACGTGTTAAAAAGTAGCTCAATTATTGGCTCAATGATTGCCTCCGGAAGTAAACAGGTCCCTGGTTCGAATATCAACCGGAGCATAAGGTACTATAGGGCAAAAACTAGTTCTTTATGTCTCTGTTTGTTTTGACAAAGGGTCTCTCTTTCTCGCAAGCGTGAAAACATCTGAAATAAATTCACGTGAGCATAAATTCGTAGATTTAAGTGAATTCATATATTACGTACATATTAGTCTTGAATTTAAACCAGCCTAATCAAACATTTTATAGACAACACAACAATCACAGTGTACTATCCTGGTTTGACAAAGAGTATTGCATGTGTTTACTACATCATATGCTAATTTCTCCACTTTTACGGCATTGTAGGACTGTAAACTGTAACTTTGAATACATACGGTTTATATGTATGATATATGTAAATCAATGTGTATATTAATTAAGCTTAATTTGTTATAATTTGTGATATGAGTTGCTTATAAAATATGAAGGCCGAGTTCAAATGTATCACGTTTTAATGGTTAAAACACATGTTCCGTTAATGACTTCCATATGCCATACGTATCATTTTGCAATCACTGAGACCTGTTTCTAAAGGAACACTCCAGCGAAATACAGAAGTATGGCAAGCCGTTTTACTATATTTAAGCAAAAACTAGTACCTTATGTATCTGTTTTAAGTGAATACAGAAAATATATATTCTTAGATATGACTGTAAGATTTAAAGATAGCAGTTTTAGACAAAGAGATTCATATCTTTAAATTGTCACAAGATTGCTTTATCTCTAAAAATAACACTAATATTAAAAGAGCTATTTGTATAAGGCCGTTGGAAGAAAAGTAGTATATCATAGCTACTCGTACATCTTAATTGCTGGAAGAACTCGTATCAATCGACGTAAAAATGACAGTCATTTAAAGGGCCAGCTCTATATGCAAAAGTTCTATCGTTATGTTTGTAAGAGACAGCTTCATAACATATTAGCAGTATTCACAAAAAAAGGTAATGGTAGTTTAAATTACAATTATAAGTGTTCAGAAACATTCAAGGAATCTACTTCGTATCGAGAAGAAATGGACAGGCTAGGGAGAGATTATTTTCCCCACCTATTTAAAAGTGCTAGAACTATTTAAAAAGAGCTCTCTCTAGAGTAATGGGGTAGATCTAGTACTATCTATATTGATTGAAATAATAGGTCTATGATAGAATTGAAGAGACACTTTTATTTAAAGAGAATGCTCTAACGTGTAAAAAGATATCTCGCAAATTTGTAGAGATATCTGTTTAGGTAAGAGATACAGCAGCCCTTTTGATAAGAAAGATATCTCCATTTTCGAGCTAGCAGTGTAAGCTAAAGAGATATCTTTATAGTAAATCAAGCCTTACTCTTATCTCTGTGTCGTATACTGCTATCTTTATTGCACATCGGTCACAGGGCAGTGATACTCTTTCAAAATACAACTATGCCTTAAATTAAAGTGATATTTTCAATTTATTTTTTGACAATATTTTAAATCTAAGATTTGTAAAAGTACGTTAACCAAACTGTACTAGTATGCAGCAAAACCTTAAGCCCGGTTAGCTTGATTTTAACTCTATTTAAAGTCAGTCAAGCTGACAAGGTTACTTACGGTTACTGAGTTATTTAACTTTTGTTCATTAAACGCAACCAGCAAATCAACTTAAGATGTCAGTTGAGAGTATTCGATTATCGGCTCTAACGATCTGTAACACTGTGAGCCTTTGTGAAAATGTTATAGTCTTTATTGTGTTGTTGAAAAATGTAGGTCAATACTTTTTAAAGATACAATGAACCTAAATCACTATGCCACACAAGGCGTTATGGCATTGCACGTCACTCACTTTCATCAATTTGTTGTTAAGTAAATGTTCAGATTATTACCATTTGCATACATCATTTATGATATTTTATACGATGCTAATCATAAAATTCTACATGTAATGTCATGCTGACATAGCCAAAATAGTATTGAACGTCATGCTGACACTACCAAAAAGGTCTAGAAGGTCAAACTCACATGACCAAAGACATTCTGATTGTCAAGCTGACATAGCCAAAGAGGTGTAGACGGTTATGCTGATATTAGCTAAAGGAGTTTTGAAGATCATGCTTAAATAGCCAATGGCGTATTGATGGTCATACTGAAACAGCATTACATTGTAGTCCTTTTGAACATCATACGTACATGACACCCCTCTCCGAACAGGTTAGGGGATATATAAAAGAACAGCCTCAACCTTAAAGGTCTCATTTTGGAAGAGGTCAAAACTCTTTCAATTCCGCTGAAATGAAAGCTGACCATTTATCACAAAGGAGAATGTTATGTGAGTTTCTCTATGTATTATATAGGAAAAAGAGCCGAACCCCATCGAGTACCCTATCTTCTTGGGAAAATGTTAATTAAAAAATTTGGAAGCGAATCATTAGATGATCATTTTCTCCAATGTTTGATTCGAATACTTCAAATATTGCTTTACAAATGGCATATAATGTTTTTATATCAATTATATATGAAAAACGTCAAACCAAATGGGCGCCCATTTTTCAACCAATAACATTCATTTCAAAACTTTTACTAGACAGGCACTATGTAATTACTTGTGTTATAATTCTCCAACTTCGGTGGTAGATAGAATAAAACAAGCGCAGAACTGAGTTAATTTTCAAACCGACCAGTCTCGAACATTACACTGCAAAACCTACTAAAAGCGAAAAGGCAATATCAAACAATTGAAACCCACATTGCCGTTAATTTCTTTTTAACACGGTTGAAATACTTTTCTTTTTATAAATCCTTTGATGAGGTAATTAAAAACTGTAATTAAATAGTTATAAAGGAACGAACTACTTCATTATTTTGACAGTTATGTCACACTCATAAACAGCGTTTTAACTGTCCAAAACATTGACAGATCGTTTGACCTAACTCAAACATTTTGCTACATTTTATATATTTACTACCTCAATTATTTAGGAACCTCGTCCTGATATACATTTATAACTACATTTATGAACCACCTTGACTTTGTATAATCACTGATTTATTACACATAATCGTTGAAAAAGGTCTTAAAATTTAAACAAATAACATAGTCAAAATTATATGGATGGGTGTACAGCGTGTGCTTTAAGTAGTTAAGTTAACATTGTTATCTTTGATTGCCTGGAGACTTTTAAAACTTTAAAAAAGTCACTGTCCATTTTGAATGACTTGAAAGAAATACATCAAGGACACTTTAAGCTTTATATTTGTTTTAGCTCTCTTCCGACACAAGTCCTCCTAATATAAGTGCTCTCCAAACACCACATAGTTTTGAACTAACAACTTGTATTAGAAGGGTCAATAGTTGTCATTATTTTGAACTAACAACTTGTATTAGAAGGTTCAATAGTTGTCATTGCTTTTACACATTTGCAGCTGATATGACTGAATAACATATTATGGTAGATGCCTTACCGGAGGACTCTTATGTGGTTTAACCGATGATCCTACCCAGGACTTCCGGGCTACGAAACTACGGTTTACATTACCCTTCAAAAAAGTGACATCGGTTTATAGTTAAGAATGATGCTAAAAACATAGTGGATGCTTGAAAACATGTAAGAAATAAGTTATTTCTGTAAGTAACAAAAACAATTTAAGATATACGTAACCGAAAGGGTGGATTTTTTTGACAAGGGTAGTCACACCTCTGTATCCAATGTGATGAAACTGTTAAACAAATCAGTTATAACTATGGCAAGGTTTTTTCTAGGAGTAATGTTTTATTTAAAATTATGATGGTCACTTTGAACGGAAATATCACTTTAAGCAATGAGGCTACCTTTATTACTTGAGGAAAATATATATAAGCACACATACCAGTACACTGTATGCCCCTCTATTGTTTGTATGAAGATATTTTGTAAATATACATCATGCAGGTGGACAATATCTACTGAAGGAAATGTATTACAGTTACATTGGGAAAAAATCAACAGAGAAAATTTATCCAAAAGTGGAATTTCTCCCCACTCCCAACCCTCCATTTTCTCAAGCTAAACATTCAGGGCATGTTTTTACTTGTTTCAGAACATATTGCTAGAAAGATTATAATGGCTAACGTTTTGTTAATAATGCGATTGTCTCTCATTGCCTTCGTTTTAAAAGAAATGCAGTCATCTTTAAAACACGCAACACTATCCTTTGAATCCTGGGTTATTAAAACTGTAAAGGATTTTATCTTCGAAATAAAGAAGCTTAAGCTCCCAGTATATGTGATTATATTACGTCATTGCTCGTGTCAAATTTCCTTAAACACTATATAGATTCTGAAAAATCATAACATGTGCTTTGTATGTCACTTATGTAATTACACAATGCCATCAAACGGATAATACATTGTTCGTCTGGTATGAGGTCGCTGGTATCTTTAAATTGTTCAATGTATGGATGTGCTTCTATTGCACTTCTAGTAAATGTGATAAAAAGATAGGAAATTCCCAGTTAACATATAGTTGTCTTTCGATGAGTTGTCGTGTCGATCAATTGTCGTGTCGGTGATATGTCGTGTCGATGAGTTGTGTGTCGATGTATTGTCGTATACCGGAGAAAACTAATGATCCAAACAGTCAAACTGGTGTCTACAGGCATCTGAAGTTCAGAACAATAGTAATGTTTTTCAAAACCACAAAACAAATTAGTTGTTCCTCTCAAATCAAGTCGTTCCAAGTTATATTTCGCCATTAAGAGTTTAACAAGAAATCTGTGTTACGGGCCTTTGAACAGTATTGCCAAGTCCCCATTCATTTTAGTGACAGCTTCCTAGTTTTTTGTAATATGAGAAAAAATGTTTATCTTTTAAATATAAGGCAAAACTTGTACAAATTTATACAACAATATATTTTCTATCGTTTATGATAAGATGTTATAGTACATCATATATTGTAAGGGAGACATACATCTCCTGAACTAAATCATAACAACTAGTATTACATTTTTCCAAGAACGCCTTATATGTAGAAATTCTTAGCTTTTATACTACCAAGAGAGATGTCTTACCGACGTATGTGACATTTATTTGTTCGAAAAACTTGCTTCAGGTTGCTTTTTTGAATCGAAAATAGATGCCACATACACAGCACAGAATTTTTGTACAATAACACTTTCAGGCAACACATTTCATGATGAAGAAAGACGATTACTAAAGAAAGGTATACGTTTAGTTTGTTCTAGACTAAATAGGACACATTTCTATCATCAGACCAGTTATTTCTTTATTCTCGTAAATATGGCTAAAATGTAAAGTGATAAATACATGAGATACTTTTTCGCAACGCAATAACGACTTTTTCACTGACTGTTTTTTGTTTGTTTGCATATGGAGCATATTTATGTCTCGTACAAACGTGCACAGAACATTAATCATTGCCAACACTGCACGTTTTTCCCTCCTGTGAAAATTTAAATGTGACAAGGTTGGCAGTGTTCATGAAACTGACATACGTACTTCCTTTAAAATGCCAAGCTAAAACCTTGTGATAAATATGGCGAACATGGTGTATTCATTGCCGTTCATGCTATACTAGTAAATTAAATTGATATTTTAACAAAAAATGACTTTGAACAAAGCGTAACGGATCTCAGAATGCCACGATCAATGTTCCCAAGGGTTTTCATATTTTTCAGAGGAAAACTTTGTAAATGTCAGCGTACTGGTAATGATACTAAATCAATGCAATATTTCTTGGAAAAAAGGAATATTTACTATGGTAACGGTACTTTCAAGGAGGAAACAGATATTTCTTCTAGTTCATGTTCCTTGGCACTATTGGAAATTTAATTCATTTTACTGGAGTAACCAATATTAAATTTAAAAATGGTACTCTAGAATTTTTGTTATTTATAATGCAATTTGATTTCAGGATTGGCGATACTTTACTATCAGAAAAACGTGCCAATAAGAGCCCCGACCAATTCACGGCCAATTCCCCACCAGAGCAAACTTTGTTTGAAAGGTGGTGAGATAAATGAGCCTTAATTCAATGTTAAATGATATGCGCATCTCCTGCTGAATTCCAGCATGTAGTTGCTAGAATTAGCGCAAATATGGGAGTATATGAAAAGTAATCGAAGTGCAATAACTTCATGAAAAATCATATAACAGGAATGTGCTAAGAATGTTCATCTCCTCTTGAAAGTGTTGCTCCCCGACCTAAGTATTCGAATGGTAATAACGTTATAAACTGGAATATGCTTATAATGCTTATTTCCTGTTGATAACAGTATATAAAGTTTCATTGAATTCAAGTCAATGGTTTCTGATTAATAGCTGGACATGCTATATGTATCATAACTACATATGGTGAAACGGCCACAATTCAGTGTAAACAATCATTGATCTAGAATTTACTCATAATATTCACTTTTCTTTTAGATATGGAAGCTGTCTATGAAGTTTCACTGAATGCCAGACAGTGGTCCATGCGATATTGTCCTGATAATTTGTGACGTAAGCACGGACATATTTCAATACCATAATCCGTCCGGCGGGGGACACATGTGATAAGTTGTCATGAAAACGCACACGGGATGAATATACTTTTATTCAAACTGTATTCATTAACGCTTCATAGATATTTTAGAGATTGTCACTCATTATTGAGATATAGATCTTGTAAATAGAATGTATTTGAAAAGCACACCATGAACAGTTCAGTAAATTTTATGAAGATTTAAGATGGTATTGTAGATAAACTGTTCACTTGAGGTTATGCATGAGAAACGTATTTATGTAATCCTATGAAAATATACAAAATGTATAACAGGGCACATTAAGGGAGAAGAAACAGTTGATGTGCTGATTTTGTTATAAATACTTGTATACTGAAATAATATAAGGTAGTGGCTGACTAAAGCTAGAATAAAATTCGCCAATATCTTTCAACAGTTTTATCATTTTACTGTGTTTAGAAAGTATGCAATTATGAATGCATATTTTTGGAGAGGCCTGCTAATCTCTAAACAAATCAAACTAAACAAATGGTGGTGCTTATGATTACAAAAAAATAAGGCACAAAATGTAACAATATTTCTTACCTGTCTTCAATTTACATACAAGGCTTCCACCTATACGCATTGCATGTTATACATTGTTCCCTTAAGAAAGAAAGATATATATTTGAAAACATTATTTGTTACAAATTTATAACAGTTTTTGTATGGTAAGTGGAGTGGGTATTACCGTTTATAACAACACATGTAAGATACAGCTCCCCGTAGCTGAAAGCCTTGTTCGAAAATGACGACATGGATGATATTTTTATTATTTTTATTGTACTATTTCTCTTTATAATAGGGGCACCATCAATGGTTTTATTTTTATTTGTAAAGATGTCACGCACGCTAACCTGGTATAATGTTAAATACATCTTCCTGACTGAAAGTTTAAAATGTATCAGTTTACGTGATGTTATTTTTAAAAAAAAGTTATATATCTATTTGTTCATCTTTACAGCCCGAAAGCTACCTCAAACTCGATCACAATAATTGTTGGCAAATTGCTTTAATGGGGACTAATAATTTCCAAAGCATGAAGACTTTGATTCAATATGTGTGTTATATCGACCTCAACAACTTTTGCCCATAAAAATCGAGGACCTTTAAGAATTCCAGACAAACCTATAGAAAGATATATTGAGCTAGATTCTAAATGATAGAGAAAAATAGCACAATTATTCTAAAGATGTCTATGACTCATTGTAAGCCTACTTACTGAATTACTTACAAGAATCAATTAATATATAAAATTTAGATGAATTTGTTTTCAATGTTTCAAATAAATGATGTAAATAGATATCTAAATAAATGTGTCAATGATAACTCTTGGCTTATTTACAGAATTAGACAGAGTGTAGAGTGTTCTATTGAAATGGTGCAAAGCACAACTTCCATGAATATTTTGGTATTTATTTATGTACCTATTATTATGTATATATTGACTTTTCAACAGACTTTCAAGTCATAATAATGACACTTTTCATAAAAAATTGAAGATAAGGACCCTGATATTATTGACACTGAGATTATTGACTCTAACAAATGTTAGCAAGTGTTCTGACAGAACCTACGTTAAATATATCGTGTTAAGCACTATCGAAGAGTGCTGGTCACTAATTTCTAGTCACAAGCGCGTCGCAAGAGCTACAGTTTATGAAAATTCGCGGCAATGGAGAGTTTACTGTTATCTCGCTCCAGACATTTTGTAATCAATGCAAAAGCATTCAGTCACTAATGCTGTAAAATGCTTTATAGAATGCTAGACTCTTTTCCCTCAAAGTAAACAAAGGTAACATTTGAATTATTTTATCTTTCATTACTTTTTCTCACCAAGTAGCATGTGATCAGCATTCACATAGTTGTTCTAACCATTATATTTAATAGTGTATTAAATTAATTTGAAGACAAATCACAAAACTCTGTGACACGGTTCCTTTAAGCAAGAAAGATAGGAAATGATGCAACAAAACCTTTTGGTAAGGGTGATACTGTTAGTTGTAAGCCTCGTTCTCAAATTGATGAGTAAGATCTTTAATTACATTTGATTTAGTCAATGAAATTATAAAAACCTTTGAAGATATTGGCGAATGAAAATCAACGATTGATCAAGGGCTTCTTTAATTTTGCTTTTACCATTACGACTGAAGCCGTTACTTCGAAAACAAACGGTTAAAACTTAATTTTGCAGCGCTGTTGCGTAGACGATCGGACATCCGTAGTGGATGTCATCGGTTAAAATCTAATTAACACAATTTGACAGCGACATGAACAATTTTCAACGCAAGAGGCCCGTTTAGCAGACATTAAGGATACATAGAGACCAAATATCATCACCTTGTCTTCAATAGTTTATTTTATTTCAACTCCTATGAAAACAACTCCTATAAACAAGTTTAGTGGTTACTGTAACTGCAGAACTGATGAAACAGTGTACATATTTACCAGTAAAGCACTTTTTATTTTACATACAGTTAAACATATTCATTTCAGTAAACATTGGTCTTCAAACTAAATAATAATAATTATAAAAGCTTTATTTACCAAAGGTTACATATTTAGACACATGAACGCATGTATTCTGTTTTATAATATGGCATTCAAAGTAAAGAAACAAAAGAAAAAGCATTATACTTAAAATAAATCACCTGGCAAAGTCACAACTTAAACAGCTGCAGGAAACAGCTCCTTGTGTGTGCATACAATCATTTCTTACCTAAAATTCCACAATATATTTGCACCGTAAAACTAATTAAAAAATGACGTTAAACACAATACATTGCCATTAAACTACGTGTGAATATATGTGTACATTTTAAAAAGGTTTGACATACATTCATAATAATTACATTTAAATAATTACACCGGTTACTATCTTGAACGTCCCGCGTGAAGACAGCTGAATTGTCTAATGAAGTCAGACATTTTAGTATGCCGTCTTTAAGTTTATCACCTCACTGACAAAAACACGTCACTGACAGAAAACACGTCGAGAAAAGGCACTGTCTATCAATAGTCATAAACAACCTTTTTTGATGCAATTCTGCGTCAATACTGGCCAATTAACAACAGTTTTAAATTCTACCAAACATAACACATACAAGAATATAGACATCTGGTTTTAAGTTCTGTTTTAACCACCGTCATCTTTAAAACTTAACAAATTTTGTACTGGCTTCATTATAAAAAAATTGTACCCGTATTAAAATATCTGTCACAAAGTACTAAATTGGTGTATACAGTAATGGCTTTTGAATTCATTTTGGCTTGAGAATTCTGTAATTGAAACAAAACAGCACGAATATTTACGCTTAATTCGGCGATTTACTCTTAATCAACTTAAGCTATATATTCAACGAAAACTGAATCTGCAAATGAATGTTTTTGTTTTGTGATACCATCAAATCCCAAAGGCATGAAGTAGTCTCTGTAAATGATTTAATCATCGACTGCGTTACAACTGTTGATGATGATATGCATGATGCTTATCTTTTGACCAATAAAACTTTTTCTACAACATCTAATTGCACGTATTAAAACTCAACGTGTATAACTGGAATGCATTTCATCCCCAGGAGTCCTAAAACTATCTCGTCTTAACTTCCTGGCACTAACATTGAGAAGTTTCATGTTCATTAGAGTCATTGTCTCTAACACATCTAGCATTACCGCTCTCTGTCAGTAAAGCTACATTTTCACTCGGATAAATCACATGCTTGTTCTTATTGTTTTTTGTATACCTTATTGTAGGCAATGCGTTCTCCGACTTCTTTTTGAACATTTGCTCCTGTCCACGACGGGACGTTATTACAAGACTGTTATTGTTCGGCCTACCATTATTTTCTGCACTTCCACTACCACGCTTGTGCTCATTCACTTTTACGTTTTCCTCTTTCATAACAGATTCTCTGTGTTCATCTAATCTAACTTTATCATTTCGCCTAGCGTCATAAACGTCAAGTTCAGTCTTTTGAACATTTGATCCCATATCTTCACAACAATTCTCTATTTTGGCATTTCCAGAGTCTCCCAACTCTGTGACTCTAGTTTCTAATAAAGGCAGGAAGTGGTCTGAATCGCTTGACTGGTGACTAGAAGAAGGTGTTGGGACGAGATAACTGTCCGAATTATAAGTTTCATTACAAACTGTAAATATGTTAACTTTTTCTGTTGAATCTTCTCCGTTGGTATCGTTTGTGATCACAGGCTCATTTTCATCGTCATCATCTTGTTTTTCTAAAACAAATTGTGTGCACTGCATAAAGTATACAGCTAGTAAATGATAAGAGTATGTAACTATAGTAACTATTGCATAAAAACTACATTGTATCTTTGATTCACTGTCTCACGTGCACATTTAATTTTATTAATACAAAATCTAAATATATCGCATAAATAGTATTAAATACATTATGTATATCTTATGTAATGCATATCAAATACTTATAATATAATAGCTTTCGTATGAAGATAGTAACGTGTCAACCAGTTACATAATTATGTGTGTGTTTGTTCGTCACTTTGTGTTGTGTCTACCATAAGTATCAATTGTCCTTTACTTTTTCAAGTTGGCAAAACCACTGCCTTTAATATGAGTAGTTGATATATTAGCTGAAGTCCTGCATGTTCTCATATTCAGTATGGATATGATTTATGTTCTGTGTGTAAGTCTGACTGTTGATGAGTGATGTGAATGATGGCTTTAGGGAATTTAATGTATAAAGTTTAAGACGTATAAGCTATACACCTGTTCAGAATTAAGCTCACTTACCACTTAAACTGGAATTAAAGCATTTGTTGTACAAATCTGACACATGTACATTGTTCCGTGACAAATCAAGATAACCCTGGAAATATGGAGAAGAAAATGAAAGATAAAGTAGATACTGAAAAATAACGTAAATGCCAATTTATAACTTATATGACATGAGTTATTGAAGCTTTAATTGTTTGGTCAGTTAGTAAAAAACATGTAAACAGATATAGACTAGGTTTCGAATTGAAAATTAAAAATGTAACATTAGTTGCTCGATAATTGAACAAGGTTGTCCTGCCATAATTTAACACAAAATATTTGTAAGAAGTTATCATTGTGTAGTCAAATTCATAAATGTAGTTTGTAGAAATAGAAGAAATTGGTCTATTTTTCTTTTAAAGTAACAGCTCATTTGTCATAAACTAAATGGAAATACCGTTTTTTCTTGCAGAATTCTATCAAATATAATGGCTAAAGTGGCGAAGGAAGGTCTATCCGTAGCATCAATTTTCCAACACTTCTGCATCACTGCATACCTTTGAAAATATAGCACATAAGTTTAAAGATAAAAGTTGCCGTGCCAAAATTTTATGATGAATTATTAAAACTAAGACTTTTAGAAGTATCAAAATCTAAGACTTTTTGAAGTATCATTTTTCTTATATGATCAATGCATGTCAAATATCAAAGCCTTTTTAATTACAAAATGCCATGCAGATGCCATAAAATTTCTTTAATTGCATCTTAAGTGCAATTTTACTTACATTTCATCCGGACAATTTTCAGGTTTGTCCATACGATAGCCTCCAATAAGCAGATTATAAAGCCTTTCGGGAGGTATGCCTGGATATGGTGGGGCTCCGAGTGTGACCAACTCCCACATAACAATACCATATGACCATCTATGATTAAACGTATACGTTTCATGAAAATGTTAGAAGTTAAACGAGAATATTTGTATGACAACCTTTTCATTTAAACTGATTTGCCATGTAGACTTTGTAAAGCAAACATCAAACACAGCAATTACATTGCCAAAAATATAGTTTTGCCATTTTCTGTCGATAAGATACTTAAATTCATATTATTTTGAATATGACCGATATAAAGAATCAGTAGTTAAACCTTTCAATCGAACTATACTAAACATGTACTTGTTTGAACGTTTACATAACATTTCCTGAACTCACGTTTTTTTTATAAACAACTTTATATCTTGTAAATTGTGATCAAACATTTCTACGGTTTCGCTCACTTGCAAAACCAAATTAATGACGATTGCACAAACACAAATAACGCCTGGAATGCTTGTAAGTCTGGGTCAACAATGTAAAACGTATCTGTAATATTTGTTTGGTACAAAGAGAAGAACTGACACGAACACTAGTGTAGACAGTCAATGCTTTAAGTCCTTTATTATAGGAACTTACAGCAACGAAAATCCACAATAAGTTTAGGTCCTTGTTCTTTTTGTTCCTGTGTATGCAGCCGTTTGCATTCTTTCTTTCCACATAATGCAGTTTTCATGTAACCTTACAGTAACAAGACGGCTGCGGTTGCTTGTAATAAAGGTTAAAACCGTAATTTATGTATTGTCATCGCATAATTCTACTTTTATGGACAAGTTCATGGTTTATATGCGAATGAATGTCTAGAAAATACAAGATACAGTAAACAAACTTGAATTAATGACAACACTTTAATTAATACATCAAAAAAACAATTTAACATCAACACATAACATTTTGATGGCTCTATATTGTCAGATGAATACTCTTGATAAAAAAAATTACGACGTTTATTTGATTTTTTTTATTTTAATTTTTGTTGTATCGGTTATTTGTGAGATATTGCTTTGTAACTTTGCACACTTGTACACCATCATGACCCCAACCTGTACACAGGAGGAGGTAACTCTATCAAGCATTTTGACAGAATTATGCCCCTTTTTCGACTTAGAATTTATGTTAAAGTTTGCATACCACCTCAAATATTTTCAAAGTGCATTGACATATGGCCTTTAAACTCTGCATACTTGTTTACCATCATGTCCCCAATCTCTACACAAGAGGAGGTAACTCTATCAAGCATTGTGACAGAATTATGCCCCTTTTTCGACTTAGAATTTATGTTAAAGTTTGCGTACCACCTCAAATATTTTCAAAGTGCATTGACATATGGCCTTGAAACTTTGCATACTTGTTCACCATCATGTCCCCAATCTCTACACAATAGGAGGTAACTCTATCAAGCATTGTGACATAATTATGCCCCCTTTTGGACTTAGAATTTATGTTTAAGTTGGCGTGCCACCCCAAATATTTTCAAAGTCCATTGAGAAATTGCTTTGAAACTTTGCACCCGTGTTCACAATCCTGTCTGTAAGCAAGAGAAGTTAACTCTGTGAAAATGTTTCTTGATTTGTACTTAGAAATTCCTAGTTAAAGTAGTTAAAGTCTTGTGTGCCCTTAACTGTCAAAGTTTTGTTTTATTGGCAAGCACTAAAAAAGTCGAGCGCGCTGTCCTACTGACAGCCCTTGTTATAAATAACATTGTATAACGATAACTGTGAAATTTACACTGTTGTTAGTTATGTAATACTTGAAGTAACATATCACTCAATCTCTGACGTTAAACATCACATTGACTTACATGTCACTTCTTGTGGTGTAAATCTGAGCATATAACGATTCTGGTGCCAACCATTTAACTGGTATTCTCCCCTGCAAATATTCAAAATGAATAAAATTCGACAAATCAAAGGCAATAACTTCACAATTAATCATTGAACCGGATAAGACTAATAAATTGCAAAAGTCAATAGTTTACTCATCAATCATGTGTAGTTTGATTGAAATGCATCCAACAGTAAAAATAAATTTAAAAAAAAACAATAGCAAGGAACATGCTGATAATATGCAAACGTAAACATTGTACTATCACTCGTTTGTTATTTGGTCGAAATGCAAAGAGTGGTACAGGAGTAATAGGGTATATAGTAAAATAAAACAAATTAAAGACAATAACTCCACCTAAAAAGACTTATCCGGAAAATTCTGCCATATACACAACTATGGTAGGAACTCATTAGTCATGTGAAGTTTAGTTGAAATTCGCCAAATGAACGTTAGGCAAATTAAACCAATGGAGGCATAGAGTAACTACGGAGAATGTAAAACATCTAATACAACGTCCCCTTTTTTGTTCGAACAATCCACTATCATATTATATTGCATTCTCTGGAGCATGATTTTAAAGTTATTTATGGGTTTTGTTTGAAACTCAGACATAATGCAAACCTAGTAACACTCCTTTGCTTCATATTCTTCCAGTGGCCCATTTTTTCTCGAGCGTGATTTAAAACTACAATTATTGTATAGTTAATCAAATTGTGTACTAAAATTGCTACATATAAACATCTTTTTATGCTTACTTTGCTTTTCTTCAAATATGTATCTGCTTCATATACATCTCTTGTTAAACCAAAGTCAGATATTTTCAGTAGTTTACCGGATGCAACAAGAATGTTTCTAGCAGCTAGATCCCGGTGCACTAACTGCAAAATACATAAAAAGTTTATGAGTACAATTTTATTGCATGTGTATTTTGGAGTGCTATCCTTTGAAAAACAACACATACTTAATGAAAAAGTGTTATCTTTAATTTATCACACTTTTATCATGTGGCGATTTTTTACGACTTTTTAGTGTTTACTATGTAAATGTTTAAATTCATGTCGATTTTATTTTTTATGATGTTTGCATTGTCGGATGTTTAGTTCATGTAAGTGCATTTTAAGTAAATAAAGAAATAAATGCAAATCTTCTACGACACACACCTGGAACTTTTAAGCATGTTTAGGTTAAATTTTGTCAAATGACTAAGCTCTGTTTACAAAATGGATGCTTCTGCCTAAAGCAATTTACTAGGCGTCAATTGATATTCCGTTAAGAAACTAAACTTAACAATCTGTGATTTTTCTTTCCTTCTAACCCAGTTCTGTCAGACACATTCAATCATAAAAACAATTTATAATATACAATTAGATGTAAAATTAGCGCCACCTAATTAACGCATATGTCATGCAAATGAAAATCTCATATAAATACTCGTTTCATAATGCACGAACATAATATTGTGTGGACAAAATAACTAATGCTTGCTTTTTAAGATTACGATAATTAATAGCAAATGTTGAAAGTTAACAGAAATGTTAAGTTTTAAGTGTCTATATAAGAAACCATGCAAACGCTGAACGATGTTACTTCTCATGTTGTTTACCACTTTGCAATGTGATGTACTATGCATTTACCTATTCGCTATACCACTATTTTTGCAAAATAGAACAGTTCTGTTCTGTTTATTTTTTGCTTGGATAGTTTGTGCCTTAAATATCATAGGCTCTCTCTAGTTGCAGTGATAACTCACACATATTTAGGCCAAATATTTTATAACTGATATTACAAGTCTAAAATTTATTTAATTGAAATAGCCTTTATTGTTAAGCTTTTACATGCCTTCTGCTATTTTTTACATCTTTAATTTAGCGATATAGATCTAGCTTTAATTTTGTTTTTGACCAGATATTTAATGGCTTACTTATTTCACTAAGACAATTAATAAATCACCTTTATTTCGCTGAGATAACTCATGCCTTTAGCTATTTGCCATGCAAATGAGAGTAAATCCCTCATGCTGAGCAAGTCACCAGTCAAATCTTGGTCTGTCTGTTCCTTTAGATTTGGAGATTTAAATCTAGAAAGTGAAAACAAACACTCACATATAGTAGGAATAAATGATAGTGAAAATACACAAAAAATAGGTCAAGCACATTTCAAAACAAGAGCTTTAGCGAAAGCATAACTTTCGAGTTCAAAAGCAACACTCAATCAAAGAGCTATTTTCTGCTTTTATGATATTAAGATGAATTATAAATTTTCAAGATACTGGTCCTGTAGGTAATAGTAAACTAATCTGTCTACCTTTCTTCATTATCAGCAGAATTTTGAAAACAATATGGGCAGGTTTGCTTTAAGTGACTTGTGAAATCACATCCAGACAAGAGCAAACAAGCAAATTCGATGAATATTGATGTAGGGATCAAGTTTTGTGAACAACTTTGTATTGGGTTATAACATCATCTGCGCAAAATAAAAGAAAGTTATAACGACTGGATTTAAAGACTTTTAGTTTCTTTCTAGTGTTGTAAGCGGTTGGATAAATCAGTATGAATTTCCAGCTTATGAATAAATTTCCCTTTTCTTTTACAGTTTTGGTTAAGAACCATAAGAATATAAATTTTACCACATTAAATTACATTCTGATCAGCATTTATTTTGGTTCTTAACCACACACCGCTGGAATCTCATTTTAAGGGATTAGCTCAATTGAAATACTACTACTGCTTAACACTTGCATTTCACGCGTTTGTTTAATGAATAATGCAAAAACAGAAGTAGCTAGGTTGACATAATGTCATAATAGATACTAGCATCTTAACACAAATTCAACTGTTCTATATTTCAAACGTGAGTAATATATATCAAACTTAAAATTACTGTAAGTTTAACTTCTATGTAACCTACCACCACATATTAAATTGGAGTGAAAGATAACACCCCATAACGTCCAAGTAGTGCTAGATAAAAGCAAAGGGGCTGTTTCATTTAGTAGGTATATTCAATATTTTAGGGTTACACAGCACCGCTATTATCACATGTAAGAGTTTACCTTGTTCCAGAATTAACATATCCGTTCTCTTCAAGGCGACTTCGGCGTAGGTATTTCAATAAACATCCATGCTGACAGTATTCTACGACTAAATAGAATGGACCTGCAAAATAAGTATCACATGAACATATATCTTTATTCAGTTTCTCTTTTGCTTGTAATAGCTGATATGGAACTTTATTTTAAGTTTAAATATCTAAGCTAAAAGCCTAGTGCCTGGCATATTTCCCTAATTCCCTTCAAAAGCACTGCGAGCAGCTTGGTTTATATCGTTAAAAGACAGTCGATGCCATTTGAAAAAAAGTCAGGACTGGTGATACTGCAAGGTTGGCGGTTCTGTCATTTACATATACCATTGTAATCAACCCATACCATGATCAACCTAAATGGTGCACGATACGGATACAAGTACTACATAAATCTATGAATTCCGTTTGAAACCACTTTAAAGACAGCTGATAAAGTTGGAAGTGTCATCTATATGTGGGACACTGCAGGGATTGATAAAAAATTTGGGGTACAATGACCTAATTTTCACCTTTAGTGTACGGTCGTACTATTTTCTTATTGTTATTCATATTATGTACATATAACTTCATAAAAATCAACATGTACATAACGACATTGTCCAATTACATAATGACTTAAAAACCAATCAATAGACAAATCAAACTTACATAACAATTTCTTTTAATAATAATGGCGATTTCATTGACTGTGTAACAGAAGCAGCGTTTTCTACGTGAAGCGACTTCCATCGAGATGACGTGAAAGGACGTAAGATCCGCTGTTAAATGTTTTGTTAATTAAAGAGTTTGGTGAGTGAACAGGGGCAAACTTCCTATTATGATAGTCATGCTGTAACATTTTGAAGGTCATATCATCTACATGATGTATTGTGCATGCTTCTATCACTGAAGTAATTGACATACCTCCTGATGTACATGCGCCTATTAACCGTACAACATTTGGGATGGCTAACGTCCTTCAGTAGATTGAATTCTGACCAAAGATCCTGCTCTTCTAACTGTGTAGAACAATCTGCAATAACAATTTGAATATATATTTAACACAAAACGCGTTTGGTTATATTACATCAAAATTAAAACATGGCCATTACTGACTGTTTTAATATGTAAAGAACTCTTAGAAATTGAAAACTTCCACGGACTATGCTTTCTATGCCGCAATCGATGTTGAGTTTACAATTTTCAAATTGTCAAACCGTATAAAAAATCTGCTGACATGTATTCACAGCTGCAAAACTATGTTCTTTTTTTCTTTCATACTACTGTTTTATCAATGAGAAAAATGTCATCATTTACATGATAAGTCATACACGGTAACTCGTTGCAGATCAACCATAGTATTTGAATATGCAGATACGGATTTTTTTTGGGACAAGAGTGCGCAAGATAAATGCAATCAAACGTTTCAATGTAGGTTATATTAGTATTAGACTGTTGAAGACTTGCATTACTGCATAAGCTTTTCGGTGGTACTTGGGTTTGAATTACTACATCACAACTCTCAAGATAAGATACACAAGCGTGTGTTACCCCTTTAGAATTCGTTTAAAGTGATACTACTATCAAAGTAACCTTCAACATTTAAAAAAACTTTAAAATCTTATACTGAATTTCGCTCTTAGAAAATAATTATTGATAATTTTATATAGGATTTAAAAGTTACATAAGTCTGTATAACATTTTTATTTTATTTTAGAAGTGGTGAAATTTCATGTAAAAAATAATAATATACCCAATGATCCAGGTATTATTATCATTTCTATTTCTATATGATACTAAGAGAAGTTCTCCAATATAATTAATTTCTTACATGTTAATAAAGCATTTGTTGCGTTTTAACATATTGCCTAGCCATAAAATACCGTACAATTAAGCCGTGTTGAATGGTAATACTACTTAAAATTTTCAACTTTTTGTTTGCAATCTTAAATCTCGAACTTGTAGACAGTTTTACCAAACTTGTAGTCATTGACTGAAAACTTACGCTTAAGCATTTTCACTGCTACATTTCTGACGTTGTGATCGCCATCAGTTCCTGCCAACCTCGCTTTGACAACTAGCCCGAATTCACCTTCACCAAGCGTCTTCTCCAAGGTTAATGATTCCCTAGGAATCTCCCATCGTTCACTGTCATCATGCTTCATGTAATGACAACATGACATTGTCAGTATCAATTAAGAAACTGATGCATGAAAACTGAACCCAAGTGTTATCGATTGTTATTCACATTAGATTCATTTCACCTACATGATTTTCTTTAGTGATTGTCTTCCTTTCATTGAAAGTTGCACACATTGCATACATTTTTGATTTTGAATGACATAATGTAGGATGATGATAAGTGGTGTAGGTGTTTCAACGTTGGCGACCCTGGTTTGACTCCCTGTCAGGCCATACATTTGTATGTTCTTTGGTAGGACAGGTAATTTAAAAAGTGCCTTAGTCTACCTATTTGAGACGGGTACATGTATAAGTCATGAACCGTTTATCCGCTACGACATTTGACCTATTATTGATGGTATCTCGCTTGCGATTATCAGAAGTCAGGAAAACTTGTTCCGAAATTGACCGTAAACAAATAAATACACAAAAATGTTGGAAAACATATATAACCTTTTGCAGCTACACCAGTTGGCATGTACAAAAAAGCTGTATAAATAATGTCAGATATCCTACATACACAGACGTACCATATGTTGTATTTGTGTAGAATAGATAGGTCCTTTCTGTGACCAGTGATCCGAGGAGTATGATAAACGTCTCTCACGTTCTTCCTGGTAGTCTGACGGCAGTCCAGATATTGATATCACACTGCCTACGTGCTGGTGAAGATACAATCAAATTAAATGAACATCAAAACAGTGTGACGTTTTTCTCCACCGCATTTACATAATGTATCTCTAATTTAAAAGAAAAAATATACTCGGCTTTTATTTAATCGAAAATAGTTTATAAAATAACAACAGTAGTAAGGCGCTCGGTCTGGAAGGATGTGTTATTCACTGATACAATCATTCGACTTATTTAGCTCGACTGAGGTACATAGCAAACAAACTTGGTATCACTTTGGTAGAACTATTGAATTTAAGATGAACATTATGTAGATGGTTAAACAGATTGATATGAAGGTATTTAAATAGATTCAGTGATCAAATGGATTACTTATTTTAATGAATTAAATGATTGTCGTCACTGGATATATGGCACTCTGTCAGTAACTGACTTATGAAAACATTTTTTTATATGCGCCATATGACTAGCATGAAGTTTGGGAGACGTTACATACCATTCGCGCATTACCTAACCTTGTTTAACATTTGGACTAAGTACGGTAGCAAAAAATCTTGCATAATCGCAATGACAAGTTAGAAAGGAAGGAATTTATGATTTCATGATCCAGTTTACCTACATGACACACATACATCCATTAGAATGCTGATAAGACAAAAATATGGTAGACGTATTGTCTCGACCGGTAATCGATCAATTAAAACTGGTCTACATGACATAACGTTCAGCAATTTAATTAAAGGAAGGCCAACAACCTCAGTCATAACATGATAATTACCTTCATGTTTGTTTTACGCCTGTCGTTCTTCTTCTTTGTGAACCAAAGCATGAACAAAGAGAAAGAGATGAGCAGGAACATGGTAAGTCCAATGCCAATAGCAACACCACATAACTTGTCACATACTGCAGACTGGTCGGATGCAAGTGCTGAAGAAATGTTGATATACTTTAAAAACTTACTCTGTTTTTGCATATCTAAGGGAAATGATTCATTGTGTTACTCATAAAAACCTCTGACTAGTAATTTACCTTATCATTTGAGAACAAGATGCAAATTGCGGCACTTTATTATTCCTGCCAGGTGAAGAAAGTGGCAACTTTATAGAATAAAGACAAACACACAAACAAAAATATATTTAAGATGTTATTGCCAACTTTTCAGCCTCAGTCTTTACATATGTCACAGTCTGAGTCAGCTAACGTGAGACATGGAGAGATGGTGTTTGCAGCTTACGTAACTTTGCGCACACTGTGGTATTTCACCTACCATTTACCATTTACAAGTGTAAATGTTTATATTTGTATTAAATGTACCTATAGAATCAGTGTAGAAAGTGCCGTTTTCAGAATGTGTTACAGGTTGTTGTATGACAGCTGATGTCTTCTCGAGGCCATATCGTGCAACAGCATCTGTCGAAAGCATGGACGTTGTCTGTTTCTCCGTTTCCCGTTGTAAATTGCCGGCTGATTCAACAGTCTGAAATATGTCTGTGATTGCAGTTTCAATTTGAAAAGGTGTCAAGTAATAACAGGAATTTTTTTATATAGAACGTTTTACCTCTCTGTACACACACATTAACTGATATGTCATATATCTATTGTTATCATTAAAACTCGGACGTGTGTTTAAAATATATCGTTTTGAAAGTAGTTATTAATCAAATTAACATTTGAGAGGATTCCTGCTGGATGAGACTTCTCATTGTGACAAACACACTTCAGACCGTATATAATGACCGTATATAATTATGTTTCTCAAAGCTCTAATATACAGAAACACGAGGTATTTACTTATTAAGTAACAAAAGACGAACCTAGATTAATAACCATAAACTACTTAGAAAATTATAGACCAGCAAAACATGGGAGCGCCCATGTGTAGCTTAGTAGTAATTAGTATAAGCACAATACACTCAGAAAACATGAAGAGTCTTATAAAATACTAGAACAGTTTTTCTTTGGTTTGGCCCTACCTTTTTCCAGTATATGACAGTTGTTCCTTAACAATACAATTTAGCCAATTTACTTATGGATACAGTATATAGTTATTTCTTACAGTTAGCATTTTGAACTCAATACTTTAAGAATAAAAGTAAATATTATACTGAAGAATGTTTTGCCAATAGAATTTAATGATCTTCCTTTAAATATTGTTATTTTCATAGCATGGAATGCTATCGTCTTATTTTCAAAAATGATATGCTCAATAAAGCAATGTTTAAAATGCACTATTTTCATTTTTTTGTTTGTTTGAAATGTGTATAATATATTGACACTGTAGCAAATAATAGTTCATGTGTCATTATTTTTCAGTCAGTCTCCAATCTGTTACAGAATAGGTGATCTAGTGACATTTATTTACATTTTCAAATTATAGTTTTTTATCTGAGTGTGCTATCCATGCTCTCGTTAACAATTTTCACAGCGTAAGCACCAAGACAAACCCTGGTTTAGGGAAAAACATTCAAGCATAATTTTTACAAATGGAGCTGAAAAATCAATTTTAGTTGATTTGTTTTACAAACAGATTGGCAATTTTTGATATCATATATATGTTTTATTATTGTTTACGAGAGAAAACGCCTAGCTGGAACACAATTAATATAACCCGATATATTCACAGACAGTTTGCTTTGTCTGCAAGTGTTAACACAGTTTCACATTAAAATCTCCAACTTTACTACCACGTAGTTAGATTTTATCATTGTTTTCAACACTAAATATTCATGGCTAACAGTCTAGAAGTTTTCGTCCCCATTTATCTTATTTTTCAACCTTGCCCCGGTGCAAACAGTATTATACTCTACTCTATGATATCTTCTACTACAGTTTTAAGACCGAAAGGCAGGTGCTAGACATCTGTTTGTATCTGCCTCTATCTGGTTTGCTGGTTTTTCCCTGATCTGTCAGGATGGTAATCGAGTAAAAAGAACTTAGAAGAATAACCTTGTTTTCTGCTTTATTGAGAGTAAAATATAGATTAATTATAATTCAAACATAACCAAATGGGGCTTCATTTACAGTAAATAATTTCAGTTATTAACGTCGTGATTCTTTGTTTTCTTTTTTACCTTGTGCGTAGAAGTAAGATTTGTCCGAGATTCACGCGGTTCAGAAGAGTGCGGTGCCATACAGTAACAGCCGTAATCTGCCTCACACCAGCAAGGACTTTGTCCCATAGCTATTCCACGAGGCGGATGTTCGTTTGTGTTGATTAAGAATGCACCTGATATATCAACTGAAAATGAAAACGCTAGTTATAGTTGTCATATTTTGTCATAACTCTTAACAGATAAAAAAGGTCCCCTTTTAAATCACGAAGGAAAAAGTAACACTTTTCACATAATGTATAAAAACACTTATGGAGTGGAGATTGCAAACTTAACGTAGGAAATATGCTGCAGCATCTCTAACGCCTAAAATACCTAATTAATATGATGCATTTAATAGACTCTTGAAACGCAAGATGGCCTTGAGTTAAGGAATTTCTACAGAGTCATTGATGCAGGTTTGTTTAGAAAATAAGAAGAAAAATTAAAGAAAATTGAAAATTAAATATTTGTTCTTTTTAATTCTTTATTTACCTGCATATTACTCATAAATAAGCTACGATTTAATACTTTTCTATACAACCCAATAGAGTTAGTGTTGCTTCAATTAAAATCTAAATACAGTCTTCAAACGCTAAACGCGTCTCAAACTGATAGAAAATTAGAAAATATATTAATATTTCATTACTTACTTTGCAATGTGCAGTCCTGTGGACAAAGCTGTGGATAAAGATCTTCAAGTTCATCGCAGACCAGGTCCGGACATGTGCTGGTTTCATGTGTGCACGTTCCATAATCTTTGGTCATTTGTTTATTATTGTCGCTTCCTCGCATCAAACAACTACCATCGGTTAGGCCTAAACCACAGGATCCGTTACAAGATCTAGCAGAATCGTGCCTCGAACAACCCTCACCTGAGTGTAAATGATTTGTAGCAACTTAAGAAACTTCATCATTTTCTTGTTTCTGGACTTCTGTGATGACTTCAATTACGTAAAGTTGTTATTTATATTTTAAGGTGTTCTTTTTAAAAGACTGGTTTTGCACATTTTTGAATTTATAAAGAAGTTAAAATAAAGTTTCTATCCAATTTAGTTATAGGTGTTATAAGACTAGGAACTGTATACACTATTAAATATAGTTAAACGATATTCAAGTAAACGAAATTCTGGTTGAAAAAGTGCATTTATAATGATACATCAATGAAATGTTATCAAAGAACTAGTTTTAGAATTTGAAAACCGTAAAAGCTCACACTTAAGTGTGACTAAAACCATTTCAAAACGTGCGTAATAACACACAGATTTCTGACTCCAGCATACATGAAAAAATAAAATTCAGACGATATATAACATGCTAATTATAGACAAAGTTCCAACATCCTCCATATTAAACTTTTATGTATTTCTTTCTCATAAATAAAATAACATAATATTTACTCAAACAGAAGGTAAATATATTGTAACTCTGGACACTGAATGTTTGCACCAGCCCTCGTTTAAGAAATTTCAACGAGTGCCTTTTAAGATATATTATAGTCTCAAACAGTGAAACTATGTTATAAGCAACATCAGACATTGACTTTGAAACTTTGAAATACTTTATTGTATTATATAATCAGGACCCGTTCTTTTCCATTTTAACATTAAATACTAGTACCTGTTTTTTGTTTCTTATATGTTTATATAAAATGAAATAAGAATATCTATACACATATGTGTATATTAACTGGTGCAAAAATGATATACGTATCCGGATTCAACATCAGTTCGGTTGATGCCAATATGCACAAGCTTGTGATATTTGGGAAGTATCTGTTTTTGACTTGATCGGCTATTTTATAATCGTTATCTCGTTTCAAATTGCTTTGTCCTTCAGAAGTTAATTTACTTTACGGAGAGAGTATTCAACAATTTACTTTGCAGTCTTTCTGAAGAGTTAATAAAAAAACCCTATTTTTTTTCAGTCAAAACTGGTTAACATTTTACATGTTTATACAAACATGTTCTCTAGAAACACTCGCATTATTCCGATTTTGTTGTATCACCTGAAAAATTCAGTTTCGATAGCAATTAAGTTAAATACTTGTTAAAAAGTGTATGAACATTTAGTACATGAACAGACCCTGCAACATCATGCCGACTGTTCCAATCGATATTCAGTCACTGTTACTGTTATTCTTGTTATGTACTTCATGTAGATTGTTGTCTTAAACGTGCTTATATTTTTTAATGCATAATAGAATCAGTTGCAAGTTTCCTCATTCTTAAAAACATGAAAAAAAAGTCCGTTGACCATTGACAACGTAGATCATGTAAAATTTGGATGAACCGAGAGGATGAAAATACTGTACCGCTAACATTGCTAGATTCCATGGTACCATGATAAGAATGTTGCGTGATTTGTCAAACCTTCTTTGAGTGCACGGGAAGTAAACGCTAACTTTTCTATGTTCCTTTAAGCGGGTTATATAAATACAGCTGTTATTACATTATAGGGCTGGAAATGTTATGTTTAGTCATTGCTGCAAGAACTTTACTCAAATATCAATATCATATCAGCACTACGGTTCATTGAAAACAAGAAATGTTAGTGATACAAAGTGTTCCGTTTCACTGAAACGTCTGAATTTTAAAAAATACAATCTAATGTTTTTACTTTAGGAAGGCTTTCATGATTTGGTTAAACAAATGTTCTCGACAACAATTAATCTAATGTTCTATGGCGTGATTCTTAACAATAACTCTTTACATTTTATATCACATGTTTTATCCAGAGGAGTGGGAACAATTTTAGATTACATGCGTTTGAGACGGAATACAATGTAGGACCTAATTATACAATGTTTTTGTTCCTTTCGATTGTCAATAGCACACTGTTTTATTTTTAAATTTTACGTAGGACTTGTCGACATTTGATTAAGCATC
Source organism: Saxidomus purpurata (assembly GCA_022818135.1). NCBI lineage: Eukaryota > Metazoa > Mollusca > Bivalvia > Venerida > Veneridae > Saxidomus > Saxidomus purpurata. The sequence goes on along the minus strand of JAFMSR010000002.1, from coordinate 18,248,702 downwards.
GAGTCTCTCCATAAACCTGTGCAGCTTTGTCCGTGAACAATCACGAACTTCTCAAAACCAAATGCATTGTCTATTTTTCTTGCAATAGTAATGTTAGAAAAGGGCAAATTATTTAAATATTCTTGTGTTAAAGGTTTTAAATAGATTTATATGCGTATCGTATCATGTATATCTTAAAAACATTATTTGCATACAAATATCTTTTCCTATTTAGTAAACCTGACTGATTCTTCAGAATGTTACAGGAACCATTCTTTTTTCCACCATAAATTTTCAGTAACTGCATATTCTGTTTTCATAACAGTTCATAGGAGAGAACAGTGTTTCATGTTTATCCCCCGTCAAAGGCGGGATAATTATAGATCCGTTCGTCATTTCGGGCTATCGTGACTAAGGGGCCCATACGTAACTGTAAATAATTCTATTAATCAAATCTGTTATGTTACTAACATTTCTTTTACATGACTGAAAGAATAATAGAGAGAACAATAGGAAAGCCACTTAAGTATAACTTTCTTAGAACATCCGTCATCTCGTCCGTCTGTCCATGCGTCCGAAGCTATTGCGAAAACTTTGTATAGATCATATACAAATAGTAACTACTACATATACAAGGCAATACGACCCTGATAGTTTCGATTTGACTATCTCAGCAGCACTAAAGTTATATCCCTTTGAACTTCTTATTCCTATTTAACTTTATAAACATTGTAAAATCGTTTTCTCGCAAATATTTGGTCTGAAAAAAGAATAATTTGAAACAAAAAGTTGCCTATAACAGTCAACCAACTCTTTAAAAATTATCGGCATGTCTTAGAAAAACAGGGTGCCCCTGTGGAGTTTATTAAATTAATAATGCATGTCATATCTAACAAATGGTTTGAAGCATTTAAATAAATCCTTGAATAAATAATCGCCAACAGATTCTCTACTTATTTTTCTAGAATGAGCATATTGACTTAAAATCAGGGCATAAAAGCATTTATGTTGACAAGGCCATGACCAAATGCTCATAATTAAGCTTGTATCGAAAGAGAAAGTAACATCGAAAAATAGGATGGACTTTATTACAGACATAAGCAGATATACTTACAGTATACAGTAAAAGTACACATTTCTTTCCAATATCTGATGACAAAAAACGCCTACTTTTAGAACCGTCTTTAAAAATAGTGGTAAGACTTTCATTTAACAACTGGTCAACAACTCAAAACCCTTAGCTGATCCCTTCCAAAATAAGGCCTTAATTGGTTGTAGAGCTGTTTCTTTATTCCCCTTAACTTGTTCAGGGGATACCAATTCCAAATATTTGCTTGTTTAAAAAGGAAATAAAATCTTATAAATCTATAATAAAGATATCGATGTCGATATACTAGTATTTAAAATACCTAGGAATCGTTTTTGTTCTTGTTACTTTGTAAATTTTTTATTTTTATTTACATAATAGAAGTATGAACGGCACGTTTTATGACCGATACTCTCATTTGTTTCTTCAAAGATTAAAGAACTCTAAATCGTTAAAGATTGAAAGAGCAAATGTTATGCATAAAGCAACTTCTCTCTTACCACAAGAAGAGGATGTTGTTCTTCCTCTGCCTTCAAGTAGAACATTTATTGTGATGCTAGGGCCACCGGATTGTGTTACAATTAATGCATACATATCAGGTGCCACGGACAGAGTTTCTGTATTGTTGACATATATGATGCCTGTCTTTGGGGTTACACGGAATATTGCATCCCTTAGAGTATACCGTGTCTTGGTTCCATGATCAGTTTCCAGTTTGTACAGCTGTAACAAAAATGCCTAATGAAATGACACACTAATTATTTCAAATTTGTTCAGGATGAAATGGATTTTCATATAATGTGTCTATTACATATATTTATTTTGTGAGATTGATCAATATCCATAGAAAGAGAGCAACAGAGAGCATGAGGTAAAATAACTGCCGCATTCATTTAACATTAAAACTCAAAATATATTCAATTTATTCAGTTAAAAATATTCAACATCTTCAGTACCAAGCTTTACTCTAAAAACTTTTAGTATACTGTTTACCCTTGCAAGTCTGGTCGCATTTCTGTAGAAAGTGATGACTTGTTTTGTCTCTAACATAGCTGTGGGTTTTCTAAAAGATGGTTTATGTACGTTGATAACAATTGTTGCCTGCAAGAAAAGTTACTTGTTAATTGTAATATTCTGTGTTGTTTTTTCATTAGTCTAATTGAATGATGGGGCAAATGCTATCTTTTTAAAAGAAGAAAGATAACTTCATTGACAGTACGTATTTGAACGTGAAACCTATACTAAAGACGATATCGAAGATGGATTTAAGACTTCAATGCTTAAAGTATGGCCGTAAAACAGCTACGTCAAGTTTCTTTCAGACAGTTTGTAGACAGATAAGTATATTACCGAATTTTTTATTGACTTGTCTGTAGGCTGTTTGAACTTTGTATCCACCACTGCCACCTCACACTTGTATAATGTCGCAGTTATAGTATCTATATTCTGTAGATGTATAACTGAAAAATAATGAAAATATGATATTTTTTTTGCATAAGTTCCTGGATTGAACCAATAACTAACACACAGTTTCATAATAAAGCAAGTACTCTACAATGTCCGATGAATAAAAACATTATGTGTTTCAATAGTGTTCAATAGTCTGCAACACGAACGCCCTGATGGCCTTATGTCAACTGATTACTATTGCACTCTGAACTAGAATTGTGTCCGCTATATGCTTTTAGGCACAGAAATGTGTGGTTTGCATGCGCAATGTAATATTATTGTGTCAATTACACATATTTACCTAAGCATACAATCTCTTGTGTTACCTCTGCTGTGTGCATACAATCTCTTGTGTTACCTCTGCTGTGTGCATACAATTTGTTCTTAAATTAATATTTTATTTAAACAGTCTGTTCAATGATCAGAACAAAGGAAAATTGGCAGAATGATAATATGAACTTTCATGCTGTTGATGCCAATTAACTCAAAATGATCATGCACAGTATAAACATGCAACATGAAACACATCTTCAGCCGGGAAACCATAATTAAACTAAAGTCCAAAAGGAGCTAAGCCTATAACTCTTCGTAAAATTAGTGAAATGTAACAAAAAGTTAAACTTGATTAAAGTCTAAACCTGATTTTTTAAAATGTACATTATTTACATGATATTTGACACCAGTATACTGTTGATGCTCACCGGTCTTTTTTAAACAGAGACGTAGGTTGGCCCTTTTATTGAAATTATCTTTAAGTTCACGCCAAGTGATGCAATCTACATACAGTTGTTTCCTGTGTTTCTAAATATTTATCAAATCAATGATAAATGTAAGTAAGTGGATACATATTTTTTACTTATCTTAAATATAAAATATGATCACTCTTATATGTCGTGGACATCAAATAGCACGATTTTAATACACGACTGTGTTTGTAACTTTGCAGCACACGAAATTAAAACTGATCCAGCGACATAAAAGTATGTTTGGAGCAAACTCTACAACTCTACAAAAAAATCTGTCGGATCCTTTGACTCAAAGTACATGTAGATCGATCTCAGCGTGAGGCTTAATATACTTAGCTCATGCTGAAAATATTTCCATTTTATAAGAATGTTAGGATTGATTTACTTTCAATAGACATTTTGCTGAAATTTAAATTAATAAGGACCATAACAATTTTCTCATACGCTTCAAGTTCAACGAAGGCGTTCATGAGTTATTGATGCGATACAAGAATAAAAAGACATTCTTAAATGTCTAAAATTTACTCTGAACATATTGCTGCATTGATGCGATGGTTCAAAGACCTATGTAAGTATAGGTCTTTGGATGGTTCTACAGTCAAATCAATTGAATCTTTCAATTTTTATTGAATTTGATTTTTTTTGTGATAAAAACTTTCAGTCATTGAAAGCACCATAACAGAACTGCTGGCAGTGAAAAACAACAGTGTAAAGTCACAATAATTAAACAGGATTTAGATTTATATGTTTATAACGATGTCATATGAATAGGATGAAACAACAATTGTTTAGTCAGAAAACGGAAGTGCCATTTTTTACATTTCATCTACAGAATAATGTAGTATACTGGGTGAATCAGAAATGATCTACATCTAGTAATATTGACATCATCAGGGCACAAACTGACAAAGTTACGCGTATTCAATTAATGGTTTTGTAAACAAAATACACCATTTGTTATTTTAAATTGGGTCTTGGAGACTAGAAGTTTGTACCAGACGACAAACAATGCCAGTTAACAGAAAAAGAAAATATTGACATTAACTTTATAAGGTCGTTACCTGGTTTTCAAGGCAGTAACATATTAATTTGGCACAACCGTGTCATAAAATTGAATAAAGTGACTGTTTTGACAAGATCGTATACTAAAGCACAAGTGCTCCAGCCAAGTGATGCTCATTATGTCACGTAAGAGAGATTGTTGGCGGCAATGTTAAAGGGCTTTCAATAAATCAGATAACATTTTATTTTCAGAATCATATGGAACTAAGAAAAATGTAATTAGATACTCCCCTTAAACCTCATGTTACCCTAAGAAACATTAAAACCCTAATATCTTACCGTTCAAAAGAAAGCCTTTGAACACTAATTGACCATGCTATATCAAGCACCATGTTATCTCTACGTGAGCAATCAGACAATTGTAACCACACTATGGAGTCTTATTTACGGTTTTTCTGTGATATGTAGAATCTTCATGACACGACAATATGTGTATAGACACGTTATTGTCTGGATTTACAATTCTGTGAATCAAAGCAAGGATGTACGTTCTTAGATAACTTGAAGATTCTCAAGATTCCGGTTATATATCATGCCAAATCGGGAAACAAAATTCAATATCTTTCAAATTAAACTAGCTATCTGAGAGGTTTTATATCTTTCTACTTCAATCTTTAATTTTGCATCATAAAGTTATCCGATTTGACAAGTTTCAGTTGTTAATGTATTAAGTTTGAAAACCTGAATGTCATGCCATAAATATTTACATCACGTTATAAAATATAACACGACTTTGTTATTTAAGAAGAAAGACACGGCTGTGCTGATAGGCATTATTCTGTAACATTATTCTGTAACTTTACCTTAATTATTCTTTAAAACTGCTTACAATTTCTCTCCTACGCAAATGTTTTTAAACGTGACATTTACATCTGCAGAGGCCAAAGGAGTAACTCAGAGGAAACTGTATACATCGCACAGTTTGCATTTATAAAGTAGAGTAATAGTGTAATTATGAACTAATTAAGCATTTAAAGTCTAAAACCAGCGGCGTTGCCAGTCCTTTAATTAGTCCATACCATTACAATTCTAGACACAAAAAATTGATAACAAAACGTTTGTGATCTTTAATGTTTTTACATTGCTTACACACACATTTAATTTTGTCATCGGTGGTTGTTAAAGGAGACTACAATAAGTCTTTTTTTATGAGATTCATAGTTTAAAATCTTAAGACAAAACGCGCTTTATTAGATTGCATAAATTACATCTACAACCAACAAAAAGAATATGTAGAATTGAAGGCATTGTAAGACGCTGGTATGTTGCATTTCCTCACAGTAGGCCCAGAATGTTTTATCTAACGTGTATGATTCAACATTTATACACTCTTTACGTTCTTAGTATATTTTTTCAAAGACGATACAAACAGCCTCATCTGAATATCAAAATGCAATACTTACGAAGCCTGCATACAGTTTTTGCTAGCTTTACACCAAGGCAGTGAAGACTAGGCTTACAGACGTTTAGATCGTCGGAAATGACTTTGATTTCATGAACGTTGCTTTTGTTCCCACTATCAGCGTCTGCATCTTCCACGATTTCTTCAATATCATCGAGACGCTGTTAATAGATCGAAACTGCCAAATATACATCGTCAAGTCGTTTTCACGATTAAAGTATTCAGAAAAATAAACATTGGAAGAAAAATAAAAAGATGGTTGTTAAATATGATGTACAATGTGCATTTTGTATGACGGGTTCTAGTTTGACACTTCGTAAACAATTGTTCAAAAAGATCTTTAAACTCTAGAAACCTCGGATTCAAGCAAATACTTAAATGTGTGTTTGTTCTGTCTACGTAAGTGTGTATGAACTCGTTTTACTTCAGCATTTGGCAAAAATGTTACCTTTGTAGTGTTAATTGTTAAGTTGCAGTTAGTACCTCGTCTGCTTCCCTTTGTCATAGTTGGCAGATTCATTGGTCTATCTGTAAGTCTGTTTGCGAGGGATGTGTTTGATTCATTCACAAGTTTTAAAACTATTTTTCAGGCTTCAGTAGGATGAATCATTTAAGTAAATACTTTGTTACGAATAGAAAGGGATATATCACTGTAAGCTTTGAGCGAAGATAACTTGTGCAAATCGTTTGTTCTTTTCAGTGAAATCATGCAGAAAATACGCAAATGAAGTTAACTTTACGCTAATCCACAGTTTAGATACAATGTTAAAACCCTTAAAAAAAGAATGCGATTTTGAATGAATCTAGAACTAAGAAAATTGATATATTCGAGACTGCTCAACAGTTTGACAAAGTTCAAGCCAATCTTAAGAGACAGTAGTAACCTTGCAGACAGTCGTTCTTCGAGAATTTCATACCTTTACGAACGGTTATCACTCGAAAGCTTTCACAATTACACAGGTCACGTCATTTGGTTTACAAACATTAAGCTGAAGTAAAAGCGAACATGAGAGAAAATGCGACTCTTTACTGCGCCTATTTCCGTGCTTTCATTCGAAACTTCCAACAGATATTGACTATTTTACGGCTATTATTGTGAAGAGCCTATGTAATAACAGGAGCAAAGCATTTAAAGACAAAAAGACGTAAGAGATTAAGCAGGCACAAACACTTTGATAATTCATTATATTTCAAAACACAGGTTGTTTTATTGAAAAGTAATAGCACAACCATCGATTTTTGACAGATTTATTTCCGGTGGTAAGCAGCCATTGTTGACATTATCATAATAATTGGTTGTATGTGGGACTCCCAGCAAGGAGATCGTGGATTCTTATCCGTACAGTGTGGGAAGACTGACCCCATTAAAACCTTGTTAATTTTTCTATCAATTCTTATCTCCACGACAGGTATTGACTATAGCAAAGACCACAGTATTTATTGACCATTTTCTAATCGTTTATTGTAATGGTGGAGTCAGAATGAGCCATATCTAGTGCTTCGCTCCACGCAGTTTAAAGATGTTTTTTTCAAACTTACCTGGTTCGAAGTGTCATTTTTGATTTCTACGTTTGTACTGATGTTTTGTGAACCATTATGAAGGTGAAATCTTGGTGGGTTGTCATTCACGTCAAGCACCGTTACATTAAGTCGGTGTCTTTCTGATGTATAAGTGACACCATCTATTTTCACTTGGCATGTTATTTTTAGCGGTTGGATACCGAAGCTACTGTCTGGCTGGCCTTTATTGTCACCGAGAGATTCCCTGTCGAGTTGTTTTATCAGTCTGACTTCTGAAGTAACAGGATCTATACTGAACCGGCTCTTTGCTGAAAAAAAATATTACGGTTAAAGACGTATTAGGGGTTATTTTCAATCTACCCATGAAGTTAGAATTGGTTCATGAGTTGTGATATCTGCGATACGCTGTAAAATACTCCCTAGGCTTTATGCGATACTAACAATTCTCTTTCGGCGATAATTCTTCCTAATTTCATTTGCAATTCAAAGCACTTGATAACATTTCTCGATTCATCATTAACAGAAGTACAATTGGAACAAACGGAAATTTGACATTTCTTCAGAAGAAAGGGCTCCATTTTGAGACATTTATAACACAGAAGTTTTTTCTCACAAGACAGGCAGTGCTGACAAAAAATTGTCAAGTAATTTACATTTTTAAATCGTCGTCTCGTACATTCGTGTAATATCCATTTTAAGGGTTTTGAAAGCACTTCTGAAAGAAAAAACTTGCTTTTACAGAATCACTAACATTAGGGGCATTTATACCATTACGCTATGGTTTCATGGCATATTAAAAAAAACACCCGCTTAGTAGGTCAAAAGGCAATGATCATCTGAGAACGAATGCGTTTTAAAAGTCAAGTTTCATGTCAACATATTAATCTGATTTAAACGCAGGCTTCGTTCAATCAGTACAATGATTTAAAATAGCAGACGAGACATGACGCAGCATTCTCTGATCCATAAGAACAACATAATCGGAATCTGACAGCACTGAATATTGGCTATGTGTATTATTGGCTATGTGTATTTCTGTTGAATTTTTTTTTCACACAATATTTATGTTGCCCATCTTTAATGGATAAATATTTGAATATTTCTCGAAGTATCTAGACACCAGAGCAATGCATTTAAACGATTTTATTTTCTCTAATGAAAACTGTTTCCATGCTTGGAGAACAGATATAACAAACAATTCTCAATCTGACATGGAGTATTTCCATATTATTTTAACAAAAACAAATCTTGTTTCTATCCAGCTAAGAATTTGCATAACACGTCAAAAACAGGTTCAGTTCGGAACATCAAATCAAAATTGTCAATAGTTGCGTTACACACATGCTTTTTTAATTAATTTTAACAACTAGTAGATTCAGTTCTATAGTTTCTCAACAAAATTGGACTGATCTCTTAAACAGACATCACTTAGATATTCTCAATATTTTATCTACATTCTTGGTGTACAACAAGCAACGATATGCAAACACGCAAATGCCATACTCATATGAACCTGGTTTTGGCTCTTTTGCATGTATAGAAGTAGTAAAGACGATTTATTGAGACACGAATGTGTCTTTGAGGGATAGTTTATCCATTGCCCAACGTTTTTAATGCTAGATGCAAACATGTTTTTGTCGAAACTGCAGATCCCGTTGTTTTTGAGTAAATTATGCAAAATTACTTTGTTCGTCTCTGTGAGACCAATAAAGTGACGAACAAGTAATTCAAGCTGTAATGATGCCGTCTTTTAACATTAATATATAACAAACATTTCTGAGGCAATATGTACTTGGAAAGGTCGAAGAGTTGTGATATGTCAAAAGTAAAATATATACTTTAAAAAGACCTTCCAATTCACATCCGTTACATGCATTTTCCTTGTCGCCTCAAAAACAAATGACTGTAGCATTTTAGACTATTCAGTTCGAGTTATTGCATTATCAATACGTAAATGACTGTTAAACCGACTACACGTCTGTTTATTGTGCTTAAGGAGACTTTAGTAGACCAATAAATGTCTTTGATCTTCGTAACAGGCAGTTTTATTAGTTTCCTACACGAATAGAAGGGCGTGCTTCCAAACAGACATCTTACAAGTTGAAAAAGTTCTTAAACAGGCCTCGTAACTGGTAGAAAGGCACAAAGGTCCTCGAAAAATAATCATATAACATAGGTTTTTAGATTTCCAAGTAAACCATGTTGATATGTAATAAGAAGTGGTTGTAGGCCGATAACTCTTTTCTTTGTACAACGTAAACGGTTCGTTGGAGCCATTCGAACATCCTTTGTTAATTTCCCTTTTTCAAATTATAATGATCGATTACAAGTTATCCTACATTAATTCATTTTCTCACGGTGTTATTGAATAACCGCAAAAGTAGTTTTCAATTTCCGATTTAACTCGAAGTGTCTGGAAAAAACGCTGTGATAAATAAGATCTGTTATTGTCAGCATAATAGAACTCGCAACAAGGAAATACTGGGAACAATGGAGAACACGAATAATCCATTCTTGCTGCTGGAGAAAAACCTCTCGTCTCAAGCTTCACATATTAGCCTACACAGACGTCCCATGAATTCTTTTTTGGGGGGGACCGGTTATTGCTCTCATTTTGAATATTGAGTAAAAATGTATTGATTTATCAGAAACTAATTTTGCATGCTTTCATGATCCTTTTGCCTTCTATGTTATAGAAACTGGTTGAAGTTCTTTTCGCACGTCAATGCATCGATGTGGAATTATTGAAATGTAATCGGCCAGGTCATTCTGCACAATCCCAGTTCGATGCTAGCATTCCTAGTTCAATTTGCACCCAGTGTGGACAAAGTAAAACCATCACTACACTAAGTCAGATATAGCTACTGATTATAACAACTTTTATCTCATAGATTGTCGATCACGAAATAATTTAATATATGTTACAGTATAGTTTTGCACAGCATACACTGTTTATGTTGAAATACAAATATTTGCCTTTGATATTTCTTACTTTGCTCTTTCTTTCTATTTTTAAGTGTACAAAATCACCCCTGAATGGGGATTATACTCAGGTCCAGAAAACTTAATTGCCTTAAAAGATCTGGTTTTTATCAGCTTTATTTCAATTCCAATGCTCCAGTAACGAAACTACTAAATGTTAAAAAGCAATGAATGAAAGTTATTTGTACATGTTTTGCATTCAGTATCGTTTGGGCTTCTAACTAGTATAACATGTAAAGAAGTGTTATGAAATAATTCTTCTAGGTGCTTCCACACTCGGAAGAAATTTCCTTGATTTACCGTTAAAAACGTGTCGTGTCTGCCACCCTTAAGTGGCAGTCTTATAATAGAAAATTCTCTCTGAAACTTTTCTACTGACAGCAGCGACAGAAACTATTACTTGCAATTACTTTCTGGTCAGTGTCATGGGGAATATAACTGGCTTATCGCATCAGCTAGGCTGCCCAATAGCAGACATGAATACTAATATCTTTACTTATTCTGTCTACTCAGATTTGATCAATATAAACGTGTACTCATACTCAATTTTAAAAATGATATACAGGGAAATAAATCTAAGTAAAAGCTACAAGAGTGTCTTGATAAAAATTGATTTAATATACCTAACCTGATGTTGGCATTTTTGTTCTCACATAACTGACCGAATGACATATTTTTTAGCGATTTAGTTTGTACGTTATTATAGAAATCCCCATAGGAATCACAAATGCTTCCAACTGACTATCTATTTTGGTAAACTAACAGGTTAAGGTTTATTATAGGCGACGTTTGCGTAGTAATAAAAATCATAAAGTACTTCCCCAGAAACATGTCTATCATTGGTTATGTGAGTGTATACGATAATAAATCAAGCCCATATAAGTCGATCACTTCCAATAAAAACAAAAGTTAAACGCAAGACAAATACTAGTGATAAATTATGTTTATATGTTGTTCTTGAAAACTACCACTACATGTTTACGGTGGGATTGCATTCGGTTATTAAACACGTGAATTAAAACCCCTATACAAATTTCGGGTAAAATCCGTTCAAGTTGAGGACGCTGTCATCCAAGACAACAACTAAGATATCCCTAATGTTGGAATATAATAGTGACAAAGTGAGTGTGATTTATCGACACGTTAAGATGCACCATAATCCTCATTTTTACAGAAACTTTCACAACCACACTCACATTCTTTAAGTTTTTTCCCTCTTTACCGGAAAACTAAGTAGTCTAATCTACAAGACAGCGTAGATAGTCGGGTTCACTATATCCTTTATGTAATAAGGGAGCTTAAAACCTCTTTATTATGACATATCATTCGTTATTATGGTTTTTAATGGTATTTATATCTAATATACTGTCGCACTGAATGTATATAATGCACCAATCTTGAAGACAAAAGGTTGTAAGAAATATATTTTTTGATATGGTCAAGTATGTTTTATGTGCATGTCCGGTAATGATTTTGGTAGCAACCTATCTCAGTAGTTTCTTACACTGAGACGATTTCACTGTACGTGTTGTAACTGTAACATGTATTAACTCTACTATATCGCGTTATCCAGTTGATCATAATTTTGATTCTTCCCTCGAAATTTTGTCCAGTTTCTCTTATGTTACGGACAGAAAGAGGAAGGGGATTCCGTTTTTATTTAGTATTCACTTTATTAAAATATTCATTAGGTCAATCGGTAAATTCTGTTTGACATTTATTTCACACACGATTTAATTAAATAAAATAATTTGACCACACGCGTTCTTGTTGACTGCTAGGAATTATGCATGCCTATGATATTACCGACTGTTTAATCAGTTAAAAGCATACCATAATTCCCATTAGACATTCGATCATTTCAAAGTGCTTTATTTACAAGCATATGGCATTGTTGACACAGTCTCATGCTTTTGTTGAAAAGGCTAACAAAGTTAATAACGATATGACAGGCAATGGGCGCAATGAGTACCTCCAATGGTCGTAAGCCTATTGAGTAATGAATTACCATCTATAAATGCGTATCAGTCGCATTGAATGCGACGAAAATTGAGTCTGGGGGCACAATGTCTTAGCATTCTTAACTTATTTGCATTTTAAGGGATATGCTCTTATCTGTCATATTGTAAAACAGTAATGTTTTGCATGATTTACGCATGATAGAACATTATTTCGCATTACTTTTTAAAGAAAGGCATTAAATTTAGATCATCAAATATATAAATATGTAAATATGCTGTTAAAAAGAAAAGATCTCAAATATATTTAGAATACTTTACGAGACACACCTTTATCTATCGATTAACTTTACTGTTGACTTAGTAGTTATAAGAATAATTATGTTCTGTCTTATACATTGTACGTGTTGGAATTTATTTATAGTTTTCAATAATGATTTAGTGATCATTGCATTTGCTTTGCAATATAGAGCAGCTGGGTTCGATACTTGGAAAGGTCCATGTGGCGTGCCGTTTGACAAGTCAAACAGCGCCAATGAATGGAAACGGCGACTGTTTTCATCGAAGGTGATTGGTTCGATCAGGGGGTGTGTTGAGAGCAGAGCAGAGCAGAAAAGAGCTCGTTTATCATTCGAACTTAAAAAAATTACGAGTAATAATTTAAATAAGCGTCCATCACTTACGTTTTTCTATAATGTAACTCCGCTCGTACTTGTCGTCTTCCCAGCAGGTATTCAGTCTTCCTAGCACAACATCCTTTATATTTTCTTCCACACGAAGAGTGGAATTTTTGGAAATGTGAGAAAAACAGATATGATCGACAATGGATTTATCAGGAATAATCTGGTTTGTGGTAAGTTGAGAATCTGTCTGTGTTCGATGGAAGTTAACGGTCACTACGGTGTCTGTGGAAATCACATTGCCCTCTCCGTTTGGGCAGGAAGCAGAAACCTTTAGAATGACTGGCCCTTAAAACAAAATATGCATTTACAGCAATAATGAATAATAATTGTTTGAGATCACTACCATACACACAAAATAGAATAAAAAACATAGGTCACATAATTTGACAAATACGCCCACAAAAACCTTTGATATTGCAGGAATGCCATCACACAAAATAGTTATATTTGTTTTATTCTTTGTAGCATTACAAAAACATTTTACACAACTATTCTATATGGTTATTATGTATATCAGGTTTCATTTATATTCGCTGAGAAATTTGAAGCCTTTTGGCCAAAACCTTAAATTCATCCATCAATGAATGTTAACACGTTTATCAAATTCTTAGGGTATAATTGCATTGCCTTGATATCTATATGATTCCTCCATGGATCATTGGCAACTGTAACTGGAAAAGATATTAAGTTGTGCCGAGGGATAGATAAAAAACTCTTCAATGAAAATCAATTAAAATTATTTAAATTGTACTTTTCAGTAATATAAACTATGTGATATTTTACACGTACATGTAGTTAGTTGCATAATCTGTTTTTCTTACCTGTTGCTGTATCTGGGAGAGGCGTTCGTAATATGATGAATCCGGTTGAGTTTGATTCAAATATTGCACTTTCTCCTGTAACGTCATAGGTCAGCACGTGAGAGGTGTTCGTTTTTACGACACAACCATCATTGACATTCGGGAAAGCGTATACCTTGCCAACTATTGTTCCACTTTCAGAAGGTATGTGTAAACATAATTCTGGGTTCCGGTGGGCAAAGTAAATAGCTTCCGCCGCTGAAAGAGAATTGTAAATACAATAAATTGATCATATCTTTAAATTAATGAAGAAAAGTCATACGCTTTTGTTTGGTTTGAAACAGTGTCTGGCCAATAAGTTATTTCTGGTCAATCTGGTATTATGATTTATATTTTCAAAGATTTGTTTGGGTCAATTAAACAACTGATAGCATTGATTTTGTTGCTGTTTGAATGAAAAAAGGACTGGGCAATTTGCTATCAATTAAAGAAGTGTAATTTAATAGTAAAAACTGATAATGGTATGGGCCTTTAATTGAAGGATTGCGTGCTTAAGCCACTTTACCGCCACGAATAAAATCTAATATTTGATATGCAATATTCGTGTTCCGTTGTTGCTTGAATTTGCAGATAATTATTCATTAAGCCATTAATAACACATAACAGAATGTCTAGCAAAATTATTAGCTCCTGCGACATCTCCTTTTTGCATCCGTTTGAATTTGCTGTCGGTGTTTGACCTGACAATTGTGTTGCATTATCAGACAGCGATACCCCATCCTTTATATTAATCCCTACCTACGCATTTGCGGCTTTTAATTTGGTTACTGTTTTTTAAAACCCTATCATATAGTTTTTTCTGGAATTCCAACCTTCCCTAAATAACATTCTTTATATCCTTATTTCATTTAAGTTGACAACTGATGACTTTTTATTGGCATTTTCCTTGTCAACTATGCTAAGTTAACTCTTTCCTGTCAACAGTACTGTTTGATAATTCCTAGACACTATCAATAGGTTTGACAGCTAGAGGACTTCAACAACAGCAAGCGCTCGACACTGGAGTAAAAAGGCTCTGTGAGCATTCTTATTTCAAGAAAGGAAACTTAGCTAAAACAGCCTTTTTTTAAGAAGATGCTTTGTGGGTTCGGTACATGGCAATAATATAGTCAGTTCCGTTATTAGATAACAATTTCGTACTACGACTAAAGGTCCATCATGGCGACTTACGCAATAAGCTAACCTGTGTATGAACATCATTGTGATTATCCGACCGTCTGTCTGAGCAAATATGAGACAAATTACAAATGTAGTTTAAGTATTTTGTCAAAGTTTAACGACCTATTGACCCCTTCATACGTAAATGAAAGCTTCCCTTAACAGTAAGACCCCACTAAACTATATGGCATATCATAATGGAAAGAAACTCATACCCAAGAAATGTTGTCCGTCTGCCGACTGGCTTGTGAACACTTTAGAGG
Organism: Saxidomus purpurata; assembly: GCA_022818135.1. Taxonomy (NCBI): domain Eukaryota; kingdom Metazoa; phylum Mollusca; class Bivalvia; order Venerida; family Veneridae; genus Saxidomus; species Saxidomus purpurata. The sequence goes on along the minus strand of JAFMSR010000002.1, from coordinate 18,233,552 downwards.
CTAGAATTTTACCATCATCTTAACAGTGCATTGTAAGAATGCTTACACTTACATGGTACTATTATTTAACATTAACACGTGAATATTTATCTTTCAACACCCCCACCCCAAACCCCCAACCCCTCAAAAAAACAACTACACATTAGTAAATGCAAAATGAAACAAGAGCCATGTTCAACATGGCCATATCCCCGCCAATAGCTCTTTCTATAACCAAGAAAGTTTAGGTTGGAGGAATGGATATGGTATTGTTTCTAATTCAATAAAACATTAGTATTTAACGGGGTATACTTAGACTAGGGTAGAGCTATGGTTCTTGGGCATGTACTTCCCATCATTGTGCTCTATCACTGAATTAAGTTTCAAGTTATTCCCTTCAGTACTATTGGAGTCATGCACAGGACAAGACAAATCAAGAAAATGTAACAAAGGGGAGAAATTCAAAAATTAGGCAAGATAGAGTTATGGTTCTTAAGCGCTGCACTTTTCCTAATTGTACTCTATCACTGTATTAAGTTTTAAGTAATTCCCTTCAGTACTTTTAAAGTTATGCCCTGGACAAGAAAATCAAGAAAGTATAACAAAGGGGAATAATTAAAAAATAAGGCAAGTTAGAGTTATGGTTCTTGGGCATGACACTACCTCTCAATGTCTTCTTTCTGTGTGTAAAGTTTCAAATAATTCCCTTCAGTACTTTTGGAGTTTTGCTCCGGGCAAAAGTGTGACGGACGGACGCACGGACGGACGGAGCTCGTTACTATATCCCCTCCGCCAAGGCGAGGGGAATACTAATATTTTAGACCTTCAAATACTGAAGAGAAGATAACCAGGAATACCATTAGTATTCTTAATAGTTTCAACGGGATTTCAAAATGGCAAGTCGTAAGAACAAAGATTTTTTTTAACAAACAATGGTACCTTTATGAAAAAAAATGATGTCTAGGTTTCTTGGTAGCTCTTTAAAGGTCCACTACTAAGCGAAAATTAAGTGACAGTTATTTCAATGGCATGTACATTACCTTATGCAAGACACTAAATAATGAAGATTGTCAGGTTAAAATTTACAGAAAGTGTTTGGAACACGAAGAAAAGTATGTGTATTATGTTGAAATCTCAGTGAATCGACAAAATGACTACCCAGGTCTTTTTAACTTTCTTCATGCATAGAAAAATAAGTGTACATGTACTGTGATTTTTTAGAATCTCTACATACCAACTTTCATTTTTTATTAAAAATAACTTATTTCTGTGCTTTTTAAAGTATATTTGAATTTTCACTTTCCTTAGTATTGGACCTTTAAATCGAAACAATGACAGTCTAACATAATAATGTTAACTAATGTATTTTCATTAAAAAGTTGACATTTACATAGCAGGTGATACTCATCTTCTACACCTGAAGTGTTACTCAACTGACAATATCTTTCTTTTTGTGGTATATTATTTCTAGAATAACGACCAGTTTGTAAGTTGATGTGTAGAAAGTCGTAACCCGCAAGAAAACATTCTCTGCTTCCTAGACAAAACATCAAGATAACTTTCATAACAAAATTGTGTTTTAAAAAAGTTTATAATTATTTAAAGCGAAACAACCATTTAATACACCTGCTTGCCAAGTCTCAACTTATCTTGTTCCAAACTCAATAAAATAGGTTAGGATTTACATTATCACTATCAAAGGCGTACGCAAAACCAAATACACATAAAAGTTTCATAATATTTGATACCCAATTTTATGACCTTTTCTGCGATCTATATACTGTTTTCAAAATGACATTATCCGAACTTCTTACTTTACATCAATATTTGATTATTCTAACATAACGGAAATATATAATTGGTAACGGTTAAGCTCATCATAGATTCCTGTATTACACGTATTTTTTTTAACCTTCAACAATTTTTTACAAAATATCAGATGAATCCTTTCCATCTCCTTTCACTTAGTATAACCCCACATTTAGAGGCATATCCCAAACTCAAACCTACAAAGCGTCAAACAACTGGCATAACGTCGTTGAATTCAGTTAAAACATTCTACAATTATTCAACAACGCGTTTAAAGTTTTAAGTGCTTTACGGATTAAATTTCCTGGTTTAGTGTAAAATTTCCTGTATGATTAAAAACAGTACCTAAATAATTAAATTCATAAACAACGTCGATATTCTGGTCAACCTAAGCCCATTGTTCACTTAGTAGCAAACGTCCACGTTTGCGAAATATCACATGTTTTGTTTTATTAGTGTTTTACCTTAAGTCTCAAAGTATTGCAATATGTTTGTAATTAATGATGTTGTAATTCAGTAGGAGATTTACCTAGAATTACCATATCATAAGCAAATAACAAAAGAATTATCACCATATCAAGTAATATAAGACCTGACTGAACATTAATATGAAAATAATCAATTCTATGTCGCTTACTATATCGTTTATATTTTCCTCTGACAAGTTCATGATATTAAAATTTCATGTGCCATATCAAATTTTGCTACAACAAAAAAGTGTTAATTTGGTCATACAATATTTAAAAACAACGAAAAGAGAACATCTCACATCAGACGAAAATGTACTGCCTTAACTAGACAAATATTTTTTTAAAAATTGATGAAAACTGGATATCTGACTGACTAAGCATTTAAGGATTGGTGCTGATCATTATTTTATACATATAGAATGCCATAACGAACATCTTCAGCTAATAACTTGAAATGCAATCTTCTAATTCCACTAACGCAGACATATTTTTGTATTTTATTATAAAGAATAAGGAAATCTGATTAACTCCGATGCAACATGCAATGATAATATTTTTATACATTTCAATCAGGCAGCAATATCATCAATGTGCCCGCAAAACGAGGATTTATTGTAACTTATTCATGAAGAACGCCATTTTATCACGATCTGTATCCGGGCGACTATAATTTGGCGTAGATGCAACAGATAACAAAAGCTCGTAAAATGAAAGGGGAAAAATTTACCATTACCCATCGGCTTCAGAAAACAATCTCAGATCCAGAAATTATCAACACTGTTTCTATATTGATGTGTAGTAATGACAAAACTGGCATCATTCCTTCTTACGAAGACTATTATGCCGTTAGTTTTTATTGCAGTATGCTGTGGTGGCATATTTCTGCCATAAGATTCTTACTTAAGGTCATTTTAACTACATAATGATTGCAATAAATATATGGTAACTTAGCGTTACTTTTGATAAATCTACCATAACATCTAAGGTAACAGACCTGACAGTGTCAAGAACTGCAACAAGTGAAGTTATTATAGTCTTTAAAATGCTTAAGCATTAACAGATTAACAAGATAATATCTATGTTTACAGGGTTTCCAAATTTTTTACAAACATTTGTAAATGGATTGGAACCTATCGGGGATGTTTATGGGAGGAAGAACTAATTTGATTTCGTCTCCTGGAGGTCTTTGGCACTCCCTGAAATTGTCTAAAGGCAATTGCACATGTCTGCGACATTTTCAAGGGGACCAACTGACTTCCAGGAGGCGATGCCGAATTTTTCCTCCCATAGATAAACTAAGAAGTTCCAATCAGTTTGCACTGATCTGCTTTCATGGACATCACAGACATCAAAAGGCGGTCCCAAGCGACTCCTTCTTGCAATAGACTTCAGTTTGATCTTTGAACTTCATTTGCACTGCAGGATGACTGGAATACCTCCAGGCTATAGTGCCTACATAGTTCTTCATCCCATAAACATTAATTTACATGCGGAAACAAAGTTTCGCCCAATGTATAGATATCAATGCGTTTAAGTGAAACTTAATTGCACGAGTCAAGAAAAGTTTGCTTTATGATTGAATAATATCGCACAATGGCAGAAACATTAGCAGTAGCAACTATCAAATGGTGACTGATATAAGTTCCAGTACAACGCAAATAGTATCTAGTTAAAATGTTAATGATGAGCATTTTAAAGACTGAAATTACTTAACTTGTGGCCATCCATCGCACTGTCATGACTATTTTTTCTGTTTACATATTTATCTTACAGTGAATTCACCAAGAACGTTAGCTATATTAAATCGCGAATCTCAAGTGCTTATCGTACGGCAGAAATATGCTACCATAGTTTGTTGTTTATTTATATCAATGAGGCGTGTTGAAAACAATATCTAAAAAGGAAAAATCAGTATTATAATAATATTATTCTAACAACAGATTAAAACTCTAAATAAAAATGTTCTGCATTTACAAGCATTAATTAGATGGCATATAAATAAATCAAAGGGAAACAAAGCCCATAATTCCTTGCTAGTCTTAGACTTAGTAAGAGTAAAAATGTGTATCTAAATCAAAAACAGCATGAATTAGTCCATATGGCATCTACATACCTGGCTGCGTAATGTTAGACATATTAGGTCTTTACCATCCTTCGAAAGTGTTTCTATTTTCACCGATTAAATTAAGCATTGTAATTCTTTGAAAATCGACTGGCAATTTATACATTAAGGTTTTCTATTACAGTGGGGGAAGATGAAATCGATGTGCAGAAAAGAACCAAACGCCTATAAGTCAGGTATGCTGCCATGACAGATGACGTCATAGGTAGTTATTTATTGAACTTCAATTCTTTCAAAACAAAAAACGTAAACCATATGTAAGTTTTTATAGCAGAAACGAAACTATTTGTTTAAGCACACAATTCCTTAGTGAAAGAGCATCCGTGTGGGCATTTGATTTAAGCAGTAAAAGATGAGAAGTTGCCAGTATATTGATAGAGGGCCCATGCCTGGCAATACTTAATGGCATATACATCCCACTTAATGTTGTTCAGAAACTATATATATGTGTATAAATTAATAAACAGTGTAGGTGTTAATCGAACATTATGGCAATTAAATTGTTAAACAACATTTATTTCTACAAAGAACACAAGAAAGGAGCTCAATATTCCGCAATTAAAGAGTACATAAAAGCATTAATCATAGTCAAGTCTATTCGATTAAATGCTGGACAGTTTGGGTTAGACTTAACTTGCTGTTGCCAGGGAAACGCTTCACGAGTTCACTTCTCCTGCCATTTACGATTTTCTAAATAATGCACACGTTGATAGCCCGACAACAAGAGCGTTATGAAATGCAGAAATGCACCTTTTTACATGAACTTTTTGAAAGTGAATGATATCTAAATGATGCGATATTTGATGTAAATGTTCCAATGACAAGAAAATTATCAGATGTAGAAATAAACTCTTTGATTATGAATGATATCTAAATAATGCAATAATTAAAGTTCTTATCACAAGAAAGATATCAACTGCAGAAATACAATCTTTAACATGAACTCTCTGAAAGTAAATGTCATCATGACTTACGTATACATATATGTACGCTTTTCCATTTCTATAATCGATAGAGGGTTTCAAAGTAGAATAACACGCTCTTTTTAACTGCATTTTGTACTGCAATATAGCTTATCGTGCATAAAGAAAACATTGGATAAACTTGTTAAAGTAAGATTAATATTTGATACTGAATTAAAGTGTTGAAAAGACAAGAGTTCAACTAATACAGGATATTGGAAAGCCTGTCTGTCCGTAAGAAAGCGTCTCATTTTGACAAAATGCAACATGTACATTGTAGCTGAAAGGTTTGATATTTGTAATATCCGTCTTTCCTTTTGTATATACCTCTTAAAAAGTCACCAAAATATGAAAATATATTTACACATGTAATTATACTGATACATGTATTGTAGTTCTGTAATTTATTCTTACCAGCATATGCAAACATTCAAATATTATATGGTGATGTGTAATATATGTGGCATTCTCAGTCGGCCTGTCTATCATTCTTATACCAAGCAGTGGTTACTGCCCTGCCTCACTGATTATTTACTTTATAAATCTTTATCAACACTTTGCAGTCTACAGATTTTGTTATTTCCCTCTTTCATTTGTCAAGGGAATTAAAGCAGACATACAGCATATTTCAAATGAAATATTTGACACGAAATAAGATCATTTTCCGGTTCGTGTTATTTATTAACCATTTGTTTGCCAAATAACCTTACACCCAATATTTATCGTCTGGGAATTGAAAAACATATCTATAGTTAATTTTACCTATCTAATTTCTCCATTAGATCAAGAAGTGTATATTTTCCAAATAGAAGAACTTTCTAGGTCAAGATTCCACAAATCACCACGTGGTGGGGGTAATTTAGGAGTAGAGACATAGAATAAAACTACTGTTTCTTCAATAAACTTAAACTGTAGAATTATTCTTACAGATCGTTGTCATTTGCTTCTGTTGAACATTTTAAGAACATTTGGTTTCGCTAAAGAAATAGCGGTTTGTATCAAAATCCATTAAAACAATGAAACCTTTGGCATATTGCCGTATGTGCGTCGTCAACAATTTTAGCCGTATTGTTAATGAAAATCAACTTAAAGCACTTGTATGATATTCTTTTAATTTCGAAATAAATATTAATACATGCTAATATATTATAATATATCATCAAATTGTTAAGTAATTTTATTCTTAGTTCAAACAATATTTATTCTCGAAAATACATTGTATATATACATACATAGCACAAAGGTGTAACAATATAATTGGAATCTGATATCAAGCTTTCAAAGAAAACTGATGTTAATTCATTTTGACGGCAGTGAAGTATACTATTCGGCAGAGAACAGATAATTAAATTTCACATAATAAAGTTTCTGTTCTAACTTAATGAGGAGATAATAATACGGTTGGGGGGGGGGGGTATGCAATTATTCTTCATAGAACATTTTATTCTTACGTATGAGAGTTAAATTTCGATGAAAATTGAAATTGCCACATGTTATGAATCAAGTATTTGTTGAAAAAAAGTTGATATCCGAACAGTCACACTTCCAAGGGAGCATTGTAACAGCGGATATAGCTCCTTTCGAATACAGCTCCCCGGGGAGCTGTATTCGGTGCACATTAACGAATACAGCTCCCTTGGTGTAGCGGAGCTGTATTCGAACCAAAGCATATGCACAAACGAATAAAGCTCCCTATGTTTTATCAAACGGATGATAAACGGATTAAATAACAGAAGTCTGAGGAAGAGCTTTGCCGTTCCGAAAACTTTTAAGTCAATGACAAAGTTGTAGTTCGAAAGTATGGGTCCATCTGTCCGAATATATGTCTGTTGTCCTACCCTGAATGTTGTCTTATCAGTCCGTCTGTCGGGCCTGACACCCTGGTGTGAATGTTCTTCATTCCTCAACAATTTACAAAGTACAAAGCCACTTAAACTGCCATCTTATGTGCAACCGTCAAGTATGAAAAAATGTAGGTTTATTGAAAGAAATTAATTCTTCAATACCAACAAAAAAGTCATGAAACCTCTAAGTTTCGTTCAACCGTCCGTCCAACACGGACGGACAAAAAGACAAACATCCCAGGGCTAAGTACTGCATCCCGAGTAGCGGGATGGATCCTTATCATTCTATAATAAATTCCGTACCGCAATGATACGCCTTAGATACACATCTATGTTGCATCGAGTCACTGGGGAGCTCTATTCGAAAAAAATGTACAAGAACCCCGAATACAGCTCCCATTTGACTAAGGGAGCTGTATTCGTTAATGCGCGCCGAATACAGCTCTCCGAGGAGCTGTATTCGTTAATGCGCACCGAATACAGCTTTCCGAGGAGCTGTATTCGAAAGGAGCTGTATCCGGTGTTACAGAGCATGCACCATGTATTCTTAAAAGCATTGTATTTCAGCATGAGTATTATCCTTTTAAAGAAAGTCCTGTTAGACGTAGCGCACTTTGACTTTTAGCAAATTAAAGTAATTGAAATCAATAGAAAAGCCCATCTTATTTACATTAACCAGACGATAATCTCCCATGGGACATGCCATTTGAAGTTTATTTCGAGAATGGCTGAGGATAAGCGAAACTTTGACTTCTGCAAAAGTTGCTGTGAACTGAACACCGTGTAAAAGATAAGTCACCTAGAAATGCTGTCAAAAATCTAGTCAAAATGTGTGAATGCAGTGGAAAACTGGAAAGGAAATTACTGAAATAAACGCCGAGCAGAAAAGCGAATACAAACAGTAACTTTTCTTCTGAATGCCATTTAGACTTGGTGCTTGGGTATTTCGGTCTTTGTTGTGTGTTACCTTGTCTTTGTGTGTCTAACTCTATTGGATAATTACACTAAACTATGCTATAAATCATGTAGCTAAAAGGTGTTGTAAGGTCTACCAATGTTGAGTTTCAGTCATCAAGCATAATTAGAAGTAAATATTACTGGTACATGTAATTTTGTCTAAAAACTCCAGAATTCACTAACTCCTCCTAACGGAATGTTAAATACTATATTCAAAAATACTGTTTACAACTAACGTTTTGTATTTGACTTCTTGAGAGCTAAAGATTTCATATTAAATAAACCTTACTGAAAAAGCAGAGCTAAAACATAAACAAATGTTTTCAAAGTTGTTTTTTTCCAAACTTCTTTTATTTGCTGTCGAGGCAGAAGGATGTATTGTACAGCTGTCCCGCAACTACTTATACACTGTTTTTGGTAGAGCATTGTTGAACCGTATATGTCCCGGAACGTATATATCACACGAGAGAAAAATTCGACCGCATACGTGTGATATATTCGGTCGAAAATAGTATTCGCGTGAAACGTATATGGCACATAATATGTGATGTATACGTTTGACTTCGAATTTTATAGTATAAATAAAATCAAGACAACACGAAGTTTTCAATTTACATGTTTCAACTTTATGTCTTCGTCAGAAAATATACAACATACAGTATACAAAACAAAAAGACGTCACGAATTTTATAGGAACACGAAAACGAATATCTCACATGCAGAAAAAGGCAAATAAAAACGAAATTTTCAACGAATACGTCACTTTTTGATCAATTTGAAAAAAAAAAACATATTTAAAACAATCAAATATGGTTGATTAAGTTATGCCGCATAGATTCTGCTTAACACAACCAAGTGGATCCGATCGGTCCCAACACATTGTATGGGAACTAGACATTCCCACTCGAAGGTGTGGTCTGTATTATGTCTTTAATCTGTATAAATAATGTTTGGTCAAATTTCGATCGGGTGTTCTTGAAAGTTATCGACTGCGTTCGTGTGGCCCTTGAGTGGTGATTATTAACAGGAAATCATCTCAGAACAGCATTAATTATAAAAAATCACTATACATTTTTTTCTGTATAACACAATACATTTATCATAGATTAAAAAAAAATCAAACTTGATATATTTGATGGCCGGTGAAACAATGTAAAGTAACCGTAAGATGGTAATGACCCTCGATCATTTTTGTCGAGCCTACTTGCGGTGAGCTCGACATAATTGCCGCTTTTGGCAGTCGGTGTATGTGCATCCGTGCGTCTGTGAGCCCGTGCGTCCGTCCAGACTGATTTTGTCCGGACCATAACTTTGACATGCAAGGAGCAATCGTGTTTATATTTGGCATAAATGTTAACCTCAATGAGAAGGAGTGTCATTTGTCGAATTAAGAATGACTTTGTCCGGAGCATTTCTTCTATATACTTGAAGGGATATTGATGTAACAATGCATAAATGTTTACCTTAATGAGACGAAGAGTCATACAGATGAACAAATCCCTATGTCTACGGTCAAGGTCACAGTTTGAGGTCAAAGGTCAAATTGAAGAATGAGTTTTTGTACTGAAGGATTTTCATACCATTATAAGACAGGGTGTATTGTGCAAGAACCAGGTCCCTAGGTTTAAGGTCACACTCAGAGGTTAAAGGTCAAACACAGGATGTGAATGAAACAATCGTATCTCTTTTTATTTCCCTGCAGCTACAATATCCTTTGTGTAACATTTAGTTTCTTCGATTCAAATCCACCTAAAATCAGTCATAGTTCCTGCGGGGTGGGGGGGGGGGTTTCACTATTCTTCAAAAAAAAAAATGACTGGGGTTATTATTCTATGGGGTTCCTAAACATTGTTACAACGGCTCCGGCAAACGGCCCAGGGACTGCCACCCACTTCCTACAAAAGTATAATTAGTAGTTTTATACACTAAAGTATCACAAATAAATTTCGGTGTAAACTGTCAAAATGACCAGAACGAATATATCACACGTGTGAAAAATTCGACCGAATATATTACGAGTGTGAAAATGCATATACGTTTCGGTGTAAACGGTCAAAATGACCAAACGAATATGTCACATTAAACACGTGTTATATTTACGGTCGAATATATCGCACACGTGTGATATATACGTTCCGGGACATATACGGTTCAACAGAGCATGTTTCACACTTGTTCCAAAACGACTTTTATACAGTGTAAATTGCTCTGCTCGTATATATCTTAATGTTATCTTAAAACAGCCGCAGTCAAACGGAAACAGATCTAAGCAAAGCTAGCGTAAAGGACAGTAATATGTCGTTATTTTTCTTATTTATATTCCTTAAATTTAAAATATCAACGTAATGTGCTGATTGGGGTAATTTTGGTTCAGTGTGCGAGCGAAGATCACAAAAGTCAAAAAGACCTTATTGTGACTTGAAATCCGTGTCTGTGTACTTTTACTACAGTGACTTTGTTCTATACAGTCAAAACATTTTTCTTTCACTTGTTGTTCTAAAACAGTTTATTCTATCGTTGAATTAAAGGTCAGCCTATTTATACTTATAGTACAAGACGAATTTTGATGCAAAGCATCAAAGACGCCGCGCATGTTTTTGAAGCATGGCTGGGAGATGGGCACTGGGGCAAGTCTTCAATATAAAATGTCCTGGAGGTAAGACATGAGCGAACCTGATTACTACAATAGAAAGACGATTTTACCTCTGTGACGGACCTATATACACATTATGTTAATTTTGTTATATGTTTTTATTCATGACATTTGTAATGATATACAAATAAACAGATCTTAAATGATTTTCTTGTCACTTCTTTTTTCCATGTTCATTCATTCATAATCCCTTTTTCGAAAATGGAAAGCAATAAGTTGTTTCACCTAACTGTCAAAGAACTTGAACAAAAAATAACGCTAAAATTTATCGAACTATTTACAATACAAAAACAGTGGAAAAGTAATGAATATTTTCTGCACCCAATTAAGATCTTGTCGTTCAAAATTAATTGGTAACTATATACATGGGTATGCAGGTCCGTGATTTGTTAATTTTGTCAAAGGGACGAAATGTACAGACATGAAAGTGATGCACTAAGTTACATCGAACTAAAGCTTAGGGAAATTAACGTATCAGTTCTAAAACTACACATATTCAATAAATACATTAATGTTTATATTTATGAAGAATAAAAGTGTATATTTAAGCATAAAAAGCATTAGAATTAAGACTTGCATTTCAGAAGAGAGTAAACTCTATTTGTTTTTGGTTGTTTCCGGTAAAAAGTTGTTTTGGAAATCAAGTTAATACCGGTCCGTGCCTAACATGGGTATTTAGCTGTAAACTGTAGACCTTTGTTTATCAAACGATTTATAAAAATAAAAATTGAAGTAATTAGCAAGTCAATAGTAAAATCATATGTAAAGCCTCCATATCGTTTGATCATATTGTGATAATTAAATACCTAATTTGCTCACAAGATTAATTATTTCTAGGATGCTAATCCTTACACTGGCTATTTTTAGATACCAAGGAATCTTGACTAAGTCACATAAACTATTTTTAACATGGCTACTGACACAATTTACTGGCTACAGGCTGTTAATATGAAGCAGAGGCAAAAAGCTTGACAAATATAATTTAGACTACCGGGACCAGGAAATAGTATGTAGAACAAAACTTATCTATAAAAAATATACCTGCCCTATCTACTTAGTCAGTAATGTGGGTTTTTCTTTGTTGTCTATGAATCCGGCGGAACAAAACATATTCAGCGGAAAGAGAAGAAGTCCAGCATGATTAATTATGCTAGTTGACATTTATACCAAATTTAAGGAAGTTCCATTGGCTGATTATTGTTTTTGTTTACAAATGATGGCAACTGGAATTCCGTTTGGGCCCAAACGTATGTATATGTTTAAACGTTTTCTTCTAGAGTTTCAATATTATAGTCTAATATATAGTAATTGAAATAGGTTATCATTGATTTATTTTAAATGAAGGCGCCATGTATTCTCATTATCTGAGTGGTTTAAGATAGCAAACTCTTCCGAATCTTTGTTAGTAAGCTGTTGATGTATCGGGAATGCAAGGCTCCGTACAAGTATAAAAACAACCCGTGGCCTATGGTTTGTGAAACACAAGTTTATTAGCAATTACTCATTCGGAAATTTCAAATTTTGTAATAAGGCAAGGATGACAGGTTGATTTTGTGTTGTCATTGTTTTTTTAGAACAGATATGACTTAATACAATTTAATGAACATATGAAAGGCATATTTCCTTCATACATAGGAAACAGTAGTTTTGTCAAATTTACAATAAGGTCTCTAATGTTGGAACATGCTCGATTATTGAATATCTGCCCCATGCGCCACAAATGGTTTAAATAGTCAAGCTTACGCCGCCGTTCAAGGATGGCAATCATGTGTAAATCATACATTTAAAGGGGCAACTCTCGCTGGTATACCAGCGAGTATTTGTTGTGTGCAGCTGTAACTTGATACCTTCAAAACTACCTGTCAATTAAACTGGAGGTTGGCAAAGAGTGAATGAGTCACAATAGCAAGCAGACGATTTTAGCTCTTGAGCTGACTAGGGGCTTCTTTACGTTTCTTATATTTTGTATCTATGAGCATTTCGGAATCAGATGAAAATTTATCCACCTCCTGAATCATTTCTTCTCACTTCTTTTTATCCCATGATATTCATTCATATTCTCCCTTTTTAGAAAATTTAAAGATGAATACTATATTTCACACCTAACTCACAGAGTCAAATTTTGCACAAGGCCTGATTTTGTGTAATTTCCTACAATATAAATACATTGTGGTAAAATGAATATGTCAGCACCCAATTAAGATAGAGTCACAACATTAATTGGTAATTATATGCCATAGGGATGCAGGTCTGTTTTGTGTATTTTTGAAGGACAGAAATTCCAGACATGAAACTGATGCATGTGTCAGAAAAAGGAGGGAAATTATCACATACAGTTCAAAACACAATACAATGTATATGCATGTAGTTGATGAAGAATAAAGTTTATATTTTAAGCATGCAAAAAAGTGCATAAGAAAAAAGCATGTATTGTTTATATCAGAAAGAGAGTAAATGGAGCTATTTGTGTTAGTTTTAATGTTCCTGACATGGATTTAAAAGTTCATAGTGATGATAACATGGGATTATGTAAATTGTAGACCATCAAGGAAAAAATAAAATGGAGAAATTTATTAAAGTCAATAGTAAAATCAATCTAAAGCCTCATTCTTGGATAATAATGGATCATAATATATAATGAGCCAGGATAATATTAACTGACCCTGCAGGTGCAATCCTTGCAGTGGTTTAGTAGGAGGATTCTTCGTCTAAGTCACATAAACATTTTTTTAAATCTATACTGACACTGTTTATGGTTTGCCTTATGTTATATATCTGCATACCCACGGGCTTGACCAAGAAATTGAAGACTACCTGAACCAGGAAATAGTATCATACAACAAAACATTATTATAGAAAATACTGAACTATACTATAGTCAGAATGGGCTTTTGAAGTAAAGTATAGATGAATCGGGGAGGAACAAAACATATTGAACCGCAAGGGAAGTTGTGTCCTGCTGTGTACTTTTGCAAGTTAGACATTTATACCAAAATTAAAAAGTTCAATACTGACTACTTGAAAAACATATGGCAACTTTAATAGATTTCTGCACAAAAACATATGTTTATGTTACATGTATCTGCTAACTTTTAACTTACTTATTTAAGTCTTGATTACCTTAATGATTCATTTTAAATGAAGGATATTCTCATTTTATGGAAATAAACTTTCATCAAGGTTAGTAAACTGTTTTTGTTCTGTAATGCATGCCACTACTCTCAAGTGTATAAACATCACCACGTGGCCTTTGTTTACAAACACAGAGTTTATCAGCATTTAGCCACACTTCCCGGGGAAATTCAGATCTGAGATCGTCTGCTTGACAGGTTGATTTTTGTTCTCAAAGTCACTTTTAGAACAGATATGTCATTAAGATTTTTGGATGAACTGTTATGAAATGGCACAGTTTACCTTTGTAACAAATTTCAAAAGAAACAGTTCTGTAATTTTGTCAAAATATTTAAAAAAGGGTCTCTGATGTGAAACATGTTTGAAATTATTGAAAAACCTGCCCCAGCGCCATCTAGTGGTTTATATAGTCCAGTTACCCCCTCTATAGAATGACAATCTACGTGTAAATCATACATTTAAGTTTTCTGTCTGACACGATAAGAAAAATCAAAGGCATACAATGGACATGTGCCGTAAACGGAAATGCTGATAAAATAGTTTTATCAATGAAGAAAAAAAACTTTTGACAAAACCAATTTCACGTTTACTAGTTATAATTTATATAGCCCCATTAACTGTATGAAGTTACTATTGATAAATCACTAACATTTTCTTATTATGTCTAATCAAAGAAAACAAAGACCAGTATAACATTTAACTATAAACGAAATAGCCAGCGGTTTTACAGAAAGATCAATGCTTTCTAACTGTTGCCGCACCTGCTAGAGCTTCTGCGCATGCCAGCCAAATATATGAAACTGAATTAGCATGTTACATTATAAAACCAAGGTATGTCAGTGCCCATGGACTTTTACTGACCTGGACTAATATATTTATTACCAGGTGGGTTGTATGTTTTCCACTCATGTTGTATGCAATGGATTGCCTTTAAAATGGTTACCAGTCAACGAAACAACAAAAGAAGTAAACAAATTTTATGAGCTCGAATACATAGAAATTTGTTATTACTCTTCATAAAAATGAGTTAGTTAGAATACAAGAGGACAATGATGGCCTTATATCGCTCACTTGAAAGAGCAGTGAACATCTGCAATACATGACCAGATCTGCATAATTCTTAATAACAATATAGAGGAGATAATTGTGAGCAAGTTTGGAAGAGGACTATCCAAGTAAATATCCTATGAGGTTGTTCTATATTCAGCTGATTGCCATGACATTTTATCGTTCTGGGGGTCTCCAATGTGTAATTAAAAATCGTAAACTCTCGTGTTGTTATCTTGTGTTCGTCGCGCGCCTGTACGAAACAACGACCGCGTGCCTGCACGAAACAACAACCGCGCACCTGAACAAAACAACGACAAACAGCAAATCTCCAAGCAAGGAGAAACCGATACCATATTTTATGTCTTTGGTATGACGCGGCCAGGGAGCGAACCCACGACCTCCCGGGCTCGAAGCGGACGCTCTACCACTAGGCTATCGTGCTTTTATTGTCTAGTGGCTGGATTGTTTCATGGGTTATGCCGTTTGAAGCAAATATTGACAATATTATGAGTTAGCTAAAAATACTTCTTAATTGAAATGTGACTTTTAGCCTTACATGCTACACACCCGGCAACAAATCCTTTAGATAGTGATCTTTCCTTTACTATTCACATCAAGCACGCAATAGTAGAAAACCAAAAGGAGACAATAGGAAAAGAAAAGCTTTAATACTACTAATTTAATATAAAAAATGGTCGTTTCTCTCTGAAATAATACGCTGTTATAATTTTTCAGCTTTTCTCCCCCGACCAATATGAAAATTAAGTCATGTTCTGTGTCTTTCCATTGTGGTGATTACTTTCAGTCTTACTGTGATTGATGACCTCTGGCGGCTCAGTAGATCATTAATTACCTACTATTACTGTCTACAAGATACCAGTCTGTGTCCTCTCATTTGTCTTGAGGATTGAAGCTGATATAAGGAATAATTTAAACGAAAAATTTGACGTTCGAGATCAGAATTAAATCGAATTGCTTTCAACCCTTCATTAGCTTAAACAATAAGTACCCTTGTAAATATTTTCACGAAAATGTTTTTAAGCTTGAAAATCTCTGAAATGACATGACACATTCAAAAAACTGTGCTTAGACATAATAATTTGGCTTGCATACATCTCTTCAATAGTTTATACCAATTTATTTTAGCTCAATTGAGAAGAAAGCTTTTAGCTTAAAGAGTCGCTTTCGAGTCCGCTTCCTGGAAAAGCCAGTGCTGATATCATATGAGAAGGTACGGCTGTTACCCCAGCAAAGCTCGAACCCACAACCTCCGGGACTCCCTTGTCTACTCATCTCACAAGTATTGTCATGATGTACTGTTATTTAAATTACCACTTATTCATCCATGGCACTTTGAGTTGAAACTTACTGGCAACACCTTTGATTTGGACATACAGCTGCCAATGCAAGTAACTGAAGATAGGATAAACATAAAAAGCATAGAAAATCACCATTAAAGTCTTTAAAATTATCTATCATTTGTCTTTTCTCCCATTTTAGAAAAAGGTGGTTACTCACTCGTACTAGGATTTTAGCAATGCGTTTAACTCTATTAGTAAAACCTAACGGATGACAATAACTATATTCTTACAGTAGCTTTCCAGGAAGCATTCCTGTGAAATTTGGTTGATTTGGGCACAGTGGACTGGAGGAGATACTGTGTCAGGTTAGCTCTGAAACTTGGCAAGGTAGAATTACGGTTCTTTGAGAGTGCACTTCAATGCCAATTACCACTGTGTGAAATATCATGTAAATCCGACGAATATAAGTTGAGGACAAGAATAAGTTTTAATAATAAAGGGAGACAATACACATTTGAACAAGAAAGATTATGATTCTTTGACACTGCACTACCTTTATATATCAATACAGCTGTGTGAAATATACAGTCAATCTGTTGAATAGTTTTGGCGTTATGTCCCGGAAAAGCGTAATTCCATATGACAAAGGGATATCATTAAAAATAGAGTTACGGTTCTTGGTCACTTCATTTCCTTTCAATGTCATCTACGATAATGTGAACTAACAAGCCGATTTATTGAATAGTTACAGAGTTATGTCTCGGAAAAGTTTGATATATACGTTCGTATGACAAAGGTTTGTGATTTAAAACTGTGCACGGAAGAGTTATGTGTCTCGGTCACTGCAATGCCTCTCAATGTCCCCTACCACTGTGTCAAATATAAGTCAATCTCTTGAACAATTCTTGAGATATGCTCCGGACAACATAATTTCAGATGATAAAAGGAGATAATTTTAGAAAGGTGCATGGTAGGGTTATGATTCTTGGTTAATGAAAAAAGTCTATCGCAAGAATTATTTCAAATACCAAGTAAGGTAGAGTTATGGTTCTTGTATACTTCGCTTTGTCTTAATGTCCTCTATCAGTGTTTGGAGTTTTAAACAATTGCCTTTCATAGTGTTGAAGTTTTGCTACGGACAAACTCGCAAGACGGACAGGCAGACGAACACTGTAGGGCGGACAAAGCGATGACTATATGCTCTCCATACATGAAAACTGTCGATCACCCACTTATTTTCGTACAAAAGTCGACTCAATCATCACTATCCTCAAGATCCGTTTGACAAATGTTACAAATTATCAGAACTTTTCTGCTGATTTTGCAAAATAAATGAATTGAATTTAAGTATAAAGCCTGTAATAACCATGAAACCTAAAAAATGTCAACCGAGGCCATAACCCCGTTTCATAAAGAAAGGTGCACTTTGTTACTTTGATTTTTCATCGACTTCTTTTCTGAAAGCCTATATATTTGGTACCAAAATTGAGATCTGTTTACATACAATATAACGAACATTTTAGATTTTGCAACCAATCGATGACAAATACACATGAGATATAGTGTGCGAAAATTGAAGCCGTATCGGCTAAATATTGAAATATTTAAAATTAAGAAGCGCACACTTTCTTTTGGAAATGAGTATATGCAGACTGTAGTTAAGATAAATTAATTATGTCGAACATAATTACCTTACGTAGCACACCTAAGACTATCCTTTTAGAGTACGACAGTAATGTAGAACATCTTAGACAATCCTTTAATAGTACTACCGCAACATTTTATCAGATTGAAATGAGTGTCATATCTCATTATTTTTGTTCATACATTGCATACATAATACGATTACAAGACCTCGTTCTCACTAATGATGTGTTTTTACCGATACAAATGAAACCACAGTCAAGTTAAGACTATATAAGCAAATATTCTACTCACCGAGACAAAGTAGAGACACAACAAGCGTTGTGGTTTTCATGTTTCTAACTGATCTTCGCTAACCAGCATTACTGAAAAAAATCAAGAAACACCGATTGAATTACCAATTTACAAAATTAGATCAGGAAAGAGATTCTTAAAACAATCTCCTAATTCCTGTACAGTCCTGAAAATTGTATCCTAATAGTGTACGAATACGTTCGTTGATATGCAAATATACACATAGAAAAAAGTTAAGCATGCCCTGAAAGTTATATAGTGACTTTAAAAAATTGTATCATGAAATCACCTTCAAGTAAACGACGGAAAAAATGCTGTAAATCAAAACAGCAACCCTCTACACGAACTACAAACAGTTTTGTACTGCGAGTGTAAGCAGATTGTCTTAAAAAAGATCCGAGGTTCATCTGGAGGCAAAATAGTCAAGGTCAGGGTGGTCACCCATACCTGTGACCAGGCATGGTGAAGGTTTACTCTGCTACTGAACGTATGAAGTACGGATGCCATCTGAAGAATCAAAATTGCATTTCTTACTCTAATTCGCCACCTAAAATCTTCCTATGACCACTGCAGTTCCTTACTTAAATGATTTTTGATTTCGGAAAAAACGGCACCCGTTGATTGCTCAACAATATCACCCGAAAAACCCAACATAATTTTACAGTTTTGCCGTTTTCTGTTTGCCAGAGGGTTGTTGTTACGGAAAAACATTCTTCTTCCCTGGCTCAGGTGCTTAACTTTTTTGTGTGTGTATAAATGCTACATTTAAATAATCAAATGTTGCAAAAGTCAAGAACATTGACAAGAACTTCAAGTGCGGTATCAAGAGAGGCGTCAACAAATGAAAACTACGCAGTGTGAGGGCATATATACTGATGATATACTTGCATGCACGACTACGATAACTTGGATAGCACCTACTGTTTACTTGACTATCCTAATCCACTTATAATTGTTGTATTTCATTACTTCTATGTTTAACAGCTTAAATTAACATTTCCATGTAAATGAATCAAAACACAAATTGAGATGCTAATGTAAGTTCTTGCTGAAACAGCTGTTAGAGGGTCAATACAAAGCGGACACATAAATGGTTCATTCCAACTAGATCATATCAGTCATTTGAAAGCCTTTGTCTGTCTGTTCAGAATGTTATCCTGTGCACTAAAGGAAAAGCAGCTCTAAGCAAAACTTTAACAAGCAAGGAAAGCTCCCGAAAGAACTTTGCATGGTGAAGGTGTATCAAATATCAAAGAGCTTCTACTTCTTATTGTGATTTCATTTCTAGGTGTTTAAAATTAGGTGGTCAAATCGCGCAGTTTAACAGTTTAGCAAGATTAAAATTTATGCTGTGTATAATTCAGTTTTGATTAAAAAAACGATTTATCAGATTTGTCTAACATTAAGGTAATCTTTGAAAATATCCAAATACTATAGGAATCTCGACAGATTTTGTAATAAATGTGTTCTTTATTCCAGTTGTAGGTTTTGTTTTTCTTCTTCTCATGGTCCATTAGTATACACTGGAATGTTTTTGCATAAAAACTGCATTTTCTTTTCTCTCTTTTTGCCCATGGGCATACTTTAGCTTATTTTCGTTGATTCAGCAGTATAGTTTGCATAAAGCCATTTGATGTTCTTTAACAACACATCCAATTTTCTGCCACATGCAAACTGTAAGCCCGCGTGAGCGAGTTTTTCATTAATATTTCGATTTCTCCCAAATTTAAATACAGGAAGCTACTAGCCTTCATTCAAGATTTCAAACAAATCATCTGGGTCTCTAGTGTTAAGTTGGAAATGCAGGACGGCATATGTATGATTGCATTGGACACTTTTGAATCAATTAAAGGTTCAAGAACCCCTTGAAAGGAAGCCGATCCCTTAAATGCTGTTATAACGGTATATTCATGATTTACATAAATACTTTTTAAGCAATTGAAGGGTTTAAGAACCATTTAAACGGAAGTCCATCTTATGACTACATGTAAGTGTCAGTTTGTTTAAAGAATGCATTGTTAGTAAAATAGCATAATGACATCCATTATAAGATTTAATTTAGTGTACTAGGTAATGGTGATGGAAATGAAGCAGTCACGTCGGTGTGAGTTAGAGTCTCGGTAACAATCGTATCATTGTCTATTTTAAACAAGTCTTTGCAAGACATTCAATACTTTCATTGTATATTAAATTATATTTAACATTTTTCCTAATAAGTATAGCTTACAGGAGGGCAAGAACAGACAGATGGTTCAATCTCTCTTCCTCATAAACAGATGTGAGACACTGCGAAGGTGCGTAACTGCCGGTAACACAAACAAACCATACATTCGGATTCAGGTTGTTTACTCTATCATGATAATAACAAAATATGCGCATTTACTACATAAATAATACAAATCCTATGTCTATGCCGTAACTAACAAAGTATATGGCACATATTATTTGGAGTATAGCTTTTCTAGACACTAGCTGGAGAAACGCCTACATACTTTAAGTCGCTTTATTGAATACTATCGTATGACTCATATTAAGAAGCATTTTTGTTACTGGAAATGTTGCACTATTTTAAGGTAGAAATAAAAAAAGCAAAAACAGTGAACACACAGACCAAAATAGATATAGGGGTTTGCTTTTTACCGATAAAATTTCAAATCAAATAAAAGAGTACTCATTCTATCCTTATGGTATTCAAGTGTTTCTATGTGCCAACGTTCGGGGTAAAAGTCAGCCATAAATCCTGCACTTAATTAATTATTTTTTAAAATGTTACATTTGATCATATTTACTGTGTTTTCTGCATGTTATTTCAGACAAGACAAATACATAGAATATCTTAACGACGGACTAAACGTTAAAATTTGTTTCTGTGACGACTATTTTGAGGTGTTTTATACAATATTTCGTCTGTTTTGAGATGTATCACTCTCCGACAAATTGTCGGGCAGATTAATTTACTGTAACAACTTCACAGCCTTTGTTGTAACTAGTAGTGGTTTAGATGTAAACGTTTTGGTTTATTGCTATTGTGTTTGAGCGAGATGTGACGCGGAAGGTCACCCTTTCTTTCATTCATAAAGTGTACTTTATTTTTCCCCTGTCTTATCGAAATATCTATCGGCTGATTGCCTCGCTCATTTGATAGTTTGTACCCATATAAAGTTTCAATAAATTTATTTCGTTAAGTACTTCTGTTTTCAGTTGATGTTACACAAACAGATAAATTTCGTAATGTCTACCAGTTTAAAAGAGCTTTAAATCACGGGATCATAAATTTTATCACTTTGAATAAGGGCTCATTCTTTTACCTTACAATGAATAAAAGGCGACAAGTTAATTAAAAAAAAATGCGCAAAGTACAATCCAAGATAAGGTGTACATATATTCAAGTTTTGTAACTGTAAACAAAATTTACTGTCAGGTAACTATGTCACAGGTGTAAATTTTTTATCAATAAATAATTGTGTTTTTTTCTTCTGAAGTTGAATATGTTTAAGTGTGTGTCTATGCTATCTATGATATCAAGAAGCCAAATTAATATCAGTAAGCCTCAGTTTATGGGATAACAGTTGACGATAAATGTTTATGCAACCTTATTGCACATGGTCTGTGTCAAAACAATAAACAAAACAAAACCCATTGTAAGGAGATATCACAGTAAAACTGGGTGGTCTACAGTAATAGCGCTCAAGAATTGTAAAACGTTTTTAATACTCTTTCAAGTTTCTTAGATTTATTTTCAAAATTTGTTCTAATCGGTTCATTTTATTTCTCTTTAGCCATTTATCCATGGTGTTCACATAACTTTTAAGTTTCATTAATTGATGTTCAGTATTTTGTTCTTGAATTGATTAAAGCAGGTGTTTCGATGCAATACGTGACAGTGTCATTAAATGCATGATGAATACCTACGAGAGTGTATATAACTGTTCCAGCAGTGTCATGGATCCGATCCTAATCGCGATTCACACTGATGAGTTAATTAAAAACTTTAGATACCATATTGTTTCATTTCTCTTTATTAGAGTTTAATAATACTGTTTTTCACATCCAAACTTTCATTTATATCTACAACTGGGAAAGCATTTCTTGAAATTATGAAATTGTCTTGGACATTAATAATCAGATTTGTAAAGCGAACTTAAATAACCCTAAACCACAGGAGACTTCCCTACATCTTTGTGAAAAAGGCTAATTTAAAAAAGAAACAGATGTATTCACGTGAAGGTTTTTCCATGAAGTATTACAACGTTTAAAATCAATAGTAAGAAAAGAACTTCATTAATTAAGATGACTTAAAATAAAAAAGTGATACAATGAGTAGAAACCTAGTATCCAGGGACATTAAAAGCTATTTTATTATCTCGAGCATATTATTTGCAGCATCGAAGAAACTGTTTTATGCTCGCAAATAATTTTGTTTCAACTCTTGTCCCACTTCTGTAGACAGAAACGAATTCTCATGGCAAGGCATGTGATTCTTTACGATGTTAATTTGATCATTATCTTTGATTGAACATGCAAAATAAAGATTTACAAGCAAAAAAGTATTTCCCAGAAAATATAAGTATGTTTGATATATTTTCTACATTGAATTATTAATGAAAATTATAAGATCAATGGCATTCTAACATGAAGTTTAGAGAATAAGTTGTTTCTCAAAGTATTGGTAGCATAAATTTAATTTGATATAGAGCAAGTAAAATGTTATAAGGCAGCTGCTTCGATCTTTATTATTTTAATACAGGAGAAGATCTGAAAATATTCCAACATATTAATGGTATTAATGTTATCTGTCCAAATACTGGTTAACAACAGTCATACATGACATATAGTGACACATACTGCGCATCTGTAACTAACTATACCTTTTTTAAAATTAAGCTGCATATTTTGAAAAATATCGCCGACTTGTCAAATCACAATGGAGTAGAATTTTAAATTATGATAAAAATAGAATGATAAAAAATGGTCAAAATTGTTAAACACGATTACTGAAATATTATTTAATACATTTTGAACATAATAACAACGATATTTAATGTCAGGCATAAAAAGAATTGTTCATTTTAATCTGTCAATTATGAAACAAAATTTATCGAAATATGTACAAATTCTTACCTCGAAATTGTAAAATATCGTTAGTATTGCAAACCATCTGCACTTGTTAAGACGATAACTTACTGTAAATGATTTTCCAATCTGACTTTCAAACATAATATTATGCTTAATGCTGAAATTGCTTTGCAGTGACAAGAACTAAAACGTAGGTAACCTGAGCCTAACTTAATAGTAAACATCATCTTTTACCTACACACATCCTTAAAGTGATATATTAAATGTCAAAGAGCTAAACGCAGCCCACAGTTAAATTACTTTTACTGAAACCCTATAACAAAATGTATTACTGATTTAAAAAAAGAAGATTTTATCAAGACTACCCAGTTTTCAATTGTTTATTGTGGTTTTTACCCATTTCTGTTCATCGATTATATAGGTATGCTGATTCAACTTATCACTAAATCTCAAAACTTTAAACGTAACTGAACATTTGCTTTATGTTCAGGACCATGAAATCACTGTAAACACAAAAAACAATTGATTTGAATGTTCGATTACCGAATCTAAATGAATTTCTTGTAATATCGCGTTACTAATAAATACTAAAAATAACTCAAGTATTAAAATTCCGACAAAGGAAACTTGATGCTTATTTTGCATCTTGTTATTTCTTGTCGTGTAAGTTTATCCGTAGCTTGCCTATTTATAACATTGGCTTCGGCAGCAGACCGTCTCGTATTACCGCCCGCTTTTGATATTATAACATGCAACGTCATCTTAAGCAATATAACTTTTAGCTGTGATTAAAATAAATATCATGATAACTAATAAAGCAAAATTGGTATTTAAATAATTTATTTTCTGGATAAAATATAAACATTTGATATTGTCATTGAACATTCATTACAGCCGCCTCGCTTCAACTCCAACCTTAATAACTGCAGTACCGCCCACATCCAAGGCCTCGCCACAATTGATAAATACTGGTCGTGTTTAATAAATGATTCAGACAAAAAGGAAAACAGATACTTATTAGCAATGGATAGCTGCCGCATTATGAAAAATACGCTAAAGGATAGACTAGACACTACATTTACCTATTTGATCGAAAAGAAATCAAGTTCTCTCTGAATTTGTAAAATGATGTTTTTACACATACCCTTTTCCTTGTTGACCAAATATCTAAAATGTTGTATGCAAACTATTTATATGTAAATTTAAACTTTTGAGAACAGTGTGAACACTACAATACGCACGAATATCTACTTCGGTAACACCCCAGCCGCTGATTAAACAGAATTTGTTTTGTTATCTAAAAAAAGAAATCTCTTGATTTTTTGGTAAGTTTTGTGACACAAATTGATATAATTTGCTGAAATCGGAGATCAAACCAGTTAGCTATGCTTGCATGAAATCAGCTATGCTTGCATCAAAACAAGACTCAAGGAATAATCTGTAAGTATTTTTAGGATTGTGTAGGAGTGCCGACTTCTTCTTTATTTGATTGAGATGGTAACACATTACAGGAAAATATAGATATTTCACCAACAATGCAAAATAATCCGCATTTAAACACATTGCAGTGCGATTTAGTACGATACAAACTACTCCACAAGTTTGTTTGTTTGTTTGTTTTTAATTTTAAGGTCCATCGTCCTCGTTCGAGTATAACTTTGATGAGTCCTATTCTACTCCATAAGTAATATATAATCATTTATTATAACTGATTTCAAGCAAATTCTGAGTTCATTCTAAATCTGTAATAAGAATTAAACAACTGTTATATGTGCTGTAATGTTGTATTTATGTAAATTCAATATGTAATTTATTATGAGTATCTGTCTATAAATCCATCCATTATACAGTGTGTACTAAAATTAATTACTTGTTTTGCTCTTTGTACTTTCGACAATACCTGTAAATTTTCGGCTTAAATCTAGTATTTTAGATTACGTCCTTCTAAGTGTAATAGTGTAAAATGGATTGGCCGATTAGTATAATTTTTATCCTTTAGTTCTCACTAGAACCCAGAGAATTATGATACCACAAATAGAACTCTGGAGGAGCTACTGAAGGGAATAAACGTTTGAAGAAGACTGTGGAATGCCCCGACTGTCCTTGGTATGTAAAGTTCAATTATAGCGTTCACTTATTACCAATTCTCAAGTTTTAAATGCATACAACTGAAGCTAAAACCATTCTATAAGCTTTTGGACAATGAATAAAATTACTTTGGAATAAAATCGTTATTCTGTATCACAGGAGAAAATAAAAAGAAATTGACGTCTGCTGCATTGGTTACATGCACAACGTTTGGAAACCTGTTTTATAACTTATCATGTTATGACACTGTGTTTGAAGTTGTCGAAAATTGCTACCGAGATATCTGAGTCTCTTCAGACAGCCTGTCCTTAATGTTTAATACGCACCTTGTTTGACATACTAAAGCCCAGTTAACACGCAAGATTATGTAGATTCAGAACAGAAAATATCTTGGCATTTAAAGAGACCCTACAACTAATAGATAATTTACTCGAGTTTATAGAACAGACTAAAAGTACATCTATATGAAATAGAAGAACCAGTTGAGCGCGATCTTATTTTAATACATCGTAAATCACAAAAAATAATACATTGGTAAAACAGCTTCAAATGCATATTTGGCGGAACTACAATATATCTTATTTCGTGTGTGTGTGTTTTTTTTCAGAAAGGTGCATATCAAGGTGTCAGCTACAGGGTGTAAGCTATTTTAAATTGCACCCAGTTTTAAGTGGTGCCTTTTATCCAGTGCAGAAAGGGTGTCCAATTAGATACACGATACCATTGTACGATATCGCAGGTGTAGTGCAAATTTGATTCATTTGATATATATGAAAATGTTGAATCAAAACATCTTTATTTTGAAAAGATGCTTTATTCAATAGCGGAACATTAGTGTAAATTAACTACATATTATTTACCGGATTAAGTAGAAATAAATCTAAACTGTTCGAAAATATGTAATTAATATGTAATTTGAATTTAATTTATGATATATATAAGTAATATACAGCTCTTCCAATGTCTGATTGCAACGGCTTACTTATGGCGGATAATTTCTGCCAATTTTTGTTTCTGCCAATTTTTGTTTCCATGGCGAAAGACACGAAACATGTGAAGAGCATAACATTTCATTATAATTTGAGCCGGCGGTTGCATGTAGAATAATACATGCACTGTACTATGAAGTTTATATACTTTTAATTGTTCGTGCCTTAGCCCTGAAAAAAAAACGACGGCTAGTGAAGACACGATAAATTATCAATTTGTCGATTTTTCGTGTCTTCGGGGCAAAAGCATAAACAATGGGAGTGGCAGAAATCAGGCCAGAAATCATGTTCATTAGTGACATATCTGTTAAGATTCCTGCAATTTTGAAACAAAGTGCCAATTCTGTAAATATTTGTCTCAGTCATAGTTGTGCAGTTTCTCACACGACGAAAAAGGAATGAAGTATAGATAGCAATATCTGATTTTTTGCTCTTATAGTTCTATTAATGGTTTCAAATTCTGCATGTTATATCAGCTTAAGTAGACAGAATTAAGCTTTATAAGCACATTCACTGGAATTATTCACTCCACATTCAGTGTTCTTCGTGTCATTGTCTGAAGCACGTGATTTATGTCGTGCTTACTTATGTAACTGGTGGTTTTAATTGCTAGTTATATATAATGATAAACCAGAATGACATATCTTTAATTAGATTCATTTTGGCCAGGCTGAAACGGCCTTTTTCATTTGAAACTACGTCTAGGGACAAATCTGGACAACATTAATATATTGAACTTGCAATTTCTGAAGTCATTTTGTTTCTGCTATAATTCCGTCGAATTTATAAAAAAATGTAGCGTATTTTTATCCTCTTAATAATTAAATAGTATTTGCAAAAAGTTAAAAAGTGAATTTCTGATCAACGTATTCTGTACTTTGCTTAAAAGTATGTCGCCTTAAACTGTAAAAGGCATGGTGTGTCTAAATGTTAAGGTACATGTACTTTCATAAATCTTATTAGTACATGCGAACATTAAATAGTTTTTAAATATGACTATATAGCTCTATCAAAGTAAGTAATTTGTTTAACTCGGTCCGCTTCCGTAGTCAAGTCACTGATTTGAAATCACTGTAAACTCTCAAAAATTGAGGGTCATGGGTTCGAGTCATGGGTTCGAGTCCTGCTAGCGATCATGGTCTATCTTTATGTAAGAAAGTTGACAGTTTCTTACGGAGGATAGGAGTCTAGGTCTGGTTCTATCCAGGACGATGTATGGTAAAATGCCCGCGTGTAAAATGACCGAAATATGGTTTGACGGGGCGATTAATTCATACAACAAGTTTATTTTACTGTCTGTTCACTAAATTCACTAACTGGCATACTAAAGGATCAAAAGTAAATTTTACCCATTTAATGTCATATATATTTACACCCGCAAAAATATCATTTTCACCATTTTGCGTTGCCACATTAAAATGTTATAAATGACATGAAATGCGGGGAAAGAAAATATCTGCTTTAAATAGCCTGTTTCTGGGTGAATGAATGACGCTAAACTGCAGAGATTGCATCGACTGGAAGGGAAAATAATATGGACATCATGCAAAAGTTGACATTTCAGTTCAATGACATTCACTGAAGAGGCAAAGATAAAGATCTAACTTATAACAGCATTAATTATTCAGTTTTGAAGTCGTTTCATGTTTAATTAGCGTTGCTCCCTTGGATCTTTGAT
This sequence comes from Saxidomus purpurata, assembly GCA_022818135.1. Classification (NCBI taxonomy): domain Eukaryota; kingdom Metazoa; phylum Mollusca; class Bivalvia; order Venerida; family Veneridae; genus Saxidomus; species Saxidomus purpurata. The sequence goes on along the minus strand of JAFMSR010000002.1, from coordinate 18,205,504 downwards.
CGATTCAAGAACAAATTAGAGTCGCCATTACAATTACAGTGCTGTTTACCTTCATTCCAGAGGCTATTGGTCATCGTGAAAAAATCAATTAGAAATATTTTAGAATAATTTCTATTACGTCAAGGTCCTTGAAAGACCCGGATTACAGTGAAAGTTACACCACGATTAATGAGTTTTGCAAAGTACCCTTTTTTTCAAATGAAAAGAATGACGTAATGAACCTTTAGTTCATATTGCACAGTTAATTCCCTAGGTATTAGGTTTATCTTTGCAAAACAAAATGATAAAATACATACTGTGCAATAACATGTTTAGGCTATCGAGAGGTGTAAAGAATATAAGTATATGAAACAATGGAATAAAAAATAGTTAAAAGTTTTAGAGTATTCAATACGTAAAAAGAACCTAGAGAAGATTGGGCTAGAAAGTGTTCTCACTGTAAACAAGTTGCTACAATAAAATCAAGCGTTTCGTGAAGCGTTATTATCCAGGTACATACACACAGACGCTGTTATTCTTAATTCATAATTTATAGCTTATCACGCTGAACGCTTCTGTGTCAGAAAAACATTTAATTATTTAGAAAAGATTCCACTCTCAACTGAATATGTCAATATACTAGAACAGGAAAATACTATTTCGAAATACGTTTTTTGATCAATTTGAATTAGATTATTTACAAGAGCACGAGCTAATAATTGTTACATTATTAAATCTTTCTCTAATATTACAAAATATAAAGTTATACAATCATACCTGGTGATATATTTTTCTGCTTTCCGTTACAATTTCTAAATGGTAAAGATCCAATATAACATGAAGTTTAAGTTCGTACAGGTTGTTAGTGAAGATTGAACGTTAACAAGTGTCCTGAATGGAACGTTGTTATATTAAATTGCATCTTGGATGACGATGTCTAAAAACAACCACAAATCAACGAGGAAATTGATCAATTTTTCTCTGCTTTCAATGTGTCACGTGCGCAAATCTGCATGTCGCGACTACAGCTATCGTATAATATTTTCCGATGCTAGTTAAACTCGTATCCACAAACTAATCGATGACTGATAACGTTTATGAAAACAAAAATCGACAGTTTACTCTTCGATTTCATCCAGCGTCATTTCTACAATGGCACTTTCAAAGTTACGTTCATAGAATACTTCTAGGTCCAGTCAAAGTTTTGATATGGTATCGTTTTAATCCCACTACGAAATTGCTAATTGATACTTCTGTAAGCCCTTCCTAGTTTTATGACATGGACAGTTTTGGTTTTGTGCAAAGATGTAATCTATAATTAATCATTAATATTACCATAGCCACTATGATATTATCTCTACATTTCATAACAATATGCGCGTCTGTTCCAGTCTGTGAGAAAATCGGAAAACCATTGGAATAAAAGTTGTCCAATATAAATAATACCGCGTCCCGCTTGCCGAGCGCGTATTGGAAAGTATCACAGGACATTTGAACTTTCTAAGTTCACCATTATACTAATATCAATTCGTCTCTGTTTATTTTGCTGTTAAACAAACAGAACATTCAATTGCTTTGTTTTGAAAACCGCAGTTCATTTTGTCTGCTCTACATTTTGATAGACCGGATTGAACTGATTGTTGTATGTAATTTATGCCCGTTTGGTAAATTTATAGGTAGAGTCATAGACTGTAAGAAACTGTCAACTCTCTCATATAAAGACACGTGGTCGGTAGCCGGGCTCGCACCTATGACTCTCAATGTATGAGGGGTTAAAGTGCTTTCAATTCAGCGACCCTAACCACTCGACCACGTCGGCGGATTCCGCGATGGCAGTCGGAAGGACACATTAAAACAGAAAATAAACATCTTCTAAACTTTAATTCCGACGCCTTTCCACGATATGCGATAGTCCACGTCCATCCGTTGTAAATGGCCGTTTAAAGATCTCTTTTGTACCTTGCTTTTAAAGGCTGATAGAATGCATGCAGAAAAGTTTTAATTGGACTATTAACTTTAAAAATGTAATGGTTGAAATAAACAACAAAATGCATAATGGAATTTTATCATCGTAAAATATTGGCCATCATTAACTGAAACACAATTATTTATACAAGACCCTAAACAAGAAACGACGGCACTGTCTAACACCTTTACCACAATCCCATTATCACCATAAACAGCAGATCAAGTATACCTGTCATTGGCTATATAAAAAAATTTTGGGTGATTTGGACCAACTTTTTGGGATGCAGCCGTTTTAACCTTTTTGGAATTGCGGACATGCTTTCAACATAGACAGAAGACTGGTGCGTACATGTAAACACAGGAGACAATAAAGCTTATGAATATAGGGAATTTTGTCATAAGGGTAATACATAAGTTTTTTAGTTGACACTAACTAAGTGAGGGAATGAGAAGATACTGAATACAGTATACTTGGGAACAGTGAGGCCCACCTTAAATACAGCTCTACAGCTAAGACGATGGACACAAATACAAATCAACAAGTGCCGGATAAGATCCAAAACAAGGCCTTAAGAATAATTACTTGACAATTTTAAGGCAATAGAGGAAGTCACTGCCATTCTACTTATTGGTAAGAGAAGGGGGATGCGAAAGCGCAAATGCAAGGCAGCAAGTACCAGTTCTTGCCAGATCACCCCATGAAAACAAAGCTTTAGGCCCCATCGTCTGAAAAGACAGAACTGTGTCCATGAATCCAAGAAGCTGACAAAAGCAAATGCTGCCTATCTTGGGTCACCGACAACTTTTGATCAGTGGGATCTGCCGGAGCCACAGAGGTACAACATGTCAAACATTAGTATCTGCACTACAGTACTGGGTTCCAACTTGTGGAAGATGAAAATATCAAGAGATCCATAGCACAAGCCATGTTCTCAGAAGATTATCCATCAGAGACATAGACACATATGTACTCAGACTGCTACAGCTGCTATACAAGATGGCGGTGCTGGTATTTTCACAATGTACACAACTGGTGGGTCAGAGATAGTTAGCATACAAGCAGGCAAGCACTGTTACAACTACAAAGCAGAAATAGAAGCCATCATACAGCATTGAAAACTGCTGAAGAGTCAGAAAAGGACTGTCATGGAGTAGTCCTTCTAACAGATGCTCTATCAGTCCATAAAGCATTGGCTTATGTCAAATTGTAATCCATGCCCAAGAACATAACATGTTCAGCGAGAAGAAGAAAGTGTCACTCAAATAGATTCATACAAAAACACTAGCAGAGCAATCGACAAATCAAGGGATAAGAGTCGACCAGTCACTCCATAGTCGCTTATGAAAATATTAAAGCTCATGGCGACTAAGATTCTTACAAGAGTGTAGAGGCAGAAAAATGGCTACCATCTACTAGACAAATGGGAACAAGGTATTCAGTATTCAGAACAGGACACAACAGACTTGATGCTCTTACAAATGTTTGAAAAACTAAAGCTGTTGCGTGTGTGGTCTTTCGGCACCACACAGCAGCGCATTTACTTGAGATATGTCCCACTTACTCCCCATCTTTTTAAAGTAGGAATATGTGCTACTGGATTTAAAACTTCGATTGATTATTGCCAACATGTATTAACGTCTTTCATGTTTTTCTATTCAGTAATACTAATAGCTTTATATTACTATATCTATTTTTATGAAAATTTATCTCTCTTGGCCAGTAATTTGGGCATTTCCTTTGCATTTTTATGATTAAAATGGGAATGCTGTACTTTAATGTTTTAAGTTCAATTATCATCAGCAAATGTTAATTTCGTTCGTACGTATCAATTCAGAACTTCTAGAAGTTTGGTTATTAACCAACTGTTACCTATCTTCACTATCTTTTGGAATTTGTTTTTTTATGATTTAAGTGGGAATTTCCGTAATTTGATGTCAGGCAACATACATTAATATCCTTCATAGTCTTCAATAGGGAATTTTAATAAAGAGAGCATCTGTCAAGTACGGTTGTCTTCAATAATGAAGAATTTGTGAATGAAAATGAGATCACTGATAATTTCTTGTTTTGGTATATATTTGTTGCAAAAACAAAAAATATGTAGACATTACCATACCTCAACATAAAATGGCAGTAAACCTTGATTTAAATACCATAGATTTACTTGAATAAAATCTGATGACGAAGGTTTTCAAAATTAGTTTTATGGTTTTCGAAAAACGATTATTCATATCATTCTGCATTCCCGAGCAACACAAGTCCCTTCAGTGCTTTGATTTCCTTTGTGTATGTTTTCTGTTACATCATAACTAGCCTCTAATATAATAACGGAAGTGGTTTAGTTTGCTGACTCGAGATAACTTTACCCTTTTGGTTGAAGGCGTTAGCATCGAGCCAGACATTTTATATGACAAAGTAAGAAGTTTAAAACCGGAGGTAGGAGTCTTGTATTTGTTCTTCGCAGAAATCCTATTAACCTGTTTATATATTTTCATTCAGCTTGTATTTCTATTTCTTATCACTGTTAATTGTTTTGCATGTAAAAGTAGTCAGTTTTCATTAAACAAAAGAAGAAACAAGAGAAAAGTGAAAATAAACAAATGACCATGCAATGCAAAGTTAAATTACGTGTTTGTTACTAAAAACAACCATTTGACCTTGACCTTCAACTAGAGGTCAAGTGTAAAAATGTCTGTAAAATGTTCAAAATAGATTGCTAATCAAAATGTTTGAAAGAAATAATACAAAAACCATTAAAATATACCAAAATATTGCAAAAGATGCAATAAGTAATGGTGAACTTAAACCTATTTAACATTTATAGGGCGTGACCTTGACCTTGAAAATAAACTATTTCCACCAATGGAACTTTTGGGAACTTTGTGGTTTCTGAAACTACAGATGTTGGTGATACTGAAAATACATGTTTCATTTCTGTTCAAATTTATTCCCACTTTAGCATATTTTTGAGCTAGGATGACTGTACTATAAAAACGATCAGAAATTTATTTTTCCCACACGAAACTGCATGAAAAATACAGTGGTTGCGAGCCTGACACCATGCTATTAATATTAGGAAATATCATAGGTATCATGTGTGGTCTGTGTATTGTTTTCTGTGTATTACCTCCGTGACTATTTTTAGAGAAATTAGGTCAGCTATTTTTGATTGAGTGGCATATTCTCAGAATTTGTTTATGCGTTGTGTTATTGTATTATCCACGTAATTGCACTACCGCATTAAACCAGCATGGGACAAATTCAAAAGAATACAGTACATCCCGTATATAACGACTCCGAATATAGCGAAATTCCGGATATAACAAATTTCCTCTGTTCGCGTTTTTTTCTTTAAATTATATAAAAATAATATAATAACGAACTCCGGATATAAAGAACAAATTAAAAATGCCCCAAGGCGTTCGTCATAAGCGAAGTTTACAGTATATTCTTTATGACATAATAGTTATGGATGTAGGTTACGAGCGCGGTTTTCTCACTGTCGTTAATTTCACCATCGATACGTCTCTTACTGGCTAAACGAATACTGGGATTTTATCTACTATATCTGTATTTTCTTTCACAACAAAAACCTTGTTCATTGTGACCTAACGGAAACACTACCGTCTTATTCATTTAAGTCACGGAGGACTTTCATTACCATCGGGTAATTTACTAGAAGGTACAATAGATACATCGCTGACAATTAAAATTCCGTCCTCTCCCAGCTTTTCAATAAGCTTTTTGTATTAGATCTGTATATAGTCCTCACAGTAGAAGAAATTGTACACTAGTGAAACACTTTCCGTTCCTCGATACTCGGGTTTTTTAATTTAATTGCATCAGATACAGAGGTCGTTGTATATACACTGTCTTTTATTGTTACATTTAGTTACCGAGTCTATAGAAACAAAAACATTTAAAAGTTTTATATATTTTTTTAATTGCATGAAACCTTTAAGCTCTTTACTGATATTACGACACCTAATGGCAGTTTTGTAGAGATCAGGCCCGTTCCCTGGCCAAAAGGAAAGACTGGTGATGTCGCGGTCAAATTTCGATGATGGTTTTAGAACTCGTGAATTTGGTTCGGAGTCTGATGTACCAAGACATCTCCGCAGTTTCCCACAGGAACAGGTTAGTCCGACGAGATATTTCTGTGCCCCAGTGCTAGTAGTCTTGCATGAAAATCTGAGGGTTACTATTTCCCTTAAGAGTTTCTTTTTAAAATTTATGGTTGTCCGTTGCTTTCTCTAGTTAATAAGATCAATCAAAGCATTATCTGTGAAAGTATCTCTTCTATCCATATTGAATTTCCTACTCTAGGCAATAAAGCAGCTACTTTCTTACATTATGAGATGCAAAGTGAATCCACAGATTTCCGTCAATAACTCGGAAAGAATCCAATGTAACCACGTCTGGGGGAACAATCTAGGCGTTGCATATGTGCTGATGTGTGCGTCACCATTTAATCAATATTATCGTTCCATTTAATTAAAAAAAATAATGAAATATTTAATTAATGTATTTTGCTCTGAAATGATCTAGTTGCATCTTGAATTTTTGCAGATTGGCAGAAGATAATGTCCATAAACTTGATGTAGTTTAGTGTTTTTTACTAAGGGGGGAATTGCACTTATAGAACAAAAATGGCAACAATGCACGAAGAAGTAAGATTCTTCCACATACTCGGTTTTTAAATCAGTGACCGAACTAAACACCTGGTAATATATCTTTCGGTTCTACAAACGTGTATGCACGTCCTGGTCTTTGTAGGTACAAACATTCTTCTAGTTTTCCTGGAATGCTTGACGCAACGAAAACGTAAGATAAAGTGCAGTATATTTTACTGGACAGAAAACAACATATCAGAATTTTTATTTCGCAACAGTATACCAGATACAACATACTACATAGTATTTTAAATAGTCATTCAAATACTCGCTGTAATGTTTTCGTGTAAGAAGGAATGTGCCACAATGATAGGCGTGTAAAGGGCCGTGTTGAACCGTATATGTCCCGGAACGTATATATCACACGAAATAAAAATTCGACCGCATATGTCACACGTGTGATATATTCGGTCGAAAATAGTCTTCGCGTGAAACGTATATGGCACAAAATATGTGATGTATACGTTTGACTTCGAATTTTATAGGAGCACGAAAACGAATATCTCACATGCAGAAAAAGGCAAATAAAAACGAAATTTTCAACGAATACGTCACTTTTTGATCAATTTGAAAAAAAAACGTATTTAAAACAATCAAATATGGTTGATTAAGTTATGCCGCATAGATTCTGCTTAACACAACCAAGTCGATCCGATCGGTCCCAACACATTGTATGGGAACTAGACATTCCCACTCGAATGTGGTCTGTATCATGTCTTTAATTTGTATAAATAATGTTTGGTCAAATTTCGATCGGGTGTTCTTGAAAGTTATCGACTGCGTTCGTGTGGCCCTTGAGTGGTGATCGAATGAGAACCTTTTGTGGAAAAGAAATTATCTCCCTTGTTAGATAAAGTCCATTATCTCCCTTGTCAGATAAAGTCCAAGGTATCCCAATTGCAAGTAGGTCCTACCTAGTTGGAATCCTCTGACTTTATCGCTGTTCCACATAGAGAAATACCAATTATTATGTGCGAATTATCTCACACATGTGTTGATTAAAATGCAAGGACTGTAAAAAAAAATTAGACACTAGGGTGTTAAAAGAACATGTAACTAAAAGCATCATTTAAAGATATTATCATGATTAGCAATATTTTGCCTTAAATTTCATTATATGGAACAAAGAAAATAGCGAAAAAAGCAGAGTAATCCAAATGAAAGGACCTAACTGCATTTAGAGAATATTAATGGGAGATAACTGACTAAAGTTCCTCTTTATAATTAACAGGAAATTATCTCAGAACAGCATTGATTATAAAACATCACTACACATTTTTTTTCTATATAGCACAGATTAAACACAGATCAAACTTGATATATGTCATGGCCGGCGAAACAATGTAAAGTAACCGTAAGATGGTCATGACCTTTGATCATTTATGTCGAGTATCACAAATAAGTTTCGGTGTAAACTGTCAAAATGACCAGTCTGAGAACGAATATATCACAGGTGTGAAAAATTCGACCGAATATATCACAGGTGTGAAAAATTCGACCGAATATATCACAGGTGTGAAAAATTCGACCGAATATATCACGCCTGTGAAAATACATATACGTTTCGGTGTAAACTGTCAAAATGACCAAACGAATATGTCACATTAAAATCGTGTTATATTTACGGTCGAATATATCACACACGTGTGATATATACGTTCCGGGACATATACGGTTCAACAGGGCCGTTCACACAATAAACCATGATGTATAAACCTAAGCTGTACAATTTCAAAGGAGTAAATTATGACAGTTTACACTGTAAATAATGGTTAATGTAACATATTGAATTATTTCCCTAACTTTTTTTGGCACAATGGAAACCTTCAAAGTTTGATAATATGTGGGGTTTTTTTTAAATTGATGTTGATATACGGGATACTATTGTCTGATAGGTGAATGAGATCTTAGGAAGCTAAATGTACATTTTTTTCTATATTGATTAATTGAAATATCTTAATATATATAATCATTTGTTCTGTATCTGTGTTGTTCCAGTCTAAGTAATTTTGTCTATTTTCACCATAATTATAAACTCGCGTTCAAAAGCGCTGTCTACTGGATCATAAATAATATCTCTGTGGCAAGATTGGCAAGGTATACATCTTCAGGAAGGAGGTGAGTGGACCCATTTACACAGTAAACTTTGAACTAATGAACTGTCCTCTTGAAATGAAAAAAAAGGATTGTCCTATTAATGCATGCCCCATTCGAATTTAAGAATAAAACTTAACACCCGACCAGAGTAGTTTAATGATGATATTGAAACAGCCAGCTATATTGCATCGCAATAAATAACATTAATATAAAATATTTGACGAATATAGAATACTGAGAAATAAAATTCCATTAATGATACGAAAAAGTAAAAAGAATTTCTATAATGAAGCAGTGAATAAAAAAACAACTGCAAAATATCTTTGGAAAAATTTGAAAACTGTAACTAGTGACGCTATAATGGTAAAGAACTGTTCTTACCTAACCGACCAGTATTAAAAAATAAACCAATTGAAAGACAATGTAACATAATGAATGCACTCAACGAGCATTTTTTAAATCTCTAAAAATACTAGCTAAAACAGCTTTTCTTTCTGAAAACTTTTCAGACATGGAGCAAATTTTAAACATAAGATGTAAGCACAATACATTTTATATTGAATCTATCATTCTTCGGAGTTGAAAAATAACTGACAGTTTAAAACGTAACAGACCGTTCTGTTCTGGTCATACAGTGCCAAATTAGGCCGATTTAATGAGATTGCCATGCAAAATAATATGTTATTCTTTCCGACGGGGTTATTGTTGCATGATCTTTTCCTAGAAGCCTTTTACTGATTTTCATTCCGCTATTATAATCAGATGAACACCCACTTCTTTCCTAAATCCCATCTTAAATTTAAATAAGGACAAACGTTACACCTAGATTGCTCTTATCTATCCCAACATCTACAATGTTGACCTGGTTTACATGCAATGAGAGTATGCATAATAACTATCAATATGTCAAGCTCCATTCTAAGCCATGTTAGTATCCGGTTACGCGTTTTTATTACTTAAACTGGCAACAATCGCTGCCACGGCAGCGAGTATTTGGGGAGTGGCTATTGTTAAACTCTCTCAACTATGTACCTGTCAGTTAAACTCAGTGTTCTACATTAACATGCAATTGGAGAAAATGTAAACAAACAGCTGATCACAACAGCAAGCAGACGATTTTAGCTCTTGAGCTGACCTGTGGCTTCTTTACGTTTTTTTTTATAGCACTTTGGAATCAGATGAAAATTTATCCACCTCTTGAATCATTTCTTCTCACTTTCTTTTTATCCCATGACTTTCATTATATTCTCCCTTTTTAGAAAATTTAAAGATAAATACTATATTTCACACCTAACTCACAGAACAAGGCCTGATTTTGAATTTCCTACAATATAAATACATTGTGGTAAAATGAATATGTCAGCACCCAATTAAGATAGTCACAAAATTAATTGGTAATTAAATGCCATCGGCATGCAGGTTTTTGAAGGACCCAAATTCCAGACATGAAACTGATACATGTGTCAGAAAAAGGAGGGAAATTATCACAGCAGTTCAAAACACAATACAATGTATATGCATGTAGTTGATGAAGAATAAAGTTTATATTTAAAGCATTGCAGAAACAGACATGTATTGTTTATATCAAAAGAGAATAAAAGGAGCTATTTGTGTTAGTTTTAATGTTCTTGACACTGATTTGAAAATTCATAGCGATGATAACACAGGATGATGTAAATTATAGACCATCAAGAAAAAATAAATTGGAGAAATTACTAAAATCAAAAGTAAAATCAATCTAAAAGGCTCATTCTTGGATAATAATGGATCATAATATGTAATGAGCCAGGATAATACTAACTGACCCTGCAGGTGCGATCCTTGCAGTGGTTTAGTAAGGATTCTTCGTCTAAGTCACATAAACATTTTAATTTTTTTATTGTTTGCCTTATTGTATCTGCATACTCATGGGCTCAGTGACTAAGAAATAGACTACCTGAACCTGGAAATAGTATCATACAACAAAAAATTATTATAGAAAATACTGAACTGTACTATAGACAGAAGGGGTTTTTGAAGTAAAGTACGGACGAATGGGGGAAGAACAAAACATTTGAACTGCAAGGGAAGTTATGTCCTGCTGTGTACTTTTGCAAGTTAGACATTTACACCAAAATTAGAAAGTTCAATACTTAATACTCGAAAAACAATTGGCAACTTGAACAGATTTCAGCACAAAAACATATATTTATGATTGTTATCTAGTGACCTTTACTTATGTAGGTCTTGAATAACTTAATGATTCATTTTAATGAAGGATATTCTCATTTTATGGAAATAAACTTTCATCAAGGTTAGTAAACTGTTTTTGTTCTGTAATGCATGCCACTGCTCCCAAGTGTATAAACATCACCACGTGGCTTTGTTTATAAACACAGACTTTATCAGCAATTAGCCACACCTCCCGGGAAATTCAAATCTGAGATCGTCTGCTTGACAGTTTGATTTTTTTTCTCAAAGTCACTTTTAGAAGTGATATGAAATTAAGATTTTTGGATTAACTGTTTTGAAATGGCACAGCTTACCTTTGTAACAAATTTCAAAGGAAACAGTTCTGTAACTTTGTCAAAATTTAAGAAAAAGGGTCTCTGATCTGAAACATGTTTGAAAATATTGAAAAACCTGCCCCAGCGCCATCTAGTGGTTTATATAGTCCTGTTGCCCCTTTAAGCACGACAGTGATTTTATTGACAACATATGCTAACTTGAAATTTGATCTGATATTGGACTTATTGGCACCCAAGGGGGTAAAATGCACTAAAGAGGAAACAGTGTAAACTTTAGAGACAAAATAGTTTTGAAAACATTAAAGGTAAAAGTCAACACTACACAGAAGTTAATTTGTGTCGTACAAAGTATTTTACAACTTCTTTTAGTGATTTGGGAAATCGAAGACTTGTTACCATTAAAGGCACATACCCTATATCTAGCATATTATATTCTCGGAACATAGATATTGTGTTCAATGAACGTAAAATGATAAATAAGTATTATTTTAAAGAACGTATAGCAAACAATGCTTACTTTTACAACAATTTTTTCAAATAAAGAGGCATTCTGTTATAAGTCTCATTCCACCCATTAATTGAACAACAACTCTACATACGTTATTGAATGATGTACGGTACTGCAAGATTTTTTAAAACGCTGATGTTATCGATAATAACTGGATTGAATAGCTTAAACTTACAGGTTTGTTATTATACTTCAGAATGTTCTATTATTTATGTGTTTGAGTTTATTTAGTTTTAAATCAGTTATAGGGTATGTCCCTTTAAATGATGATTTCACAGTTTTCTTTTAAAAATTTTCGAAATTGCTTCCATAATACATGACAGGAAAGGATATGAAGAAGTGATTTTTGTTTTATTTGACCCGTTATGATTTAGGCAGTTTTTTTAGAAAGAGGGAAACCTCCTTTGTCTGGGGTCAGGAAAACAAATATTCGAAACAAAATACATAATTGATGTATAAGTTAGAAATAACAGACCCGATCCTGTAGTGAACGCTATGTAAATTAATACTACATACAAAAATTGGTCTGTAATTTAGTGAGATCTTTTTCATTACAACAAAGCTTATTTCGAATTGTGTTATACACACTCGAAATAGTACAATTTCTGGCAATGAATAGGAGAGGAGCTTTGTATATATTGATCATGTTATCCATTACAATCCAGCAATAAAGACATCTGCCAGATACAGCAATTCATTTTCCAGGGAAGACCTCTTTCATTCTTGTCCATTTTACTCATGTTCTGGAATAACGCAGCAAGCAAATTCGATATTTTAATTGACGACTGTCTACGTTTAATTCATCGACTAACAAAAACATTTTTATATAATGACCGGGTTATTATAAAGGTGAGTTGGTTTATTAAATTGTGCATGGTATAGTTGTAGATTGTATGTAAGCTGTTGCAACTCCATACTACTGTAGCCGCTTTATTATTCTAAATTAATACTGACTACTATTGATGTTGTTATGGGCATTGCCATGCGTATTAATGAGGTAATAAAATTGCAGTTAACTTACCGAGATCAACTTTGAAACTGCCAATGAACGTATAAAACAAACCGATGTTTTCAATGATTAAACTCTTTGAACTGAAAGCCTAGAACGTTTGAGGACTTGTAGTGGCTGCAAATTATCAATTCAGTACTTCAAAGGAACATGCTACATGTCGCCAGTCAAAGCTACATCAAGTTAAGTATACGAAGAAGAATCTTACCACTTTCTAAATCAAAATCAATGAAAATAACGTGTGTAGTCGTATATCTTGCAGGCTCGCTTCAGGGAGCCGGTATTACGATAGGATTTTACTATACAAATCACCTTAAACTGCAAACATCTTTAAAACCCCTAAACAAATGGCTTCAGGCGTCTTCGTTCCATTCGAAGCGAAAGTCGGAGACCAAAGATAAACGTTTACTGGTTTATCTAAACTTACCAACAAAACAGACCTTACAAAAACACTTCTCCGAACGCAGGTACAAATTGTGTTATAAACTATAACATTAAAGGGATGCAACTTTCGGATACACACTGTCAATACACGCCGTACTTTAGACCGGGTGTTAGGCTTAATTATCAGAAAAACATACAAGCAAACAGAGAAATAAGAAATATGAATTTGTTAAGTAAGACTAAGTGTTTCATTAAGTCAACGGTTATTTTGAAATATACTTTACATCCTTGGTCGTAATTGTTCAACTCTTCGGACTACGACCTTTTCACATAAACTCCTTCTCCAATAGCGTTTTATAAAACCGAATAAAAAACACGAGGCCAAACGATTCAGCACCAACTTACGCTAGCAACGCATTTCTGGTATGTACGCTTGTACACCTTTGTTGGCTACTGGCATTTTACACAAGTTTTGGCTGAATAAACATGATATTTAGACAAAACTGTGTGGGTATTGCAGTCAGATAAAACAAAATTCCTTAACGTTTCAAATTGTATTATGCATGGGAGTCATACAGGATCTTTGGCAAATTCATTAAGCTTCCTTAAAATCACTTGAGGACCTAAACAACCAACTGTAATTTAATTGTTAAACTTTCAGTTATGTCTTTACTTGATGTGTGTATTTTAACGTCTCTTGTTATTATATTTCAAAATTTGCATGGTCAATATTTTTTATGTCAGTGTCAATTATTCCATATTTGGAAGGCACCATATTGAATAACATATTTACTAAATGATTTCACATAATATATATTGTGCACAATACTTGTACGGTAGTGATAATACGTCCAAATATTAAGTGAACTATAAAGTGAACTATGAAGTGAAAACGATTCTAAGACACAAATAGGAACGTATTATTGCAACTGTATGCATTCAATATAAATGCTTCTTGCATACCGGATCGGGGTATCCGCAGTTTTCACCAGTGCTGGAAAATCTTTTACATCCCCCATGTAATACGACTTTCGTGAATTACTTGTACCGTAAAACGTTATAAACATTTTGACGTCACTTCCCCAAACAAAACATCTGAATATCGTTTGTTTTCATATCATAATGCATTTATTCGATAAGTTTGCAATTAGAAATATGTTTGTAAGTGCAAGAAGGTATGCAAGAAAAAGTGTCTATCATGAGACATTTGGTTCACATGGAAATATCGGTCACATCGGCAGAGCCGCGTTCCCGCCAAACAGTTACCCTCGATGACGGATATTTCTATCTGAACCGCGTGCTCATGACAGAAACTATTTTTGACTTTGTTCCTAATATGCTTGTCAAAGGTTATTAAGTATGATAACTTAAACTGGCAACAATCGCTGCCACGGCAGCGAGTATTTGGGGAGTGGCTATTGTTAAACTCTCTCAACTATGTACCTGTCAGTTAAACTCAGTGTTCTACATTAACATGCAATGGAGAAAATGTAAACAAACAGCTGATCACAACAGCAAGCAGACGATTTTAGGTCTTGAGCTGACCTGGGGCTTCTTTACGGTTTTTTTTATAGCACTTTGGAATCAGATGAAAATTTATTCACCTCTTGAATCATTTCTTCTCACTTTCTTTTTATCCCATGACTTTCATTATATTCTCCCTTTTTAGAAAATTTAAAGATAAATATTACATTTCACACCTAACTCACAGAGTCAAATTTTGCACTAGGCCTGATTTTGTGTAATTTCCTATAATATAAATACATTGTGGTAAAATGAATATGTCGGCACCCAATTAAGATAGAGTCACAAAATTAATTGGTAATTAAATGCCATCGGCATGCAGGTCTGGTTTGTGTATTTTTGAAGGACCCAAATTCCAGACATGAAACTGATACATGTGTCAGAAAAAGGAGGGAAATTATCACAGCAGTTCAAAACACAATGCAATGTATATGCATGTAGTTGATTTTATATTTAAAGCATTGCAGAAACAGACATGTATTGTTTATATCAAAAGAGAATAAAAGGAGCTATTTGTGTTAGTTTTAATGTTTTTGACACGGATTTGAAAATTCATAGAGATGATAACACAGAATGATGTAAATTATAGACCATCAAGAAAAAATAAAATGGAGAAATTACTAAAATCAAAAGTAAAATCAATCTAAAAGGCTCATTCTTGGATAATAATGGATCATAATATATAATGAGCCAGGATAATACTAACTGACCCTGCAGGTGCGATCCTTGCAGTGGTTTAGTAAGGATTCTTCGTCTAAGTCACATAAACATTTTAATTTTTTTATACCAACACTATTGTTTGCCTTATTGTATCTGCATACTCATGGGCTCAGTGACTAAGAAATAGACTACCTGAACCTGGAAATAGTATCATACAACAAACTAGAATTGTGTCCAAAGGACACGGATGCCCCCACTGTGCAGATGTGCTCATAAACAAGAGCAAGCATATCTGTATGTAAGATTTTTATGTGGAACTTTTTCATTCCACTGTTTCATTTCTGTACATATACCTAAAATGATCTACAGGTAACCTTATGTACATGTTAAATTAAATTACAAATGTAAAATTTATATGTTCAATTATTTATATGGTATATAGTGAAAAACTTAACAAAGGGCCATAATTCTGTTAAATTTGGTCGCAACAAATTTATATGGTATATAGTGAAAAAATCAACAAAGGGCCATAATTCTGTTAAATTTGGTCGCAACAAAAATTTCTTCCTTTACTACCATCTACACATTAAAGCTGTTCATCCCTGGAAGTTTAAGCAAAATCTGCCATCCGGTTTAAGAGGAGTTGCGTTCACAATATTTCTATATGGTATATAGTGAAAAACTTAACAAAGGGCCATAATTCTGTTAAATTTGGTCGCAACAAAAATTCCTTCCTTTACTACCATCTACACATTAAGGTTGTTCATCCCTGGAAGTTTAAGCAAAATCTGCCAACCAGTTTAAGAGGAGTTGCGTTCACAAAATTTCTATATGGTATATAGTGAAAAAATCAACAAAGGGCCATAATTCTGTTAAATTTGGCCGCAGCAAAAATTCCTTCCTTTACTGCCATCTACACATTAAGGTTGTTCATCCCTGGAAGTTTAAGCAAAATCTGCCATCCGGTTTAAGAGGAGTTGCGTTCACAAAATTTCTACATAGTATATAGTGAAAAAATCAACAAAGGGCCATAATTCTGTTAAATTTGGTCGCAGCAAAAATTCCTTTCTTTACTACCATCTACACATTAAGGTTGTTCATCCCTGGAAGTTTAAGCAAAATCTGCCATCCGGTTTAAGAGGAGTTGCGTTCACAAGATTTCGGGACGTACGGACGGACGGACTGACGGACTGACGGACGGACGGACGGACAAGTGCAACGCTATATGCACCCCACTTTGTGGGGGCATAAAAATTATTATAGAAAATACTGAACTGTACTATAGACAGAATGGGTTTTTGAAGAAAAGTACGGACGAATAGGGGAAGAACAAAACATTTGAACTGCAAGGGAAGTTATGTCCTGCTGTGTACTTTTGCAAGTTAGACATTTACACCAAAATTAGAAAGTTCAATACTTAATACTCGAAAAACAATTGGCAACTTGAATTGATTTCAGCACAAAAACATATATTTATGATTGTTATCTAGTTACTTATATAGGTCTTGAGTAACTTAATGATTCATTTTAATGAAGGATATTCTCATTTTATGGAAATAAACTTTCATCAAGGTTAGTAAACTGTTTTTGTTCTGTAATGCATGCCACTGCTCTCAAGTGTATAAACATCACCACGTGGCTTTGTTTATAAACACAGACTTTATCAGCAATTAGCCACACCTCCCGGGAAATTCAAATCTGAGATCGTCTGCTTGACAGTTTGATTTTTTTTCTCAAAGTCACTTTTAGAAGTGATATGAAATTAAGATTTTTGGATTAACTGTTTTGAAATGGCACAGCTTACCTTTGTAACAAATTTCAAAGGAAACAGTTCTGTAACTTTGTCAAAATTTAAGAAAAAGGGTCTCTGATCTGAAACATGTTTGAAAATATTGAAAAACCTGCCCCAGCGCCATCTAGTGGTTTATATAGTCCTGTTGCCCCTTTAATGCTATACATTCACATTGTTTCTATTAAATACTCACAACAAAAGTGTCTTTCTAGTTAATCATCTAGATGTGAACTGTTTCATACTGACAATGCTTGAGGAAGAACTAGATGTGTCAAATGCAATATACTTGCGTATAAGACAATGTTTTAAGATGAATGTGATATGACAGTACAATTTCAGGATCACGTGTTCACTACTTCACTATAACGACTTTGCAATACCACACTCGACCATGAAATTATAACCTGAGGGCTATAACGGCAATGTATTGATCATTTGACTACAACTGTTTATAATGACATGGTCAGGGTAAAGTTCACAGAGATCCAAAACTCAAACTTAGTTATATTGCCAAGATATGTCATTCCAAACTCAGGCGCAGTCAATTATGACCCAAGTGGTAGGGTTTGAACAGAAGAGGACCAATAAGCAATACTACAAAACAATTATCTAAGCTCTAGGCAAAGAAGATTATTCAGGTTTTTCTATATACACGTCTACGTGAAAAAAGAAACAGTTTTAACCAAGTGGGGCATGATTCGAACAACCTTCTTTGGGACTATTACACATTGTTTTACACCAAATATCTAAGTTCAAGGCTCTGTCGTTTCTGACAAGTTTATTTTTAAAGAGATTCTTATACTAGTATCTTTCTATGTAAAACGTTGCCTCCCCCACGTGGCCAATTTTGACCCCAGTGGTTTGTACAAACTGAGTAGAATACTACAACGCAATGCTGCATACAGACTACAAATATCTGAGCTCCTGGTCGTCTGTTTTCCGACAAGAAGATGTTTTTACGTTTTCGTAAACATTTCTATGTAAAACATGAATACCCCCGGACAGAACCATTATTTAGTCATGGGTTACGATTTGAACAAGCTTGACAAAATATTACAACACAATGCTATACATAAAGTATCTAATATTCCAAGGCCATGTATTCTTTTTACAAGAGTTTTTTAAGTTTTCTTAAAGACAATTGAACAGGAATGTGGGGTATTCACCACAGGGGTCCAGTCAGCCATGCGAATTCACAGTAGATGTCAATTAACATGACTGGTCACTGGTAGACTAGCTTCTGTTTATCATATTCAGCTACTGTAAAACTTCCTTACATTATGTACAGATAATGTAGGAAAGGGATGTTAGTTATACGTAAATTTTAAGACCTTCCTAAGATGTTATTATTATATTTTATCAGTTATCTTTTAGGTATGTAATTCCCAGTCAAATTAGATTATAAAAAAATCAACACTTAGTTATTATATCAAAATTATTTTCTTATATGACAGAAACATAAACTATTTTTTTTACTTTTAGATTACTGAAAAATAACTGTGATTTCAAAGTTAGATTGAGCAATGTTTTAAATACTCAATCAATTACTCTTACAACAAACCAATTATCACTAAGATTAGATGTTTTAGCTTATTTTACAGTTAGAAGAAGTGTTCAGTTGCACTTATAATTTACAAAGAAATAAATAGAAGGATTCTTTATACATCAAAAATGCATTCATGCCACACCACAGGAAGGTGCTTAATTACTTGAGCATATTAACTTTCTCAGTATAACTTTAAAATCACAGTTAACTGCATTTATCTAAAATATTTTTCATATCCTTCAATAAAAGTAAAATGTCATTATTATATAAAACAGTTTATATAAACAACAGGAAATAAGTTATAAATCAATTATCTGTACAAATCAATAAAATTTATGGTTCTACTATTGTACTACATATCAAGTCTACTGACACGCTGCTGGACCTAATCAGAGAGGATTAAAACTGATAAGGGGCAATAAAACGATTAAGATATTTGACCACCTGCGGTTTGGGGGGTTCACTTATGAAGGACATTTTAATTGTCTTTAAATACATGTCTATGTGACAGGAGTAGTAATACCTGGCCATCTATTAAACTAAGTCACTGATCACTACACAATGCTACACACTCAGCATGTCCGATTAGGGGTATTGTGAAAAAACTTTTGTTTTCCAATCCATTTCTCTTATAAAATGACGACAACATTGTTCCCTCACTTGATGGTGTGTAAACTACGATTAGGTCTTCATTAAGGAAGTGCACATATCTCTTTTTTCAATTACGAACTAAACTGTGGCTCTTATAACCAAGTTTGTAATTTGTTACATACAGAAGCTAAAGAGGTGAAAGGGTGTTTGGTATACTGGAATCCGTATGAAGGTGTTCAATGAATAGCGGCGAAGAAAGTTCGACACTCGACAGAAGAGGCTCCCGACAAACAATGCCATCAAATGACTTTTCGGCCTTGATAAAGTTCCTTATGTGTATGGTCATATAAAAATATTATCTAGTGACGAGAAATACATACATTGTGGAACGTATTAGCAGTATCACATATGGGACTTTGAAGGTATGAAATTCTTCACCTTGAATCGTCCGGTTACTATGAGCTTTACTATGCACGGAATATGTAAGGAACACATACAGCTTTAAACAAACTGCTCGGATCCCTGGACAAAAGCATCACATTAAATGTAGGTGATACCAGTTAACAGGCTGTTGAAAACATGCGAAAATAGTTTTGACCCAAGTTCATGTAAGTGAAGTTGGTAGTAGCAGTTGCAAGCAGTAGAAGTAGTATAAAACGTTGAAGTTTGCAGTAGCATTAGTTGGCAGAAGCTGTAGCAAAAACCGTAAAGTTGGCAGCAGCCATAGCTATCAGTAGCAGTAGCGAATATGTGACGTTGGCAGTAGCTGTAGCAGTAGCAAAACGTAATGCCGACAGAAGCTAGTAATTGGCACGCTATCCTGAAATTATTTGGTGGTTCCTGAAAGTGTCGCAGACTTAAGACAGTTCACGAAAGTTAAATGAAGAAGAACACGATTGGCTCATCATCCTGAAGGTCTGCGAGTCATCCTAAACAGTCACAGGCAAGAGCATACGAGTTGAAATATATAAATGATGTCTATGGCAGGAAAAATTCGCTTGGCACAGCCTCCTCTTGAATGCCAGCGAGAGTTCGTGAAGTGTCACAGACAAGTGCAAAATGATTGGACTTAGGGACAAAAATGGGTTTTGCATCGACTCTAGGAAGTCTGAGAGTCCTTAAAATGTCGCAGACATGTGCAAAATACCTAAGGATAATATGAGAAATGTCGTAGACTTCCAGGAGGCGATAACAAATGAATTCTTCCTCAAATAAATATTCCTGACAGGTCCATTGACAAAGGTCTGTAAGCATTCCAGAAACTCTCGCAGGCTTAAATGGTACTAGTTATTCTTCCCATTAACATCACTTGTAAGTTTCAATCCAGTTGCATTAATCTGTGACACTTTCAGGATAACTCTCAGACTTTCAGGGTGCAATATCAACCGTGTTCTTCCTCCTATAAACATTTCTAAACTCAAAGCATTTGCTTTGGTCTGTGATGCTTTCAGAATGAGTCGCAGACTCTATGGAGGCAGTGCCAGAAGAATTGTTCCATAGACATTCCTTGCAATGAATTTGCACTTATCTGCTACACATTCACAGCCAGCAACTAGCAACACGAACTGTATCTAGATAACCATTTATGCTACTGCTTCTGCTGCTGCCAGCTTCCTGCCGATCCCAAGTTCTGTTGTTATCCTTAACGTGTTAATTGTCATCGTGCCCCACACTTCCTACAAATAATCAAGATGCACAAAAGAAACCTAATTGCCACATTAAGTCTTCAAATTGAAATGAATTGCCTAATGTGAAAGGCGTCCAAAAATAAGAAAATAAGATGAATTCGCATACGATTCCTAACTGACTTCCACATTAAGCTAAAGGTTTGTCATTGCTAAAGGAAAAATTATGGGTCCAAGAAAATTCGTATCATCTTCTAAGCTAAATTAAAACAAGCAGTTAGAATATTAGGACATTTCTGACAAAAGCATACGGGTTTAAATTTATAAATGATGTCTATGACAGGAACATTTGGGACCGTGGATCAGCATTATCGAGGTTATCGCGCTATACTTTAAAACAATGCATGGTAAGGCAAATGCTTACAGCGAAAGTGCCTTGATGACATTAAGTTGGCAATTAACCGAAACAAGTTTAAAAACAAACTGAAGATGTGCTGTAAATAAGCAAGTGATGGAAATTCGACAGGCACGCTTTGAAAAGGATTGGCAATGACGACATTAGGAAGCTGATGGCATTGCCACGGATCATGAAAGAGAGCAAACATTTCGATTGCTTCCTGCCAGTCGTAGCCAAATCACTTTTAGAAATCGGAAGGAATAAACATCATTGAAAAAAATTCACAGTTTAATCACAAAAGACTTTAATGGTTGATAGTATTACGAGAGTTGTGATTTTAAAACATACAGGAGATTTGTTCAATGTCTTACGGGATCCTCTCTATTTCTACCTCTACACACAATAAAACAATATTTTGATGAAATGTCTATGTATTTGACGCCGTACAGACGTGTTTGATGTCACAAAGACAAGTTAAGACTATTATGTCTTTTTAGTGATTTTAATTTCAGTTGGTCTTACTTTCAAATCAAATAAAATGCTGCCATTTCGTTTAAAAAAGCAAGATTTCATTTTCATAATATTTTGACTAATATCTGTAATAAGAAAATAAGTATTGTAAAAAGAAGTAGGACATTGACATCATATATAAAAACTATTACATTCTCAAGATTTTGGCCAACCATTTCAATAAGAGACGACGTGACATCTCACAGAAAATGGAAGATGTTTTGTCTACGCTTTTATTTGCTTTGCAGTGGTTAGATTATTAGTTCTCAACTTAAACTGCATTAGACTATAATCAGAGCAACAACTCTATGTTATACAGTATTTGTAAAAAAATGTACTGTTCCGTTTTCCTAAATTTTCATCCTTAAATAAAACAAATCTTCGAAACCAAACGCGCTTCCATATCAAAAGAAACAAAACTGTACATATATTGACTATGAACGAAAAACTCTTCCTTGAAGATTTGCATTTTTACAAACCATTTTAACTAGATTTAGTTATGGAAACCTTGAAATTAATGCCGAAGATTGACAAAAACAAAGTCTCATTTAAGTTTCTGGAAGAAAAGGTTTAACAAGTTGCTCATCACTTTATAGGGCTTAATCAGATATCGCACTTTTTGGACACTTAATAGCGCTCTGGAAGACGAGAGTAATGAAGTCAACGTGTATTTCAAATGTATTCTGGTTTTGTCTTTCGAGTTTCTGAAATGTGCGTAAAAAATGATATTACTGATCTAATTTAGTGTCTAAGATTTTCTTTATGTGTGCCTTGCCTTTTTCGAGTTTCGAACTTAAATACTAAATAGAAATCTCACTAGTTCGTATTAATGAATATCTGTTGTTAAATGCTCAAGTATACGACAACATTGTACGAGGTATTTCTGATTTAAATTAACATTACATTAAATTAACAGCATATTAATCATTGCTATGAATCACTAACGGGGTTACCCTACAGGGGCGCCAAAAATAGCTGTGCAAAAATACTTACAAAATAACGAAACAACAAATCATCACACCTTATGGCCTTTGCATATCAGCGTCTTCACCAGTTTCATTTTTATTTTCATCTCTCCCGAAGAGGAAAATGTTACTAAACTGAAAAATGTAGAATGTATACTAAAATCAGTGCCAAAGGTTTTATCTGTATCCCGAAAGCATAGGTTGCACAGTTTGCACAGGAGAAACGAACAACCTTTAAAGTATTCCACAACATTTGCAAAGTTAATCACAAGTGAAATGATCATCGTATTTCATTTAACAACTCGGGTAGTGGTTGTCCTGCTTGACTGCCAATTGCACTTAAACCTCGCCAATTTCAATATAATATAAAAGTTTTCTTACCTTTCTATGCACTTAGACGCTTGACGAAGTAAAGTTACCACTAGGAGCACTTTCAGCTACATTAAGTACACTATAGTATCAAGCAGCCAAGTAATTCAGCATTGTTACAAACAATTAAAAAAATGAACATTGAATCCTTTTAGAATCAATTGTTCCTGGCTACAATTTTATAATCAGCATTTGTAACCAACATAATTAAAACCTCAACTCGATACCAGGTAACGTATGATTTACACGAGAATACAAAGGTCTCGCCTGAAGTCCTGGCAAAACAATGGTTTAATAAAAGGCAAGGCCTAATGAAAAATCGGCAAAAGAGTTCTATGCATAGGAAGGCATAACAGATATACTAGGATGGACAACTGATGTGACAGACAATTCATTACTTAACACACTATCCCATGTTTATTGCAGCTGAAACTGCCAGTCCCTTTGTAGGAATGTTTTTCAGGGTTATAAAGTATACATCAGAAGAGAAGGAGTGAAACCATGAACTTGTATTTGTCCGAAATACGATGTGTTGTTGTACGTACGGAAAATATTCATATCATGTTAACATGATGACAATAGTGGCAATTGGTAAATCAATACGCCTGACATGAAAAACATCCCTACTATCATCCCAATTTTAAGCCAATGGTAACACTCACAGAATGCTGTCAGAAGCTTACATATCCCCTGCACCCAACAGTGATATATAGACACAACAAAACGCAATGTAAATAAGTCATAAAAAGAGAGGTCTAAAAAGCATTGGTTTTCGTTTTCTAAATAGATCTTATATAGATGAAGATGCAGAATAACAAACAGATGAATGTTTAGCTAATAACGTAAGAATAAATGCAATTCTAGGACAATAAGACTATAATTGTTTACAAACAAAACAAAATGACTCATGTCAAATAAAATTGAGAGCATGTGGAAAAACTTACCGCACTGTTCAATAACAACAAGAATTTTTGGATACGCAGAACCCTGTATCTTACGTGTTCACATACTGCGATGCAAGACCAAGCCTATATGACATTTCAGTTATTCGTTAATTCCAGTAAATTTGAAAATTACATATTAATCTGCTAGAACATGATCCAAATTCACCGTTAGATCCATTCAGAGCAAAAACAGAGAGAAAACGTTATATTGCAGTGTATTGTATTGAGTGTGGTACAACTTACGCTGCCTTTATCATCGCATACTTGCGATTCATAAATTGTCACTGTCCATGCTCTTACTTGGTTGATCAAGCATTTGGATTACCATTGCATTTACTGTATCAAAAGCTGTTAACGTGATGCGCGTATTTTTGCCAGATTAGCACTCTTATCTCGAGTAAAACCCATCTTGTAAATATATTCAAATCAGTGAATGAATGCTTTGACTTAGTCCGAGAAAGCCACCGTATGTTAAACCTGGTCTAGTTATTCACTAAACACACGAATGATTTGTAAAATATATGTAAAAGCACATAATGCCTTCTGAAAAAAAAATTCAATTATAATTGTAGTTTGGGTAATATTTGCAATCGATTTATGTTTCGCGAATCCCCCACTTCTCTAATTCAAATCATTCGCAAAACTTTCACATTGATCTATAATAATAAAATTCCTAATGCATGTGTTCACTATCACATGGAAAAGATAATTACCTAATTTTCAGAAGCTGTAGGTTTTGGCCTTAGTCAAAAATGCTTAAAGTGGCACTCCCTAAAGCTGGTGACAAATTTAAAAAAACTTCAAAAGCATAAATGTTAGAATTTTGTAAGTTTTATTTTTAACTTAAAGGTTAAAGCTAAACATTCGAGTCATCATCAGTAAATCAGCATTTTCACACATGTTGCAGAACCGTAAAACATTGAATAATGTAATGCTGGGACTGAGAAAATGGGTCCAGATGAGCATTAAATATTATTGTTACTTTTGAAGTGGGCTAGATGGTAGCAACGGTAATATAAGTACATGTGTGCGTTTGTTGGTTTTGTATAGAGTGTAGTGGATAGAAATCCTTGTTCGTCCTTTTAAATTGTTATATCTTAGAAATTTGCCTTTTTTGTCATTGACCTCAGTTATGCATTTTAAGCTATGGTGGTAAGACTCTAATTCCTCTCTGCTTTGAGGTCATATAAGGAAGATATTGTCGATGAATCTCC
The DNA here is from genome assembly GCA_022818135.1 of Saxidomus purpurata. Classification (NCBI taxonomy): domain Eukaryota; kingdom Metazoa; phylum Mollusca; class Bivalvia; order Venerida; family Veneridae; genus Saxidomus; species Saxidomus purpurata. Next base: position 18,180,241 of record JAFMSR010000002.1, on the reverse strand, counting down.
ACCAGATGAGTGGTATGGTCGGTCTCGTCCGGAGAAAGTCTCTTTCAATTTTTTCCATGAATATAATGGCATTACTAGGTACTTTATACTTGTAAATACATGTAACACACTTATAACATTTTACATTTAATATTTATAAGTTTCGTGTTCGGTATTAAAACAATGCTTTCATATAGTTATATTAAATACATCGTCATAAAATCGTATGTAATTCTTAGTTAACATATTCAGAAATAAGACCCTCTGAGTCGCCTCTGTCAACATTTTTCTGTGCCTCGTCTTTATGCGAGATAGAAATGCATTTACTGCAAAATTGTCGTGCGAATATACAGTTAGACATAACGTGCATGTCGTCTGCTACTGATTGATAATTCACAGATGCAGACGACATCATGCAATTACTCTTATCTGCTTTAATTTGATAATCGATCCTACCTTTTGAAATTAATTTATTAAATGGACATTTTTCGATCAGAAATTGAAAACATTTCCACACTCTAGCACGAAATGAAAAAGCTAGTTAACTCTTTGTACTTAAGAGTAGAGAGAGAGAGACTGTTAAATTCAATGATAGTTAATGGTTATCTGCATGACTCATTGAAACACATGAAAACATGGAATCAAACGAGATGATATTTACGGTACCGATCGCAGCAACTTTTGTTAGCTGTTACATTTGGTAACACTTATGTTGAACTTTTTGTCAAAAGTACGAATTTATTCTACTGAAACTGAAAACCAGTGGTTGTAAATGACCGGACCCTCGTGTTTATTTGGTTAAAATCTATGCAGGATGAAAAAAGATATCATAAAAAAGCGACCTGAATCGGGGTCTGTTGACATTTCTGCAACCCACGTCTCGTGGAGTCGGTACCGTGATTTTTTTTGGTAATATTACTGTTCAAAGTGATTATCATAGTTTTAAGAAAGATATTGCATCTGCTTTATTGTTACATGCACTGTTAAATAGTATTGTGTTCTCGTTATATTTTTCCTAAATGCCTTTGACGAGCTTAATCTTGTGTCCGCTGCCATTTCTTCGGTTCTTATTTTAGTTCGGTTAGTAGAAAATTACTTATTTTGAAAAAGCAACAAGGACAAATGAACCTTCTTTATACACAACTAATATTTTAGAAGACCAAAGGGGCAAATAATGGTTGAATTAGGAGAGAAAACGCTTTCATCTACATGCTAGTGTACACGAACACTATTTTTAAAACAGCTGCACGTGTATGCTAATATCTCAAATTATTGATGCAAGGTCGAAACAATTATTCTACAGTTAAAACAGACAACATCACGTGTCAGCATGTGTAAAAGCTCTTTGCAGTTAAGTGCATTCAAAAAATATTACATGTGCATCAATACGTGATGTAATGCAAAGTCGTCCAGATTATATTTCACCTAAGCTACCTGACAAGTATCAGCTTTCTCTAGAATTCACATGTTGTTCAAAAGACAGTCACGCTCTCTAACCTCAACTGTTGCAGATATGCAACGAATGGGCTAAACATGTACATAACAATTAACTAGAAAATTTTAGATGACGGAATATAGTCAGGGACAGAACAAGAAACTAAAACGTTTGACTGTTTTTTTCTTATTTGCGATAAAGATTGGCTTTTAAATCAGCTAATTTCAAGAAACATGTGCTACGATTTCAACTTTTTCTTAAGTAGATCACTGTTTCTTTCAACTCATTATTGATTATAACACCTAGGAACACGTCATGACTGGTGACAATCATTGGATGGTGATGAAGTGTACTTTGTCGCAGACAATACGCAAATCGGAGACCGACCATTTATTGTAATAAGCATTCCTGCTTTAAGTAATTAAATCAAGATTGAGAAACTGCTGGTTACTGATCTATTTTCATGTAAATGATCTAAAACAATGCGGAACGTATTTGCATTTGTAACACTAATACTATTTGTCATTACGAACCAATTAATTATGTTTTTCTTATACAAATGTTGATAACGCATTGCATTATATTTATACAGTATCCTTACGCGAGATACTGATCGGTCCATCACATTTAGCCTCGTTTTGGCAAAATGTGTATCTGTGAAAATAATATGTGTATTAAAATTCCGCTTTAGATGTAGAGTATTGCATATTTCATTATTCACTCATATATGCTAGGGGAACTTTTTCTATCTTCTTCAATGGTCATATGTATTTTTTTCACATTAAGCAAAAAGAGACACAACCTAAAACTTAGTGCAATTTCAAATGACATTAATCTGTAATACGTAAATTAAACGATTTTCAACCATTGTCAAAGTTCCTGTAATAAGCGGAATAATCCGAAATAAAACGCGTTTTACTGCTTTACAGTTGTTTTACACATTTTTGAGGCGGATATCGATTTATTATAGAACATTACTATATGGCATTTTGTGTTCAAAGATACATATTTCGATTTGTTTTCTTCTTTTGAAATGCATTACTGCTTTACGGATAGTGAACCCATTTCAAGGGACATATCCTACATCTATCAGACTATTTTCTCGAAACAAAGACAATGTGTTCAATGAACGTAAAATGATAAATAAATAAAAGATTAAAGAACAACATATGGCGAAAAATGCCTCATTTTACCACAATTAATCAATATAGAAGCCTTCTTGCGAAATCGCTATCAACCCCAAGAACAACAACATAACATAGATTATTGAATGGTTAACGTGACTGCAACATATTTTAAAACGCTGATTTTATCGATAATGACTGGAATGCATAGCTTTAACCTTTTGGTTAAGTTATTATACTTCCGAATATTCTATAATTTATGTTTTTGAGGTTATTTAGTGTGACATCAGTTATAGGGTATGTACCTTTAAAAAATAAGATAATCTGCTTTAGACTACATCGTAATAAGTGCATGTCGTTTCCTCGTGAGTAACAATCTTCTGAGAACTACCTGTTAATGTGTCTGCTATAGAACAGTAATAATTTATTACGTTTGTAATATTGTTCTTTTATTATCCCAGGATAATACAAGAAATCAAAATAAGAAGAGAAAACATTACAAAGAAAAAAAAAGAAAATTGTTCTGTTTATGTGTTCAGTTAATGATTTTTTTTTCAGACGATACACACATCAGTTTCTAAGGGCAAGAAAATATGCTTCGTGTCTTTCTTTGAAAATAACTAAGATTTTGTCGTGCCAGTAAGTGAAGAACAAGAAAAAAATATAATCCCTTGTCTAGGTGTGTACATAGTTAGACAGGATTTCGTAGCAATAAAGAATTATCTGGAACATGAAATATCTAATCAAAGGAGAACATAAACTAAAATAGATCAGTCCGACTAAATAAAGTTAATTGAACACACATTGGTAATGTTTGGAACTACGCTGTTGTAGAATTGAGATAACTACTGTTTGAAGCAATGAATGTGGCTTTTGCAAATAAAATAACAATGAGACTGAAAAAAAGCATAAGTGGATTAAACGTTTCTTTAAAATTGTATGTTTATTTATTGTGTCTATCATTTGTAATTCTGGAATAATTACCCAGTAATGCAGGCATATATTTGTTTTAATCTTTACGTTAAACTGCCAAAGTAAAACGGGTATAAATTTTGAATGTTACAGGGTGTTAGTTTTACAAACCAGACATTTAAATCATTTTCTTTCTTACCTCATTTTATGCTTACGTAATTCTAATGTAATATCTATGGACGTAAATAAACCTTTTATTGAAATTGCCTTGTTTTATTTAAAGAATAGCGTGCGTCAAGTGGCAAGAAACGTTTATGTTCCATGTGTTTCCGCCAAGCTGTAAGATAGTCCCGGTATGCAGCGCTTTTAACCATGTGGTATGAAAATATAATATTTGACTTCATGGGTCGGGCTTTATTGGGACTGCTGACTATGTCACGTGGCACTGGCATGGCACAAGTTCTTAAATTCAAACCCAAGTTTCTTGAAATACCACGTCTTCATGCTACTTTTCGTTTAGTGATATTGTATACCATCCTGTAGAAAAACAATATAATTTATTGCGCTCATAAAAAACTAAATTAGTAAAGCAAGACATGAAACAGATTTAGATTAAAAAAAACAAGGAAACATATGGTAGATAGGCTTGAATGTATAGCTATGCTATTTAATTAACTTTGCCAGTCACCACTTTTTTCAGACACTAGTTCAGATATTGTTCAAACACGCCAAATAAGCACTATTATTCATATATTTTAGCTTGACAAGAAGGAGTTTTTAAGCGTCTTGGGTCATTGGCGAGCTCAAATAGCGAGTACTTCTCGTGCAAATATGTTACCGTGTGGTCACCGATTCAATGCAGTCTCAACAGGAAAAACGAGGTAGATGCTTGGTAACATTTTATGATATGCAATATTTGGTAAACACTAGATCACCAGTTCTTGAAATCTTAAGGTTCTACTTAAGATAGCGCCTGGCAAAAGCTGAGTTTTCATTCACCATAATCTACAAATGTTTTTTTTTTATCTTATTATTGTATGTAAAAAGTGTATAAAAACTATACAGTTTTGAAAACGTCTTTAAGAAAACAAAACAGAAACAAATGATGGTGTTCATTGTAACAAAAAGAAAAAGACAATTAAATATGATAAAATGGCATACCTATCATCATTGTCTAACACGGCTTGCAGCTATAGGAAGTTCCCATAACAAAACGTTTTACTGCATTTTATACATCCAAGTAATGCCCACTAACCATACAAAAATGGTAATAAAAGGGAAACAAATAATGTTTTCAAAATTCCATGCCATTGCTCCCTCACGCAGGCAGCAATGTACAAAATGCAAAACTATATTTGGGTATAGGGGGGCTACCCCTAGATGAAAAACTTGTTAAGAATTTGACGATAGGTAATAAATCTTTATTGACATGTTTATTTTTGTTTTCATGAACAACACATTTGGTTTTGTATGAATTGTGTCGATATTGAAAAGACCTTTTCAAAAATGTATTGGTTTACATACTTATACTACAATAAAGAAGATACCGATGTTTTAAGATTTTGGCGAATGAAGTTCTAGTTTTTGTCAGCCACTTCCTTAAGTAAATCAGATTATAACATATATGTATATGACTTTTCTGCGTAAATACTGTCATAATCCCGCATTCAGAAGAAATTATACGTATATCTGTCATAACCCCGCATTCTCAGAAGAAATAATCCGTATTCCTCAGTGTATATTTGAACCCGTATCGAGTCGTATTCTTTAATTTTTGCATTGTATATTTCGGCGACATTTCGAACAAAGCAGGGGAATATTTTTTATATTTTTAGAGATATTCACAATGGTTATATAGGAATGTGTTGAAAGATGAAATGCAAATACAAACATTTAAACAACAAACATCCAAACATATAATGTACATATACAAATGTCTAAACTAATTTATGCTACGCATCGGAACATTGCGGCTATTTAGGTGCAATGATATAAAAGTGCACCTTTCAAATATCACCTAGCACTAGCACAGAAGTACTTCGACTTTCAATATTTAACTCTTTCACAACAAAATTAGTGAGAGAAAAATGATTTACCGGCTTCATGGTATCCGGTGGGATTCGGGTAGATATTAAATATTCATCCGTACGACAGAAAACACTATTCAAAGAAAGATTAAAACAATTCAAATTTGATTTTTAAAAGATGCAATGTAAATATGATATATCAGTCTCAGTTCGTCTTAATAATAACTACAAAATAAAAACATAGTCACATTGTGATCGTGAGAATTCAATTGGCTAAGGATTTAAAGTCAGTCTGATATCAAATTACAGTAAAAATCTCATGATCTGTTAATTAGAGTACGGTTGAGTATTATTACAATTTTATCTTTGAAATACGGCTATGCGTATATGCGTATGAGTAATTGTTTGCCTGTGTTACACTTATATATTTGGAAATACATACCTTAATGAATAAAACAGTCAAAATACTGTCTACTGAGTTCCGTCACTCCTTCATGGTGAAAGTGTTCGATGAAAGTACAATTATCCCTTCGTTAAAGAAAAGTGAAATAGGGAAGGTTAGTCACATTTTTCTTCGCCTTTTCCTTAATTATCAGTGGCAAGTGACAAATAATTGAATGTATACAAATAATTTCTCTTAAAGCTAAATTGTCATTTGTGTAATATAGCTGTTGTTTTCATGAAGAAAATCAATATAAATATTTAAAGAGCTGTTTTAATAAACCACTGCAGGTAAACTTAATTCCACTTTTTATCATTCAAATTGCGTAAATAGTGCACATAAATTGTCTAAGTTTCGGACAATTCATTCCGAGCTCGAGATAATAATTGATATTTCCGACTACTGTGAATCAGCAAACAACACAGCGACAAAGCTGAAGATCACGGTCAGTTGGATATGAATGATTCTAATAGAGGCTCACTCCATCAATAAAATCTGTATTTCCACAGGCGCGGAAGAGTGCACTTTTATACCTGTATTGCAGTATGAAGTTCGATTTTCCTTAATGGAAAAATCATGCATTAACCGACGGTTCATGCAACGCAAATGCATTGATATACGTTCTGGGATCCAATATTTCTAATTCCGTTCAAAGCTGGTTGTCGGAGATTACGAGCATATATCATGACACGATGGGTTTTATTGCTGCACCAGGCTATCCATCATAGGTCGCGTACCCAGGGGGTAAAATACACTTTATACGATCAACATTATCCTGCACGTGATATCTGATGGCTTTATGGTGCTACACAATGTAGAATCATGCAAAATTAATTAGCAAAATGAAGAAAAAGACATTGGTGCAACTTCTGATTACACAGTTATTGCAAGCTTTCTTGCTGCTGTCACGGAAAAATAACGTTAAACAGCATCAGTGTGTACTATGCCAATCTCTAAAATAAATAATATCCTTAATCCGATTAAGAATATTCAATAAAACCTCTTTTTTTTTAATTTACCAATTTTAATCCCCCGACATAAAGCGCGAGGAGGATGTTGGAATTATCCTGTTGCTTCATATTTCGAAAATCCCTAGCAGAATTTTGATTGAACTTAAATAAAATATTAACCTCGACAAGATGACGTGCATTGTAACACCGGATACAGCTCCTTTCGAATACAGCTCCCCGGGGAGGTGTATTCGGTGCACATTAACGAATACAGCTCCCTTGGTGTAGCGAAGCTGTATTCGAACCAAAGCACATGCACAATCGAATACAGCTCCCTATGTTTGATCAAACGGATGATAAGACGGATTAAATAAAAAAAGCCTGAGTACGTGGTGATGTGCCATTTGGCCAAATGAATTCATTTCTCCACTTTAGGAAGAAACTTGGCCTTTCCGAAAACTTTTAAGTCAATGTCCAAATTGTAGTTCGAAAGCTTGGGTCCATCTGTCCGAACACATGTATGTTGTCCTATCCTGTATGCTGTCTTATCAGCCCAGCCCGTCTGTCGGGCCTTACACCCTGGTGTGAATGTGCTTCATTCCGTCAACAATTTATTATGAAATAAAGTACAAAACCACTTAAACTGGCGCCTTATGTGCAACAGTCATGTATAAAAAAATGTTGGTTTATTGAAAGAAATCAATTCTTCAATACCAACAAAAAAGTCATTAAACCTCCAAGTTACGTTCAACCGTCCTTCCAACACGGACGAACGAAGAGACAAACATCCCAGGGCTAAATACTGCATCCTGAATAGCGGGATGGATCCTTATTACTCTATATTAAGTTATGTACTGCAATCCTTAAATATACGTCTATGTTGCATCGGGTCACTGGGGAGCTCTATTCGAAAAAAAGGTACAAGAACCCCGATTACAGCTCCCATTTGATAAGGGGAACTGTATTCGTTAATGCACGCTGAATACAGCTCTCCGGTGAGCTGTATTCGTTAATGCGCGCCGAATACAGCTCTCCGAGGAGCTGTATTCGAAAAGAGCTGTATCCGATGTTACAGTGCATAACCTATTTTGAAGTTTGAATTCAGGACCGCTAAATATTTTTAATCGGTATGATGGATTTTCATGTGACTGAATTGATCAAATGTTTCACTGAAATAATGTACAGAATCCATGTTTCAACTGTGTCGACACAAAATAACGCTTAGGGGTAATGTGTTTTTCGTGTCCTAAACTCCATGAATGATTTTAATGAAATTTGGGTCAAATGTTTATCGAATCAAGTAATGTTTCAACATTTAAACTGCGTTGACTCGAGGTCAAAGTTACAATTAGGGTCATTGGTTTTTCGTGACTGCTCCAAATCTTCAAAACCCCTGGAAGGAATATCATGAAACTTCGTCAAATGTTCATCTCTTCCAGACGATCTGCATGCCAGTTCCAAATTTTGCGGGTCAAAGCCAGCTTTCCGGTTGAAAGGTCATGCTATTCACATTGAATGCGATATTCCTTTCGTTCGATGTGGGCTCCTTCTGACTGCCTTGTTTTATCCATGCTTTTCGCGTATATTATAATACATCTTCGAGATGACATCAAGACTTGTCATATAATGTTCATCAAATGAAACAAACGGGTACATATCCGACAATCAATAAAGAAAAAAATCTCAGGAACGAGATACTAAAAGCTGATTTGTAGTACAGAGTCTAGCTTAGCTGAGCATTTTTAGACACGGGATATCAATAGGTGGCCTAGATAAATATGTATTTCTTTGGTATTTGTTAAATACGGTGGCACAGAGGTGACATCCGCAACATTTTATTTATATTGTGGCCACAAGTTAGTAAGTTATGGCCACAAGTTAGTAAGTTGTGGCCTCAACTTAATAAGTTGTGGCCACAAGTTAATAAGTTGTGGCCACAAGTTAGTAAGTTGTGGCCTCAACTTAATAAGTTGTGGCCTCAACTTATTAACTTGTGGCCACAACTTATTAACTTGTGGCCACAACTTATTAAGTTGAGGCCACAACTTACTAACTTGTGGCCACAACTTATTAAGTTGAGGCCACAACTTACTAACTTGTGGCCACAACTTATTAACTTGTGGCCACAACTTATTAAGTTGAGGCCACAACTTACTAACTTGTGGCCACAACTTATTAAATTGAGGCCACAACTTAATAACTTGTGGCCACAACTTATTATTGATAGCAGGGGACACGGGGCTTACTCATTCAGGCGGGGATGTTACTTCTACAAACGGTGTTTTCAGTGCTTAGGGCACAAGGCTGAGGGCTGAGTTCATGTTAATCGGGGTGTTATCAAAGATTGGTAGCACTATAAGTAGAACTGTATTGAGTGCAGGGGACAAGGGACAGAGTATGTGAAGCGGGGATGATACTTATATCAACAATATCACCAGGGTTGCATTGATACTAGAGGGCACGGGACTGAGAAAATAGAACTGATGACATATGAGAAGGTACGGTTGTGACCCCAGTGAGGTTCTAACCCGAAACCTCCGGTATAAGCGGCAGACATCTTTTCCCATCAACACCACTGCGTTTGTTCGTTGTCCTGTGGTGATGTATGCATAGGTTAATTCAAGGACTTTGAGGAAACCATCTAGTTACCCCGCATCCCCGTGAAGTTAGCCCCGTGGCACCTAGTTACCCCGCATCCCCGTGAAGTCAGCCCCGTAGCACCTAGTTACACCGCATCCCCGTGAAGTAAGCCCCGCAGCACTTAGTTACCCCACAGCCCCGCCATGTTATCCCTATACCACCAAGTCTCAACACGCCTCGTGGCATATGGTTTCCTCAAAGTACCGCTTGAATTAACCTATGCATACATCACCACAGGACAACGAACAAACGCAGTGGTGTTGATGGGTAAAGATGTCTGCCGCTTATACCGGAGGTTTCGGGTTAGAACCCCACTGGGGTACCTTCTCATATGTCATCAGTTCTATTTTCTCAGTCCCGTGCCCTCTAGTATCAATGCAACCCTGGTGATATTGTTGATATAAGTATCATCCCCGCTTCACATACTCTGTCCCGTGTCCCCTGCACTCAATACAGTTCTACTTATAGTGCTACCAATCTTTGATAACACCCTGATTAACATGAACTCAGCCCTCAGCCCTGTGCCCTAAGCACTGAAAACACCGTTTGTAGAAGTAACATCCCCGCCTGAATGAGTTAGCCCCGTGTGTCCCCTGCTATCAATAATAAGTTGTGGCCACAAGTTATTAAGTTGTGGCCTCAATTTAAAAAGTTGTGGCCACAAGTTAGTAAGTTGTGGCCACAAGTTAGTAAGTTGTGGCCTCAACTTAATAAGTTGTGGCCACAAGTTAGTAAGTTGTGGCCTCAACTTAGTAAGTTGTGGCCACAAGTTAGTAAGTTGTGGCCACAAGTTAATAAGTTAAGGCCACAACTTATTAAGTTGTGGCCTCAATTTAATAAGTTGTGGCCACAAGTTAGTAAGTTGTGGCCACAAGTTAGTAAGTTGTGGCCTCAACTTAATAAGTTGTGGCCACAAGTTAGTAAGTTGTGGCCTCAACTTAATAAGTTGTGGCCACAAGTTAGTAAGTTGTGGCCACAACTTATTAAGTTGAGGCCACAACTTACTAACTTGTGGCCACAACTTACTAACTTGTGGCCACAATATAAATAAAGTGTTGCGGATGTCACCTCTGTGCCACCGTAGTTAAACACTACTGGCACCGTCCTGATATTTAATGCATTTTGCCGAAAATCCATAGTTGGAGTAGACATTAAATTCTGAAATATTCCTTTTTTATTAAAGGTTGTTTCCAAAATCGATTTTATTACAAAACAATACACATAAACCTTTACCAAAAATAATAACATCTGCTTTGAAAAGTGTTAAATTACATCAATAAAAAAAGAAATCGTATTGACTTCAAAACCGATCCTTCCGAGCCGAGCTATTTACCCAAGCACCATAGACTCCATAACGACACCCAAAAACGCCAAAATAGTGTTATAAATGTAAATATTTGTAATATTTAGATTTCATATCAGAAACATCTTACTAAAATACGTCTACAGTGTTGCAAAGAGCATGACTATTGTATGTATTTTATCCAATGAAAGTATGTGCGGCGATTTTCATGCTTCGGTGTAGGTATATTGACATTACGGGTGATCTAAATGCCTTATTCCAATGCATTACCCGGTACCCAAACATAATGAATATGTTGCGGCATCATTGATGCCTGGTATCAATTAGTTTCTTCTTGTAGTATGTGCATCTGCTTTACTTAAACTTGTACTAGTTGATGATGTAAACATGATTATCTTGCACATGGCATTATAAACACAAAATGTTCAACCTTTTCTAAAAGTTGCCTAAAATAAAATATCCTCGTATAAAGTTAGAATGTTGTTGGCAATGCACGACATAACATATGTGGCCTCTCCTTCCCAATAGAAACTGGCTAATTTTCTAAGAATTCCATTCCTAGCTAATCTTATATAGCATTTATGCGATTGATTCGTCATGACGAATAAGTACTTTCATTAAACTTGTTTGTGTTATGTAGCGGAGGTCGTTAATTGAGTTAATAAAAGTAATTAAATTTCTTATACGTATATATACGGGTTGTTGACTTATACTTAATTTTGCATTATGGTCTGATTTGGTGATATGACTAGTGCAGTTGTTGGAACGTCGACGAAAATGTGACAGCTGACTTGTCGTATGAAGCTTTTATTTTGCTAAACCGACATATCTAGTATATTATCATTACCTAATTAAACTATTCAAGATCTTAGTAATTGAATCGGCTACAGATCAGGAACTTTTGTAACACATTAGAGATTGAGAGGTGCATTTTATGAACTGCAATGTGCCGTTCGCTGTTGCTTGAAAATGAAAATTGTATCCTTCAGCTCACTAATAAGAAGGTTAGATAAGTGTAAATAACTAAAATACTTTTGGCACTTTGGTGTTCCAGTTGGCTAAACTATTGTAATCGGCACTTACAGTGTGGTCTTTGCCGAAAGTAAAAATAGTTTTATTCATTCAGTCAATTTAAATGCTTTAGAAATTCTGCTTCAACATTTCGGCTGACCTCACTATTTATATTATATGTGTGAAACTTTGGCTAATAATAACTGAAAGTCAAATTTCTGTTTGAAAAGTGTTCTCTATTTCATGTAGAGAATATTATATTTTAAGTAACATAATCATATTCTATCAATGCTTATGTTACAATACAATCAACATGTAGGTAGCGAGATCTCAAAATGTACTTTATCTTCCAAAATTTATTTAAATATTGGTATGTATGTAATTTGAAATAACTTATTTTTGCTTTCTGGAAGTAATTATTCACTGACGATTCTGTATAGCTCACAATAAGTTTAAATGAAATAATAAGATATTTCTGAAATAGTATTCTTGATGATTCTTGTTGTTATTATAATATTTCCACTGCCTGTGGTTTAACATATGCTGAAATCTGATCAGTAGCTTGCTATGTGAAGCAACAATTTGTTTCGGGATGCGAACCCGGGTAGTACATAAACGTAATTGCTTGTTATTATAAAACATGAGTCTTAAAATAATTCATTTATGGTTTTGACGTCAAATCAATCGGTTTCATCTTGGTAAGGGGATTAAATTTTAAAATATTTCCACCTTGGAAAAATAGATACTGCTCAGAACTCCCGACGGGGTTCAATTTTATACTACTTTCCATATCATTTCTAAGATCATGCAATGATATATAGTGAAGACCTATATACATTTCAAAACCTTGACATTAACTTAAATGTTGTATTTCTATTCTAAAATATACATCACTTGCCACAGCTCAGCTTATTACTGTGGCGTTGTTTTCAATTCCTGATGGTATCAACATTCTGATAATCAATAGTGTGATTTTAGAAAGAGATATCACAGAACACAGCAAGAACTAAATGTACTCTTTGCTGAAAGATATAGCTCTCTCGCTTACGTATGTAACACCGGATATAGCTCCTTTCGAATACAGCTCCCCGGAGAGTTGTATTCGGTGCGCATTAACGAATACAGCTGCCCGGAGAGCTGTACTCGGCGTTCTTTAACGATTACAGCTCCTCTAATCAAATGGGAGCTGTATTAGGGGTTCTTGTACATTTTTATCGAATAGAGCTCCCCCAATGACCCGATGCAACATAGACGTCTATTTAAGTCACATCATTGCGGCACATAATTTATTATAGAATAATAAGGATCCATCCAGCTATTCAGGAAGCAGTACTTAGCCCTGTGATGTTTGTCTTTTTGTCCGTCCGTGTTGGACGGACGGTTTAACGGAACTTAGAAGTTTAATGATTTTTTGTTGGTATTGAAGAATTAATTTCTTTCAATGAACCTACATGTTTTCATACATGACTGTTACACATGAGTCGGCAGTTTAAGCAGTTTTGTACTTCATTTCATAAATGAATTGTTGACAGAATGAAGCACATTCACACCAGGGCGTAAGGCCCGACAGTCGGACTGATAAGACAACATACAGGATAGGACAACAGTCATGTGTTCGAACAGATGGACCCGAGCTTACGAACTACAATTTGGACATTGACTTAAAAGTTTTCGGAACGGCAAAGCTTCATCCTAAAGTGGAGTCATAAATTCATTTGGCCAAAAGACACATCACCACGTACTCAGACTTCTGTTATTTAATCCGTTTTGTCATCCGTTTGATCAAACATAGGGAGCTTTATTCGATTGTGCATGCGCTTTTCTTCGAATACAGCTCCGCTACACCAAGGGAGCTGTATTCGTTAATGTCCACCTAATACAGTTCCCCCGGGGAGCTGTATTCGAAGGAAGCTGTATCTGGTGTTACATACGTATCCAGCTCTACAAAATTTAACTATATCCGGTTTCTTAATCAATAAATGGTAAAGTGTAATACTGAAACATTTGACCTTTTTTCATACTTGACTGAATAAGGCTTTGATTTCACCTTTAATGTGCCATATACAAAAGAAACTACAGTTAACATCGCTTTCAGTAACAAGTGACAAGCGGTACTAAGTTTATAATCTCCAAACAGGAAAAAAAATTGTATGAAAAAAAATTATCTTGAAGAATATTCTTGATACATGCATATGGTGGCATATTACGCTTTGAACTTAATACAGTTTACAAAAGATCTTATATACACAAGCTGTTCTAAGGCGTTTTCAAAAAAGCCTACCATATTTTCCGATCGCAACATGGCATAAAAACAAATAAATATTTTAAAATGTTTCCCTACAGTTTTTGTGGCGATTTCATTGCCATTGTAAAAACCTTGATTGTGTGGTCGTTTTCAGCGTTTTTGCAATAGGGGATTGTTTACACACATAAGCTTTGCACTTCTTGCAGCACGGTGGTACATGTAAAAGTACAATAGAGAGACATTTAATCTGTTATTTTCGCTTTCATTGGCAATTAAAGTTTAAAACGATTTAGGGATGGACGTCGTTTTACGACTGCTTTTAAAGCGTATAAAATCAAACATTTTGTACATATAATTTCAATGGAATGTTCTATTCTAACCATATATTCTTACCTGAAATGCTAAATGGTCTCTTCATTCTATCTTTTTTTTCATTTCATGAGACTACAAAGCTTCCGTCAGATTTTCTTTACTTTGGTTATTGCAAAACCCTTTCGATATTGATAATCTAGAGCTAAGAGGTCACAGAGTGAGCAATGTCAATGTTGTCGCGACAAGTCTTAGTTGGCGAAGATATTTCTAAAGAATTTTCTATAAATCATAAGAACTTAAGTCAAACATTGTCACACATGGAAGTGCTTGGAACATACACGCAAGACGTATAATCAGGAAAACAATAACTATTTTGTATTCAGCTTTTATTCTTATTAACGAGTTTTGATCAAAAATTCTGGCGAAATCCTGGATAAGTTTAAAGTTAATAATTACAAAGTAACTTCAGTCAGTACATACGATTTTTCTACTCTGTATACCACTTTACCACATAATTTGATAAATGACAAGCTAACTGCCCTAATTCAAAAGACTTTTGCCAGGGAGAATGTTACATTTCTCGCCTGCAATTTCGATAAAGCTTTTTTTACTAGCTGTATTGTTAAAACATTATACTATGTGGACCTGTGACGAAGTTTGTAAAGCCCTTTCCTTTTTATTGAACAACATTTATATAAGGTTTGGGAATGCAGTTTTCAGACAAGTAATCGGTATTCCCATGGGAACAAATTGTGCACCCCTTGTCGCAGATTTGTTTTTATATTGTTATGAAAGAGACTTTATGTTGAGTCTTTCTCCAGACACGCAGGCAGACATTATCACTGCTTTTAATAATACATCACGCTATCTGGATGATATTCTTAATATGGATAACCCGTTTTTTGGTCAATTGGTGGACACTATTTATCCCCGGGAACTCCAGTTAATTAAAACTAACAATTTGGATACTGGTGCTTCATTTTTAGATTTACATCTCTCTATTTATAACAATATTATACATACCAAAATTTATGACAAGAGGGATGATTTTAATTTTAGTATTGTAAATTTCCCCCATTTGGATGGAGATGTACCTCATGCTACATCTTATGGGGTATACATTTCTCAGTTAATTCGGTTTGCCAGAGCGTGTAGTTATGTTGAGGATTTCAATGAACGTAATCAATATATTACAAATAAACTTCTTCAACAGGGCTACCGTTATTACAAATTGCGTAAATATTTTGCTAAATTTTACTATCGTAATTCTGATTTGGTTTTGAAATTCAATAGTAATCTAAAGACTCTTCTGCGAGAAGGTATTTCAAAACCCGATTTTTATGGGGATGTGGTTTACAAACTTCGTAAGATTTTGGGTCATGGCAATTTTCCAACTGTATTTGCTAAAATTATAAAACGTTTTGTTAAAAGAGGTTACGACCCAACTGTTTTGAGACACACCGCATGTTTGGTGTTCAACCCGTTTACAGTTGGACGCTATGCTTCCCTCTTTGATTGTGTCTGATGGAAGAGGGGGAGGACTCTGTGATGGGCAGTTTTTAAATCCCACTGGGACGAAACTGTTTTGATTTCTGTCCTCTGGCCTGTTTCGTCGGGCCCTTAAGGGTGTTTCTCTTGGTGCTCTGCCTTCTGCAAAGGCATTGAGTACATACGTTTTTTGGTTCTCAAGGTTTGCTTTTTATATATTTATACACGAGCATTTTTGTGTTTTACATACCATGCCTTTTGTTTCCATTGCGTGTGTTAGAGATTCACCTGGCAGGGATTACTTTTATTTACACTGTCCTGTGACTTTAGAACATGGTGGGGGTAAGAGTGAGGTTGGGTGCGCACCATAAACCGGTTTAAGCTCCCCAGTGGTGTTTTTGCCACTGACCGTTCCAAGGCGGTGCCCCACTGTGTTCCTTTAATTGTTCGTTTTGTCCTCGTGTGTTTGCTTTGTATGCTAGTGTGTGTTGGTAGTGTATATGTGTGTGTGTACATGATTGTGTGTGTGTGTCGTGTGCGTGTGTGTGTGTGTGTGTGTGTGTGTTGGTGGTGTGCACTTCTGGGTGCTGTGGGGTTCGTTTTGGGGAGGCTGCGTTTTTGGTACGTGGCATTCCCTGCTTGATATTATTTTTGTTTTTATTGTTCCTTGTAAATATATTGAGGCTAATATTTTGGCAATTACGCAACGGCAAAGAAATTCGAGCACTTTCTTCCATGGCATAAAGAAAACGCTGAGGTTCATTCTTGGCCTTGATGTTTTAACATCCGCCTTAGAAGCTGACGTCAAAGTTTAAAATGTTTCCTGGGTACATTCTAATATGGCTGCTAATCTATATTTTACCGCCTACGTTCCAGCTACCAAGCATTTCATACCGGGGTTAGGGAAGTAAATGTGCTCAAAAAGACTATTGACCGATACTTTAAATATGTGTGACATTTTTATAAATATGTACTTTAATAGTTACTTCATTTTCATAATGTGTTGTATTCACCATGCCCAACTGCCACCACTTATCCGCCCGTCTGTCAGGCAGTACACCCTGATTTGCATGAGCTTCATTGCGTCAACAAGTTTTTTGCCTTACGTGCTACCGTCTTATGAAAACAATGAAGGTTTATCGAAAGAAAACAATTTTTCAATATCAGGAAAAAAGTCATTCAACTGTCCGCCCAACATGTACGGACAAAAAGACACACATACCAGGGCTAAGTCCTGCATCCTGAATAGCGGTATGGATCCTTATTATTTTACGATAAATTCTTTGCCGCGAATGATACGTCTATGTTGCATCGGATCACCGGTGCGCTCTTTTCGAAGAAAAAAGGTATCAGAACCTCGAATACAGCTCCCATTTCATTGGGGGAGCTATATTCGTTAATTCGCACCGAAAACAGCTCTTAAAGGTGCTGTATTAGTTGATGCGCACCGAAAACAGCTTCATGGGGAGTTGTATTCGACTAGAAGGAGCTGTATTCGGTGTTACAGTGCTCTCCGTATTCCAAAAAGGTCAAGTATTATCAGCCTAAACTTTGTATCGTTCCCGAAATTAAAAGAAAGCACAAGCGTATAGAATACTGTGAGTAACTGTTATTACTCGAAAAATGAACTAATATATAATTGGTGTGTGTCATGACTCATGTTATAATTAGGAAATAGATTTTACATTTGAGTGATATACCGGTTAGTATATCACTGTGTGGAGTATAGATGCGTAGTAATCTAATCACGAAGGCCGAAGGCCTGAGTGATTAATTACAAAGCATCAAAACGACACAAATCTATTTCCATTCTAACACGTTAATTTAAACAAAAAAAGATCGAAAAGGTATTATTTTGTGCGCTTACACGAAGTCGCTGCCTTGAACTTCTAGTATTCCGTACATTCCTTGCATATCATGAAATTTTCGCTGTTCGTTTTTACTCTTCAAATAAAACGCTATTCGACTTATTTTTGTTGTTGCTGATATTGCTGGCGATACCGGATGTGTAGAAAAGTTTATTTCGATTTCTTTTACATCACATGAATTAATTCACAACAATACAAATCCAAGCATACTAGCGCATGCTTACTCTTAGATGTTGTGTGAAAATTACGCGGGAGGGAATTTCAGCAGTCAAAAATAGTTCCGGACGCCTAGAGTGATATACTTGGTAGGTATATCACGCTCAAATCCTTCTTTGCCTATTATAGGAGAAATTTTCAATAGTGTTAGAACACTTTTTTACAAATTATAACTATTCTTGGAAATTATTTATATTCAATACGTTTTGCTTTTCCATTCAGAAAATTGGCAAACTTTACCGATAGAATAAATTTCTAACTTTTACAGGAAGTTACATTATTCAGAGAAATATCGATTCGTTGTGGTTGATGTTCTCACTGACATCTTATCTAAGTAAACATGAATGACGGCTATCCCACTTAATGTATTAACTCTTTATTTGGTACATCACTCCTGTATGTTTCGTGTTACACTCCTCCCCGTGTTTACAACGACAATAAACTCAGTTGTTTATATATGTGCACTCATTGTCTGAATACTTAAGGTAATATGCAGATAGTACATTTGCAGTAAAATGATGTAAAGAGTCAGTAAAGGGTAATGCGAAATATTTAAAATATCAAAAATTCTATCTTCTAAATTTACAACTTTAATTTGTTTTGTCAGTTGTGAGTTATGTTGATTGTCGTGTCGTAATTTCTAAAACTTTGTTTTTTTCATATGATTTACTTGTCACAACTACAAGCGTTTTAGTCTCTCTAAAAACAAATTGCTAGATATTTAAACCATTTATGGCTTTCAGAAAAAAGTTTATGTGAATTGAGTTGCAATAGCAAACTTACGAATTTCATCTTTATTTTTTGTTTAATATAAATGTAGAAATGAACAAAAACCAAGATTAAATAACCACTGAATAATAACGAAGGGTCAATAAATAACGATGAAAACGAAAATTATTTCCAAAACCATTTACAATTTTAATCAAATTTAGATGTTAGTTTATTGTTCCTTCCAAGGAAGGAACAGTTTGAATTGTACAGACACACTTGACTGAACAATGCAGCACGTAAGCCGTTTTTCGGTGTGTTTCCTTTATTGACGCCGCGAGGGATCGCGGCGTCAGTATTGAATAGGTTTCAATTTTGGACCATGGGGTTGCATAATCAAATAGGGAGCAGCCAACATTATTATTGTAAATCTAAACTATGTTCTGTATGTATGAAAAATGACTTTTATGAATCATAAAATTGTATTAAGTCATTAAGAAATAATAAAGTACAAAATACTTACGTCTTCTTCCCTTATTACAAAACTTTGGACACATTTAATGAGTATTTAATAACTTTTCCACAAACTCGCAGACTACGGGGTTTTTTATAGCTTTGTTTACGGACCTTACGACCCGATTCATCAAAGCTCAGAAAAAAAGATTCGGAAGATGTTTTGCTATCTTAAACCACTCAGGTAATAGAATACATGGCGCCAACGCGAAAAATCAATGAAAACCCATTTTAATTACTACATATTAGACTATAATATTGAAACTGTAAAGAAAAACCGTTCACCCAACTATGCAATACGTAGGGCCCTAACGGCATTCCATTCTATCATTTGTAAATAAAAACAATACTCAGCCAATGGTAGTTCTGTAAAATGTATACGTCACAGCATAATTAATCATGTGGATTTCATCTCTTTCCGCCATATGCTAGAGTGTATACGCTTCGGGAATAGAAAGAAAGAATAATCCACATTACCAGCTACAGGGAGGGAGGGGCTGGTATATCTGTTTTACAAATAGTTATTTTTCACAATATTTGGACCCGGTGTAAATTATATTTGCACAGGTTTTTTTTGCCTCTGCTTCCTATAAACCGACCTGTAGTCAGGGAAATTGTGGGAGGAGCCATGGTTATAAATAGTTTTGTCTATCTAAAAATAGCCAGTGTAAAATTAGCATCCGAAAATAATTAATGTTGTGAAAAAAGAGGTAACACAAGGATTTAGTATTATGCTAGTTACTAATAAAAAGTTTATTTTTATGAATCAGATTCATAAACAAAAAGTACACAGAGGTAATGATCATTTATAGAGAAACCTGTCCAAGTCATGCTTCTAAAACATGCGCGGCGTCTTTGATGCTTTGCATCAAAATTCGTCTTGTAAGTTATATTACGTCGTGATATTGAAAACTGGATGGAACCAACTAATAACCAATTGCCGTTCTTTTCCGTACACGCTACATGTTTACGTTACTGTGGTTATTTCCCTTTATGTGGTAACTTCACTGGGTAAGCTATAGTCTCACTATTTCCACTTCGAAGGCAAACCGATTTTACAGGTTGACGATTAATAGTTGTCCGCGTTCTACAAAATGGTGTGACAGTTATAAAATATCAGGTCTGTGAAAGGGGTCACACTGAAACGCCAAATCAATTAGGCTAGGTAAGCTATTGCACATATATATAAAATAAGCTATTGCACGTTAGACTCGCCCGACAATGCGTTTGCTTTTGCATTGTGAGTTTGACAAATAGCTGAACGAATGTTAATTTACATATCGTTTGCATAGCCTAGAAATATGCTAATATTGTTGCTGGAAGTATTGGCGCGAACTTACCATGTGACCATATCAAAACAGATCTAGCGTGACGTAGTAACAGGTGCGTGGAGTAATAAAAATTGTAGACGTTATCAATCAAATACTCATGCCTGAATTTGCTTAGACTGTCGTAGTTTGCGCTTCAATAATATGTATAGACAGATGTGCCCTAGAAGGCACTTTTGGATGGCTATAACTTGTATAAATAACATTTGATCCGACCTTACGTTGTAAATCTGACCCTTACATAGGGAGTCTTGAAGTTCATTTCATCCGTCAGCCGCTATACTTCTGAAAAGATGCATTTCTACAAAACATCTAAAATACTAAAAATAGTCTGTACTAATGCAGACTTCGGTGAGAAGATCTACGTTTATGCTATCTCATTACGTAGTAATGCCGAAATTATGTTTTGCACAACACAAGCTTAGTGAAAAGCATTTCTAGTACAAAATGCGATGTGTATAAGTTGTGTAACCAATGTGTATGTAACAGGATTACTTTGTTCCCAATCTAAATTAATAACACAGAGTGATTTCCTGCTAACTCCATTAATAAAACCCAATCAATGTGCAATTTGTAGAACCCTCAACTATCCACTTTCGCCACTCAACAAAATGTACTATTATTCAATTTGATGAGAGATGCTTGTGTTATCCTGTAATCCAGAGCTGCAATTTAATTCGGGTCCGCCTGTAATGAAAATGAATTGACCTTCGAGGGTTCAGTTTTTGTTAAAAGAATCAATCAACCTTCTTTATTGTTTTAACTGTTTTTCTAATGTCATCTTTGCATGCATCATCTATCTACAATATTTCGTCTTATCTAATTTATAGACACTTTTGTTGGCAATCGACATTTCCAAAAAGTTTCGAATTTTCCATCTATTTTATGACAGAAGAGATACTTGTATTAGCTTCTCAGTGAGTGAAACAAATTCATAATCAAGAAACGTCTATCTTTAAGCTTCGGCAGAATTTTATTGCATAATTTTTGTCTCTAATAATGCAAGATAACAACGCCCAATAAGTTTCATATAAGTTTAATCGATCTCCTCGTAAAGTCTAAACTACTTGTTACAATATATATGGGATTTTAGAGACAATGCTGCCCAGCCAGAGTTTACCTCAGTCTGAAAGGCACAATGCTAGTATAAAAAAAAAACACTTTCAAAAATACAACAAAGTGTTGCAATTTCATATTTTCAGTTTTCCTGAAATAAAAAGACGACACAAACGCATAGACTATTGTGTGTTACTGTAATTACTCTAAAAATCAACTAATACGTCATTGGTGTGTTCCACGACTCATGTTCTTACACGTTTTTACAAAATAAATTATCAAAAACATTTTTACAGCACATTTTTATTAATAAATGATGGCTATTAAACTGTAAGTGATTAATAACTATCTGTAAAAATCACAATGAGTAATAGAATTCTTGCAAATACAAACAAAGTGCTGAAATTTCTTATTTTCAGTAAAGGCATCAAGCATCTGCTTGCGATGTAAAATACTTAAAAATACAATAAATCACAACAACGCATTTAACATTATCATTTGACTGAAGTGTTACAATGTAACACTCTACCTGAGCTACAAATCAGGTGACTCGTACGATCTTCTTCCAAATAAAATATGTCTTGTTTTAATAAACAAGAGCTGCCACTGTCTTCACATTGTTTGCTCGTTTAACATGACCAACAGCAGAACAAATCGGTGCAAGATGCACAATGATACACTTTATCAACTGCAGCTGTGTGCACCTACTTTGCTGCAGGCATACAGAAGACCGACAGAGTATGCATGGTATAGTCTGAAGTCCTACATACTATGCATGGGATAGTCTGAAGTCCTACACTCTATGCATGGTATAGTCTGCAGTAATCTGCAATTACAGAATATCTGTACTTTATGGTTGCACATATTTTGCAACAAGCATGCATGGTTTAAACTGCAGACAATGACTTTTAGAAGTAAATGCTGTCAATGATTTCTTGTGTAAGGGATCCAGAGTAGCTGAAGAAGTTTATCAACTGCAGAATTGTATATTACATAAAGTAGTTGAACTATTGGTGCAGTGTATAATCTGCTCAATTTGGAAATGAGAGTGTTTCACAGAAGACCCACAGTGCATTCAAGGCACCGTGTCACAAATATAATGTGACCACAGGCACTAAGGATTGCAGGGCCTTGTTCGTCAAACGCCCTCACTCTCAAATTGTCATTGCCTAAAAACACTTGGCTTTTCTCTTTTAACTGTCATTCAGGCACTTCCAAAATGTAGACATCAGTTGATGGAATCAGTTTAATTACCTAATCAAGCAAATTCAAAGTTTGGATGCATGCAATAAACAACAATTGTACCACAAACTTGTAATTTTTTTGTTTTTATTCCATGCTATTACACACAGTCAAGTTTGTCCACTAAAATTTTGCCCTAATGTATAATAAAATCAAATGCTTTACAATAAAAACGATTTAATGCCACTAATTAATTCTATATGTTTTGTAGGTAGGACTGTAGCATCTAAGGGACAAGCCTTGCCCGCTATTTCTATTGCTTCAATACAAATAGTGGGGTCGGCCGTAGACGCACCTTCATGATTAAATGGCCCAGACCTTGTTAACCCAGTAAAGCAAGTAATATTATGGTCTGTACGCGTAGAAAACTGTTAGGTTATAGGTTGATATTACAGGAATACAATTTTGTAAACAGACTTATTGTAGTATTGGCATTTCAAAGATCAAAGTTCATACAAAGCATACCTAACTAGAAATTAATTTTAAACATACCATTCTTGCATCTGCTTCTTAATTCTGAAATGTATCTTTTTCACGTTTTTGTTTTACGTTTTATTGACAGGCTATGTTTCAGTTCAATATGCTGTTATCTTTTAAAACACGACTGTCTTGCTGAACAATATTTAGGTACTTTCTTCACTCCAACCATATAACAATGGCTCCTGAAATGAAAAAAAATCATATTCTGTGGTAGTAAGGGAATGTATGTAAAAAGAAAGTTGAACAATATATGCTATTTTAACAAGAGACTCAGTTGGCAATATGTTGCTCATCAGAGCATGCTGTATCTTATTTGGTCAAGATCCAATTCTATGATGTACTGTTTTACTTTAGAACCAGTTACTGTTAATGTTTTGAGAGAAAAGCGTTCAACATATCAATGTTTTGACCGAAGAAGCATCCAAATCAGATGACAGGAGAAGTGATGATAGCGACCATACGACCCATATTCAAACTTGGCCTTGATAACATGAAGATACTCATTTTTACAATTTATTCCTGATCATAGCTGGTCAAATGTGGCCTATAATGTGGTAAAATTATGGTAAGTATAGTTAGACTCATCTTCTACAGACACTGCATAGTGCTTATGTGAGGTATTTCAGCTACAGTACAAATGGAAGCAAAATCATAACATGAAATATTTGAAGGAAGAGAAATTTTACTAAGAGAGATAATTAAAAACAAGAGGGGCATAATGGCCCTTTATTGCTCACCTGAGTACCGGTGCACTTGCCTAGTGACTGACGGCAATTTTGACCCCTTGGGCATGCTTTGAACAAAGTTGGTAGAGGACCACTTGCTAATGATGTTTACATAGTTATTTCAGCTGAAATGTTCATGGTTTACAGTCAGTTTTAAATGTTGTGTCAGAAATTGCAAGTATTAAATAGTTGTACAGAGTCCAAAAGATAATGCAGCAAAAACAAAAGAGAGATTTTGGAAAAAAAAGAGGAGCTTATACAATGTTCAAGCTTTTCAGTTTGAGAATACCATTTTAGATATTGTTGACCACTTTGAGCTCACCTGAATAGGAAGTGCTGAAGGTGAGCTATTGTGATCACCTGTTGTCCGCTGTCTGTCATTTACACTAAACATTGTGTATGCAATGAAGGCTGCTTTTTTTAGCTCACCTGAGCACAAAGTGCTCAATGTGAATTATTGTGATTGCCTGATGTCAGTCTGTTTGTTCGCACTTGACTTTGTGTATCCAATAGAAGCTGCTTATTTTCATTGGATCTATGTGAAACTTGGTCAGAACGACTGCCTTGATGAATTTTTTTTAGTTTGAATAAGGTCATCTGGGGTCAAAAACTAGGTCACGGGGTCAAATCAAAGAAAACAACCTTGTCACATGTGTATGCAATAGAGGTTGCATTTATCTTTGAATATTCATGAAACCTAGTCAGTTTGGTAACCTCGATAAAATCTAGGTCGTATAAAGTATGGGTCATTTGGGGTCAAATACTAGGCCACGTTGTGAAATCATTGAAAAACCTTGCGTATGTTATAGAGATTGCATTTTTCATTGAATCTTTATGAAACTTAGTAAGAATGACTGCTTAAATGACTCAAGGCAACATTTTTATATGTTGAATATGGCTCATCTGGGGTCAGAAACTATGTTATCCAGTTAAAAACCTTTTGTATGCCATACAGATGACATTTACAACCCGTCCTCATATCAGCAGTGCTGGTCAAACAGAATGTTTGTGTTAATGATATGTAGTTAAGGGCCGAACCTTAGTCACATATTGTCATAAGGAGGTCTCTGGTGAACGATTAAGGGCCATGATGACCTATGTTTGACTAGATCTTTATGAAACTTGGTTAAAATGACTGTCTTGAAGAAATCTAGGTTGAGTTTGAATATGGATCATCTTGGGTTAAAAAAACTACGTCAGAAGGTATAATCAAAGAAAGACCTTATGTATCATGCAATAGAGGTTGCATTTTCATCGGATCTTCATAAACTTAGTCAGATGTTCTCCTTGATAAAATCATACTGTAGAATCGATACATGTATACTTTAAATTATTGAACGCACACCAGATACAAGTACACTTAGGCCAAATATATGTGTTAGGGTATGTCCTTGCTAAAAAATTAAGATTGGTTTACAACTTTTTTATCTCTTAAATACTTGAAAATTGGTATTTTGGTCATCTTTGTGTAAGAAAGTTTGGGGTTGTCATTAAAAAGTTAAGCTCACCATGATCGGGAGACATAAAACACTGTTACTATAAAACATTTTGATTATCTTTGAATATACATTGTAAATTTCAGTTAATCAATACATTTTGGACTGTCTGTCAAAGGGTGAATTAATTTGTATAATTATGTGAATGTTTTTCATACTTTTTATTGTCTTATTTTGTTCATAGAAGACATTATTGAATAAAAGGCCTACGGGGTATTCGTTATTTGCACTTTACGTATAACCTACACAGTTAACTTCATGAAATAAAGAAATTATTACTTTTACAGCAGTTATTGTTATTATTATTACACTGTTAACTGTGGGGACACTGTATTATGAGGAATTGAAAACAGAGAAAACAATACCTTGCATTGAATTAACACAGCTGTGACGACACTATATACCAAGCATACAATTAATGAATGTATACAATTTACCATGTACAAACTACAGAACTGTCAAAACATACTGCAGAAAATACCATATAATACTCTGCAGGTCTGCATACTATACCATACAAACTCTGCAGGTCTGCAATCTATACCTGGTCTGTAGAGTATACCATGCAGAGCTGCATACATTATAACATGCATTTAACTCAGAACCGCAGACGCTAAAAGTGGATGAGATTGTACTATACTTTGTAAACGTTGCAAAACTGCATTGATGCAGCTCTTTAACAGTCTTCAGGACTGTCTGCAGCGGTATGACATCGAGATAATTGAAAAAAACTACAGCTTTCAACTGTTTCAAAGCAGAAATGCATTTGTGCATCATTACCTTTCTACTAATCAGAAAGCGTGCGAAACCTTTTAGGTGCTCTTTTAATGGACTTTGGCTTGCCAGACATTGATTCGATGATTTTTGATATGCATCACTTTGGAGTACATACAAAGTCAGGACTGTCGTGAGTTATACAGGCAGAAAGGCTGTTCTCCTTACTGATATTTTCATGACCGCTGTCAAACTGCTACTATGCAACAGGTACAAGCAATCTGGACAATTTTTTCTTACTTTCAAGATTTTCCTCGGGGAAAAAAACTGCGTGTTTTTTAGTCAGATTGCTTTTTTCCTGTCTTATTTTGTAACAAATAAACGCCAAATTGTAAAAAAAGTCCTATTTTTATCTCTTGAAACTGATTTCCCTAAATTATTTTATTACTATTATATATGGCAGCATTTACTCTACTGATGCAAAAAGTCTTTTTTGGCAGTTTTCAGGCTATAGATATTTAAAGTACCGGGAGCACATTTACAAGCAGCTCTTATTTTACAAAAAAAGACGTCTTACCGGTGGAAAATGACCTTTATTTGTATCAAACACATTCAGAACTTTGCTTTTAAAATTGATTGAAGTACATGCTAGAAATATAGCGCAATATTAAAGGCATTTGCTGAAAGTCTCTTAAAATGGTCTTCCATCATTATGACTGTGATATTTTATGTTTATAATGGTTTTAAATACAGGAAAGAGACGTATCAAATACTAATGTCAGTTTAAGATTCACACCCTTAAATTGTATGTAACTCCAATTCACATTAAGGTATAAGTACTCGAAATATATGAATTCAAAGAATTGTCGTTTAGGCTAGAAATTGACTACATTAATATCTGTAAAAATAACGAAAGAAGACGCGCTGTAATGTCATTAATCATTAGTTTACAGATGTCAAACAATTGTTGAGGTTAATAAAACCGTACGTACTACTAAAACACTTTACAGAAAAGTAAAAAGCGATTAAGTCTTAAACTCTTGATTATCTCTGTATGAACGGATGAGGCTGCACAGTTTCTTGAAAGATACAGCGGGTTAATTGGCTTTCCCTTGCAACAGTCTCCCTGCACCACTCAAACGTCTTTCCGTATAGTTTTTGAATTTAGACACACCTGTACTGAAACAGATTAGACCTTTGAGATATTAGTTTTCGGAATTATCATAAATCATGTTTCTGTAATGCTTTAAATAGTCCTTAAAGGCCGTCCAGATCTATCAATATTTCCATTGATTTAACTTACCAACACATTTACTAATAATTTAGATTTTAGGAAAAAAAGAATTGATTGCAGCTTTTTATGACATGGGAGATAGCTTTGAGGAATGTAATCAAGTTTGATGTATCATAATTTCGAAATTGTTGGCGTAAAATACTGTTAAATGAATATGCAAAGAGATACTAATTAAAAACCACTTATAATTAACATATCAGTATAATCACTTAATTCCAACTGAATCAAAGCGATGAGAGGTTACAGAATGTGTTATACTTAGTTTGAAGTACTTAGACCTAACATAACATTTTTTTCCTGATATGATTTTATCATCCACCTTTACATTGTTAAACGGAAACGCCACAAAGACTATGTAATATATGCTGTAAGTTAGTCGCTTGCAAGATGTGTAAGAGTAATAAATTCTTGTTCCAACATTTTCCGAAAAAACAGGCGTATCTCTTCCATTAACAGCCGTATTTTTTGCATCATTTTGACTGTACATCAAAGTAAATGTAGCAACGTCATGTTGGCGGGAGCAGGACAAGTTATCAGATTTATCATTAACTGTTCAAAAGGTGTTAGCATTTTAGGACAAAAGTCGCGTACTTTTATACTTACTTCCAGACAACGGATGTCCTATAGTCGAGGTGACGAGAACAGGACAAATTGTCAGATTTATCATTAACTGTTCAAAAGGTGTTAGCATTTTAGGACAAAAATCGCGTACTTTTATACTTACTTCCAGACAACGGATGTCCTATAGTGGAGGTGACGAGAACAGGACAAATTGTCAGATTTATTATTTACTGTTCAAAAGGCTTGGGATCAAAGATATTATCATTTTTCCGTTTAAAATGTATGAAATCGTTGCGACAAATCTGCAAACGATTTTGCAGTATGTATTGACTTCATTCCCGTTGTTTAAAAAAACGTGTGATGAAAATGAATCTAGAGCAAAGATGTTCAAGGAAATCTTACATATTACTGAATAAAAGTAAATAAATGGAAACAAAGATGAATTGAAAGAACCAATAAAATTGAAGGATATCAAGTCCAAATATATTGGAATCGTAGAAAACGTTCAGAATGACCCTACCCAGGATTCGAAAAACAAATTTAATTCGAGCGAAGACAAACGCTTCAATTCATTTTCAATCAGATATAAATGAATTGCAAAACTTTTGTAGGATTTCAGTACAGTATTTAAAAAAGCATGAGACGGTTTTCACATTTCAATTTATCTGTTTGGGTAAGAAATAAAGGTATTATTTGAAGCTACCCGCTCATGCCTATATGATGTTGCTATAGCTACTATAGAACTTTCAGTACTTAAACTAGGTTTAAAGATCAGGACGTATTATTTAATAAAAGGGATTTGAGAATTTCAAGTATGGTCAAGGGGTTGTTTTGTCTCTATGACAATGGTGTCTACCAGTCTTGGAACATTAAATAAAACATAATTATGTGTTCAAATGTACAGATATATGAAACGAAAGAGTCCCACCTTGCAATTAGATTAAGTGGTGTTCCACATTAACCATTATTTTCACAAGTACATACAGCAGTACTATGATTACATTCCAGTAATGGATTGCTCTACTCCCATGCTTTTTGCAAGTTTAAATTCATAAATACATGCCTTATACAACAAATTACAATAAATCTGCAATATCTGAAGATATCATTTGTTACAGATAGCAAAACTTTGAAATAGCATGTTAGAAACTGAACTATATTTGTTAAAGGTGCATCCCGTACAACTGAGAGATTATCATCTCAAAATATTTAAAGTGGTCTAAATGTATGTAACGTAATGAATGCATGCATTTTCAAAAAGAAAATATATTGAGAAATGCCTCTTTTGTACGCCAAGTATCAATATTGCGATATTTTATAATAATTTGTTATTAACCATAAAGTAAACAAGTAAGTTTCAAACCATGTATTTTTCCATGTACATAATATACTCTTATAACATTCAGATAGATTCATATAAAATATATTAAACAAATGGATTGGGCAACGAGTTATTGTAACATCAGTAAACGGCCCTCTCCAACAGTAGATGGCAGGTATACCGACACTACAACACATATCGTTTTTGTAAGTTATTACTGCTGTATTTTTTGTGAAGATATCTTCCATGTACACATTACTTACAGTTTCCGGGAATAATTATTTCAATGACAAAGGGTTAACAATTATGAGATGAAAATCCCTGACTTAATAATCCAATGTATAGTTGCAAGCTATTTTGCTTTTATTGTTATTACCTCGATTGTAATGCAGGTGATTCGTAGGAAAATAGACAGTGGTTTAAAGTCAATTCATCTTTCCTTCAAATAAAAATGACAGGATTATTCATCAACCTAAAAGAAATTGACAGATCAGACAATGGCTGGTTGTTTCTGGCAAATTAGCAAAAAGTGTTTCTCGGTAACCATCCCGATTGTTAACTGATCCAGTGGCCTATTTCATTTTACCATTAATCAATAAGCTAAGGTATAAATATACATCTTCTGTGTTCTGCTCAATACTGCAAAACATTTGGTAAGTATGAGTCTCATTCTACCCTACCGTATATTCAGAATGAATGTTAAAACAGTTAAATATTACCGGCTTTGTTGACTATTTTAGTTCATACATTTGGCGCAAATAATATTGTTTTTGTATGGTATGCATCTTAAATCTTACTTATTTTATATCTACTTATTTGTGACACTATGTCGGTGGGAATACTTGAAATACAGTATAGTTCTAGGCCAATCCTACTGAACGACACACATTATTTCCAGCTAATTCAACAAATAAAACCGAAGCATCTATTTCATCAGATCGAATCCACCAACATCTTCAGACGGCACTCGACGTTTTTTCTTCAATTGTGGTAATTAATTTGAGAAGCTCACCCTATGCTTTAATAGCAAGAGCTATTATTCTGCCTCACCTATGCGGTTTGATGAGGCACTCCCTACATCTAGCAGATTTTTTCATGCAACTAGCATTAAATCTGACCGATAACACCTGTCCGATATTTTAAAATGATATCACGTCAGTGACGTGATAACACTTTGTAACCACGCCCACATGCCGGACTACTTCCAGTTCAACAAGCAAGACTCCTCAAGTGCAAACACAGACAAAAAGGTAATCAAAACATTTCATTTATCCTATCATTTTTGTATTTTAGTTTACAAATCATTGTTAATGATGTATTTATTGCATAAAAATACAGCCCAAATTCATAAATTGAATGAGTTAAAACAAGCAGCACGGCACCATAAAAATAGATAATTCCCTGTAGATTTTTTATTTTTGAAAAAAACATATTGTTGTTGGTATTCATTTTTTTAGTTAGACCATTTGCTATCCATCTACAGCAATTTTGAAGCAAAATTTGAGAAAAAGTTGATTTTCATTTTTTATTACTATCCAATTTTCACAGTATGTTCTTATTGCGTGATTGAAATGTCCTGAAACCTATCAGCTACCTATCAAAAGTTGAAAATTGTCTTTAAACCGCTCACTTTTCACTCAGAAACTCTCAAGTTCCTCGTTTGTTTACAATTAGAATACCCCAGTGCTGTTGAGCCTACGCCGCCATTTTTGAAATTTCTGTGTTTTACTTGGAAATTCTTGCGTGTGTCTTTGCAAACATTTTGTTTGCAAAACAATATCATAACATATAACAGTAAAACATTAATAAATAGTCTCATGAAGGTAATTATAAAGCTATATTAATTTTTTTTTTTTATATTTTTTGTACTTTGAAATGTAGAACTATTTTTCGAGGCACTTGTAGTAATTTGAAATCATTTTCTTTTATAAATACCGTATTTATTCTATTTTAGGCCCCTAAAAGTGTAAACAAAATATTATATGAAGAGTTTGCATGATAAATAGAATATTAGGCAAATGTCTTTAGACAACAGGTGATATCAGGTTCGGTAGATACGGTCAGCATCTACCTCACCTGATATCACATGTTATCAAAAGACAGTAGCCTAATATTCTCTATATATTCCCCAAACATAGATTATGTGTTCACTGAACGTAAACGGATAAGTAAATACAATTTCAAAGAAGAACCTATGGCAAAAAATGCCTTATTTCACCATAATTAATCTATATAGAGACGTTCTGTAATAAATCACATCCACTCTTTAATTGTACAACAACAACAACTCTACAAAGATAATTGAATCGTTTACGGTACTGCAGAATGTTTAAAACCGCTGATTTGATCAATAATGACTGGGAATGCATAGCTGAAACTTTTAGGTTAAGTTATAATACTTCCAAAGATTCTGTTATTTATGTTTTGGAGGTTATTTATTTCACAGGTGGAAGGAACATACCTTTGACTTTTTTTTCTTAAGCTAATGCTTTTTTCTATGCATTTTAAAATTGATATCAGAATAAATAAAAAAAAAATGAAAAAAAATTTTTTTTTTCTTCATAGCTCTTTACTATAGACAAGGTTCCCAACACACTCTGTATGAAAACAAGCATGTCGCTCTGAAAAACTCTTCGATTTCTTTCAAATTTGAGTTACGTTAAACAAATTTGAACGAATTCTAGAGAGAAATGATAGAGCTTTAAGAAAGAGTTTACTTCAATGGAAAATTCCAAGCCGTTTTCATTCTACAAGGAAAATACCAACGCTGATATGGCGATTTTCGCTAAAACCATAAAAATGTCACACATATTCCGACAGTGATTTTCGCTAAATTCTCCACTAATATTGCGGTACTGCGAAAGACAACCATTAAAACAAGAAATATATATTATTAGACTACAAATCATGGCGTAGATCGTACCTTTACACCAATGTGCTCGATACTACAGCGGATTTTTCAGTTTTTGTAATTGTCAAAATGTATTAGCGGCCATGAAGGTCCGAGAGGTTGCGCAGTGATTTGTAACAGCTATTCAAGGACATTATCAAAACATATCCGAAGGCGATTGAAAGTGAAAGTAAAAGCATTTAGTCAACAAAAAATGAAAAATCCGCCGTAGCATCGAACCCATTTTGAGTAAAAGTACGATCTACGACATGATTTGAAGTCTAAACATATATATTGCATGTTTTGATAGTTTCCTGTCGCAGTACCGCAATATTATTGGAGAATTTAGTGAAAATCACCGTCTGGAAAATGTGTGACATTTTTCTGGTTTGAGCGAAAATCGCTCTACAGCTTTGGCATTTTCGCTTGTAGAACGAAAACGGCTTGGAATTTTCCATTGAAGTAAACTCTTTCTTAAAGCTCTATCATTTCTCTCTAGAATTCGTTCAAATTTGTTTAACGTAACTCAAATTTGAAAGAAATCGAAGAGTTTTTCAGAGCGACATGCTTGTTTTCATACAGAATGTGTTGGGAACCTTGTCTATAGTAAAGAGCTATGAAGAAAAAAACAAAAATTTTCAATTTTTTTTTTATTTATTCTGATATCAATTTTAAAATGCATAGAGAAAAGCATAAGCTTAAGAAAAAAAGTCAAAGGTATGTTCCTTCCACCTGTGATTTATTTGACATCAGTTATAACGTATGTCCCTTTAAGAGTACATATCGACCTTTTCATGATGAACTTTCAGGTTTGGCAGATATCCATTGCTCACTCTAAGTGTGTTCAACTGTGGCATCCATATTTCTGAAAAAAAAAAATCTTAGACATGACATATATTGTCATTTGATTTATGTTTCCTTTGGTAGCACTTCGTATATAAACAAATATAAATTCTTACAGCTGATCACAAAGCATAAAGTACAAGGAGCCAAAACACAACTTCGTTCTTTCTTAAACAAAACTGATAAAAAACTGTAATGGTTATTTTAGATAAATAGAGAGTGTCAGATACGCCTGTAACTTTGAGTAGTGATTAAGAAATGGATTGGAGAAGGTACTTACTTTCAGGTTTTGGTGTATGGTGACTATGATAGATGACAAATACAATTTTGTTTCTTAGAATCCTTAAGTATGGAGTAATGTCTTACAAATCTTGACAATTAGAAACATATTTGTTCACTGCCGCGAGGGTCATATGACAATAAATGAAGCTTATGTTACATAAAGGCCCCTTATAGCCAATCACTACATATTGTTTTCATTTTTGTAAGCCAGTAAATATCCTAAATGCTATAGGAAAGTAATCTTATTTAAGGTACTATAATTCCAGAACATATAAAACTTCATTCTTTTATAATCTACATATGTTAACTGATTCTTTTATAATCTGCATATGTTAACTGACTAGTGTACAAACTTTGACGACAGTTCCTCGTTTAGTTAAAAGTTTATTTCGGTTTTTGTTTTCCTTTCCCGTCTAAAGTTATACTGGCCATATTTAAACGTCACTCAAAAGTTGAAATAGGTATGTGTGGAAGTATTAAGTTATATTTGTTTTCGTTCTAGGGTTCTAAGTATTGCAGGCAATGTAAAATAACAAAACATGTATTTAAATTCTTATTGTAAGTACAAGTTTAACATGTGTAACAAAAGTATGTAATAATGCCAAGAAATAGGGGATACAATTTACTTAATTTTGTCCCGAGACATATCACACATGTACAAATACGAGAGTGTAGCAAAAATCTTGGAGTAGGGGCATTACTACTGATTATGGAAGTTTAATTAGTAGTATATGAACTGCAATACAAGATCTTTCGTCGTCTGATTTTTTAGATATTGGACTTTTAAAAATGAACCAGGTCAACTTTTGTATTTTCCAGTAATTGTACAGCTTGATAAAATGACGGAATATTAAGATATAGTTTTCATATCTTGAAGAATGACATAAATTTTCATGTAATTCAATGAAATTACTATAAAAGAAAAAATAACGAAAAAAGCATTCGGTCCCTATATTGAAGCCAGGACCTCTAGATCTCAAGCGGACACTCTACCACTGCGCGACAGTACAAATAGGTACAACTTTAAAATACAACGTATTCCAAATTATCATTAAACAGGAAGTACTCATAAGACACCCAATACGTCAAAGAAAATTCTTCGAAAGCTCCGCATAAACGCATGGAATGTTTCAAAGAACCAGACCCTACAGTCTGCGGTAGTTGTGACGGTCCTATCAGTGTTTCGTACTGGACTACAGTTGTCGATATTAGCGACCAGTGAACATGTCGTCTGGGGGCTTAACAATAACAGTCAGTAAAGAATTGTTGTGATTTTTTTCATTAACGAACATTTCGTTTTTTTGGTACTGGACTACAATTTCGATATAGCCAGCCGGGAGCCTTAACAATAAGATTTAATGATATTTACTTACTTACTTGTTATTTCCATGTTTCCTACGCCTTGGAGAATGTAGATGTCAAGGCCCTTGGACCCTTTTGTAACATTCCATACTCTTCCCCAGTGTTTGTATAATGTGTGTTTACTGTGTTTCAACCTTATTGCCGATTGAAGTTTTTTTTAACTAGTTTTTGTAATTAACTTAGATTTTTTATTTCGTTTTACATGTACCACGAAACTACTCATGATAAAATAAATAAATCAGTAAAGAGACAAACCCTACAAATAGCAGCTTATTTTAACAGAATGGTTAAGATTAGCTACTTGTACATATTTGTTTTCTCTAGAAGAAGAACATATATTAAATCTCTTAAGTGATATGTTGAAACTTTATTTTAATTTATAATTGTGAATGAAACTTCAGTTCCATGTCATAAATGAAAATAATAAATCAAACATCTACAAAATACAATAGATAACAAAATGAGAACTTAAAAACGAGATAACAAACGGTCATACGCTAACCTACTTATTGGAGTAGTAAGTAAGTTCCATACACAACTACAGGATGAGAATGACTCTGCTTCATGAGCTTGAGATGAAGCTCTCCGTCTTAGTTACAAACTAATTGAACAACAACAGTTAATATCAAAATTGAAAAACGACATAAAAATCACTGAACTTGGAACTGCAAGTAGCACAGTGCAAAGCAAAAACCAGCAATTGGAAGCAGAACAAAAGGCAAATAGCAAACGTGTGATTAAAATCTAGATCCAGTTTTCATCTCAGCAAAAAACAATTGAAGCAGCTTTCATCACAGATGTCGGAAATCTGCAATGAGTAACCAACAAATATCAGTGTGAAGCGTTTCCATTGCGTATGAAGACGCGTTGTAATGTCATTAAGCATTAGTTAACAGTTGTTCAACAATTTGAGGGGTTAATAAAACCCTACGTATTACTCAACAGATTTTGCAGAAAAGTAAAAAGCAATGAAGTAACTTAAACTCTTGCTTATCATTAAGTTGTTATTTTGTAAACTAATACTGATGCAGTACATGATGAGTGTAGAACTCGTCTAAGTACAAATTTTAAAACTCATGTTGCTCTTGAACATCTGTCAAGCTGCTCGCTCTCAGATTGCTGTGAAAAAATGAAGATCGAGCTTTCTAAAATTAACATGTTTTACAACGACTCATTAAAATATGGCTCAGCATAAATTTTTGTAAAGTATTACTGCATTTTTGAAACAGATCTGCAACAGATCTTCTCAAATTGCTAGATAGATTTCCACTGATGTTGTTGGTTTTAGCATTTTCTATTACTTTTGATGTTTTAATATGATGCGCAACGTGACAAAATGGCCTTTAAGTATTTACTAAGTCATATGTTTTGAAGTAAATATTCTACAGATTGAATCGAGGTATCACATTGAAGAGCTCATTTATGAATGATGTCTAAAGTTTTATGTCAGCATTGCTATTGAATCTAAATTAGGTAAATAGAAATGTGTAAACATTCGAATATGTTACTATTAATTCTTACAAAGCCAATTATATGTTAAAACAAGAGACATTCAGCTCACCAACTATGTCTTTCTTTTCAAAATATTTTGATTTTTGGCTAAGATGCAAGCATTTAAAGTTGTCCACATTTGCATAATAAACGCATAGTTATGATAAGTAGCAAAAATTGTAATAACCGTAACTCCGCAACGATCGTTCGATTTTCGAAAGCCATACATTTATTTAATTCTCAATGTCTGTTCTCTTATACACATTGTTTCGAGCTTTCAATTCATTCTAAAAATCGAATTTTAGCACGTGCCATTCAGTCTATAAATATAGGTATTGTTTTCTCTGAAAGTTTGATGGTATGCAAGTACTATATGAACTTTCAAGTGGTACCAACACCAAAAGTGTATCTCTGTTAAGTCAAAGGTTTCACATTATTGCTTTTTGTCATGATGCGCGTCATATATCATTTTGGAGAAATATAATTTTTGCATCGGAAAAGTGAGAACGAGCAGCTGTTAATAAATACTAAGCGACGTTATAGCTGTGCAATCGTTAACACTGTTTAACAGATCTTCTGAACAGTTTATTGGTTTTCCCTTGCAACAGTCTCCCTGCACCGCTCAAACGTCATTCCGTAATACAGTGTTTTAATTTAGACCCACCTGTTCTAAAACTGATTAGCCCTTTGAGAGTTCACTTTTCGGAATTATTATCAATCAAGTTTCTGTTTTGCTTTAAATAGTCTTTATAGGCCATCCATATCTATCAATGTTTCCATTTATTTAAATTACAAACACATTTGCTAAAAATTAAGATTTTAGGAAAAATATAGATTTCAGCTTTTTATGACATGAGAGAAGATAGCTTAAGCAGTTTCTGTGGAATGTAATGAAGTATAATGCATCATAATCTCGACATTATTGGCGTAAAACATTATTGAATGAATATGCAACGAAATACAAAATGAAAACCGCTTGAAATTGACATATCAGTGTAATAGCCTAATTGCAACGGCATGATAAAAACGAGAGGCTACATAATATGTTATAGGCGGTTTGAAGTCCTTATGGACCTGCCACAAACTATCCTTTAGTACAACATATCAATTTATTTGGTTTTTTAGACGACCCTCTAAAACAACCTTACCAATCACCTCGAAAAATAGAATCACGAGGTGTGCTTTGCATATATACATTCACATTAAAAATCAAAGTCTGAATGATGTTTAATTCGCACGGGTGAGTGCAGTGACCAGATAAGCAAAGCTCAGCAAATTAATGCAATATAACTGTACATCCTTGAGATCATCCGTGTCCATTATAACTTGGATACGAGGCCTGGTCACCAATACTACTTAAAATGCATATGTAACGTTTTTCCCTTACATGATTTCTACTGTAGACCATAAATTAACATTTTTAAAGCAACGTCATGTTGAAGGGAGCAGGACAAATAGTCAGATGTATCATTAACTGTTCAAAAGTCATTAGACTTTTGGGACAAAAGATATTCTCATGTTTCCGTATATGGAAATGTATGTAATCGTCACGACAACCCGTCAAACGATTTTGATAGGATGTATTGACTTCATTCCCGTTGTATCAAAAAGTGAGATGAAAATGAATCTAGAGCAAAGATATTCAAGGAAATTTTACATATAACTGCATAGAAGTAAATAAATTAAAACAGAGTTTAATTGAAAGAACCAATACAATTTTAGGATGTCAAGTCCAAATAAATCTGAATGGTAAAAAATGTTCATACTGACCCTACACATGATATGTCGATACATTATTCGAGTAGAGAAAGTATAAAATTATATACGTTTCCCACTGTTGTACGGTGCCCGTGAAGTGACATGTGATACATCTTTTTTATTCCGTAACTACGATGTACATTTCGTAAAAACGAGATGAGATTTCGTAAAAACGAAATTAGACTTCGTAATTTCGAAATGTTATTTCGTTTTAACGAAATGTATTTCGTAATTATGAAATAATACTTTTTTTACGAAAGCTTATCAATTTTGGTTTTTACGAAATCTCATCTCGTTTTTACGAAATGTATTTATTTCGTTTTTATAAAATGTTATTTCGTTTTTACGAAATATTATTTCGTTTTTACAAAATGTTATTTCGTTTTAACGAAATGTTTTTTCGTAATTACGAAATAACAAAATGTACCACATGTCCATACTTCACGGGCACCGTACTGTTGCTATGCCTCAGTCGCATTTTATTTCGTGCTTATAAAAGTCTCTAACATATTTTACTTCATGCAGTTGTACTCTTGTTTTGCACGGTTTTTCGTGTCATACACAGTATTTAAGCAACTGATTTCGAGGCAAATACTATTAGTATTAATACTACCAGCTGTTAAGAATCTACATGAGCTTTTCCCAGCCACCCTCACTTTATAGTAGGGCTGTTGTATCATTTGGTTTATCTTCCACATTTATTCTGACCAAGGCGCCAATTGGTGTCTTTTATATTGCTGTAACTTTAGTATTTTTCAGGTAAAACATGATTCGCCAGCATGGGGACCAATGCGACAGAATATAGAATTGGAAACTTGTCGATTTATTGTTAATTGAAATGGTATCAAATACAGTTGCCTGTATTCTAGAGTAGTTTTTATTGTGTTTTGGTTTTAGTAACATGGGATAAGTGAATAATTGATTTACTCACGAATAAGAGTGAACAAAGAGCATCTTCTGCGTAAATGCAACCAGCAATACATGCAGAACGATTCCATTCATTTTCAGTCACAGATAAATTAATGGCAAAATATTTTTTGGTTTTCAGTACAGTATCAAAAAATAAAGCATGAGACTGTTTTCAAATTGCAATTTATAAATCTGTTTGGGTAAGAAGTATAGGTATTATTTGAAGCTACTTGCTCACGTCTATATGGTGTTGCTATAGCTACTATAGAACTTGCAGAACTTAAAGTAGGTTAAAAGATAAGAAACTATTTTATACTTTTAAGTGGTTTATCGAAATATTATAGTAGATTATATCTAGACAAACTCACTGTCCACTCAGTGAAAATTATCAAAACATGATGAACGTCAAAATATATCGTATACATAAAAATATAAGACGTATACCGAGCGTAATAAAAGACATTTTATTAAAATAAACTCAACA
The DNA here is from genome assembly GCA_022818135.1 of Saxidomus purpurata. Classification (NCBI taxonomy): domain Eukaryota; kingdom Metazoa; phylum Mollusca; class Bivalvia; order Venerida; family Veneridae; genus Saxidomus; species Saxidomus purpurata. The sequence goes on along the minus strand of JAFMSR010000002.1, from coordinate 18,140,832 downwards.
AACGTAGAGCTTTAAACATAAACAGACAAAATGTTGGTATCGATGTAATATCACTATGATTACATTCGAGTAATGGATTGCTCTACCCCCATGGTTTTTGCAAAGTCAAATTCATACATACATGCATTATCCAACAAATTGCAATAAATCTGCAATATCTGAAGAGATCATTTGTTACAGATAGCAAAACTTCGAAAGTGCATGTTAGAAACTGAACTAGATTTCTTAAAGGTGATTTCCGTACAACTGACATATTATTTTCTCAAAATGATTAAAGTGGTCTAAATGTATGTAACATAATGCATGCATAGATTTTCCAAAACTAGATATATCGAGAAATGCCTCTTTTGTACGCCAAGTACCAATATTGCGATCTTTTATAATAATTTGCTATCAACCCAAAAGTAATCAAGATTGTAGATTAGTTTCATATTACAATATATTTTATTGTTCCATGTACAAATACACTTATAACATTTAGACAGATACATATGAAATACATTAAACAAATGGATTGGGCTACGATTTATAGCAACATCAGTAAACGGCCCTCTCCAGCAGTAGAATGAAGGTATACCGACACTACAACACATATCGTTTTTATAAGTAATTACTGCTGTATTTGACTGAACCTTTTAGTTTTTGTGAAGATATTTTCCATATACACATTACTTACAGTGTCCGGGAGTAATTATTTCAATGACAAATGGATAACAATTATGGAATGAAAATCCCTGACTTAAAAATCCAATGTATAGTTATTTTTGCTTTTATTGTTCTTATCTCAGTTGTAAGGCAGGTGATTCGTAGGAAAATAGACAGTGGTTTAAAGCCAATTCATCTTTCCTTAAAAAATGACAGGATTATTCATCAACCTAAAATGAATTGACAGCTCAGACAATGGCTGGTTGTTTCGGGAATATTAGCAAAAAGTGTTTCTCGGTAACCATCCCGATTGTTAACTGATCCAGTGGCCTATTTTATTTTACCATTAATCAATAAGCTAAGGTATTATACATCTTCTGTGTTCTGCTTAATACTACAAAACATTTGGTAAGTATGAGTCTCATTCTACCCTACCGTATATTCAGAATGAATGTTAAAACAGTTAGATATTACCGGCTTTGTTGACTCTGAAAAACTAGAACTTTAGCTGAAAATTGTCCATAAACTACATCATGTCGCATAGAACAGTGACGATAAATGCATTATCAGTATCTTACCTACGTTCTTTTTGAAATATGAATGTATTTAATATGTTTCTTGTTTTATTGTGTTATTCCAGTTCATACATTTGGCGCAAAAAATATTGTCGTTGTATGGTATGCATGTTAAATCTCTGCTGAACGACACACATTATTTCCAGCTAATTCAACAAATGAAACCGAAGCCTCTATTTCATCAGATCGAATCCACCAACTTCAGACGGCACTCGACGTTTTTTTCTCCAATTTTGATAATGAATTTGAGAAGCTCACCCTATGCTTTTATACCAAGAGCTATTATTTTGCCTCACCTAAGCGGTTTTAGAGTACATATCGACATTTTCATGGTGAACTTTCATGTTCGGCGGATATCCGTTGCTCAATCTAAGTTTCTTCTACTGTGGCATCCATATTTCTGATAAAACTTAATTTTAGACATGGTATATATTGTCACTTGATTTATGTTTCCTTAAGTAGCACTTCATAGATAAACAAATATAATTTCTTTCAGCTGATCACATAGCGTACCGTACAATGAGCCGAAAACACAACTTCGTTCTTTCTTAAACAAAATTTATATATCAAACTAAAGTGGTTATTTTAAATAAATATTGAGTGTCAGGTAAAGGTTTACTTTTTCGGAAGCTTGCCACATGACTACATCAGTTGATTGGCAACTGCATAACAATCGTGTTTCACTGGTACCCATCAGTATTTTACAGGTGCTGTTCATATTAACCCTAAAATAGCACTACCCTAGGCATGTTTGAATCTCTTAACCGACTCAATCTAGCTTAGTCAGATGATATCGCGTACTTCATTGAAACCAGGCGTAAAACATTGTTATCGCAATCCAAACCGAATGCGCAGTGATTGATTGTTATAGAAACGATAAAGCAACAGCGCTTCAACGCCATTATGAGCATTACCTTTATCTTGAAAAAAAGTAAATCATTTTCAACTGATTTTTAACTGAAACTGATTTCTAATAATTTATAGACACTGACTTGCTATCATCCTGTGCTCAATTTTGTTGTTGTCGATTTCTGTCTTTTTTATTATAGAAGAGGTATCTCATGAGATTTTGTAATTTCTCGTTTAAAGTTTGACATAATTAATTGTCTATTCCATTGCAAATCAAAGCAAAATACAAACAGTTGATAAATGTCAGTTCACTGAATATCTTTACTGAACAAAAAACACTTAAGCTGCTGCTTAATGGGCAATTTGTATAAGTGGGACTAGAAATGTGCTGTTGAAAGGGCATACCTGTGATCGTGTGTCTCGCCTTACAATTCCTGTCTACCACATGATGCGAACTGTGGTTCTTATTCCTATTTGACACGGCGTTCTGTTACCGCACTATAAGACATGCAGCTAAAATCGGTTTCTTTTCGTGTTACTTTTCTTTTTTTGTGATTTAATTTGCATATCTATTGCACATATATTTACAGGTATCATATGTTCCCAAAAGTAAAAGTTAAAGTTAGTTTAGTGTATTCCGATTTAGATATTGGGTGCCAAATCTCTATTTTATTACGAGAGTTTAGAATAAACCTGAATGAAAATATATTCTGACATGGACATTCCTTTTTAAAAAAGACCCTACAAGACTCAACAAAATTGAAAATAAGGTAAGTCAATTTCAAAGACATTCTCTGGAACAATTGGTTTTAATACATATAACACCGATCAATGTCAGTAACCTTAGTATTATTTGTGTCGACTACTCAGATCGGCTGTACAGGTTTGTTTACTACTCACGCACTGCACGACAAATTTAGAATTACACGGTAGATTCGATATTAGCATCTCGCTGCCGCTGTAGAGAATATCACCAGTTTAAATAATAAATTGGCTTGCCATAATTATGCCTAGCCCATGTTAAAAAACATTCATTCTTCTAGTTCCAAAAGCGATAAATAAAGTAGAAAATGATAACCGGATAAAGGAAGTCAATATGAAAACCAGCCTATAGGTAGTCAAAATTGACGATATTTAATACTTAGAATATAGTTCCGTTTTTACTAAAATTGTTCCGATTGTCGTAAGGAGACTGGTCTGAAAATAGCTGTAAGTAAAAGCGGTACATTTTATTGATAGGACAAACGTATCAGAGGTTCGTACTGTGGTTGGTTATTGGTACCGTTCTTGAGGGCGGGCCTTTCATGGATGCATTTTGCCGTTGAGTCCGTGCCAGGAGCGGTCATTAAATTCTGAAACAGTTCTTTTCTTAAAAAGGCGATTATTTCCAAAATTTAATTTCTTATACACATAAAATAAAAACATATTCTTATACCGAAAAAAAAAACATCAGATTTTTAAAAGTGTGACATTACATCGGTAAAAAACAAATCATATGACTTCAAAACTGATCCTACCGGACCGACTATTTACCCAAGAAACACCCCAATACAACCCAAAGAATGCCAATATATTGTAATAGATGTACAGTTTTTAATATCAGAAAAAAATTATTAAACCTATTTCAATACCGATATCTGGGTAAAATTACATCAATAAAAAATGAAATCGTATTGACTATTTACTTAACTATCTAATTTTGGAAGATGTTTTCGGTATTTGCCTATGTTTAGGTTGCTGTTCATATATGCAGCATCATAATGCGACATACACAATGGTTCCGATTTGAAAGAATTAATGTTTTATCAAATGATATTTTAAAGAAAAATTAACTAAACTTTATCTACACATTTTCTATATTGTACAATGGATGATAAAACAAGGCCTGATATGTTGCACTGTTTGAATAAGAATGTTACAATGTATACTTAATAGGATTCTTTGCAGATACTTCAGTAAATTTATTTGTAAAAACTACATCTGAATCGTCATCTCAGGAGCTGCAGTAAGTGCCAATAATTAATCTGTATCATCTCTCTCTCTTTTAAATATTTATGATAATCCAGCGCATACATTCCACTTGACTTAATGGTTGCAAAACACATTCTATAGAAACGAGAAGCAGGGGATCAATTCTACCCTAATCAATTTTCTCTAAAATTAGCGACTGTCACTTTAACCGCAACACCACAATTTCTCTTTAGTTTGATTAAATAGATTAGGAATTGGCTGCCTGCGATTTTGCTTTTGATAATAGAAAATGGTTCTTTTTCAGATGAACTTAAAGCTTCATAAACTTTAATAAACGCAATTAGTTGATGATTTAGGTGATAAGCTTAATACAATTAAATATTTGAAAGAAAATCTATGTACAATAAATGACGTTAATATTATGCCAAATTTGGAATTTACCATTTTATTGTGTAACAGCCATATTAAAACTAGAAAGTTTTTTTTTAATGTGAATGTATTTCATCGTTTTCGTAGATTATTATATTGCTACAGTGCAACCTCTCAGGAACGACCTTTGGGAACATATAAATGTGTTTGTTGTAGAGAAGTGTTGTTCTGGAGAGGTCAGTGTCTTATATACTTGACGAAATGGGAAAGAAATGTGTGTCTTTTCAGCGAGGGTGTTGCTCTAGGACGGTGTCGTTCGGGGAGGTTAAACTGTACTATTTTATGTGTAGATGTAAATTGCCTATTTGAACTAAAATCATAAATAAGACAGTGTTCTAACTTGAGTAAATTATAATAAAATATATTTGACAAACATATTGCAATAATTCAGTGACAAACGTGTATTATTTACACATATATTTAGACCTTGGGTACATGCTTACATACATTATTTATAATAGAAATGTGTTCTATCATTTATTTTTACATGCACCTTCTGTTACAAAGGTGTCTAAATATTCTACATAAACAACTATAAGTGTCACATCTAAACATGAGGTTTGTAATCGTCATAAAATGTAACAAAAAATGTTTTCTAAAAGTCATGACACGGTTCTGTCAAGGAAGGAACAATGTACGAAATGCAAAAAGATTTTAAGGTAAGGGGGTTACCGCTTGATGTAAGCCTTTTTCAGAAATTGAAGACACACTTGAAAAAAATCACTGAAACGTCTAATGCAAGGTTAGTGCATTTATCGGAATTAAACCGTAAGTCCGTCTGTCCACTTTTCGTGTCAGGGCTGAAACATTGCCTTGGCAGGGTTTTAAAGATAACTAGGCACACATGTGTAAATATGTGTTGAAAATAGAGATCACGTGTTGCGCGTAAGACTAGATCCCTAGCTCGAAGGTGAAGGTGAAGGTCACATTTGAAGGACACAATTCCTATATATTTGCTTATATATGTACATGTGGTCCTGTCCTGTGGCGCTTGAAGGGGTTTCAATTACTTGGCATAAATATCTACTATATCAAAATGACGTATCACCCGCAAGATTCAGGACCGTAGCACTAAGAATCAAGATCACACTTAGAGGTCAATCAGTATGGGATGCTTCGTATCAGCTCATAGTCTGTATGTTATTGTATAAACTTTTAATGTGGGTAATTTGGCAATGAATAGTATTGCAACACATAAGAATCATACTCAAGCTTCACCACTTCGGGTATGTTGATCTGACCTGTTTATTCTACCTCTTATGCAATGTGGAGCTATGAAGTGTTGCTACAATCTATGGTAAGAAAATTAATATGGAAAAACAATTTGATATAGTTAAATCTAGTTAATCATTGTTTATAATATCATTTTAGTTCACCTGAGTACGGATCGCTCAACATGAGATATTGTTAATGTTTGATGTCCATCGTCTGTCTTTCTGTATGTCCACACTTGACCCTAGGTCACAAAGTCAAATCATAGGAAACCTTGTTTTTGTAGCATAAGCTTCATTTTTCATTTGATCTTCATGAAACTTTGTAAGAACGAATATCTTGATAAAGTCCAGGTCGAGTTTTAGTAAGGGTCATAACGGGTCAGAAAGTAGGTCACAAGATCAAATAATAGAAAACACTGTGTAAACAAAAGAACATGTATTTTTCATTGGTCCTTCGTTTAAACTTGTCAGAATCACAGTCTTGATTAATTGGATCTTCATGACACTTTGTCAGAATGCTCACCTTGATTAAGTTCACGTAGAGTATGAATATGTGTCATCATGTGTCAAAAGCTCGGTCACCAGGTAAAGACTTAGGAAAGAAAATGTTTTATTTTTGTCTACTGCAATGAAATTTGAACTTTATGGATAGTTTTTATGCACCTATCAACTTTGACCTTGGCATGTTGACCTTGGCCTTCTTACCTACTTTCTGTTAATAAGTTACATCATAGAAGTTTTGATCATGTGTACAGTTTTGCACCATTGCATTTATATACCAACTTTGCCATTGGCTGACCTTGACCTACTACCCTACTTTCCTATTTTGAAGCTTCAGTAATGAAATGTAAACCATTTTGCATGCGGATTCAAGCTTTGACCCTGACTAACATTGACCTTTGACCTAGTTTTTGTTTCTCAAGATAGAGGGATAACCTGTGGACTATTTATGCAGTTTTGCAAACTAATTAAAAAATTCCTATGACCTTTTGACCTACTTTATTGTTTTAAAGTGAAACGATACCTAGGTGAACGGCATAGGGTCATCGTGGCCCTCTTGTTATCTTTTCTAGTAAAGTTTTAAATTCCGATATTTTCAATGCATCTCTAAGAAACTTTGTCATAGATGTAAGGCTTGAAAAGAATAGTAGTATATATAATATTAAATGTAAAAGTTAATCTAAAGTTTCATTTGCATTTGAGATACAATAGTAAGGTTGACAAACAATAAAAATATACAGAACTTTGATATCGATTTTCCGAATTATTTTATTAAATTTGTGCGCTGATATCACCCACATGTTTTGTTCCTTTATACCATCTCTTCAGCATTGATATATATTACCGAGTTTAATCAATCCATCTGTCTATTAAACAACTGTTTGATCTTGATCTATAAGGGATCCAAGGCAATAACAAATTCATTAAGCTTTGATGAAGCGTATTGGAACATATTTCGGGCAAGAAACTAATCTTTCATAAATTTTAGTGAACGTTGTTTCCATGCCCTAAATATGCATTATATGGTATTATAAGACCTAAGCTTTACATTCATAGAATTTCATTCAAAACAGAAACGATAAATTACGTATTGACCAAATATATACTAATTCCAGTTTGAAATACACGTGCCAATAACATGAATAGATAGACAGAACATAAACAGTTTTCTTCTTTGTTCTGAACGCCAGTGATAATGTAATTGCTGTCTTTGAAGTTTTATATCAATTAATCTAAATTTATTCTAAATTTTACAAGTATTCATTCATTAATACGAAAAAATAAAAGACACCAACACACTTTGCTACAGCACAAACAAATGTTTGCGGTATCAAAAGCATTAATTTTATTTCTCATCTAAGGGACTTGGAGAAATTGCGATCAAAATATTTTTTGTCTCTTTTGGTAATATTGTTGAAAGAAGGGACAACAATTTTATACCTTTTAAGAGACTAAGATACTTTAAACGGTCGTTTCGTCTTCGGTCACCCTAATCTTTTCAAATGGAACTTGAATCACAAGACATTAAAGTGATCAATACAACATAAACATGTTTTAGCAGGCTCTGAACTAAGATCATTTATAGCTGTCAAGTTCTCATTACTTTTTGTTTAAAAAAAAGAATCTTCTTTAAGATTTATATTTGTCATTTGGTGAAATCCCATTTAAAGGTATATCTAAGGTGTCATCCATTTTGGGATGTCTGCAAACACATTCATGCACAAGTGTGTCTAGCATATATTTTAATGGCCGCTATTTCTGACATAGGTGATTTGCAGTATGGTTTTCGCTAAGATTTAGAGCACAGTTTAAACTTTACCACACTTATCACAATGTCCTTTGTTCAGGACAAAACTGTACACTAAGCACCTTAATTCATCTGCCATATGTTAATGCTGTTCTTACCTCGATCATGTGTTAAGGTAAGTAAAATTATTTAAACGTTTACCATAGATGACTTTCACATTGACCTCTTGAACTACTTTTTAAACTCCATGCAAACAAAACATTGCCTTAACATATACTCGAAAACTTTACTATTGCTGTACTTTTACTCTGTTTTCTGCGAACATGTTGTTGACTATCTATAGTGGTTAAAGCTGCTTGCTCTCAGTTGCTGTTGAAAAAAATAAAATTTTCAAAAAATGACATACTTATACATAAATATAAAACTAAAGGCTAAACAACAAAAGAAGTAAAATTCTAGATAGGAAATTGCAAAAATCGATCGGAAATGCTGGTTTTACGGCACCGCTACACTATATGTTTATATTCAAATTTCAAAAGCGTTTGCAAAGGTTTATTATATGGAAGCGTTTTATTTCAAATCTACAGATATGCGAGACAGAAATTTATACTGGAACCTTTTTATATGACTACATGTTCTAAAATATGTTTTTCTCAAGCAGTTGGAGATTTTTTACCAAAATCTGAGAGCGAGCAGCAGCTTTAATGGTACGCAAATGAACAATTTATTGCCATCACTGTCCTTTTAGTTTTGGTATGAGCAAGTGTAAGGGCAAGGGAGACAACATCTGAACATCATAAATCCTATAAATAAACAAGGTTTCTACCATTTATGTGCTTTTTAACATTTTGTTACTTTTGGCACTTCTAGCGTTGATTTACAGTCTTGTTTAATAAACGACAAATGTGATTGCAAAACTTAAGCCGGTAACTTGATGCCGTTAAAAATCTAATCGTGTAGGTTTGTTTTGTTTTGGTTTGTAATGTCTTTAATTCGTGTTATTAATGTATATTGCATGTTAGAATGTAGGACACTTTATTGTGTTTCGTCTCGTACTTTGCCTTTTAAGATTTGATTTTTTACTTAAAATATTCAGATACTACTGTTGCCATACAAAATGGGGACGCAAATTAAGTATCTACAAAGTATCGAAACACACATCTGCAAAAACTACTGCTTTTACAAATGCTTTTATCTAAGCCCCTAAATTGCGTGTATTCGTGCTTCAGAAACATGTTTACCTTTTACGATCATAGACACATACATCATACAATGGTTGACACTTTTGATGTACCTGATTTATCATTTCGCCTTTTCCAACGGAAAATACATATATAAACTTAGTATTTAAAACTATCTTATTGCTCTGTGTTTATATTAACTTATACAGATTCTGTAGAGTGAAGTCGCTGAAATAAGATTCTCAGGAAGAACCTAGTCAATCCTTGTGAGATTGAAACCTCACTGGAAGCAGGACTACAACTCCCTATGTGAGATATTTAATTTTTTTCTCCAAAAGTCGTAATAGAAACGTGTCTCAAAAGACTTGAGGATTAAATTACAACTAGCTGTGAAAATGTTAAACTAGGTTGTATTAAAATTGTTGTCATAGCATGCGTATAATTTAAAAACCAGTAGTTCCACGCTTATTATAAAAGTAACAATTTGTGCGCTTTAATCACAATATTTTACGGACACTCTATTGTAAAATTTCCCAGGAATGAAGAGAAGGTGTAAATTTACAGCTACGGAAAATTTCCTTACATTTTTGGCCTGTCAAGTTAACATTAAAGATGCACTCCCTAAAATGGTGTCAAATCATGTTACTTCAAAAGCATAGATATTGAAATATTTAAGGTAAGTGGGGAAACCTATGCAGGAGGTATTTTGAATGGGTATCAGCTGTTCAGAAAGCAGGAAATCCTAACCATTTTGATTTGCCTCTGCGAAAACATAATGTTATCCCTGCTAAATCGAAACAAGATGTTGATGTGCGTCATCACGTGACTATGTCATTCTGGGAGCTATTGACACGAGACGTGTCAAAACTTGAAATTTCACCACGAAGGGAGCCAATGCTGGCGGTATGTGATATTTGACAAGCAACAGGTGGGAGACAGTTTTTAGAGCCTAAATGTTAACTAACAAAAGATAACAGTTTCCATAGAATATATATTTTTATACAAAAGAAATAAGTTTTATCAAAAATGCTAACTTTAACTGGGTGATTTTGATGTCTATATTTAAGAATTTTTCTATCGAAATGGATCTAGTACAATTGTTATCGGCTGCTGTGACGTCACAGAGCTGCACGCACGGCTATCACCACGTTTGCTGTAAAAGCATTTCATCGACTGTCAATGCATATAATGAATATACCCTGAAAAATATTTCTTCATCTGTTTTTTCTGTTAATAACCGTTTTTCGGAGATACCACCAGCATAGGGATACCACCAGCATAGGTTCCACCACTCTACATTAAAGGCATCGTCGGTAACATTAAACCTTTTAAAGGTAAGTTGCAGTACTGTTAAGCATTCTCCAATTTTTGTTACGTTGTTCTTTACAATTAATGGGTGAAATTGAGAAATAAATGATAATTAAAGGTGTAAACTAATAGCCGAGTAAAGGTCACATTCGAAGCTTGTGTAACGGCCTACTCAAATAATGTTAAAGATTGAAGGAAACAAACCTTCAATAACCTAAAAGCTTCGAAATATTAGTGTTATTAACTAAGGACCGACTGAAGGTCACACACATAGTACTCAAATAATTTTATAGCGTGAAGAAAGTAAACCCGTCAATAAATTCAAAACTTTGAAATATTAGGATTGTAAACTAAGAACGAAGTGAAGGTCACATTCGAAGCTTGTGTAACGGTTTACTCAAATAATTTTATACCCTTAAACCTTTAGTAACTTCAAAACAACGGCCTTCTCGGATAATTGTATAACGAAAGGGAAACAAACTACCAACAAACGATTATTGTTCTAAATCTCAAATTGGTCTCATTGAACGAAACAGTAGTTTAGTAACATGTGTTTTGTATACAACATTTATTTATATATTTTACTTTCCCGCTGTGCATATTAATTTGTAAAGATGTGTTTGTAGTCATAAACACTCTTGTTTATTTGCATTTGTTCGCCCGTTTCATTGGGACTTTACGTATATTATTTTTTCTATAGTGTAATGATCCTATTCGTCTACATAACTAAATAAAAAGTGTTGACAATGTTAAAACTGAATGAAAGTGGAAACATACCGTTAAATTATACATTATTTTCTTTAAAAATGCACGGTTTAGGTGAAGACCATATGACAGAAGTAAAGAGAGAAGAGTAATCAAGGACCGTGTTTGGTTAATTTACATTTCATGTAGCAACTACAGACTGAAGACTAGAAAACAGGCGTAAAAATATCACTTTCCCTTGATACTACATGTTTTATCTTTCATGCAGATGTTTTGAAGTATGTTATGGTAGATCCTGGCAAAGTCAATAGTTAATTAATTAGCAACATTTGTATTGTCTTTAACACATCCCACCCAACTGTTAAAAGAGAATAATGTTTATACTCAGACAAGTCTGAAATAATGCTAATAATTAGAACTGTCTGGGAAATTTCAGTTGAAAAGTATTTAAAAGTAGAAAATTAGTCTGTTTGTTCCATGTTCAAAAGAGGAAGAGTAATAATTAAAGTAGGGGGAATGTAACTCATTACAAGTCAGCGCTAGTTGTAATTTGTAGCGCTCATAAAAAGTTACTCCATCCTTAAAGTTAGTGTTGTCATGTAACAGACTCAATACTTGTTGACGTTTTCACCATTCGGTACTACCGTAGATGATTTGCACTCAGCACTTTAAATGGCGATGGAATACATTACTTTTTGTCTCCGTTCAGAAGCATTATTCCCTTGAATTGAACGAAAACTTTACGTATAAATCTACACAAAATGGTCTTGAACCAATTCTTATTGCTCCAATACACGTTTGATATAACAATAAAATCTCACTTAACTAACCTGAAACTATGTTTATTTCATATTCCCATCTAGATAAAAAAAATTAGGTTCAGAAAATTTTATTGCTTCCGTTACACAAAAAACAATGGCCGCTGTCAAGTGTTGTCATAATTTCAATGAAATAAACTAGAAATGTGTCAATTATAAAATGACAGTCCGCATTTATTATTCTGTAATGGTAATAAAGGACTTGGCATGTTAATTGTGAAGTCCTATCTGTCCGGTTTGTATAGCACTTTACCATAATTAAAGCACAATCTTAATGACATTCTAAGATGTTGATAAGAGCCATAAACGCCACAGAATTACCTCATTTAATCTCCCCACTGCTATAGCAACAGCACATATGATTACCATAGAGACAAAACTAAATTTTGTAAACAGAGTGCAGTGACTTCCAGTGTTTGTTTAAACGCACCAGCACTCATGTGCGGGTGATAATTCAGTGCTAAAATAAGTAACAACGCATGTTGGCTTCGCTTATTCTGTTAACAACTTCTATTTGATACAATTGATTGATTCTATGTCTAATCTAGTCATCGAACTCGAACTATTTTAAAGTTTAAAATGCAATGCTACTCGGTAAGAGATGTGATATTAGAATTGAAAAAGAAATACATGGAGTTTTACTTTAATACGGTTTCTTGATACTCTATTAAGTTTGCTTTGAACGTTTTAACGTTTTTAATACTTTTATCATGTGTGTGTCAATGCAGATAATCTATTGTCCTTTGCAATTCAATTCTGCTTGCTGCCAATCGATCACGGCTTTCTGAAAGTCAATTTAAACTTACACCCGACGTATACAAAAGGACAATGGCGTATCTATACATTCTACAGTAAATATCTCACTTTTGCATCCGCTATAGTTATCGTTTAATGGGTTAGCTTAATATATCGGTTTCTGCGTTAATTGCCTAGATTTCTTTTTCATACTTTATCGGAAAATCAGACAAGGAATTGGCGTCAATACTGTTCAAAAATGTTTACATTGAGAGCTCTTCGACACACTTCCGAAAAGACAATTCAAACAAATGTCAGATATGAAAAGCGTGCGAAAACAAATTATTTGTAGATTTATGTATGACCACAAGCTTTGTGCGTAAATGTCGGTGCTTTTTTTTTGCTTTTAGAACATGCTTTTAAGGAGCTTTACTGTATTGTGAAATGCAGTCAGTGTATGACCATTTATTCTGAATTAAAATCGGCGGCCAACGGATCTTCCTCTGAAGTGGCGAATTTGATTGCTATTAGCAATGTATATTGACGGTTATTAGTTTGCACGATGTCAAAAGAAATACCGGTAACATTTAGAAGTAAACTTAGGGAAATTTCTGAAAATCTTGAAAAGTGTACGATAGAACGCCAACGAAGACATTCGGAATTTACCAAACGAATTCAGGAGGTTGTAGAAAGACACGACAAACTTATGTCCGGTCGATTGAGACGCCTCAGTATGGAAGGTATTGTAGTAGATATTGATTCTATCAGAAGAAATAGACGTGAAAATACATTTGATCTGTTAAAGGAAGCAACTGAAGATATTTCGTCTAATCTCAAAAGGTCCGAGACTGCCAAAAATACACGCGAAGAGTTTCATAGTTCTACAAAGCCAAACGAGTCGGTTAAAGTGTTTGACAATCCTCAGAACCCACAGGAAACACGAGATTTCTGTCAACATGCTCATTATCAGTTACGATTAGAAGTGTCCTTTGACAGTAAAAACCAACACCGCAACCGCAAGGTGTACCACGTAGAATCCAACGGAATAGGACTTATTCAAAACAAAGTTTGAACACTGCAGACAACAAAATTCTGCGACAAAAACGACTGCAAAGAGCATTTTATAAAGCTGTTCATATGCAAAGGTTGACTACACTTCGCCGGAACCATACCGTTTTATCGATGGTGCCGATAGATATAGGGCAGGAGTCACAACTGCCAGATAAAACATATCATGATAAATACGTGAAAGAAACAGCTGGCACTTCATGTAGTTTTGGAAAATTGAATCAACGAGAGAGTACTCCAGCAGAGTTAGCTGACCTGTCGGAGCCTCGAGAAGTACACAGCTCATCAGGTAGATATAAATTTCGACGAGCAATGAAGAAGCTTGAAAGTATCCGACAATTTGAGAGCTTATATGAATCAGTCAGAAAAGGCAGCGCTTAGATCAAACAAACAAACTGCTATTTAAAGCAAATAAATGAGAGAAATGTGACATGGTATATGATCAATTAGTGGAAATCAAAACCAATGTGATGCTTGGATGAAGAGTACTCAATTCTAAATATATTTTATTTAATATTTTCTCATATACACCGAAACCGAATCGAAACTGAAATTATTCGTTTCGAATTTGTTTTGAGCTTTCATAAAAATAAATTAGTTCTGACCCGAAGCTGTTGTTGAAACTGTTTATTAGTTCGGTGTTATAGAGGAAAAGGGATCAATTTAACATATACATTAGAGTGAGGGAACCTATGCTGGATGTATTTTGAATGCATATCAGCTGTTTAGAAAGCAGGAAATCCTAACCATTTTGATTTGCCTCAGCGAAAACATAATGTTATCCCTGCTAAATCGAAACAAAATGTTGATGTGCTTCATCACGTGACTATGTCCTTCTGGGAGCTATTGACACGACACATGTCAAAACCTTGAAATTTCACCACGAAGGGAACCAATGCTGGTGGTATGTGATATTTGACAACCAACAGGTGGGAAAAAGTTTTTAGAGCCTAAATATTAACTAACAAGAGATAACAGTTTCCATAGAATATATATTTTTATACAAAAGAAATAAGTTTTATCAAAATTGCTAACTTTAACTGGTTGATTTTGATGTCTATATTTAAGAATTTTTCTATCGAAATGGACCGAGTACAAATGTATCGGCTGCTATGACGGCACAGAGCTGCATGCGCGGCTATCACTATGTTTGCTGTTAAAGCATTTCATCAACTGTAAATGCTGACTATACCCTGAAATTTATTTCTTCATCTGTTTTTCTGTAAATAGCCGTTTTTCGGAGATACCACCAGCATAGGGATACCACCAGCATAGGTTCCACCACTCTATATATGTTTAAACGCTGTATATCCGGGTATTGATGGAATAAAGTATTTGGTGTTAAGCTTGTTTTTTCAATACATGTTTTTCATAATCATTTGAAACTTTATTCACGTGAATCGTATTTCCGGAACTTCCTGAGCTATGATTTCTTTTACACAAACCTTGAATTCATGTCCACACTGAATGCTAAAAAAAGAACATTTGTTGACCATATAGAAACCAAATTCGTACATGCTTTTGTTTGGTTTTGGTTAAGATCCAATTCGTTGTAATGTCTTTTTTTCGGTTCGGATCCGATTCTGTAAAATGGCGTGAAAGCACACAGTTGAAGAAAAATGAAAATTGTGTGCAAGTCAGGCTGATTAAATTGTAATCTTATCTGTAAAGGTATGTATGCGTGCGTGCGTTGTACATACCCAAGGTTGACTACACTTCGTCGAAAAATGAGTGTAATTTTAAAAAATATACAAACTGTAAGAATTATATTAACCGAACATCACCAGTCTTCAAAGTTTCCGTTGATAATTACAATAAGGGCCGGAAAATTAGCGAAATAATACATTTGTAGTGGCGGCAAGATAGCCCCTGCAAAAACTAGTTTTTATTTCACTATTGTCTTGAAATGTTTTATATTTTTTCTTGTATGTTGAAAGTATGATTAAAACTATACATTTTTAAATCAACTTTTCAATCTCTTAACAATTAAAACAAAGCAAAATTAATGATGGTGCTCACTATTACAAAAAGTAATAGGACATTAAATATGATAAAAGTCATACGTATCATCAGTTTTGTAACAGTGCTTGCAGATTCGGGGCGCCCCTTAATGTAAGCCTTGTTCCAAACTTGAAGACAGGTGAATAATTTTATAACATTTATTGACATATTTCTTTTTTGCAATTAGAAGCAATATCATTGATTTTGTTTGATTTGTGTAAAAATTGAACAGATCTTTCCAAAAAGGCTAACATACTTTCTATGTAAAATAAAAAATATCGATACATTTTGGCGAATAAAGTTCTAGCTTTTGTCAGCCGCTACACTTCGTTAAAAGTTGTTAAACAATTTTTGGAAGAGTAGCGATTCATTACACAAAGACGCTTGTTGTGTGAAAGTTCTACTTGTGGCCACGTTGGAAGAACAAATTACGTGGCAACAGCATGGCAATGGCAATATGTTTTCTTTAAAATATCTATTAAATAAATCTTTGTACGCGTACAGTTATTAATGTAATGATATAAATCAACTCAAGATTTACAGATTAACTAAACATGACTTTGACACTGAGTTTTATATATCACAGTTTATGCCAGATAAACACCGTTCAGCTTTAGCTTAGCTTAGCTTAGATGTTGGGTAGCCACCAAACGCCTTGAAACTGGGAGATATATACAATCGCCTGTTGAATTAAGAATCTGTCCAATCCAATTGGTATTTGTACTCTCAAATGATCCTTGGTAAAATCTACCGCCAATACATATTACGCAATTTTAAATGAAAGGTCTGATATATTGTACAAATAAACATGTTTTGTATAAACCTATGTTAAACGCATGTAGATTCATATAACATGTTCTAATTAAAATTAACTTAAGTTACATTGTTGTTTTTGGACGGATTAACGGATTTTACAATTGTTGTATTAGGTACATGTTTTTAGCTTCAATTTTAGAACACTATATCAGTAATGTACAAGACAATGTTTTTGTATCAAATTGTCTTAAAGTTATCTAAAACCCTCTCGCTAATCAAACTACATTTGATCTGATCAAGTGCAGTCCTATTATTTACATTCATTTTTGAATTGTGCATCAATTAGATATGATAATAATCAGCAAAGCTTTATTCCAGATATGATACGTATTCTGTGTTAATATAACATGTCTTATATACTAATTTCAAATATAAACACTGGACAGTGTCCCAGTAATAACGAGTGAAAAAGGCTTTGCAAATCAAAATTAAAAACACAGAGCAAGAAAATTGGTCACAAAGGCTACAAACCGATGAAGACTTCTACCGTTTCAGACTATTGCACAATAACAATAAATCTGCAATATTTTGGACCGTTGCTAAGGACTCAAAAATTCTAGTAAATACATACAGAGTCAGTAAACTATAGTTCGGTCAAAGCGTTCGCAACAAAGGCAATATGGAACAATATTCACTGTGTCAATTGATATATGCAGAGCCCCTGTGACTACATCTGATTCAGTGAAAAAATATCATAATAGATGTATAAGAAAATGCCGAAAGAAGAAGCTTGACTGTTGGACTGTTAATTATTGTGTAATGTGCATTACTTTACTTACATGTAGAATACTGTACTCACAAGTATATTATTACTAATGAATACAAGACGATTTAATTGTGCATTATGCTCTGTTTATTGTAACATCTATGCAATATTTCAATTTGGCATATTCACTCATATATTGTACACCATATAAATCATGTATCACTGAAAAGGGGAAATATAATGTATTATGTGAAATAGAATATATATAGATAATGCTGTGACTTCTAAATGTAAAATGGCTAGTTTCTCATAGTCTCTTTTATCTCAAATGAGTGGCAGTGTACATGTACTATTGTAAAGTGACTGTGATTTTATATACGCTGTGATATTGTCTATGAATTGTTAATTGATGAGACTGAAATAAACGTAATAAACTGTGCAATAGGAAAACAAACTTAATGTTTGTTTTTCTTATCATAAAAGGTTACTCAAAATATTGTCCATTATACACTGGTCAAGAAAGTGTAATTACTCTACACTCGTAATTAACATTAGTTAAGCGGTAACAACATATTATGCTGATAGATATGAACTATTTACGTACTATAATTATAAAACCATTCATGAAAGACTGAAAACGCAAGAGTATTATATTGACCTTTTTCGAGCGGTATTATCCAATTAAAAGGTGCCTTACAAAGTAATGTTTTCGATACAAAATATGTTATACATTCTTCTTGTCATTTCGTTGGCGGTAAAAGGTTCTATTTCATTATAATGCGTTTAGAAAGGTATCAATGCGTACTATTGCAAATATATCAGGCACAAAAGTTCTTAACAAATACTTTCACAATAACAATGCCCGTTAATAACCATCGATATACGAAACATTTTCGGAAATTAAAGGTAACGTTCGAAAAATCTAAAAAATATATTATCTTTCAAAATGGCAATATTGACCTATGGTGAAGAATGATAGATGCTTTAAACATGTAAGAACTAAGTTTCAGTTACGTCTCATTTTTAGAAATTCAGTGTAAAATATGCATAACAAAATACATAACATAACGTTTCACATATGTTTATGTTGTATTTGCAACTGGATTTTACTCTCTTTGAACGGTTCACACAGAAAACCCACGCTATTGCATCTTTCATTCTTATAGTTAAACTGCTGAAATTTTATTACATTTGACATATGTACATGATTTGCTTTTGGCGGAAATATACAATTTCGAACAACATAAACATATTTTTTTAAATTCTAATGCTATAGTAAAACGTTACACTATTTTACAATATTTGAGGATTTAATCATTTATATAGCTACTTCTATTCCTAAAGACAAACAATACCCCGTTGAAACATAAAACATTTACATATGTCCTTGTACTATTTTATCACTCAGTGATGAATCTTTGGTTTCCGGAAGTCCCAAACATCCAGCAACACAAACAAAGGATATCGTGCCACAAACAAAATATAGTAAGCCCGTCACATAATTGTTCTGGAAGTACAAACGTGGAATCAAGTGTTAAAGTTGCATTCATAAACGAATTTAATATAATTATACAGACTTGTTCCACTAGCTAACAGCTTTACAAGAGACGTTGGAACAGTTTAGCTAATGCTATGAAAGTTTATTCTAACGTTTCTGTTTAATATATAACTGACATCTTATAAGTTCAGAACAATTTGGTTCATGGAAGTGGTGATCTGTATATGTAAGGGAAAGCCGCAAAACTTCAAAAAGGTGCACAGTGTAAGGTTTATATACATTATATCATATTGGATATGATGTAACACGTGATGTGTCGCCTTGGTCAATATTGCTGTCTTCCAGTGAACATCACATCATATGCAATGCCTCAAGCATCCATTCATGTATTATGTTATAAATAAATTTTATTTGATTGATTGCTTAAAGTCTGAAATTTAGTCTTAGTGTTTGCTAGATACGAATTTACGAGCTTATTTTTTTCATGTATCGTATCAGATCAGGTATCGAATCATCAAAACTGGCAATAGGTGCCACCAAAATTTGTTGTTTATATCCATTGTAGATATAAAGCTGGACATTGGACATGACCTGCTGTTGGTTTTGTGAAAGAAAATGCAGTTTAAAATGTGGCATGTTGTATTTTGATTTATTGTAAACCTTGATGTAATATATTTACTGTCAAACAATCGAATGTTATCTGAGCTTGTACATTATTTTTTCTGTCTCCGTACCTATTTCAACGTGAGATGATTGTGTGTGTATTTTGTAGAAGTCATATTCTGTATACAATGTATAGACATATACTCCTTTAAAGTAATATTTTAAACCAAATTTATTTTACATGTGTGATAAAGAAACGTGCCTTTGCATATAATGAAATAGATACAAATTAGTATTGTTTTAATCGCTTGTGTTAGTAATAACCAAATGACCTCTTACATACCTCTAGCAATGAGGAAATAAAGAATAAGATTTACCAGATAAACAAGCTGAGGTCCGACCATGGCTCCAACTCTGCCAAAAACACCCAATGTGCCAAAGCTTAGATTTCTGGATAAAAAATCATCAGAAATATTTTCTCTAGAGAACATTTTATAAGTGAAACAATAGCAAATGCAAATAGAAACATAATGTTTTCCGTTCAGAGCTAAACTCGTGTCATTGGAAGATACCCTTGGGGACAGGTGTCGGACTACTTTGTTCCTGTATGGCGAGCACAAAACAAAGCAGACCAATATTTGTACTCTCAAATTGATAGTTACATTATATGCGTTGCGTCGTAATTCATAATCTTGATATTGAAACAGTTTGATTCAAAGGTAGTGAAACTAAGAGAAATGTAAAATTCGGGAGGAAACTTAACCACTCAAACTGCCAGTCACAGTAAAAGCTGACTCTAGCTTTAGATATAATTGACAACATGGTGCATTAAATAGAGAAACATTTCATTTTACAAACTAGGGGGTTTTAAGATTTATCATTTCTATTTATAAGTAAAGGTATCACCTTATGACAGTGGGATACAGTTCTATCGTCATCGTTTGTATTGGTCCCCACGCGGCTGCAATAACTGCATATGCGATGAGCGCAAACACATTTGTCAAAATATCCCGATTCTCTGCCTCTGAATAAGACAAAACCCTCACTGTCCAAATCGTTAATTGATATATTGCTTCAAATGTTTGCCGAAAACTTTGATCTTAATACTTCAAAAACACAAAAATCGGTATAAAGCCAAAAAATAACAAGCAAGTTTAGCTAATTTATATCGCCCGCCAAATGAGAAAAATCTGAAAGTGTTTTAGTTAACTAGTCTGGGGCACTCGAAATACTGTAGGCAGCAATGACAGATTTTTTAAGTTTCTATATTGATTTTGTAAAACCTGAAGAGCCTTTTTTTAAAAAGTCTATATTCCAAGTTTTCCTTTGTTAGAGACTGCAAAGTTGATTACTTGTGCCAAACAGTCTGATGTGTCCCTTAAGATAAAAGAATTTTTAATTTGTCCCATATATATAAATGCGTCATACAAATATGACGCATCCGCCTTTGGCGGGGGATATAAAGTTAACATTAAAGAAAAGAAATCTGATATTTAATTGTATTGTAAAACAAATGTGTCAGTATTGTTCAACCTTTGAGCGGAAGTTCTGTAAAGGTGTTTCCTTTTTATTTATTTACTTTAACAGACAAAACTCGGAATCAATAATGATATTGTACAAAATAGTGGGTTCTGCCTTGTAATAAAACATTTCCGCATTTGCTAATTTGTTTCAATTTCCTTTCAGAAACGCTTCGGTGTCTATCACAAAACATCATGACTAAATGATACTAAACAAAAATGCTACGAAACTAGGGTTTCGACATACATCAAGCGAGAGCTTTTTAAAAGAACTATAGAGAAAAATCACCGCAGGTGCTTCCGGCCATTTCCTTGTGTGCAAACGACAAACTATATAGATATAAAATACTATTAAACAGGTTAAGAATTTCTATTCTAGTTTTAATAACAGCGACCTTGACCTAGACCCTAAGGACACCAAAACAAGTCGAAGGTACATCTCCATATAAGCTACCTACCTACTAATTTTCATGTGAATACCTCATTCAAGACACAAGTTATTGGCCAGAAATCGTTTTTGTAGTTTTTGTTACAGCGACCTGGAACTTTATCCAAGAGACGCCTAATGAAATCACAAGGTACATATCCATATAAACTACAGTATAACCTCTCTTCAACAACACCGAAGGGAATATCAATTTTTGTTTGATAAGGAGAGGTTGTTGCTCTAGGGAGTTTAATTTGTTCATATATAACTGCTTTTGGAAATAAAACATCTGTCTCTGTAGAAAGGTTTTCCCAACACGAATTATTGGCCGGAAGATTTAGTAACAGCACCCATGACCTTTATTTACCCAAGGTATCCAAAATCCAATCTCATATAATCTCCATATAAGCTATCAATATACCAAGTTTATTTGCAATATCTCATTTCCATTACAATTATTGACCGGAAACCACCTGTTTGAAACCGCACACACATCTGCCCGCCCAAAGACGTATCTCAACCTAATTACCAGGGTTTTCGTTGAAAACCTGATAAAATACGCATTCAATGTGATCATTGATATGCAACATTTAGTGAAGACAAATTAGCAGAACAGACAATTCAGTGAAACTGCATTTGAACGGTCATAGGTTACAACTATCGGAAGTCTTTTTCATGAAAGACACCATTTCTTAAATTCGTCTCTTATCTGAAGTTTACAGTATTCATACTAAACAGTCAGTAATGAAATATACTTAAACAACGACAATATAGATATATTGCTTTGATTCAAATTAAAAATCTAGAAAAGTAACTCTCTCCTTGGTAAGGCTGACTCACTTATTGTTTGTATAATGCCAACAATGATGCCACATATACCAGTTAGGGCATAACAAATCATAGTTGAATATCGACGACCAACTCTGCAAATACATATATAATATAATTAGTATACATAAATGTAATACTTGTATTAAAGTGTTCTAAGTAAGCCTTGCATGTCCATATATAAAATCTATAATGTGTTATACATGTGTTGAAATAATTCTGGTAAATTAAACTGGTTTACCTATTTTGCAGCCATACGCTGAATCCCTTTGCTGGAATACCGACGAATGAAAACAGAAAGTAGTTCAAGTAAACATTTCCAGAGAGGGCTTGAATTTCAAAAGCAAGTCCGTACGACACAAGACCTAGAGCAAACCTGGAACAGTTTAGAATTTCCCCATTTAACATGTTAATTATACAAACATAATCGTGATACATGTAATAGATATTTACATATGTGATTAAGACAGATTTATAAATGATAACAACATGTCTTTCCTCCAAACAGTCTCACAACTATGGAAATACATCTACCAACCAATACTTTGTCAGTCTGAACTAGAGTTAATTCTGAACATAAAGGCGCCACTTTTTCTGTGTGAGGAAATTTTAGCCTCAAAGAGTTCAAGTAAAATGTTCTTAAGGAAGCAGATGACTTACAAAATGGAAAATGAACAAACAGCAAGATTACCAAAGGATATAATGCCATACCCAGAGGATCTTGTACCAAATGATACATGCAATTAGATAACAACTGAAGTTAATTCTTGACAGGGCTTTATTACTAATAAATGGCAGTCATTCGTTATAAACATACGTCAAATATCGTTCATATATAAAGGTAGAATAATACAGGTAAAAAGTAACAACAAATAACGAACCAATTAAGCGCTGACAGAAATGAGATCCGAATAAGCAGCCTCGTTCTAAACATGTCAATCACTGAGTACTTGTGAGTGATGGTTGTTTTGGGCTTTTCCAGCAGATGGTCCACACGATACAGCTGCCGATTGTTGTAGGTGGCAATCCTCCGCAGTATTACCTCGGCTTTTGCAGGTTTATCATGAGCGATGTACCATCGGAAACTTTCCGGAATAACGCTAATATAATACATATGATTACAAATAGTTCAGAAGAATTCATCACAAAATGCATCTTAAGAAGAGAGAAAAAAACATTGATAAAGAATTTACTTTTTGTTGCATAACTCATTACATAATTATAAACAAATTTATCACTTTGAACAAGGTATTTTTCTGTGCCATACTACAGTGTATTCCCCGACACATAGGCGTGTGGTTAAGTTGCTGTTTAGACAAGATCCTACAAGTCGCAGATATTTAAAAAAAGTATGCACTGCCAATGAAATAAAAAAGAAGCATACATTAAAGCATCTACGACTAAGAATGTTTTCTAAATCGCTATTCAATATGTTTAGGTATGCACAAACTTTTTTTTACAAAATATGCTTTCATGAAAGTATACTTACAACCATGCAAATAAGCATGGCACGCCCATCAAACAACACAGTAATTGAATATACCGCCAGTCTTGTATCAGCCAACCCAGAAGCGCAAAAATACATGCTTGAATTGGCCAAGACGGAAATCCTATTATCCATGACCGCCATTTGGCCAAAGTAAATTCCGACAAAAGACTGTACTGGACTGCTAGAAAACACCCTGCACCAAATCCAACAAAAACTCTCGCGACAGCAAACATTATCCAGTTTGAGGAAAGGAATCCAACCAAGTTAAAGATGATAAGAATAACAACTGATATGAATAAAGGAGGCTTTCGTCCAAACATGTCTGAAATCTGACCGGCAATTAGATTTCCTGCTAGTGTACCGGCGACTTGCAGTGTCATTATAGTGCTTGGTACGTAGTCATGACTACACACCAAATCAAACTGAAATTGATCAACAAAATGTTTGTGTTAACAACCTTTAAATATCAAAATATTTAGTTTCAACAAATAGTTCAGAACAGTTAAAGATAAGAAAAAATGGGAACGATTCTAAAAGATATAAGATCATAATTATATCCATACTCGACATGAATTGACACACATATTGGAATCCTAGTACGTCATGTAAGGTTTATCAACCCACATGAATTAACTTCAATGAACATTGGTAACACTAGCTTGTTTGACTTCTGTTACAGTCTGTAGAAAATAAAGAATATTCCTGAAACTGTTCATATGTTGTAATAAGGAGTAAATAACGTGACTTTCTTGATCTATTTGCACTTACATACTGTGGGCGTATATCTTTCTTTTATGTCGCTTCTTTATGGAACAGTGTGGTCAGAGAGCATTAATGTTTAAGTTAATTCTATATCATTGAAAAGCATACTGAACGATATCTATAACATATACGATG
Organism: Saxidomus purpurata; assembly: GCA_022818135.1. Lineage (NCBI taxonomy): Eukaryota > Metazoa > Mollusca > Bivalvia > Venerida > Veneridae > Saxidomus > Saxidomus purpurata. Next base: position 18,116,301 of record JAFMSR010000002.1, on the reverse strand, counting down.
CAAGTCTTACTTTCGATCTAAAGAAGCCAGGCAAGTAATGCGATTTGAAAATAACGATCAAACCCAACCGTCAGTCTTGGTAACATAAGTGTGATGTATTGAGAAGTGTAGGATTACAAATCTTTTACAACCAACTACAAAAGAAATATGACTTGTGAATTGCTTATAATAACAAATTGATTATCTTGAAACCCACCTCCTCGACGATAGAACCTGCTTCAGCGAATCCAAACCTTTTGCACTCAGTGTCGTTAACGGAGCAACTTTTCATAGTACAAATTATACTTTGACTGCCATTTTCATATACCACACACGATGATATATTATTAATCTTGGCTTCTTCATCACACCACCAATCAGGCGTCGGTGAAATTATTATCATAGAAGCAATGCTAAACGTGATGAGAGTTTTCATCAAATGAACTGTAACGCTCATGCGCACTTGAAATTTTCCACATCCTCCAAGATCCTCGATAATTTGATCTGGGCTTAGATATGGAGTGTCAGACATGGTAATGGCTAAGAACTATAGCGATCTGAAGATTTAATAGATAGACAGGCTAGTTACTATTCAAACAAAAATGTATGAACTCACAGAAAATAACTTTGTATTTGTACGTAGTAATAAAATTTTAGTCTGATTAGAAGAAGACTTGTGAATAAAGCCGAAAGGTTGAAATAAAAAGATATTTACCTTTATATTTTCATGTTGACAATACTTAATAAAGTAACTATGAACTATTAAATTTAGAAATTGAGCTGCTTTTCTTCGGCCATATTAGGTCGACTTGTGTTCGGTTTCTACTTTGTTTTGATACTAGTCTACTGCTTTATAACACTCATACATTGTAACATTATAAATATGGCTGAACTTTCCATTTTCTATGTAGTACACTTCTGTATTAAAATGGTACATCAATATGCATATTGTTTGAATTTGATTAGTTATATTGCTATGAGCCACTAGGCTATTATGTGTTTTAATCTCATTTATTCATGTATAACATGAAATGAGTGCAATGGAAAATTGATTTGACTTTGTCTTCACTTTGATTTGACTTGGCAAGTTGGATAGTATCTGTCTGTTTTATTATTACTTCGTTCATGTAAGCAGTACGTACAATATTTATGAAAGCGTGGTGCCTTCTGAACAACAAGCCCCAAGTAGCAGTATTTGGCTTTTGCGTGCTGCGTAAAACTGAAGTCTTTAACTTGAATTTCCATAAAACTGTTGCTATATGAGAAACGGTTTGTAGGTTACGGAGAAATATTTTACGAAATCGTTGGGAAGTCTGCTTGAATATCACATAAGTTGAAGAGTTTGAATTTATGTCTCGTGTTTCTAAGCTGGGGCGATTACAAGCAAGCAGTACATATCTGCAAGAAGGCTATACTTAGATGATAAATGTATGTTGTTCACTTCAAAATAAATTGCATATATGCCAAGAACCTCTCAGTGCTTTTATTTTTACCCCAAGCTCTTTCACCACAGTGTGGACTTATTTTGATGTGCTATTTAACGTAGGTTTTATTACATACATTGAATAAGCAAATTTTCAAATCTTTAATTTACATAATTCAAAAGCAAGTTTTAAAATCTTTTATTTACATAATTCAAAAGCATGTTTTCAAATCTTTTATTTACATAATTCAAAAGCATGTTTTCAAATCTTTTATTTACATAATTCAAAAGCAAGTTTTCAAATCTTTTATTTACATAATTCAAAAGACGAGTTGTGTTAATCATTGCGAACACGAAAACACTACAAGATTGCATTATTCATTTTACCGGCTGATTAATATGCACTCAAAATATTTACCAACATATATACTTAATATATTTTGACCCTTTTCATAAGAACTACAATATCTTTAAAGAATACTTAGGTGACAGGCGACAGCGTCAGAATGAATAAATTTGTTATCAAGTCGGGAAATCGATGTTATGCTGCTTTTTCTGCAAAAAAAAAATTTTTTAAATTAATTCATTCTAATTGAAGCGTTACACATTGTACATGTGCTTTAACTTATGACTAAGATATCTACAATGATGTCTTACCTCAGATCCTGATAAAGTGTTGCTCTTTCGTTCAGTAAGAAAAAACATATGCATTTATTAATACGTATATTGTTCCGTCAACTAAACATATATGTATATAAATATATTCATAGACACGACTGTGTCAAGTATGTACATGTTATGGACACTGTCGTTACTGTACATTATAAACTGTTATATATGGTATTTAGATATAATAGGTCTATTAAGAAAGTAAATCATTTACTAATGTAACCACAGATAAAAGCTTTAAAACTTGTCTTAATTTTCAAGTATATCATGAATGCTAGATCAATTACTATATCAATTATTCAAAGTACTGTTTTTATACATCTAGATATACCCTGGTTGCAATGTATGCCGCTCGAGCATTAGACAGATAAAAACGGCAATCGCAAGTCTACCGATATTTGAGGACGCAAATCCCGATTTGTTCAAATTAATCTTATATCTTGCTTAATAGTTAATACGTAATAAGATTTGATATTTAATGAACACTTTCACCTGTGAAGTACCGCAATATTAGGGAAAGTAGTAAAAGTCAAAAGTTGCTCGTGACGTCATGAATATATTTATAATGCCATCGTGTTGTTCATCGGCTTGCACAATGAGAGACCACTTCAACGTCATCCCTGCATTTGTTCATATATTGATGTATTATTTTTGAAATCATGGACTCTTACACCCGATTGTTTCAAAGCCATTTTTTTAAATAATGTGATAGACAAGTTTGGCCGAATGTCACATACTATATATCTTTGTTTAAATACAGTTTGATACAGTTACAGTCTCTTTGTATGCCATCTTAAACGTTTCCCATTTTTTGCATGATATAAGATGATATAAAATCAAAGATTTCTTTTAATTTTTTGTCAACCATTGACTTATTTTCTTTTACACTGGCTGACTGGTAAATCCAAAAATCTTTACTCTGCAATGCTGTAGACATGTCAATATTCAAACGCCACATTCGTTCAAGTCAGAGGGATTTGTATTGTCAAGATAATGTCTTTCTCTTCTCTTTTAAGAAAGTTTACATGGTCGCTTAGAACCTATTTTGAAGCCTTAGACAATTGCTCATTATGATGACTGAATGTCTGGTTAAGGGCTGAAATGTAGACCAGATATCTTCGGTCCTTGTGGTGAACCATTGTTTGCACTGCAGCATAAGGGCGTTCTAGAAAAGTTTCAAATTCTACAGAGAGAATACAGGTGGTTGCAATATTCCCGAATCCAACAGCAAAATTACACAAGAAAATAATTAGGGTAATTATAAAGAAGAAATTAGAAGAAGTGCTAATGAGTTTCATCGACTGCTTATGAACATTTGGAGCCAAAATGAAGTATGTGAATGACTGTTATAGAAGCATTAGGCTCAAGGTTATATCAACTTTAGATGGAATTTCTAAGTTAAACATATTAAGTGGTAACATTGTTTAAAAAACGCGATTTCGATTTTGTTTACTAGATACATATATACATCGTTGTTAGACTTGTAAGGTAACATTTAAAAATATTAAATAATCGTAAGATCCCATTCCTCGCTCAACCATAATTTTATTTCTGTTTTGGTACTTATATTCTACACAATTGTATTTAAAAATGAATTTTCATTTACGTTTTTCTTTATTAACCTAAAGTAAAGTTCCGGAAACAATTAATAAAAATGTTCTATAATGGAAGAATAATAAGAAGTGTATTTTGCTATTGAACCTAGCAAGAGTTATAAGCAAAACATATTAACAACAAATAAAAATGTGTATGAATACTAATAAGTGCTTGGCATGATGGCGACCATATAGATTTATCTATTTATTATTAATATTTATCTATCTATTATTAATATTTATCTATTTTTTATTAATAGTATTATTATTTTTATCATTATTATCTTATAGTGACATCTATGTAAGCGTTTTAAGTTATTATAGAAAGATTTTCTTCTAATTTATTTGCCACTTCCCTTTAGAATTTCATTAAAAATGTAATCGGTATATCTCTATACCTAAATCGGATCTTGGAATGTTTCCTGTTTGACAAAGAAACCCATACAATTTATGTGAGACATTTTAAACAGGTCTACTTATAAAAAACACAAACACTGCTTGAAACGATTGTCTATGATGGTGCCATACAAGTTCGTACTCAAAGTAAGGGCAAGGATTCGGAATTTCCAGGATTAATCACATTTCCTTATACTTCAATCTAGTCTTGATATTCATCCCAGTACTGCAGGAAGTACATTAGAAAACTCTCATTTTGATGAATCTTGGCTACTGATGTATTCGTGATTGTTGGTATTTTTTCTTTTTCTGCGAAAAAAAGTTATCTTTAAATTCAAAAGATTATCCTTCAACTTTTAAATTGTTATTCTTCCGTTTTGGAATTGACCTTGGACAACTTATTTAATCATTTTCCAATACATGAATTGTAACAACAATTTCGCTGAAAATAATTGCATAATTGCAATATAACGAAAAAAGGTTCGTAATTGTCTAGCTCGTTGAATAATTTGCATCATGGGCTATTTCCTAAATTCCAATGAAACTGTAAGATACTCGTTGCAATTATTCTGTGAATAGCATTATATTTTTATTGTTTGGTACGGTTGCAATAATTATTTTGTTTAATTCAAAGTAAAATGCATACCACTCGATATTGCAGTTAAAACTTTGTTCCCTGTAAGTATACGGAATATACTATTAACTATGGGCATTATATTCGAAAGTCCGTATACTCATAGATGTTCTTGATAGCAATACTAAGTGTAAATTTAGATGCATTTGTTAAAATTTATTAATTATTATTAGTGCCAAGTAGAGCATAGCTGGGAATCAAGAAAAATGCAGTAAGCTATATCACGCAAAATACTAGTATGCAGAAATAGGAGACAGTGGATTAAGGAATGTCATTCACACAAAATAAGTGGACTCTTAAAAGAGCAGATACAAGACCAATCCTGAGTAACACCGTAATAGGCAACGTTGCCAGAGAAGCATCATATATAACTAGATATCAATGTTATATCTTCTCTTGAAATTTGATATTATCAAGTTTACAATATACACTAAAATAAAGGACTCGCATAAGTCCTCCAAGTGCTTGACTTTTTAGTGCTATTTCTAGCGTCCGTATTTGTAATAAGTGCGCAATTAAAACAAATGATGTAAAATCACATAAATTGCTAGTATCTTCCCTTTCAAGCTACTTAAAGTAAGATACCGAAATTATCATCACCAAAGCAATTATAACAACATATCTTTTCCAGACCAGAGTCATTATACTATATTTCAAACGAAAAGGGGCATCAGTCATCACATATAAGACCACTTTTTCAGAACCAAATAACGTAACATACCAGATTTGGTGAGCGAAATGAACTCCTCACAAGATTTTAGGTTTCCGGACTCTCAGTTTGTTTACAATTAATTTTAAAAGACTGATTTGGTGAGTGCAAAACTCTATGAAATAGATTAAAACTAGCAATGTTTAGGAATGGCTTTTTTCTGTTAGCATAGGACAAAATTAAATTTTCAGTTTTCTCTTTCACGACACAAATGTTGTGACGTGCAATTTTATCATCCAACAAAGTAATATCATTGACACAATAAACTGATTCATAATTCAATACACATTTTTCCTAGATAGCACTTTCGCAATTTTTATTCGTATATTTCTTCTTTTATCAGATGACATTTTGTGTCTGCAATCTTGTCATTTAAATTGGTATTCTTTGTCTCCGGCATTATACATAGACGCCAGCGCATGCGTAATACAATAATCCTAGTATATATGGATTCTGAACATAAAACAGATACAAAAATTCTTATTTGTATGGTTAGTATTTTAAAAAATACACATAAAACTAGAACAATAATTATCAGGATAAAGAAAACTTAGTACAGAAATTCAAGAGGCATATATACGCACGAGGTAGACCAATCATCATTGCACCGTCTCTATCCATCACACTTAAACTCCCGAAAACAATATTTCTGAAAAGTGCATACAAAGTTAAGATTTCTCTTTCTTAAATTGTTTTTGCCATTGTTATCAACGTCAATGATGTTTTTATTTAAAATCTATAAAGCAGTTTCAAGGACGCTGTTTAATGCTTTTTCTTCTTCAATTTTCTTTTAGCATGTTATAGATTGTAATGATTGTCAACATTGATGGAACGATATTAGATATGGTGTTAAAACTAATCAACTTTGAATGATACTTTTGTAACACAAAACGTTTGATCTAACAACATTTAGTTGAAAAAGTGCTTGAGTGGTTTTAAGGGTATGTCGGTTGAAGTAATTGGACGGCGGGCAATGACCGACCATGATATGTCATACAATAACTTGTAATATTGAATAATTCGATACCGTATAGTAATTATATAATAACCATGACATAAATGACAGCGTATATTTAACGAAATATATTTATGACATATTCAATGAATGTGAAATGAGTATATTGTTAACGATAAAAGAATAAAGATGTGTCTTTACGCTGGTTCCTATCAACTCTTTACAAAGTACTGACAGGTTCGTATCTTTGGTATACGTCCTTTTTACCAAATTTTCATAAACTACAGGAAAGGTTTCAACTTGGTCATTCGGGATAAAAGGCTATATCACCGGGTGAAATAATAGAAAAACATGTAAACACTCTAAAAGCCACATTTTGCATCCTAAAAGTTAGTCAGAATATTTGTTTTGCGAAGTATGAAGATGGATAACATGTAGAACACGAGAACAAGTCAAAGAACTTTGTATCCTATCATCATGAAAATTGGTCAGAATGTTTGTGTTGATGAGCTCTATGTCAGTTTGAAAGTCGGTTACGTTGGGTTAAAAACTGGGTCAACAGGTCAAATCATTGAAAACCCTTCTGAACATTCTAGAAGCCACCTTTTGAACACAGTTATGTTAAAAGTTAGTTAGATGAATTTAAATTTAATTTATCTTGATTTACTCTTAGTGGGGTCAAGAAACATAAACTGTGGACATTCTAGATACAACATTTGATACCCAGTCATCTTGACAATTGGTCGGAATGGTTGGCTTGATGGAACTAAGGTCAAGATCGAAATTGGGTAACATTGGGTCAAAAATTTGGTCACCAGGTCCATCTTAACCTTTTGATCATTTAATCTTGCCTTTGAAGATGCAGTAATTCACAGTTTGGCAAGCAAATATCAACATCGTCTTCGACCGAACTTGATCATGATCTTTTGGCCTACTTTCATGTCTTTTGGAACAATCGTACTCAGGTTAGCGATATAGGGCCAGTATTGGCTTTTTGTCAATTTCATTAATGATTCACTATTCAGATTAAAGGGGCACTCCCTACATCTAGCAGATTATATTCTTGAAACATAGATTATGTGTTCAATGGACGTAAAATGATAAATAATTACAATGTCAAAAAAGAACTTTTGGCGAAAAATGCGTCATTTCACCACAATAAATCAGTATAGAGGCTTTCTGTAATGAATCGCATCCACCCACTAATTGTACAACAACAACTTTACATAGATTATTATTATAGTTTACGGTACGACAGAATATTTTAAACCGTTGTTTTACCGATAATTACTTGGAATGCATAGCTGAAACTTTTAGTTCAAGTTATAATACTTCCAAAGATTATTTTAGTTTTGTTTTGGAGGTTAAGTTTGACATCAGTTATAGGGTATGTCCCTTTAAAACTATCTGAGAACTTCTACGTGTAAAAAGGAAGCATTACGCTGCACATAAAGAATGACAGTCCATTTATCTTCATTGACTATTTAAGCTTAGAGTTTAAATAACTCAATGACATTATTGCCACAAAATAAATATGAAAAGATACAGCTTGTTTGAATTATGTGAACTATGAATTCACTTATTGCAACAACAAGGTAACATCGATAAGTCATGCACCTTCTACCGATCCTGTAGGTGATACTCCATACAAGTTAGTAGTGTTATCCGTTTACTATGAATTTCAAAACATGTCCTAAAATGATTCCTAAACGTTTCAAAAGACATTATATTTTATTTTTCAAATAAGCACTTTTCATTTGTAAACACAATTATTTTAACAAATCAGCTGATGTCTCACTGAATCTTACAATTTCCTGTATCTATTTAGCCAATCCTGGAACCTGACTGCAATTACATCATCTGGCCAGGTCTTCCATCCTGTATACACTTAGCGTCAAATACATACATTGATGTGTACTTTCATTTAAAGTATTCAATACCTACCAATGTCTGTTAGATCTAGGTATGTGTCCAACTGAAACAGTTAAGTCGGCTGTTTACGTTTTATTTAATTGTTTTATCTTGTGCAGGTAAAAATATGGAATATCGTGAGAAGGTCTGAAGTGTAGCAAGTTTTGACTGTTTGATCTGGACGTTAGTAACTGTTACTTTATGTGTTGATGTTGCACTATTTCATACATTAGAAAACCGAACAAACTTGTTTTAGCAGACCACAAACGCCATCTTCAAAAACACGCTATTACAAATTGCGGAAGAAGGTATACCGGTGTAACCGTAGAAAATGATACCACTCCCGCTGCTTCACACCTTCTGAAAGCCGAATACAAAACATACTAAGTCGTGTAGACAACATATAAACTTCTGATATTTCTATTAGAATAAATATTTACACCGTGAGTATCTTTACTATCTAACATTACCAGGGATGTGATGCGAAAACAGCAAACGTTCTTTGAAATAAATTTCCGACTAAATATATACACACAATGTAAGGTTTTCTGTATTAAATAGCTTTTTAGACAACAAGTTCGCCATTTTTGTCCTTGTAATTCTTTTCTTTTATCAGGTGACCTTTCGTTTCTCCAATCTTGTCGCTTAAATTGGCGTTCATCGTCTCCGGTAGTCCGAAATTTCCAACAACACATAGTACAGAGACGCCGGCGCATGCGTAGTACAACAATCCTGGCACATAGGAATTCTGAATTACAATAGCTAAGAGATAATTTATCATTTCTTATTTGTAAAATAAATATCGAAAAATAATGGAACTAGAACTGTCACAAGAGTGACGAATTATACCCCCACAATACAGCTTTGTCACAGAAGTATGGCAACCATAAGAAAGGAATGGCCACAAGGACATAGAGTTGAGTTATTATACAATAACTTGTGTAAATGTATTGTTTTAATAGCATACAAAATGTGTAAGGTTAGAAATTATCAATTACTGTTCAATTTAATAGGTTTATTATCATCCGGCAACTGTTTTACATTACAGTTCAGAGTCACTGTGACCTTGACCTTTGACCTACTGACCCCAAAGTCGACCTTGACCTGTATTTGATGATGTTACAGTTGTGTACCGAAAATTATCTAAATCGATCAAGCTTTTCATGAGTTATCATCCGGAGACAGTTTTACAGTTCAGAGTTACTGTGACCTTGACCTTTGACCTACTGACCCCAAAGTCGAACTTGACCTGTATTTGATGATGTTACAGCTGTGTACCGAAAATTATTTAAATCGGTCAAGCCTTTCATAAGTTATCATCCGGAAACTGTTTTACATTACAGTTCAGAGTCAATATGACCTTGACCTTTGACCTACTGACCCCAAAGTCGAACTTGACCTGTATTTGATGATGTTACAGCTGTGTACCGAAAATTATTTAAATCGGTCAAGCCTTTCATGAGTTATCATCCGGAAACTGTTTTACAGTTCAGAGTCACTGTGACCTTGACCTTTGACCTACTATCCCCAAAGTCGAACTTGACCTGTATTTTATGAAGTTGCACGTGTGTACCAAAAATTATTTAAATCAGTCAAGCCTTTCATGAGTTATCATTCGGAAACTGTTTTACAGTTCAGAGTCACTGTGACCTTGACCTTTGACCTACTGACCCCAAAGTTGAACTTGACCTGTATTTCATGAAGTTGCACGTGTGTACCAAAAATTATTCAAAAGGGTAAAGTCGTTCATGAGTTATCATCCGGAAACCATGAAAACCAACAGACCGACCGACAAACCGACAAACAAACCGACAAGCTCACTCCTATATACCCCCCCCCCCCCGCCCTCCCCCCCCAAAAAAAAACGTTTTGTGGGGGTATAATAAAGAAATGAACATGTGACTGGAACAAAATTTACTGTATCTAAATAGATAATGTTTATTGAGAAAAGAAATGAAAGAGGCAGTAAATATATACCAGATACACAAGCTGTGGACCAATCATTGCGCCGATCCTACCCATCACGCTTAAACTACCAAAAGCAATAGCTCTGGAAAAAATCACATTGTTATCAATTCTACAGCATATAGCGTGATCGCAATTGTACGTCCTGTCAATCGTGTTGTTTTGTTTTGTTTCAATCTCAGTGCTATTCGATCACAGTATGACTGAGTGATGTGTCAGAGCTGTGATAGAGAATGCAGATATCACAAAAATAGTTCATATCTTTTATTGAAGTCATATGCTTTCCTTCAAGAATTAGCAAATTAATATAGTTTCAAATAATATATTCGTTTAAACAGTTCACATGCAATGGAATTTTAACCATTAAGTTTAAAATTTTGTCAATCTTGTTATTATGATTTCCTTTGAGGTGAAATAACGACCATTTAAACTGAGGTTTAGATTGTGATCGGTAGCTAAACCTTATCCAAAAACGGAGGCCCAATTAAGCTTGAGATCAAACAAAGATCAAAGTCTAGTCAAACTGCATTGACCAGAAAAGAAGTGAACATCAGTTTTCAACATACTTTATGACGGACATGAAAACATTTGTGTTTACACAAAAAATTGTGTCAAAGAATATTTCCCTATTCTTCTTTATATACATTCTTAAAAAGGTTCGAAATCCTCAATTTGACGAAGTGAAAACAGCTTGTACAAACATTTTAAGAAAGGATAAAGCAAATTTGGAACCATAATTCTGCAACAAAAGATGAAACCGGAAGTGATACCTGATGACGGTTGGGTATAATTCAATGGTCATTGTCTGAACTGGCCCCCAGGCTGTGGTTATACCGATGTTTGCTAGCAATGCAAAGCCATTCGTCAAAGCATCCTTGTTGGGTGCATCTGTAATGTTAACATTGAAATCGTTGAGTATTTTACCGAAAGAGTTAAAATATGTGATATTTTATTTTTTAATATGTCGTCTGTTTTTCAACATTAATACTATATTAACTTGCGTCAGTAAACCAGAAAACTATAAGCTCCGACGTTGAAAGACGATAAGTTTGTACCTGACGTAACTACAAACTGTAATAACTGAAAATTAAGTATGAAAATATACCGATTGTCTGAACTATTCCAACTACGAACCCACTGATTACAACAACAATGTAACATAAGACAGTCGTGTATCTTCTACCGATCCTGTATGAACAAAAATAACAATTGTATTCGAGGCAAAATTCCAAAATAAATGTAAATAAATTTTAAGACTGGGAAGTATTTCATCTATTCGTATTAAGATCTTTTCTAAATGAGTAGTAAATTATAAAGAAAAGTGTGTTGTTTCAATTTATTCAACTGGTGTTTGCATCATATCTTCAATTTCCGCTTCTTACTTCAGAAAAAAGGTTGCAAACAATGTTCCCGAACAAAATCAATACAAAGTAACACCTACATTTTGATTAATTTGATAGTTCTGATTAAGTGTGTTTAACAGAAATTATAACATCTAAAACTAAGCAGTAAACCCGTTTCCTACATATATAAGCAAAACAAACTTACCTATTTTGAAGCCATAGTGCTATTGCTTTTGACGGTATACCAGTCAGGGCAAACAGGAAGAAATTCAGGTAAAGGTCTCCCGACAAAGACTGGATTCCAAAGGTTATACCATAGGAAACAAGACCTAATCCCATCCTAAATACAGAAAATGAGGCTGAAATTATATAAGTCATTGAAAAAAGAACTTTGCATTTAATGCCCAGAAGTCAGAATTTCACTTATCTAAACCAACCTCTTTCTACTTAAAGATGCATAATCAAGATTATTTTCGGATTTTTTCAAACATTTTCATGAAAAAATACAACTGTCATGACATTACATCAGGGACTTAAGGAAAGATTATACTGGTACGAGGACGCACTTAACACATGTCTGGTCCTGCTTTATTATATATAGTCGATATCAGTAGCATACGTCTATGTTATGTTTACATTTACGTTGTTGTCTGTTGCTGTCTGATAAAGACGGCTTTTCCATACACTTAAGGAGCATATACAGAGTTCACATTTGCAGCTGGAATTATCTAAATGTTATGTTTTAAACATTTTGTAAAATTGAATTTGACCTGTGCTCTCGTTTCAAGCTATCTTCTTTGTCTCTATATGGTACTGGTGCGTGTCGCATCGTTTAATTTTTTTAATACTTTGTCTTGTTACGTATCATCTCTTTTATGACTGCTAAGTGTGTCGGTTTTGTATAATCCTCCTTTGGTGGACAATAAAATATGTACACCGTGAAACGTCGGTTGATCTGCGTGTGGTACAGAAATTTCGATCTGGACTGTTGTATTCTTATATGCATTTACTTAATGAAATTCAGATAAATCATTTATTTATTTTTATGTATATACTTTTATATCACTTCATGCTGGAATGTGAAGTGGAATACAAATACCTCAACTGGCATTTACCGGTATATGGAGCAATATTACTGAAAACACCCAGATATTCCAAAGTTTGCTGATATCCGAATATGTACAAGTAGAAGAATATTTCATGTTGTAATCAATTAGCTGATTTTCTACTCGTCTAGTTGACAATACATTTTAAGAAAAATTTAACTGTTATAAATTCAGAACTCTGATAGCATGTATATTGACTATTAACTTAACCACCATTGACTCGGTATATGTGCCTATTCATTATGTATACCATTTATGAACTCATAGGTGTGTAACCTTTTGTTTAATAAACTATCTACTTCTACATTTACATCTTAATTGGTGAAAATTAAAACATGACACGACCTAGCACAGCATTGCATGACTTCAAGGCCGGTGTTTTAAAGACTTTAAATAAAAGCAAATTAGACTGAACCAGGCTAACCAATTAAAAGAGGATAAAACTGTAATCTTCATCAGTTTCTTCGATTTGAACAAATGAATAAATGTGTATTTCCGATCAGCTGAATGTTTTGGTTTCTCTAGATGGTGGCTAGCGTCAAAGTTGTTTCTGCCGTTGTAAGCGGCGACTTTCTCGATGATGGCCTTTGCTTTCTCTGGTTTATCGTGAGCAATATACCACCGGAAACTCTCCGGAATCACACTGAAACGATCAATGAAAACAGCACTCAAAAGTAATTGCTAAAGCACATAAAAGACACGACAAGAGATTATCAAATTTTGTGAATGTATGTTTTCTTTTTTTTAATTGATAATGAATAAGTGCAAATTTTCGTTTATAGAAACAGTTACTGTAGGAGCCTATTTTGTCATACAATATATTCAATGTTTATTCTTATTTCCGTTCATGATCATTTTATGTTTCCGGTGAAAACATGTTTTACTTAATGTCTGCTCCTATTCAGATCTTCTTTTATAGTGAAAAGTCTCTTCATAACGATATCAATACTAGCTAACTCTGTGCCACATAACTTTAATTCCTCTGATCCATTCACATGTACCTGTAACTACGTAAAATCATTAATGTCCAGATGTTGCCTTGGCAACAATCTTCTTAAGTGATATTCTATTTTTGACCCTTATCATTTCTGTTGAGAGCCAAATTAAACCCTTATATACCCCCTATGTCTTTGTTCTACTTACAACCAAGAAAAAAGACAAGGGACGCCAATTATAGCACAGAGCAACTGCAAATATCTCCAGTCTTGTATAAGCCATGCACACAACGCAACTATGCACTGCTCTATAGGCCAAGATGGGAATCCTACTATCCAAACTCTCCATTTTGACAATGAAAACTCTGACAATAGATTGTATTGTGGTGTAAGGAAAAAGCCACATCCCAAGCCTACAACCAGTCTCACAACACCGAACATAATCCAATTCACAGAAAAAAATCCGACAAGATTGGCAACAATAAGAACGACAATGGATGCGAAGAATGGCGGTTTCCGTCCAATTAGATCTGCAACTTGTCCCGCTAAAATGTTTCCAGCAAGAACACCTCCCACTTGTAGGGTCATTATTGTGCTTGGGATGTAGTCACGTTCACAAATCAGCTCAAACTGTAAAAGGAATAAATGTCTTTAGGACATAACCCAATATGACATAAGGCCCTAATCAGAGGGGCAGAGTTTAGACCTAGCCCCTTTAACCCTTCATAATAATTTTAGAAAAAGTAAAACTGCATGTTCTACTTAGAATGTATTTATTTTTCAAAAATATACGAAAATAGCTATTATGCTAATGCATTCAGATCGAAATTTTTGTGGAGGGGTTGATGCTTTACGTTTATCGTTCTCGCAATATACTGATATTCTGTCAAATGTCAGCATAAAATTATGTTCTACGTGTAACTATACTTATTGAATTTGCGAAGGCCTGGTTTGTGCAGGTTAGAGTACAAAAACGTTTTTAACGCTGAATGAAGAGTTGGTTTATATCACGGGCAACGCATCACTGACGTTGCGCGATATGTACATATATAGTGCAGATATCAATTTGAAAAGAAAACTCAACTGAGGACAAATTTTACGGTCAAATAGCAGAACTATCAAACATAACTATAAATACACAGACATTCTTTTTCTCATTTACCGGACAGAAATATCTCTATTTTTAGCAGTGATGGAAAATCTTATCTCACATCTCACTCCGCGTGCGAGCGTCACATAAAAATCGCAAAATGACTGTTAAATATTTTATTTTGAAATAAACTTAAGGTTGTGGGTATTCATTTTCATAGTTTGACCATTTTCTATCCATCTATAGCAGTTTTAAAGTAAAATTCGAGAAAAAGTTGATTTTCATTCAGTGAAGTGTGATGAAGAAATCTGTAGAAATGGCAAAGTTATAGCCAACGTTATGTTTTTGTGACGGACCGATGGACTGACGAACCGACGGACAAAGCGATCACTGTGTATTGCCTTATTCCCTATCGTAATGGCTCATTTATTAAGCATTTAGAAGGATTTTATATTGTACCAATAGAGGTTGTGTTCAAATATACCACGCATATTATTTGCAACAGACGAGTATAGATACCGATTGCCTAGGCAAATCAAATACACGAGGATACTCTTACGGATGGTTCCGGAGATGACCGAGTTAACACGACTGAGTTTTCTAAACTAAACAACATCTTCGAGAAAAGTTATTGGTAACTTACCTCACTGACAATTGTTTTCATCCTACTACCGAAGATAAAACTTGAGCATTTTGTATTGTTGGCAACATAGCATGACTTCACTGGGCACACAGCGACTTCACTTCCATTTCCTTTTTGTTTGCATGACGTCATATTGTTTGTTGATATCGTGGCTGTATCCTCACACCACCAAGGCGGCGTTGCAGACATCAGTATCATAGACATTACAGTGAAGCAGACGATAGTTTTTGTAACGTGAACCGTGACGCTCATGCGGATCTGATAGCGTCCACATCCTCCAATATCGTGAATTATTTGATCCGGACTTGTGCGGCCATCCATCGTTAATAAAATCTGTAAAAATCTTGTTACGTGTACTAAAGGTTTATGATAGTAATAGCTAGCAACAATGTTTTGTCCAATGCTGAAATTTGGATTTGCTATCATGAATGAAAAGCTTTGATTGAGGACTAAGTGCTATTGTGAAAGAATGCTCCACCTAAATGATTTTGATCTGGTCATTGCTGGGATTACGAATAAGGTACCACAAATACTAGCTTTTCCTGGGAAATTCACTAAAATAGCTCAATTTTAAAGAATATTCCTGAAATTTAAGAATGTTTTATTGAAATCATAGCTAAAAGAACAATCATTGGCAACTTACAGTCTGAAAAACAGTTATGTAACCGCCGTCTCATTTTATATAAAATTGAGTGCGGTAGAGAAGGTGGCATGACAGATTAAAAGGACATACCCTGTAACTGATGACTAACTAAATAACCACAAAACATAAATAATGAAATCTCTGGAGGTATTATAACTTAACCTAAAAAATTTCAGCTGTGCATTCCAGTTATTATCGTTAAAATCAGCGGTTTAAAATGTGCTACAGTACTGTAAACCATTCAATAATCTATGTAGAGTTGTTGTTGTACTAATGGGTGGATGCGATTTATTACAGTTCTAAGGCCCCTATATTCATTAATTGTGGTAAAATGGGGCATGTTTCGCCATAGATTATAGGTTCTTTATTGAAACTTTATTTATTTATCGTTTTACGTTCATTGAACACATCATCTGTGTTTGGAGAATATAATCTGCTAGATGTAGGGAGTGCCCCTTTAAGAGATAGCGTGGAAAGTTCACAATGCAAGAATCATTCTTGTTTCTATGACTGAAAACTAAACACAAGTGGTCGCTATCATTATGCTAACAATATTCAACAAATTGCTAAAACCTCTCATTTTATCTTCTAATCCGATAAATAATATTTTCAATATTTAACGGCAACAACTGTAATGCCGTCGCCGTTAAAAATGTTTGCGACCATTAAAAACCGTATATACAGATGCAAATATCAAAATTACAAAACAGTTATTCCTATAGTGACACATCAAAACAGAGCTACACAACGATCAAATCGTTTACATTTGGTGGTGGCCTTGACCTTTGGGTTGTGCGGATGGAAAATGAGCTTTTCACATTGAAGTGACTATTAAGCCAAAGTTTTACTCAACGTGTTGGGGTCATCAGTAGATTCGGAGCAAACACGAGTAATGTCTAAAACCGTAAGATGAAGCAGAGACCGCTACGTAGCCCTGATATGATCAAGCTTGATATAATTTTTGGCTAAAATTGGTTTTAACGAAAAATGGCAAGTTACTTACTTTAATGTTTTTCAACACAGCCTTGGGTTATACTAGAATATTTAGTCCTCTTTCCAGGTTTTGTTTTAATTGCTTTAAATTTCGGAAACAAAATTTAGAGATTTTCTAGTAATTTCATCCTTTATAAATGGATGAATCAAGTGTACTAAAAGTTTCAACAAAAAAAACAATGTATGTGGGGCAACATAAGATTGTGTATATGATAAATATACATAAATATAAATTTAGATTCGTGACATGCATTGTTGAAGAAACTTCATTATAGTCAGTGTCATGCTTGTGCAAATCATCTTGCATATATTAACATCAAACTCTCTTGCCTTTAATCGACATTTCCTTGAACTTTTTTATGGTTCTAATGCTTCTAACATTACCAAGTGACAAACCAGAAGAGGGAAGCTCACACCTTAAAGCTGCTCGCTCTCAGTTGCCGTTGAAAAAAATAGAATTTTCAAAAGTGACATACTAATACATAAATATAAAACTAAAGGTTAGAATCAACAATAAAGGTAAAAATCTAGGTAGGAATTTGCAAAACAAATCGATTGAAAATGTTGGTTTAACGGCACCGCTTCACTTTATGTTTATATTGAAATTTCAAAAGCATTTGCAGCACTTTATTATATGGTAGCGTATTTTTTTTAAAATCTACAGATATCATTTACAGGAATTTATACTGGAATCTTTTTATATGACTTTATGTTCGGTAATATGTTCTTTTCATACAATTTGAGGAACTTTATATTTTTACGAAAATCTGAGAGCGAGCAGCTTTAATATCAAATTATCTTGTTCATACTTGTACTCATCATCGCCTGTTTCTTGTTATACTTAATTTATATCAAGAATCGCAATGAAAATTACAACAATTTTCATAGTATTGAAAAAGATCTTCAAGCGCAGCTGTACCAGGCTGTCCCTTAGTTACTTACTACTGAGTTATGGCCCCTTGACTTAATGTACATCTGCTGAAAATACGTTTGTGTGATACCAAATGTCCATACCGTAAAAAACTACACAGGGGGTTGATGACTTGAATCAAATATAATCAACTTTTATCACGCATTTTCAGAAAAAAGAAGCATTTTGAAATAGCTGGTCCCTGTCAGTAGATAGTGGCTGTAGGAGTGGTTACTAGGATTAGTGATCAGTAACTTATTTGAGCAAATTACAATTAAAATTTGATAGCCGGGTTTAGAGGAGTGGAATTTAATGTATTTATATTGAACATATTAAAAAAACTTAAGGGCTGTAACTCTGGAGATACTAAGACAGTCCTGACGAAAGTTACGCGTGCGTCGCGGCATTATGCTGTTGTATCCTTTTTAAGTTTCAGGAAATACTATCAGATGGTTTCTTAGAAATGGCTCCGGACGGGCGGACAGAAAGACAAAACACAACAATAACAATATTCATCCACCTTTGGCGAGGCTTCCAAACTTGGTAGAAGACAAATATGAAAACCTAGACACAAAATACCTTACTTAACTCTTAGAAAAGAATATTTGAAGTTTCGCTGTGAAAGTCTATGCAATTCACTACCAGACTGCATGGGGCATCATGACCACTAAACAATGCAACATCAGACAAAACATTGTTACTGTTTACCATTTTGACTCGGATGTCCATGTGTTTCATTCAACAATAAAACAGAAATGGTTCTGAACCAGCCTGTCGATTTGTTTGAAGCAATACTGGACGACGGAAGATGGACAACGGACATGAAACGATACTTAACATTCACCACGAGCACAAAACGGATACAGAACTTCGGGAAATGCTTCACAAAATTGTGAAGCAGTTGTTTCCCATTAAAAACTCCTAACACGAAATCTTGCTATATAATTTGTGCAATGATCGGGACTGGATAAGCGGTCAGTTTGTTAAGCATGCATTACACATGCTTCTGTTTTGGGGACAAGTGAAAGGCCACGTTGAAAAAAAATTAGTTACGCATATGATTTCACTTGTTTAAATGCGCCGGACAGGCAAAACAGATCATTAATTACGTCCATAGTTTTATGTCCGCACCGAAAGGTGGTGACACAATGTGATCGCGTCGTCCTTCCTTCCGCCCGGTCACCCTTCCGTCTGTTCCAGTGTTGTGAGGCGTATAACCTGAAAAACTTTTAAGGGAATCAATTGATATGTATTCTTCATATTATGACTGATACAGAACAATGAAAGGAGGTACAGTGAAAAGGGACTGCCATAACTCTAGGTTCATTGATTTTGGAGTTACTGTCTATATTGTTACTTTTTCTTACGGTACATAGCTCAAAGTGAATCCAGTGAACAAAGAAACGTACCTTTACTAGGTTAATGATTTTAGTTACGGCCCTTACTTGTGTTTCAATTATTGTACAAAATGTCTTAAATCATCTCAGAGAAAAGGGGAAATCTTGGTTGTCTAAATCATCGAATTAAGTGTTGTGGTTTCAATAAAAGCTACTGGTCGAGGGCATGTCGCTCCAATTTTTAAATAGAAATATAAAGATATGCGTTTCTCTATGAGTGTCCGGGTATATTTATTGTAAGTCTGTGCTCTTGGTAATAGCTCCCAGGTCTACATGTTAATATCATCGCATGTTCTCCGTGCTATTGCCTTTTATTTATTTTTATCAGTATATCCTGATTATTTCCTCTTACAGCATATCATTTTAATGGAAAAAGTGTCAGTACAAAATGGACCTCGATCTAGTTTATTGACTTACTGTCTGTTTTAAGTTTATAGTATGCATATACATTTTGCTCCTTGTTTAAGTCTCGACTTGTAGGGTTTAGAAGTACTCAATTTTTTGGACTTCGGGTTCATTAATCTTGCTTAGTGTTCAATAAGTTCAAATGAAATTGCACATTATCACCGTGTCCGAGTTTTATTTGAATTATAGTGGTTCTATTTTGATACATACAGTCTACATATGTAATGTGTATGAACATGTTGTCGACTTTGATGTCCATCGTCAGAATTGTACTGAAATTAATATTCAGTTCTTTCTTAAAACATTTTTAATTCCCAGGAACACAATTACAAGGAGCTCTTTTTATTTGTTTGTGAAACAAACAAATTTACTTACCGTTTTCCGAAGCCTACTCCTTAAGTACCAAATCTGAAAGTAGCTCCGGCACGTCAGTCAGCATATAATCCCAAATTATGATTCTTCATTTGAAACCATATGACCATTGCGGACATGAAAGATGTATTGTTTAAATATATAATGTAATAAACTCATGCAGCATCAGCTAAATTTTGTAAATATAACTAAAGTAAACTGTTTTCGAATAAGAACCGCGGATGTATTTCATTTTACAATGATGCGTAAAAATAACGGACGATTTACTATATATATACACCCTATAGAAATAGTTCCGATTTCTTAACCCGCCGGCCATTTCTTGCGGAAAGAAAACATATGTTTTGGAGTTTCTGTGACAACAAAATGTCTAACCCTGATCGTCATTGTAAAGAATGAAATATTTTGAACAGCCAGGAACATTTACTTGCATGTTTACCCATTCTCATTTTACGATTATATCTATCCGTTCATAAATTTTAGTCAATGCGCGGCAAAGGACGTAATTATAACTTTCTTTATTGCTGATATGTTTATTCTGCGGACCTGGCGAGAGCTTGTCTGCGTTCCTTTATGTATTAGAAATACGCATGAGCACCTTAAGCAGAAAACAAGTGTTAGGATACGTTAATGTCGGTGTTTAAACGAATTGTTATATTTCGTAGGTGGTGGTTGTTTTAAGTAGAATGCAATTTACATTATATTCGACTGTAGGCCTCGTTATCTTGAAACGCATCGAATGAGCTATTTTGTTAAAATACATATCAATGACTGCAGAAAAAACATTTGAACATTACTTCCTGGTCTCAACCATATTCGTTCTATAAATGTATCTTGTGGTATTATAGATACGCATTATTACTTTGTCTGTCCGCACAATAAATTGCTCCCCTTATTGATCGGTGCTATTGCCTGCTTGTTGTGTTATCGTCGCGCCGTAACTGCTAACAAACTGTTCGATCAGTGTCTGATTTTGGACAGTAGAACTGTAGGTGAAAACATTTTGTTGAGTACAGTGAAAATCCCTGCTGTCTATGTGTACCGGGAATAGAAACAGAGACAATACGATTCAAAATACGATTTATAACTGTTGCATTCTGTTCATATCTTATTACCAACTGGTATAGCCTAATGAAGATTACAGACTGAAATAGTCGTCACAACAAAACAAAGAACAAATATTTTGAATACACAAACAAATCCAGCGTCTTCAGCGCTTTGATTATACCACCGATGGTAATGATCCAAAATCATTCCTAACTTTGCTTTTTAAATCGATAAGAACATGCTAGATATATATAGCGCATTATTTGAAAAAAGAAGTTTCAATGCTATAGCAAAAAGAAAGGCTTTCTTACAATTTCTTTTCGTGAAGAAACGATTTGAATACGAAAGAAAGGCGTATATCAACATTCCTTTAGAGTGAATAGAACATGATTCTATCATTACCCTATCAGTAAATTTATTTTTCTATATTTATATTTTCTATGTCAATAAAAAACATTTCAGTTGGATGAGCTACGATCTATGAAATCGATTCAAATCATTTGAAGAGTTTCTCACAATAGAGAACAAGAGGGTCGAGATGGCCCTATATCGCTCACCTGTATATCAATTACCGATAAGACAAACGGTAATTATTTTCACAGGTCCACTACACAATGCTTAGTAACATTCCAAATATCTAAGCTCTGCCTGTGGGCCTTATGGTTCTTTGAAGTTGTCCCTATATAAGCCTATGCGAAATCAAGTGACCCACTCCTGGAAATAGTTGCGGGGGTCAATTTTGATCCGGGGGTCATTATTTGAACAATCTTGGTAGAGGTCAATTAGACAATGCCACTATGCCAAATATCTAAGCTCTAGGCATTGTGGTTTCAGAGAGGAATATTTTTAAAGTTCTTCCAATATAACCCTAGGTAAAACTAAGCGACCTCGCGGGGTCAAGTCATAATTTGAACAATCTTGGTAGAGGTCCACCAGACAATGCTACATGCTTAATATCTAAGCTCTAGGCCTTGTGGTTTCAGAGAAGAAGATTTTTAATGTTTTTCCTTTGTTTTGCCATAACAACCAGAGTTCTGCATGGAATAAAAATCTTTGAAGAATTTTGGCTGCGCTTCATAAGGAACATCCCTGCATAGTTTCATCAACATAGGCCCAGTGGTTTTAGAGGAGATGTCATTTGAATCAAAATGTTGACAGACGACGGTCGACTAACAATCATCCATTAGAAATTATCATAGTTTTGAAAGGTGATCATTATCGTGCGCATAGTATTTTAGTGGAAATAACAGCTTCCGTAGAGTTTAACATACACTCACTTGTTACTTCCCCTTCCTTATCTAAGGCCACACCAAATTAATACGTTGCTCATCGGGCTCGCTGGCTTCACTTTTCATAAAACCCAAGGAAAAATAATTTCATTAATGATACATTCTTCAGATAAATACTACCTGAGAACTTCTACGTGTAAAAAGAAAGCATTAAGTTGCACCTTAAAAAGGATAGTCCATTTTTCTTTATTGACTATTTGAGCTTAGGTTGTTTGCGTTTTATTCAATTGTTTTATTTTTGGAAGTAAAAATATGGAATATCGCGAGAGGGTCTGAAGTGTAGCAAGTATTGACTGTTTGATCTGGACGTTTAGAACTATTGCTTTATATGTTGATATTGCACTATTTTATACACCAGAGTATTACCGTCGGGAATGATACCACTCTCGCTGCTTCGCAGCCTTTTGAAGGCCGAATATCAAACATACTAAGTCGGGTAGACAACATAAAAACTTCTGATATTTCTGTTAGAATAAACATAAACAAAATAAACATCAGCCGTTACAAGGGGTGTGATGCAAAAACAGCAAAATGTTCCTTGAAATTTCCGACTAAATATATACACATAATGTAAGGTTTTCTGTATTAAATAGTTTTTTTAGACAACAAGTTCGCCATTTTTGTCCTTGTAATTCTTTTCTTTTATCAGGTGACCTTTCGTTTCTCCAATCTTATCACTTAAATTGGCGTTCATCGTCTCCGGTAGTCCAAAATTTCCAACAACACATAGTACAGAAACGCCGGCGCATGCGTAATACAACAATCCTGGTACGTAGGAATTCTGAATTAAAATAGCTAAGAGATAATTTATCATTTGTAAAATAAATATCGAAAAACAATGCAATAAACAAATGAACATGAGACTGGAACAAAATTTACGGTATCTGAATAAATATAAAGTTTATTGAGAAAAGAAATTAAAGAGGTAGTAAATATATACCAGATACACAAGCTGTGGACCAATCATTGCGCCGATCCTACCCATCACGCTTAAACTACCAAAAGCAATAGTTCTGGAAAAAAATCACATCGTTATCAATTCCACAGCATATAACGTGATCATAATTGTACGTCTTGTCAATCGTGTTATTATGATTTCCTTTGAGCTGATATAACGTTCATTTAAACTGTGATTCAGATTGTGATCGGTAGCTAAACCTTATCCAAAAACTGAGGCCCAATTGAGCTTGAGATCAAACAAAGATCAAAGTCTAGTAACTGCATTGACAAGAAAAGCAATGAACATCAGTTTGCAACATACTCTATGACGGACATGAAAAATTTGTGTTTACACAAAAAATTGGGTCAAAGAATATTTCCCTGTTCTTCTTTATATACCTTAAAAAGGTTCGAAATCCTCAATTTGACGAAGTAAAAACAGCTTTGTACAAACATTTTAAGAAAGGATAAAGCAAATTTGGAACCATAATTCTGCAGCAAAAGATGAAACCGGAAGTGATACCTGATGACGGTTGGGTATAATTCAATGGTCATTGTCTGAACTGGCCCCCAGGCTGTAGTTATACCGATGTTTGCTAGCAAAGCAAAGCCATTCGTCAAAGCATCCTTGTTGGGTGCATCTATAATGTTAAAATTGAAATCGTTGAGTATTTTACCGAAAGAGTTACACATATGTGATATTTTATTTTTTAATATGTCGTCTGTTTTTCAACATTAATACTATATTAACTTGCGTCAGTAAACCAGAAAACTATAAGCTCCGAAGTTGAAAGACGGTAAGTTTGGACTTGACGTAATTACAAACTGTAATTACTGAAAATTACCGATTGTCTGAACTATTCCAACGACGAACCCACTGATTGCAACAACAATGTAACATAAGACAGTCGTGTATCTTCTACCGATCCTGTATGAACAAAAATAACAATTGTATTCGAGGCAAAATTCCAAAATAAATGTAAATAAATTTTAAGACTGGGAAGTATTTGATCTATTCGTATTAAGATCTTTTCTAAATGAGTAGTAAATTATAAAGAAGATTGTGTTGTTTCAATTTATTCAACTGGTGTTTGCATCATATCTTCAATTTCCGCTTCTTACTTCGGAAAAAAGGTTGAAAACAATGTTCCCGAACAAAATCAATACAAAGTAACACATACATTTTGATTAATTTGATAAAACTAAGCAGTAAAACCGTTTCCTACATGTATAAGCAAAAAAACATACCTATTTTGAAGCCATAGTGCTATTGCTTTTGACGGTATACCTGTCAGGGCAAACAGGAAGAAATTCAGGTAAAGGTCTCCTGACAAAGACTGGACACCATAGCTTATACCATATGAAACAAGACCTAAGCCCATCCTAAATACAGAAAATGAGGCTGCAATTATATAGGTTATTGAAAAAAAAACTTTACATTTAATGCCAAGAATTCAGAATTTCGCTGATCTAAACTAACCTCTTTCTACTTTAAGATGCACAATTAAGATTAGTTTCGGGTACTCGAAATGAAAAAATACAACTGTCATGACATCACATCAGGGACCTTAGGAAAGATTAAACTGGTACGAGGACGCGCTTAACACATGTCTGGTCCTGCTTTATTATATATTGTTGATATCAGTAACATGCGTCTATGTTATGTTTACATGCACGTAGTTGTCTGTTTCTGGCTGTTAAAGACGGCTTTTCCATACACTTAAGGAGCATATACAGAGTTGACGTTTGCAGCTGGAATTATCTAAATGTTATGTTTTAAACATTTTGTTTAATTGAATTTGACCTGTGCTCTCGTTTCAAGCTCTCTTAGGTGTCTATATATCGTACTGGTGCGTGGTGCATCGTTAAATTTTTTTTTGATATTTTTTTTTGTTACGTATTATATCTTTTATGGCTGCTAAGTATGTCGGTTTTGTATAATCCTCCTTTGGTGGACAATAAAATATGCACACCGTGAAACGGAGTATCATAAAAGTCGGTTGATCTGCGTGTGATATATGTAGTAATAGATCGCGATACTGCAACACGCAACCCGGCATTAAGATATGCCTTATTATAATTATATACCGTGACAAATATCAAAAGAACAACTCAGTTTACCCTTTATTAAATTTAAATACAGACCTATATGACGAATTGACCATATTTCGACTAATACAGAAATTTGTTGTATTCTTATGTGCATTTACTAAGTGATATTCAGATAAATAATTTATTTATATACTTTTATACTTCATGCTGGAATGTCAAGTTTACAAATACCTCAACAGGCATTTACATGGAGCAATATTACTGAAAACACACAGATATTGCAAAGTTGCTGATATCCGAAAACCTTCAAATATTAAGAAAGCTATCTACATCTGTATTTAAGGCCTTTGAACTATCATATTTTACACGTTTCTCCTCACTTTTTGTCTACGTTCGGAAATAAATATTTCATGTACAAGTAGAAGAATAGTTCATGTTGTCATCAATTAACTGATTTTCTATTCGTCTAGTTGACAATACATTTTTTAGAAAGATTTATATTGACTATTAACTTAACCACCATTGACTCGGTATATGTGCCTATTCATTATGTATACCATTTATGACATAGGTGTGTAACCTTTTGTTAAATAAACTATCTACTTCTACATCTACATCTTAATTGGTGAAAATTAAAACATGACACGAACAAGCATAGCATTGCATGACTTCAAGGCTGTTGTTTTTAAAGACTTTAAATAAGAGCACATAAGACTGAACCAGGGTACATAAGACTGAACCAGGGTACATAAGACTGAACCAGGGTACATAAAACTGAACCAGGCTTACCAATTAAAGGAGGATAAGAGTGTGGTCTTCATCAGTTTCTTTGATTTGAACAAATGAATAAATGTGTATTTCCGATCAGTTGAATCTTTTGGTTTCTCTAGATGGTGGCTAACGTCAAAATTGCTTCTGCCGTTATAAGCTGCGACTTTCTCGATGATGACCTTTGCTTTCTCTGGTTTATCGTGAGCAATATACCACCGAAAACTCTCCGGAATCACACTAAAAAGTTTTTAAAAGATCAATGTAACCAGCACTTTCTATAAAAAAAGAATAGCTAAAGCTCATAAAAGGCACGATAAGAGATTACCAAATATATGAATGTATATTTCTTACAACAAAAAATTGATAAGTGTAAATTTTCGTTAAAAGAAACAGGCTCAGGAGCCTATTTTGTCATAAACATTATTCAATATAAAGTCTATATCTCCTTATTTACGTTCGTGATTATGTTATGCTTACGGTGAAAACGTTTTGCTAAATTATGTGCGAAATCGTCTGCTCCTATACAGACCTTCTTTTGTTTGAAAAATCTCCTCATACCGGTATTAAAACTAGCTAAATTTTATGCCACAAAACTTCTACCCTAAGATCCATTTACATGTACATGTAACTACGCAATATCATTAGTGTCAAGATGTTGCCATGGCAACAATCTTCTTTATGATATTCCATTTTTGACCCTAATCATCTCTGTTGGGAGCCAAAATAAACCCTCATATATTCCCTACGTCTTTGTCCTACTTACAACCAAGAAAAAAGACAAGGGACGCCCATTATAGCAATGAGCAACTGCAAATATCTCCAGTCTTGTATAAGCCATGCACACAACGCCAGTATGCACTGCTCTATAGGCCAAGATGGGAATCCTACTATCCAAACTCTCCATTTTGACAATGAAAACTCTGATAATATATTGTATTGTGTTGTAAAGAAAAAGCCACATCCCATGCCAACAAATAGTCTCGCAACACCGAACATAATCCAATTCACAGAAAAAAATCCGACAAGATTGGCAACAATAATAACGACAATGGATGCGAAGAATGGTGGTTTCCGTCCAATTAGATCTGCAACTTGTCCCGCTAAAACGTTTCCAGCAAGAACACCCGCCAGTTGTAGGGTCATTATCGTGCTTGGAATGTAGTCACGTTCACATATCAGTTCAAACTGTAAAAAGAATAAATGAATGTAGGACATTAGCCTCTGCGGCATTAGGCCCTAATCAGAGGTGCAGAGGTGGGACATAGCCCCTTAACCCTTCATAATAATTTTAGAAAAAGGAAAACTGCATGTTTTACTTAAGATTCATTTATTTTTCAAAAGTATACAAAAATAGCTATTATGCGAATGCATTCAGATAGAGGTTTTTGTGGAGGGGCTGATGTTTTGCGTTCACCGTTCTCGAAATATACTGATATTCCGTTAAATTAGTGAAATGTTAGCATAAGATTATGTTCTACGTGTTACTATATTTATTGAAAACGAGATACAGCATTTGCGATGGCCTGGTTCGTAGTGGTTACAGTACAAAAATGTTTTTAAAGCTGAATGAAGAGTTGGTTTATATCACGGGCATGCATGACTGAGGTTGCGTGAAGTGGTTGGAAACATATGTACTTGATGGAAATATATACATGTATAGTGTAGACATTAATTTGAAAGGAAAATTCAACTGAGTGCAGAATTTACGGTCAAAAAGCTAAACTTTAAACATAATTATTAATGGACAGACATTCTTTAACTTCTAAAGCCACTTCATCTATTCCAGTACAATAAATTTTACACAGTTTATGACAGCAACATTTCGAAAAAACTGCCTTTGATTTCACAAGGCGATATAATCGAATTTCCTGTCGCAATGGCTCATTTATTAAGGAAATTAGATTGTACCGATAGAGGTATTGTTCAAATTTGTCACGAACAGATTGCGTAGGCAAATCACATACACGAGGATACTCTTACGGATGGTTCCGGAGATGGCCGAGTTACCATAATTGAGTTTTATAAACTAAACAAACCCTTTGTAAGAAGTTATTGGGAACTTACCTCACTGACAATTGTATTCATCCTACTACCGAAGATAAAACTTGAGCATTTTGTATTGTTGGCAACATAGCATGACTTCACTGGACACACAGTAACTTCACTTCCATTTGCTTCTTGCTTGCATGATGTCATATTGTCTGTTGATATCGAGGCTGTATCCTCACACCACCAAGGCGGCGTTGCAGACATCAGTACCATAGACATTAAAGTGAAGCAGACGATAATTTTTGTCACGTGAACCGTAACGCTCATGCGGATCTGATAGCGTCCACATCCCCCGATATCGTGAATAATTTGATCCGGACTTGTGTGGCCTTCCATCGTTAATAAAACCTGTAAGATAGTTTGTTGTTATGTGTATAAAAGGTTTAGGATAGTAATGGCTAGAAACATTGTTTTGTCCATTGGTTTAATATGAATTTGCCACCGTGAATGAAAAGCAACGCAGCAGATTTAGGCCTTCGTGTGCTCCAACCCAATGCTGCCGATCTGATCATTGCTAGGATAACGAATAAGGTACCACAAATACTAGCTTTTCCTGAGAAAGGCACTAAAAATAGCTCAATTTTAAAGAATATTTCTGAAGGCTTAAGAACGATATTATTAAAATAATAGCTAAAAGAAAAAACCCAAATCATTTACAACTTACAGTCTGAAAGACCAAGATGTACCCGCTGTCTCATTTTATATAGAATGAAGATGGCATGTCTGATTCTGAGATAGCGCGGATAATTCATGATGCAAATCTATTATGATAATTGAATATTCAACAAATTGCGTGAACCTCTCATTTTATCTTTTTATGCGACAAATAATATTTTCAATATTTAACGGCAACAACAGATTCTGTAATAATTATATTGAAGTTTGACTTTGACCTTGACTAGGCCATAGTATAGTACATGTAGCATCTTAAGTAAAATCTTAAGTTATTCCTTAAAATTTACAATTTCCCGATTAAGATAATTTAGAAAGGACAATGTGTTTTGAAACATGTCCAAACCTTATTTAATTTCCAACAAGTATACATGTAGTTTGTAAATATGTTGCCAACACGTCAGATGTACTTTCAATGAAAGTTGAGCAATAGGGCCTACTTCATTAATTCCTTCCAGCAAAATAGAAAGGATGGGTAGTGAACAAGAATGAAGAGCTACACAACGATCAAATCGTTCAACTTTCGGGATGGTCTTGACCATAGGGTTGTGCGGATGGAAAATGGGTTCTGCATATCGAGGTGACTACTAGTATTTAGCCAAAGTAGATACTGAGCAAACACGAAAACTTTTCAGACAAACGGGCAGAGACCACTATGTGACCCTTGGATGATCAAGTTTGATATAATTTATTGCTAAAATTGTTTTCAACGAAAAATTACAAGTTACTTACTTTATTGTTTTTCAACACAGCCTTGGGTTATACAGGAACATTTAGTCCTTTTTCCAGGTTTTGTTTTAATCGCTTTCAATTTCGAAGACAGAATTTAGTGATTTTCTAATACTTTTATCCTTTAAAAATGAATAAAATCATGTATTTATATATACTAAAACGTTCAACAATAATTCACAATGTATGTGAGGCAACTCGAGACAATTTTTATCACATATGATTGTGTATACATATACTTACACTTAACATTTACTTAATATACATAAATATAAATTTAGATTCGTGACATGCATTGTTGAAGAAACTTCATTATAGTCAGTGTCATGCTTATGCAGATCTTCTTGCATATATTAACATCAAACTCTTGCATTTATTGACATTTCTTTGAACTCCAAGTACTGATACTACTAACATCACGACGTGACAAATCAGGAAAGGGGAGACAATAGAGGATTATTGTGCACCGAAACAGTTTAAATTACAGCAAATTCAGTTTACAGCTGAACAAAGTGGTTCTGATCTGCTGGCATAAAGTTTCCAACCATATGGTCCAGTACTTTTAAAACTGATGGCCTAGACATATTGCATGAGTAGCCTGACCTGGACATTTACCATTACATTAATGTTCAGTTCTTACTTGAAAAACTTTAAATTCGCAGGAACACAATTACAAGTAGCTCTTGTTACACCACCGATACAATCCTATAACTTTGCTTGTATACCTGTTAGATATATAGCGCATTATTTAAACTAGATGCTCATGTGCAACATGTCGAGTCCGCCAGCTGTCAAAAGGATTAACTCCTTACCATGTAGAGATAGGTCAAAATACTCCTAAATATTGCATGTAAAATGCATGTTGTACCATAGGAGCTCAAGGTCGGAATTATGCTTTTTCCAGCTTTGTTTTGTCTTTTTACATTTATTTAAGAACCAAGCTAACAAAATATGATCTTATTTTCCCCGGATCTTAACTTTCATATTTTACCACTGAAGTACCCGGTAGACTGAAAAAATTCAGTGGGCTCGACAGAAAAGAATTTAAGTCTCAATGATATAGCAAATAAGAAAGGCTTTTTTAATGAATTTATTAACGGGTTGGAGCTATTAAGAATCACGTGATGGTACAATGTAGTTGATTTAGTGTGTAATGGTTATAGAAGAACCATTCGAGGTTTCGTCGCCATATCGTTTACACTTAAATTTTACAAAAAGGTTTTATGTGCCATATGTTCTGTTATGACAATTATTTTTGTGGTTTCAGATATCATCTGCTGATAGATTGTTAAAGACATCCTCCGAGCCGGATTTGTCATTTTCAAAGTGCTGCGCATTACAATTTTTTATTTGCAATTCATGTCTTGCAACGAACAGTTATATACAATGTAGTTCAAATAAGTGATTATGATAAGTATGTAAAGCGGTTATTGTTTCATGTCCGTCGACGTTAACTTTTAAAAGCTTTAACGAGGATTATTTCATGAACTACGCATGATATGTTCGATGTAAGTCGTTTCATATTTCCTCATTACTCGGGGGTGTGTTTATGTCTAATTTTCGGCATTAATTTTTTTATGGTATGTCAGGGGACTTGAAAGGTCTTCGCTGGTCTTGTGCATGGATTCTCCTACCTCCCCCTCCCACGACGGAGTAGGGTTGGATAGCCCACTCGCAGCATTAACCTGACTTTGACATCAAATTTCTATATTCATCATGTAAACCATTGCGCATGTTTACAGTCCATTTACGCTTCTGGTACTAGTTAATGTCATTTTTGGCAATCAATGCATTTTTGATATACTGGTTGTAGCTAAGATTGAACGAATGTACATGTATGTGTAGCGTTTGCGAAAACAAACTTGACAGTTGGCTGACGGGCCACATCCCTTGAAAAAAGTGTTTTGTTTTTATTAATCCCTAATGAAAGTATGGTTATAGGTAATGGTTTTAGGAAGACACACGGTAGCGAAAATATAGGTTATAAATGATTTATGCTCGTTTGAGGGAACTGAATAAGAGCATAACAACTCTTTTTGCGTGACAAAACGACTTGAATACGAAAGAAAAGCATATGTAAACATTCTTTTAGAGAGAATAGAACATGGAACTTCTAGCATTATCCTATCCGTACATTCATTTTCTATATATCTTTATTTTCTCTGTCAATAAAAATAATTTCAGTTGGATGAGCTTCGATCTATGAAATCCATACAAATCATATGAAGAGTTTCTCACAATAGAGAAAAAATATTTGTCATAGTTTTGGAAACTGATCATTATCGTGCTCAGAGTATTCACTTGATTCCATTTGTAGTTTGTTTTAGAAGCTAAAGAACTTTTTTCTATTTAATTATATATTAGTCGGCGAATATTAAAAAAAATAATTGTTTATGGAAACATCCCAAAATTACTAGGTAGGGACACTGACCTGTCCGTGGTAGGGATCATTATATTTTTTTTAATATAGACTACTTTATGTCAAGATAATGTTCTTGCAAATAGAGCTATTTCTTGCAAATGTCATTATTCATAGCTCATATAGTGTTGTTATGGAGCTTTATTGTCAAAAAAAAGATTTACTTTTTTACCTTGTTTTTTGTAACCCCCCAAAAATGACTAGAGTCGGCGGCTTTTTTGGTAGGTAGGGTCAGGTTACCCGAAACAAACACTTTTTTCTTTAGGCCTCAATGAAGTACCAGTTATTCTTTTTTGTTTGGCGAAAATTCCATGAAACAAACAATATTATTTTCCAATACGCTTTAAATCGCTCGTTCAGTCTAAGACTTTTCGAAGAAAGGCCCATGACCAACTAATCATTGACAATTTGATGTGGCTTTACCGTAAAAACTTCAAAAGAATAAACTACCAGACTATCACTAATTTCAGATTTGAAAAATCTGGATTAAATATCAAAATATTTTTTGGAAACTTTTTTTAACATCATATGGTTGATTTGAACTCAATATTTAAAGATGTTTTGAACAATTTTGGTAGAAATAAACTAGACAAAGCCAATTGCTAAATATCCAAACTCTTAGCCTTGTAGTTTCAAAGAAGAAATTTTTAAAATCCTTTAGTAATAGATTTATTCTATCTTGGTAGAGTACCACATATCTGAGCTCTAGACTTTATGGTTTCAGAGTTTTATAGTTCCCCTGGGCAGGGCCAATATGACCTGGGGGTTATGATTTGAACACTACTGGTACGGGTATGCTAGGCAATATGTGAAATATCCAAGCTCTAGGCCTTCTGGTCATTGAGAAGTTTATTCCCTTTTGTTGCCACGGCGACTAGAGTTCTGCATGGAATGGAATTCCTTTAACATCGCTGATGCCAAACTTCATCAACATTGAAGCAGTTGTTTCAGACATGTTATTTGAAGGAAATGGTGGACAGACTGTCAGAAGACTAACAGCTCACCTTGGACTTCGTACCAGGTGGGCAAAAAAAAACCAGCACAAAAAGAGGGTAGTGCAATTACTATACTGAAGCATTCAGGTACAAACAGACACCAAAATCGGTATTGTACAGTGTCACACAAATATGCTGGCCTGTATGAGGAAGAATAAAAACAAACAAGTGTATGTTACAAGATACTACATTTTTATTTTGTTCTGTAATGATTTACTAATTTGCCAAAGTTTCAATGATGTTACATCTTCATTTCCACATAATCAAAAGTATCTTATGTAGTATTCAAACTTTTTTTTACCTTTAAAACCTAAGAATGGTGTTTCTATATAAATGTTAAAACGGTATAAAACAACTATATACAAACTATAGTGGTGATAAAAACAAAAACATTGTGCAGTACACAAATGTTTATGCGTGTTATGCTTTAAAAATACAATCTGATTAATTAATAGACTATATTAAAATTTCTAACTTTAGCTAGAACGGTTTCATACAAAGGTCTTCAAGTTGTTTTGTACATTGTTTAAAACTTTCAAGGTTACCAGGTATTTGATATGATGTTTGATACGTCCCCTAAAACCCCAACCTGGAACATACATAATGACTAAACTTGCTGTGTCTAGAGATTTGCCCTACAACAACTCCACTTTCTTTTTGAGAAATTATCCTCATAAATACAATCATTTAGCTGGGTAAAGGATTTCAGACCATTTTACAACAGTCAAAACAATTCAATACACAGCTTCACAACTGCACTTTCCTCCTTAGTTGATTATTCTTTGCCTCCGTAAAAGTACAAAATACATTGGACGTAATTCTGTGTATAAAATCATATAGTTTACAAATTTATCACAATTAAAAATCTGGACTAATAAACAAAAGCAACCATGACCAAACACAGCTCTCGTGCCCTGTAAGTATATCTGCACAGCTAGACAGGGACCATACAGGCTCAAACACACATATACACCCGTCACACAAGTATTGCACATTCACTCTATATATCCTTAACACATACAAAGTATTGAAAAATAACCTTTCATCAGGGAATGAAAGTCATGTTCACCATCTACTGCAAGTATTATATTTGTTCACCTTTATAACTGCAATAAATCTTGCGTATTCCCGTCAGCTGTATATAACACTTGTCCACATTCTATTTATGGTTTTATGATCTTTCAACAGCGATTTTATCTTTTTTAATACAAAGAAAAATTTAAGCTGAAGAATTATGATAGTGACAAGATCTCTATAACCCAAATATGTTAGGGATTCAACCCTTCTTCAGTAACCATGGTTTAATGTCAAATACACACTTACTTTTCAATACTCTGTATTGTACAATTAATGCAATTACACAAATATCTTTTCCCTGAAATAGTTCATTTACACTTAAATGGTAATATGACACATGTCAACAACCTTATAACTAACTCTCTTCCAAGCTACAATCACGACCAACTGACCTTATTTCAAGACAATGCGGAACGAGATCCATTTTCTTCACTACAGCCAAAGATATTTCCTGACTTCATATTGTTTACGACACCTAACCAGATATAGAAACATGGCATTCTCAAGATGTTTACACACGTTCAAATTAGACTTAAAAATAACTTTAAGTAGGTAAATGCAACTAACTACTAGTAAAGTATGAGAGCCTTTGAGTATTTTAACCAGCCAGTCTTGCTAAAAGCATTTAAAACGTCGAGAGTAAAGCGCTGTGTTAGAAACATACAATGGTTACATTCATGAACACAATATTTTTACCAAAAGATATCCAAACAAACAAAAATCTGAAAAACAATGCTCTAATTTTTTAAGAGTACTGTATCCACACAAGCTTGAAATGGCACCTACATTATGCTATACTAGTTCTAAAACACATCACTCATTCAAGATGACACCAATTCAACATTTTACTACCAGAATGAAAGAGGAATGTACAAGGGATGAATACGTTCTGTAAAATTATTGCATTTATCAGTGTTTTTTTTCAAAATCTACACAAGACACATGCACAAAATACACATTGAGCTTGAAAAACAGAAGCATCACAAAAAAAATATACATGTACACCTTGATCAAATAGTTGCAAAATATTCTTCTTTGATGTATTCAATTAATTCTGCTTTCAACAATTTAATTTTTTATCTTTCAGCCAAGCTTTATTCATCTGATATTAAAATTGAGATTTGTTTGATATATATTTGTATCAGCTTATCACAAACTATCCAAATTTGTAGATCTTTTCACTTCTACAGATCAAATACATTTGCATAGATCTCAATACACACTGATTTATATGTTAGAACAAATATGGTTGATGTTACAATTTTCTGAAGAGAAGTCCAATCGTTGTGAGTGCTGGTAGAATCATTGCTAAAATTGGTATATTGATGGACTCAGCGCCGTTACATCCGTCCTGGTTATCACAGTGGCAATAGCGCATCTTTATTCTGTATGTTCCAGTACGTTCACTACACTGTCTACCTTCATCATCTCCTACCTCGCCAGATGGGGCACACTGTCTAATGTATCGCACATTCCATTCGTCATTGTAGTAAACTGGAATATAGAAAGTTCATATTCACAGACACTTTTCAATTCTCAATTTGTTATTATTCTGGTCAAACCTGCCATATTATCTGCTTATCTGCTACCCTTTGGTTTAGCAGTTACTGGTTAAACCAGGTTTTCCATTAATGATTATAGTTTTTATAATCAAAACAAAGTAAATGTCATAGACAATTATTGCACCTGGAGCCTTATAAGACAATGATAGGTCTTCCTGTACTATATCAATGATGTCCTTAGCACATCAAGTAACAAGAGGTCCATAAGACAGCAAGCTCGACTATTGTGGGTGTTTGCTAATAAAACAAAACTTTTATCAGTATAATAGCAAAACAAAATTCTGCTAACTATTAAGTATAAACTAGGAAAGTTGAATCATAAAAAAAGTCAAAATCTATCACTATGTATTTAATTTTTGGTAAATGAATTGTTTGATACAAAATGTACCCCTGAACACTATTGCTAAGTTTGATATAACAACCATAAGTGGTTACTGAGATAATGTGAATGATAGTACCTTGCATGCAAAACTTTAACCAAATTTTCAAAGTCAAACAAAGGCCATAATTTGCACTAAATTTAAACAAGAGTTATCTGTCTTGACTGTGTGACACCCCTTAAGTCATTAACAAAGTTTCAAGTCAATATCATAAGTAGTTACTAAAATATGTGCATGATAGTACTTAGCAGGCAAAACTTTAACCAAATTTTCGAAGTCAAACAAGGGCCATAATTTGTACTAAATTTATACAAGAGTTATCTGACTTGATTGTATGACACCCCTAAAGACATGAACAAAGTTTCAAGTCAATATCATAAGTGGTTACTGAGATATGTGCATGATAGTACCTAGCAGGCAAAACTTTAACCAAATTTTCAAAGTCAAACAAGGGCCATAATTGCACTAAATTAAACAAGAGTATCTGTCTGACTGTGTGACACCCCTTAAGTCATTAACAAAGTTTCAAGTCAATATCATAAGTAGTTACTAAAATAGTGCATGATAGTACTTAGCAGGCAAAACTTTAACCAAATTTTCGAAGTCAAACAAGGGCCATAATTTGTACTAAATTTATACAAGAGTTATCTGACTTGATTGTATGACACCCCTAAAGACATGAACAAAGTTTCAAGTCAATATCATAAGTGGTTACTGAGATATGTGCATGATAGTACCTAGCAGGCAAAACTTTAACCAAATTTTCAAAGTCAAACATGGGCCATAATTTGTACTAAATTTAAACAAGAGTTATCTGACTTGACTGTGTGACACCCCTTAAGACAGTAACAAAGTTCAAGTCAATATCATAAGTGGTTATGAGATATGTGCATGATAGTACCTAGCAGGCAAAACTTTAACCAAATTTTCAAAGTCAAACAAGGGCCATAATCTGCACTAAATTTATACAAGAGTTATCTGACTTGACTGTGTGACACCCCTAAAGACATTTACAAAGTTTCAAGTCAATATCATAAGTGGTTACTGAAATATGTGCATGATAGTACCTAGCAGGCAAAACTTTAACCAAATTTTCAAAGTCAAACAAGGGCCATAATAATTTGTACTAAATTTATACAAGAGTTACCTGACTTGATTGTATGACACCCCTAAAGACATGAACAAAGTTTCAAGTCAATATCATAAGTGGTTACTGAGATATGTGCATGGTAGTACTTAGCAGGCAAAACTTCAACCAAAGAAGCAACGCCGGCGCACAAGTGACTGTAATAGCTCTCCATATTCTCCGAATAGTCGAGCTAATAAAGTATATCACTTCTTTTTTATATTTCTATTTCCCTCACTAATAAACATGTTTAACCTGGAAACTATTTGTTTACCTTCCTGAACAACTTTCCTGCACATGGTGACACCTGCATCACATTCTTCCAGGTTGTAGGTTTTGTTGTCAAACCAGTCTGCGCAGGTCTTCTGGAAATACGAATTGCAAACATAGCATTTCCTGGCAACTCCTGAAATTGAAATAAAAAAGTTACAATTTTAATTTATTGAATAAGTATTAATTAATATAAACTCCAAGATTGGAGAAAGTTCTGAAACAATTTTAATCGTGGCTTGGTTGACATATTATTTGCATTTACCATAAAGTATAGATCTATGATAGGCCAAAAGGACATTACATACCATTTCAGTACAGGGATCATTCAACATAATATTCACTTCTGCAAGTAACATTCAAATGTATGATTTGGTCTAAACATGCTACTGGTAAATGGGTGGGACAAACATATTGTCAATATGTAAAGTATTTAAGTATCGGTAATATTGGTTCAAAATGGTGCTGAAGTGTTAAAAACAAGTTTGGTCAATAAAAAAAAGAGGGTCAGTAAGGTAACAGAAAATAGATCATTTGAGTAAGTTGTGAAATTCACTGGTTATGAAGATGTGAAACTCATTTATACTTGAAATAACTACATATACAGAGACATTTTTCCATTCTTTTTTCACAAACAAAAAGGGCGGCTTATGTCTTACTCTAATTATCCGACTGACCTTTTACTCTTAAATAAATGCTTACAAAGCAGTGCAATTCATTTGTATGAATTATTATAATTTCATTTCCACGTACACAGAAAAGTTAATTAATTCAAAGTTGAGAAGACAGTTTCCTCTCTTTATGTTACAATATGCCTTCAGTACAGTAAACCACAAAATTGCCTAAGGTAATG
This sequence comes from Saxidomus purpurata, assembly GCA_022818135.1. Taxonomy (NCBI): domain Eukaryota; kingdom Metazoa; phylum Mollusca; class Bivalvia; order Venerida; family Veneridae; genus Saxidomus; species Saxidomus purpurata. The sequence goes on along the minus strand of JAFMSR010000002.1, from coordinate 18,077,998 downwards.
TATGTCCGCTCTGTTGTATCACTAATTTAGTAAATGTATTGTTACTGTATACTCCACTACAATGACAGCATGAAAATCTCATTTTCATACATTATAAAGATTACTAAAGAGCGACCACAGCTAAGCCTGCGTCTTTTAACACCATTAGCGTATTTCCTTAAGTTAAAGAAGAAATAAATCAAAAAGGTGATTCTAAATAAAATTGCAAGGTTTTTTTACTGACCTGCAAACTTGTGCATAGTATTAAACTTAAAGGCCCAATACTAAACCCCTGATTGGTATAATTTTTCATATTGTATCTTATAATTGGCTAAAGTAAAGCATGTTATGTAATTCAAACTTTGGCAATCTTGAATGAAGTGCCGCTTCTGCAAGCCTGCAGAGATAATAACATTAAACTTTAGACCACCCAGGTCTTTGTAAGTTTCTATATGCCTTAGTAAAATATTCTTCAATGGTCACTAGAAATTTGAGAAAACGTTTCTTGCCAATCATGTTTTATGACATATTTCAACTTATGTCAAAATTTGACACTTCTTTTTCTTTGATATTGTATCTTTAAAGAAAGACAGACATAGATCTGGAACTACTAAACAATTACCATTCTGCTTCTATTAATCAGGTTGGTTATAAAACTATATTTAGTAACATAACTAAATAGGGTGCGTCCCGGCAATTTAAGTGTGGTGGGCAACAGTGTGTTTACAAGCTTGTCGGAAAGGAACATTTGAATTTTATAACTTTTGCTATCTGAAGAATTTAAAATTCAAAAAGTTATGACATGCTCTTGCTACTCATATTTTTACATCGAAATATCTCTTTTGAAAGAAATACCGTTTAAGACACTTGATTTTTGTAACGGCTTTTGCGCTATAATCATTTATGAAAACAGTGTAAGTTACTCGCTCGCGAATTTTTCATTTTGAATCTTAACAATTTGAAAATAATGAATAAAAGGTATATTTTATTAGCTTTCCAGTGATATAAAACATTTAAAATATCTTTTGTTTTAAAAAAGTAACAGTCGGTGAAAAAACATCCCTAACGATTCAAAAACACGGACTACCGACCGCTGCCCACCGCATCTATCTCTTATCAGTAGAAATTATTGCGCAATACCGGGTTTTGTTTGCAAACACGATCACTCCTATAAAGTAACCGTTACTAAATTCAGTTACGAAATTATGAACAGGTATTTGTGGTTTCATACTTTTTATTTATTTTTTTAGTATTATTCTTCATATATACAATTCTGGTTGATGTAAAGAGAAAATCTGCTGTTGCATTTATTGCAAATAAAGTGTAAACAAGGATCCAAAAACAGTTTTCCTCAATTTGCAAAAAATGCAACGGTGAAGGTTTTTTTTCAACATGCATTGTGAAATGTGTTCACTGCAAGTCAAAACTGTCAATGTATTTTATTGCAATAATGTCTGCAATATATCTAACAATGTGAAATCAGGCTATTTTTCACAACTATGTTACTGTATTTAGTTACGTTTACCATTACTAAATATAGTATTATAACCAACCTGTTAATAATTGATTTCTTTATAATTATTTGTCAAAACTACAAAGGAATTTACAAAGATGTATCTATAAATATTTAATGTTTTTCAATGTTCGGGTTTAGTTTAATAAGATCTTTGCAAGTGGATCCTTGTCATCAAAAATGACTAAAGTAAACTTAAATCTACATCACAAATCTTCACAATTTCGAATTACCTATGTCATGTACTGATGTAGATACAAAAGGCTGGTTATGCCCTACAGACATAAACTGTTCAAACTGACAGGTATAGTAAATCTACCAGAACCCTGCTGCACACAGTACTTGTATATCTTTGTCCTTTAACAATAGACTGTACAGAAGTGCAATGCCCCGGGGCAAGGTATTGTGACCTGCTAAGGACGTTGACGTAATATAACGTTACAGCATGCTGACTTACTGCAACTATCTTGGATAACAACCCTGCAACAACGAATTTTTCATTACAAATCAGGACCCTCTGTGCATCCCTTTATTATTTTTCGTACTTTTTCTGAACGTGTCCCTTTAGTACCTACTAAGCATGCTAAGTAACCATTTCCCGTTTTGGGCCGATGTTCCTTTTTACAATGGAATTTTTATCAACAACACCGGTGTGCAGAAATCAGTATTTTCAACGGCTTCAAAGGTATATACGCAATCCTTTCCTTCACCAAACTATGACCTACATTATTTTAAAAGAGTAGCATTAAAACATGTTTTCGTCTACAGCCATGGATTTCTTTAACTGAAATGAAGAAACGAAGTTCTGCTTCATGATAATGTGGCATGGCTGCTGAATTTACCGATTTTACTGTCCGTGTTGGATACCTGTCAAAAACAATGAAACACTACTTGCCGAATATTCAACTTATCATAGGCATGCTTTAAAATATAAAAGTAATGATTTACCTTGATCTAAGACCATAAACAGGGCAACAGCTCCGATTACACAAGCAAGTAACCACTTCATTTTCACTGTCTATTCTGATGGAGGTCACAAACCAAACTCTAGAGGACAGCGTCACGCATGCGCGAGGTGTCGAAATAGACAAGCGTGACGTCAGAGAGGCGCTTAGAGGTTATTGCGAAATCCGAAACGTGTAATTGACCGGTGTCAATGAGGTCTCAATTAAAATTACGAAATGATCAGTTTTGTTATTTTTACCTTCATTAATCATCAATAAATGTCATATAATTAGAGTAAATTTAAAGTTATATTACTCTTCAAAATGGGCTCATTGGTTTATAGTTAAAACAAGAAAAACTGTGATACAAAGTATCACAGCGGGCCCCCAAACAAAACAAAAACTACATGTAAATATCTTGGAAATAGGTGATGGTTGATGTTGAGGCATGGCCCCAAAATAACTCAAGGAAACCAATTCTGGTTGAACATGCAAAACCTGACACGACATCTATATCGAAACCTTACTTATCGAATAATATTTATACAGTATGTCCTCTATAGGTCGTTCCTGGTATGTCTTAATTTTCACGCAAGTTTTAACTTTGTTTTTAAAAAAAATGATTTACATTTGTATTATTATACTCAGATATGTTTCATTAATCTTATTAGATAAATAGATATCATAAAAAATTTAATCAGTCACTATCACCAGGGTCTGATATATTGAATTCAATGGCTATTCATCACGCGTGAATTCCGAAATATACGTATGCGCTAAAAATTTATTATTTGGAAACCAACAACAAAGCATTAGATCAAATTCAAGTTACATGTAATAAATGCGGAGGAATTGCAGTTTTTTATTTACTCCAAAATACTCGAATTGCAAGTACCGGGTCTATTATTGCCCACCCCTAGTCATTACGAGGCCTCTCTACCATGCGTATTAAAATTTTCATAACTTGTCTAAAACAACAACTGAATGTTTAAATAGCAGGCTATTATCTTTCATACTAACAGACTCTAGTATATTTTGTAATAATAATAATAATAATAATAATAATAATAATAATGATAATGATAATTATGATACAATAACATTAATGTATGAATGAATGTATCCGCCAAAATTAAGTGTAGCAAAAGAATCATGGTAAAGTTTGAAAGTTTTAGTTACAATACAATAACTTTTATATGTATTTATATATTGAGTCAATATCGTTCTTTGTAAATGACAGCATGGTCTAGGGAAATGAATTTGATTTTCCCTTTAGATTATTGCATTTCGTCTACATTTATAAATCGTATTTAAGATATGTAGATCTATGTGATTTCTACAGTTATACTACCTAGGTACGAACTGACTTCGGAAATATGCAGACATTTTCGTACCCTTTTCGAACCACGCATTTACATAAAATACAACAATTACAACGTGTTTAAAGCATAAAAATATGTTGTCATATTTCAAAAGACATCTATCAGTGCCTCGTAAAGTTAATTTGCTGATAAGTTTCAGTTTTATACCTAAACGCGTATTTTAGACTAGTTTCAGACGCATATAATAAAACGGACGATTTAAAGGTATGTACACTTTTGATATAGAGGCTTAGCAAGTCAAAATTCGTTGTTTTTTATGTTGAATTCCAGTTTTGTAATTCAAAATTCAAAAGTATCTATTGGTTCCATAAGTATTACGATGTTTCGATAGTTTATGTCACAAAAACAATACTCTTGCGGCTTACACGGAAATACCGGTAAAAGACTTTAAATTATTCGGCCGACTAGTTGCCTTTTAGATCCTCTCCGGTCGACTAGTTGTGATCAAACAAACGACAACTCAATAATAACAAACGACAACTCTTGCCTTTCCCAAAAAATTGACTGTGTCTACAGTTTTCATCTCAAAAAGTACCTCAATTTTCAATGAAGAGAGACGCATATATTCGATCTAGTGCTAAAGTCTCCATGCACCTTACTGACCACGTATTAAATATAGCGGCCGTGGGCGGGCCGCAACATATGTACAAGATGCTTTAAAACATATTAGAAATGAATTTTACCAAGTTATTTCTGTTATTGACAAATACAATTTATGATATACATAACCGAAAGGGTGGACTTTTTTGTTTTTGACTAGGATAGTCAAAAAAGATTGTTGCAGATTTCCTCTATATAAAATGTGAATGAAACTGTTATTCAGATCGTTATTTTGGGGTTATAACAATGGCATTGTTTATTATTCTAGAAGCATAAATCACTGATTAATGTTTTATTTAAAACTTTGATGGTCACTTTGAATGGTAATATTATATAAATGAAAGCACTGAAAGTACTAGACTGTTGGAAAGTGAACATGTTCATGCTTGTCGGAACTATTGATTTGATGATAATAACAATGCTGCGATTAATAATTACGAGGTACATTAACGTGTTAAATTTAGTGAAAATATGCGGGGTTATTTTCAAAGGTGTACTGAGCATAGTTCAAGTCATCCAGCGTGTATCATATATAATGCTCATATTCTTCGATCATTGTACTCTATGGCTATAAGATAAAATGTATATAGCGTTAGAAATAGAAGCACTTCCTTATCACATTATCATTACTTTGAAGCCTAGCTTATGTAACGCCATAGCTGCCTTCTATACACACTTCTTAAATGGTGATGTCCTTTTGATATATGGTGATGTCGTTTTGATAGATGGTGCTGTGGTTTTGATAGATGGTGCTGTGGTTTTGATAGATGATGCTGTGGTTTTGATAGATGGTGATGTCGTTTTGATAGATGGTGATGTGGTTTTTGTAGACGGTGATGTCGTTTGGATATATGGTGATGTCGTTTGGATATATGGTGATGTCGTTTTGATAGATGTTGATGTCGTTTTGAAGGTGGTGACGTCGTTTTGATAAATGGTGCTGTGGTTTTGATAAATGATGATGTCGTTTGGATATATGCTGCTGTGGTTTTGATAGATGATGCTGTGGTTTTGATATATGGTGATGTCGTTTTGATAGATGGTGCTGTGGTTTTGATATATGGTGATGTCGTTTTGATAAATGGTGATGTCGTTTGGATATATGTTGCTGTCGTTTTGAAAGATGGTGCTGTGGTTTTGATCAATGGTGATGTCGTTTTGATAGATGGTGCTATATAGTTTTGATATATGGTGATGTCGTTTTGATAGATGGTGCTGTGGTTTTGATAAATGGTGATGTCGTTTTGATAGATGGTGCTGTGGTTTTGATAAATGGTGATGTCGTTTTGATTTATGATGGTGTCATTTTGGTATATGGTGCTGTCATTTTATATATGGTGCTGTGGTTTTGATATATGGTGATGTCGTTTTGATAGATGATGCTGTGGTTTTAATAAATGGTGATGTCGTTTTGATATATGGTGATGTGAGTTTGATATGTGGTGCTGTCATATTTATATATGGTGCAGTGGTTTTGATAGATGGTGATGTCCTTCCTATATATGGTGATGCTATTTTGATACATGGTTCTGTCATTTTTTATTACGATGATGTTGAACTATTTATAGATGGTCTAGTTGTTGACCGGATCAGGTTGATGAGGATAAAACTGTTCTGACACGGCAATTTTGTCGTCAGTTGGTATGAGACGCTTAAATATATTTCCATAGACTTACATTATAAGGGTTTCTTCCGGTGCGACTACCCAAAATATCATCGACTGCTGAAATGAACTTTATTTTCTAGAATCATCCTAGTCCCACATAAAAATAACAAAATGTATACATGTGATCAAATACTTTATGCCAGTAATTTGGGGCTCAATGACACCACCCTCATTTTTGTGGCAGTTTTAGTGGTCATCGACCAAATATGTCAGTATTTTCAAATACCAAATATTTTGATTATAATTTATATCAAGATTTTTCTCTTCATATTTCATTTGTGATCTATCATGCAGCGATTATTTCAAAGTAATTTTTCTTGTATGCATCCACTTAGTTTCAGCCAATCAGCAATCAAACACATAGTGCAGGTCCGCATGTTCCCTAGACAAAATAACCTGCTTCCGGTTTTCACCGATTTCAGTGGGTTTTTTTTCAGTCTGAGGGGAAAGGTGGCGGGGCCCGTCAGGAGGGGAATTTTTACGTCATTTTGCCAGAAAAGGGGATTTTTTTAGAAAATGTATAAAATATACTGTTTAAAAATGTTATATTATAAAGAACCAAAACTATCAAGTATGTAAATGACATTATTCTTTTGCCAAATATAAAGAGAGGACATAAGAATTTAACATAACAAAATTTTATATAAAAATCTGGTGTCAGGAACATAACTTAGCAGCATAGGTGTTAAAACACACGTGAATAATAAGTAATACTTCTATTATCAATTGAAAACATTGTATTAGTATCTTTATTCATCTTTGGAACACTGTTTTCGTTGAGAAAATAACAAAAATCGGGGTCGCGAAAATAGGTGACAAACGAAAAATCGGCGATTTTCGCCCGACTATTTCTCATGTAACGTGTCAAGATAGTTGCAAGAAATTATTCTGGTGCTTTAATTTATGAAATCTTATGTTTTTATAACAAGTTTGGACAACTCCTGGTTAAATTAATCAAAGATTTTTTTAACACTTTGAGGGGAGAATTTCGGCCCCAAAAAAACCCCACTGGATTTAGGCGTCTCCAACCTAAAGACTGAAACGATTGATTTTGTACGCACTTAAAACAAAGCTATACTTTGGTTCAGCAATGGTTATTTTATTATTTGAAAGACTTCTAAGTGCGTACAAAAGCAGTCTGTCTAAGGAACATGCGGACCTACACTATGTGTTTGATTGTTGATTGGCTGAAACTAAGTGGATGCATACAATGAAAATTACTTTGAAATAATCGCTGCATGATAGATCACAAATGAAATATGAAGAGAAAAATCTTGATATAAATTATAATCAAAATATTTGAAAATACTCTATATAAATATTATTTTCAGCAGTCGGTGAGATTTTGTGTAGTCGCACCGGAAGAAACCCTTATAATGTAAGTCTATGGAAATGTATTTAGGAATCTAAAAAATCAGGGGGTGCTTAACTTTTTTCTTTGTGTATTTTTGTTTCACTAACCACCTTGTGGTTTATAGAGACATATATAGTGAAACAATTTTTTTGTTAAATGTGTCCGTTGAGTGACATAACCTGTTCAGTGTGTATAATTGGTTCTTGTAGTATGTGAATATGAAAAAAATTAAGAGAGACACTATCGGGCCAGAATCGCTCTACTGAACCCAAGTGTCTGTGATAAAACTCTAGCCCAAATCGAGTGGTTACAAGTACATCTGCAAATCACGGTAATATTGAATATTTTTGTCCCAAATTTTCTTAATTGCAAAATTCAGATACGATACCTCTCTGTTTGTAAGTCATTGTGTTGAAATAGCAATTTTTAATCGAAAAAGTGATGTGAAAAACTAGAAGAAACAATCAGAAATGAGCAATTTAGTCTAGGTTATGTATAAAAGGTTTCAGTGTATTTTTATGTAGATATAGTCTATACTTTTTTAAAATATATTCTGGCTAGATAACTTTACCGATACATATAGATGGTGACGTTTAATGAGCAAATATATAAAATAATTGCCAGTACTTGAAACATTTTCTTCTTAAGAAACTGCCAACTCTAATATAAAGAGACGTGGTCATTAGCGGGGCTCGATCCAAAGACTCTCAATAATTAAGAAGCTTCAGCTTCTCTAACGCCTTGATCAATGAAGAATCTCACTGTCCGTAACATTGCTCAACATGCTGTTACATCAAGATATGCTCCACTTTAAACTATCTGACATATTGCAAAACATGTGTTCAACATTTCTCTACTATATTTAAGTACCAATCCTTATAATGGTCGACATTTTAGTGCCTTCAGCGCTTTGATTTGAAAATATTTCTTGTGCCGGGGTCGCATTTTTATTATGTAAGTGAAGTAGGGAATAGTTCTTTAGTTGCACACGTTTAGAAAGTAGTGCGGTTTTCATTTTACACCAGCTTCAGTCAAACGGGAATGTTAGTGAAGTAGTGGATAGTTCTTTGCACACGTCTTGTGAAATGAATGAAAATCGCCTACGAATGAAATTAACATCACTCTTCAATCTGTAGCTTATGGTACAATTAGTTGTAATCAGTAGCTTACAATATAGTCATTCGAATGCTGCCTATACATGTATTTACTATTGATGTTTACTGAATTTGCTTCGTCTTGAAGCCAGGCATCAACATCTGTTACACTTTCTTTCTTAACAAGAAATTTGAATGTTGGTATTATCAATTATAGTCATTGCTTCTTTAAAATATAAAGTTTATTTAAGATAAAAGTTGTAATATGTGAAACATATTGCTCATGTTACAAAAGTAGGAAGCTATCTCTCGAAAGGAGAAAAAAGATTAAAAATGAATTGGGACTTGGAATTAAATAACTTATCAAATAAGACTTTTGTATCACGGTTTTCTTGTTTAATATTAGGCTAATATAGCAAGTAACTCGTCCGTGTCATGTAGAGACGTATTCATTAAAACATGGTAAAATGAAATACAATATTAGAGAGAAAATTTAACTTCATATGTCTATAAATTCATATTAAAAAAAAAATCCAGGCGTATTCAGACAGCTGTGGAATTTGAAACATACATGTAATAGTGACCACTACATCATTTCCGATCCGATTGTTACAACAACATATAGTGTACTCGTTATTTAATAAATCGGGAACAACTATCTGGGCAGAATTTGCCGTAGCTATTCCCTTCATTTGGCACACCAAAATAACAAACTTTTGACCGAAAAAAGAGGGTGGCGTCTCCGTACAAAACTCTTTCCTTGTAGTCGTAAAAATCATAATATCACAGCATCACGGGAAAGATGCATGCTGGCAATAGCACTGTGAACTCAACTGAGTTGAAATAGCTAACCTTATGGAGCCTCTCCTTTTACGCATGCGCAGTTGCTGCCGATACCGGATCAAACAATGTACCTGTACACCGATCACGTGATATACATTAATTGAATTCGTATGCAAATAAGCACAGGTGTAAAGCGCCACCAAGGTAAACGACATCCGCCAAAATGGCGAGGATAATAACAACATTCCTAGCAATTTCGCTAGGTTTACTTCTTTACATTAAAGAAGGTGTGTATACTTCAAACATACAGCATTTTAACACTGCTTTCCAGTCAAAGTTTTTGTTTAACTTGCTAGTTCAGATCACCTACCTGTATTTAAAATGACAATACGCTGTATCATAAGTCCTGATGACTGAGTCATGTATTTCCTCATTTTGTATTTACATTCAATGTCTTAAAGAAATAATATTTCTTGGTGAATTTTGCAGTTATACTGTGGATCTGTTTATCATCGTTATAAATGAAAGCATATCATAGATATTAAAGCAAGATGATTTACACCTGTGCAGGAAAGGGAGGTAATTGTCAAAACAGGTAGATCAGTTGCATTGAGAAGGTCTGGAATAGAAGACAAACGAAAGATATATATAATAATGTAGCTGTATCCTGAGACACAAAAAACACTGTTGAATTAGAATGTATATATAGACTTAAATTTATCAGTCCGTTTCCATTTTATATGACTTCCATATTTGACTAAGTCATCTGTCATGTTAGTTAAAGAGTTAAGTTCTGGTATGTAATTTTTACAAAATTGAAGTCCTTGAGATGGAAGTGTTATTTTTGGGGTCAAGGAGCATCCATCGGAATATATCCAGGACAAAAGCTTTCCCTATCTTCCTTGATCACAAAACTTATTTCTTATCCAACTGGGAGCTAGTTATTCTGCATTTTTAGCTCACTTGGCTTTGCCAGGAAGAGCTTTTAGGATGGATGATTGTGTAACAACATCTCCTCTGAAACCACTGGGCCAATGTTGATGAAACTTGGCAGGGATGTTCCTTGCATGAATCTCTACCAAAATGGTTAAAAGAGTTCCATTCCATGCAGAACTTCTGGTTGCAATGGGAACAAATAGGAAAAACTTTAAAAATCTTCTTTTCTGAAACCACAGGGCCTAGAGCTTAGATTTTAGCATGTAGCATTGACTAGTAGACCTCTTCAAAGTTTGTTCAAATTATGCCCCATGCTGAGATCAATATCGGCCCCGCCCAGGGAAAACTTGTTTTTCAAAGACGGATATAGGAAAACCTTTAAAAATCAAAATTTACCCTGTCCAGGGAGTGGTTTGGTATAAAAAAAATTTGCTTTTGTAAATTTACAAGGCCTAGAGCTTAGATATTTGGTGTGTAATATTGTCTAGTGGTCTTCTATCTACTTTGTGCAAATCATTACTGTTGGCTAAAAATTGACCTCACCAACCAGACAATAGCACTTGCACTCAGGTGAGCAATATAGGGCCAACATTGTCCTCCTGTTAAATACACAGTTGGCTAGACAATTTCAGTGAAAACCCTGACTGAGCAACTAGTGGTACTGGCAAAATTGAATAGTAATTCATTTTATTGTAGAAATTCAACAGGGTAAGGCTTGATGTGCTAAAAGCAAGCAAAGGGAGGTGTCGGTACCATTGATACAATAATACAATTGACGTGCCAAATGTCTACGCCCCCACTAGGAGCTTGACATCATAGATGGATAGATAGATATATAGATAGAACATAAAGATCCTGGCCACTACTCACTAGGCTATTTGAGTTTACAGAAAAGAAATTTTAAATCTTTGCACATAGGCAAAAACAGGCAGTGGTAATACTGTGATAGGTACACATACAACATTTCAAATGTATATTATTTTGCAGGATATGCTATTCAGTGTTATCAATGTGACAGCAATGAGAACCCAGATCTGTGTCCCCAAGAAACCCCTTTCGATACAGCCATCAATGCTATGGTGGACTGCAACAGTTTTGAGGCCAACACACCTGGACAGTTTTGTGTGAAGATTTATCAGGAAAGCCCAGGGTGTAAGTGTCCTATAATTCCTTGGTTGAAATAGATAAAGTCTAATTCATTGAATCTACTTTATTGTTGTATTCAGTTTGCTAATTAATGTTATACAATTAGTGTGAAGGGTTTCCGAACATGGTATTGATACACTTCTGGTTGAACTTCCAAGTATGTAACTGCAAGGCTGTACAAAGTAGCAGTGCATTTTTCAATTTTCATACAAACCATTTTTTGTGTCATATGTACTGCATTAAACAGAAGTGATGGAAAAGTGATCATGCAACTTGTAAATCAAAATTTTAAAATTACTAATTTTATATGCATAGGGCCAGCTCTCTTAAATTAATTAGCTTAGTAATTAGTTATTAAATACAGTAAAAATGGTAATATCTCCATTTACAGTTTAAGTGTAGACCTTACCCCTTTAATGCGGTCCTGGTCAACACCATTAAATTTTGCTGTTTTAGTAATCTAGCTTGACTTTAGGAATGGTAAGTGGTAATGCTAGTTATGTTATTTTTGGAAGTAGTTGCTGATTCTTTCGCGGACAGTTACACATTATGATGTCACCATATACACAAATGTATTACAACTAAAAAATAATATTTTCATTCATTTTTTAGTTGGTGCTTGGATCAAGGTAACTCGCAGATGTGCTTCAAGGACAGATCAGGGAGTGGCCTGGGGTTGCCGATGGTCCTGGGACAATGTGGGAGTTTTTAAGAACACTTGTTACTGTGAAAGTGACGGCTGCAATGGCTCGTCTAGAATGTCTGTCAACTTTCTTCTAGCATCACTTCTTGGTGTACTTGCCGTAATAGTAAAGCAGTTCTTGTGATAAAACAGCAAAGCGGTGAAATCAGACATAGCAATGTTCAAGGCACTGATGCATATCAGTGAGTTATGAAGTGTATATTTTGCCTTAGATTAACTAGATTAATTCTGTAAAACATCTTTATTACATACATTCCAGACATTCTCAACGAAACAACCTGAAAGCCTATTTTTAATATTTTCTTATTTCAACTCAAGTATATTTTTTACATGTACATTCCAAATAAATGTTTATATGAAAACAACAGAAATGTAGCTTGGCGAGAGAATTAGACAATTTGTTTTTATAATTTATATGAAAAAAAGCTTTTTATATCGAGTTGAAAAAGAATTTTGCACCTTATAGAAAATTGGGGGTCTTTGTTCAGCACTGTACATAAAAGTCACACCATTATGGATTTATGATTCCATTGCAGTTGTTTTATACAACAGTTACTGTCAAGTGCCCATCAGGGAAAACACAGATTGATGTCTGTTCTTTCTTGATTTTAATGTTGATTATTCCATATTATACTGGTTAATCTATGCAAGAATATTTGTGTAAATGGTTTAAGTGAATGTTGTGAGTGAGAAATTACCGTAGACAAGTTAAAGATTTAGAAAAATGAAATACTTGAATATAGCTGAATTAAGAAGAAAAAAATGAAATTTGACTCCCAGTTTTGCAACAGACATTTCCTGCTTGTGTCATTGTTCTGTCAAGTGAAATGTAATCAGTTGTGATACACTGATACTCAGTGTTCCCTAATGGTTGTGACAACTTGATAAACTATATTACTTTACTGAAAATACCTCAATTGGTTCAAATGTTGTCTAAGCAAGTTTTGTACTTGGCAATTTTTGTAAATGTGTCTGGGCAGTGCTAGGATGCAGTGTGTAAGTGTTGTGAAACAAGATTGTGTACTTGGAATTTTTTTGTATAAACATTGTTATAAACGATTGCTGGTAAATCCACCAATACATCAGATACATATCAAATCTGTACATATCTGTAATACTTCGTAAATATTTGTATGATACAGTTTTTATATATATAGATTTTATTTTTTTTTTCCACCATCATTCCCATTCCATTTAAAACCAGGCCCCTTTTGGTTATAAAGTGTATCATGCTCAACTGATTTTGAGCACACTATTTTAACTTCTAGTACCATTATTTATAGAAGCAAAAGAAGTATATAATAGTTTAAAATATTTACAGTTAACTTTATAAAGAATTAACAAAAGGTTTCAATAATTTATTAACCCAAAAACATCATCAGAAACTTGGTTAAGCATGAAAAAAGATTTGTAAGCACAGGGCCTGATTTTGTATAAAATTCAGATAGATTATATAGAACAGATGAGTAACATTCCACAACTTAAAATACCTGCTCAACTTTTTCCAGCTAATGGAACCATTACACAAAGCTTTATCTTTAACAAACCTTTCAAATTATTTCAAAAAGTATTTTTGACTAGAAAAGTCACAGTTTTCATAAATGGGAAAAGCAGTCCTGTTTTATCCAATTTTCAAACATTTTGAGGCCCAGGCCACCATTCCCAAGCATGGAATTTCCTGTTCTTGTTAAAAACTTGTATCACATTCTTATTTAAGCTCTTTTTCTCCCCCAGATTCATCTATTACAACATTCGTATGCTTATATTTTGTAATGTATATATTCATTTTCTATTAAAAGCAATAAAAGAGTACAAAAAGAGTTTTATATATTTCTGTTTTTCCCCCCAAGTGTCCAATGTTCTACACCAATGTTAGTCCATCTGTATTATTTTGCTGCTTCAACAGTTTACAAAATTTTGGAATGTTGGAAAGTTTTATTTTTGTCAAGGTCATTGTAAGGGGACAATTTTTAAAGGTCACTGTTAGCGGACAAGTAGACAAACCTGCTGGTTGGCTTCATTGTAAATCCCTGGTAACTCCATTTATGAGATGAAGTTGTTTCTTCTGGTTGACTGTCTTCACCTGCACAGCAAATGAAGTACCGTCGCATGCATCACATCAATGATTAATAATTTATAGTCATTTTAACAAAAGCATTTCACTTTTCTCTACAAACAGTGATTTTATTGATAACCAGTAGTCTACTATATAGTTAGATGTCCAGTGATGTAAATACATTTGACTATGTTTTTGTTTGTTTCTCACCTGATACATTATCATAGCTCTCTAGTAGCAGTTTCTGGTCAATCTTGGTCTGCAATAATTATGGAAATGACGCATAAATGAGCTTTTAGGAAACATTTTAATTTTTGAACAATTGACACATTTGCAATAACCAGGGGAGACACCGCTGAGATGAGAAAATTTGGCATGCACTGTTGTTTGGGCAGTTGAATGTTTAGTGAAATCTTTGTATTTAAAACAAATTAAACTAAGAGCTATCACTGGAGGTGATGAATACTGCCCAATTATACACTGGTCACTATGACATTAAAATACTCTATGGTACTGAAAAACACTGTAGTCCTCCAATATAATTATGTAGTTATAAATGAATTATTGTAAATTATGGTAATGTAGTATATAGGACTGCATTTATATTGAAAGATTTTCTTGAAAGGGGACAATTTAAGGATGCTATAAAGCAAGTTTAGTGACATTCTATCCACATTCTATCTATTCATGAGGAAACGTTTAAAAGTTTTTCTATATTTAGTAAAAGCAGCCGCTGTGTGCACTGCATTCCTCTTTTTTGTTGACGGGGACAATGCAAGGATGCTACGGAGCCAGTTTGATGACATTCCATCCGTAAGCCATCTAAATATTCTTTTACTATTTGAAGAAACAGGGACCCTGTGTGCATTTACAGAGATACTCTAGGAAAACACTTGGAATGTGATGTGACAAATGATTCGTGTATGTTCCCACCCCCGATCTTTGGAGGCAGTATGATAATTTCATTATGATTGCTTTATTTATTCAGTAGTATCAGACAGAGTATACAAGACTACTGTATATGTTAACTTTCTCTGTGGTTCTCTAAGCTTTTATTAGTTGTAACCTTGGTAGTGAGTTTTCACACATAAGATTTCAGTTTGTGTTGAGGGCCTCTAGCATGGAAGGGAGGTGGACATTTTAGATGGGATACTTTTAAGGGGGCATATTTTAGAAGAGAGGTCCTTTCTAAAACACCTCCCTGTGAGTTATTACTGAAATTTGGCAAGCATCACTATTGGCAAGTGTATATGAAGAAAATCCGCTCTATAGTTTGGCTTATTCAACATGCTAAATGTCCTATAAATCAACTGAAAGCTAAAGTACTACATCCTGACAAGGGATAAAACTAAATTGACATCACTGTTTATAATTTTACACATACTTTATTTATCACAGAAAGGTAACAAGTACAGTTATATTTACAATTTTTCAAATGCCAATTTTCTTCCTAACACAAACAAATAATAGTAGCTAAGTAAATACCAGCAGTGCAGCCTGCACGGAATGTTGTATTTCGGCACAGTGTTACGTACATTTCTAATTTCACATTTTCAAAGTTAGAACATTGTTTACATGAATATATATAAAAAATAAACCACTGAATCATACTGGATCCAATGCCGACTTCCTTTAAATGGTAGAGCATAAGTATATTAAAATCATAAGAAATTATGCAGTCAAAAGATATATGTGAGAAAATAAAACGGTCATTAAAACAATGTACTGAGAAGTGTTGTTTTCAGAACGCACGGAAAACCAACATAGATTCTGTGAAAATAGACTAAAATAAATACATTGTCATAGAATGTGATTCTTCTGGTACATGTTCATGGATTATAGTAGTTTTTATCAGATTACAAAACAACTGTATCAAAGTACACAAGGTTGTGTAAGCTACCCTTACTATGCTTTAAAGCTCAGCTCTTAAAAAGTTGAACTAGACTGGCCAATGTCTAACATATAAAGCAATAATATTATAGCATATCTTGAATTAACCAGCATTCCATATTAGTTTAATCAAGCTGGGTTCTTCTGTCAAATTTTAAGCTTTAAAATGAAACGAGCATCTTTCTATTAAATACCAGAAAGTTTAAGGAATTTATTTTTTATCTCACCAAGAGATTTTAAGTTCCAAAGTGTCAAAAGATCAATTACTGTTAGATAATGACTAATATTGTTTAACAACATGCAGATATTTTAAAATATAACATATGACTTGATACACCAAAACATTCTATATGTCCATTCTCGATAGTTTCTAGTTTTAACAATTTTAAAATATCACATACATGTACAAATGTAAACCGTATCACAGACATTAAAATAACTGATAAACAATTTAAAAAATAAACTTTGGCATACAAGAGTAGATATAATTACAATAACATTGTGTATGGTAATAAATTCAACACAAAATCAACAACACAATGTAAACATAATGTGTTTATATTTTCATTTTCTGGCAACAAAATATAGAAAGGTTATATTTACTAGATTTAAAACTGTCAAGTGGACAAAGACCCACATATTTTGATCTTTAAAACAAGTGTTCAAACACATATAATACATGTTTCATACAATACTGCCGTAACTTCTTTCTTCACTAATTAGCCATACAGTTGCTGTCACTTTCTGACAATACAAATACATTGTATATTAAAAAGAATGTGACACAACAATGTCCCTATATCTGTAAACTCTACATTTATTACTGACAATTTTACATACATGAAAAATAGTCCTTTATCAAAACCAGACCATAGGCATGCATAGCCTAGCAAATGCATCTACAAATTTAGACTGGCTTAACCGACTGTAGACAAAGGATACATAAAAAACAGTCACTTTGTGAATATTCTTTGCATCAACCAGCACTTTAGTCAATGCTGATTTTCAAAATAAACAACATCAATTTCTAAATAAGGCACTTCAAAAACTAAAACAACCAGTTATATTAAAATAAACATGATTCAAAGAATGAGGAGGTATTATTTATTTTCTAAAAACATGAGGTTATGGGATAGTTTTATAGGTGACGATTTTCTATCAAAGCATAACTAAAAGCACAAAGCAAAAGTGCACATAAACAAAAAAAGTATGAAAATTTAGCAGTGTCTTACATATGTAAATCTGTAGTTTGGCAAAGTAGATATAGACTTGGATTTGTTACACATTAAATAAATAAATGGACGGGAAATCATATATTGACACATTGGACGGTATTAATAAATAGAAAACAAAAACATCCCATTGTAAAATACTTGTTATACAAATAAAATGCGACTACAGGTAACAGGTAGATGTTTGATTGAAAAAGTTACAGTTTTCACTAAAGTTCTCTATTGAAATGTTTTCTTTAACTGTTGAATGTCTGCAAAAAATGTTGAAAATATTAATCATCAAACATTTTTTCCCCACAATTTCACTGAAATTATTGTCATGATCTTATAAAAGCTTGAAATATCATGTTTAATCATCCAGCTGACACAGAGCAGCTACACCTCTGTTGATCCAATGAGACTGCGGTTTGTCGGACGGAATCTCAATGTATAAGACAAAGTTAGTTGAGTGGCCTGTAGTGGAGAGCACGCCCCTACGCGCTGTAGTCTTGTATACAGGACACTTGTACATGGGTCTTTCTGTGAATTTGGACATCTCATTAGGTCGGAACAAGATAAGTGGCAGAGCATCAAACAAGATCTTTGGCATTGACTCTCCTAATGCTTGTTTGTCTCTGTCCCAGCGAGAGCCTTCCAAAAACAGACCCTGCAATGAGAAAGTTCAACATATCTTCAAATACATTTTGAATGCTGAAAAATCGAAAAATAACTCAGACAGAAGAATTGAATGTGTTAAAACCTTACAAATGATATGTAAAAATGTTATTAAATTTCAGTTAAAACAGGCTTTCTACGCTTGAGGGATCTCTGCACAAATGATAAACTTGGTCTTACATAGCAAAGAGCACCATCTTCCGGTCGCTTCATTCCCTCTCTGTCATCCGACATCATCTCAAATTCAAAGCCCACTGTATCAATGGGAATCGTGTACTTTCTTGCATAGTTTTGGGCAACACCTAAAACAGAAATTGAATGAATGTACATTGTGCTACATTTCATTGTAAGTTTTTGACAGGTTTTGTACAGAATTCTGTTTGCAATTAAAGACCTCTTGTGGAAAAGGGGAGATATTTAATATAATTATGTTTAGCAAAAGGTCCATTGGAATCATGTATTCTAGTATTCTACTTGCACAACAAAACTGGTCGTAAACTTCTGTTGACAGAGTGTATATAGAGAATAGTACTGTATGATTATCAGTCAAGGCACAGGAATATATAGGGTATGGCATGTTTTCATGTGGAAAGGGGCAAAGATTGTCTGTCAATACCAGGGAACTGTGATTTCAGCTGAGAAACTAAGGCAAAAATCTCTCTCGTAAAAGGCAACCTTCAATAAGACCTACCTGTAAGGAATGACTGTGTAAAGTAGAACCCTGACAACCAGAATGTCTCCGGGGCACCTTGTTCTATCCAATCCTTGAAGAATTTCAGTCTGAAATATATCCAGTTTTTTTTTTGCAACATATTCTCACTATATCAAAACATGAATTAAATGGCTTTGATTTCTCTACCTGTTTACAGCACACAATAGTAGGTACTGCATCTATATAAATTATTTTACCTAAAATCACTCTGGAATACAATGTTTCTTTAAAACCACCCGAAGATATTTAATAGTACCACTAATAAATTGTTTTTTAATTCATTTATTCTTGATTGCAAAACAAGTTCTTTCAACTAAGACGAATCACTCTAAAGACACATTCAAGATGAAATCAATATCAAAGAGATAGATGCAATGCGGAAATACATATGTCTTGCTGTGGCACTGGTGGGGACAAAACCCATAAAACTCATAAAAATTGCTATACAAGTTGTATATACCATAATCATATATGCATCATTTCTTTTGCTAAGCTCATACATGGTATTCTTACATGTCAAACACAACACTTGCATTTTCATGAGCCTCTACTGATTATAGTATGTTATAAGCAATCTGTATACCTTGCAAGCAGATCAGTCACATAACTGCCGAGTGGTTTCAGCGACGGGTAAGACTTTGCGGCCCACATAGCCGGCACCTTTCCGTTCATCATACTGGTAAATACTTCCTCAAGCTCGGAGGACATGACAACAAGACCCTTGATGGCTTTTTTTAGGTTCTGTAGAGAGGACCTGACCACTTTGACGAGCCGGTTAAATCTAATCAACTCTTGTCTTAGTACAGTGTTCATAGACTCATTGTACACTACAGGGTACTTCTTGATTACCTGTAACACACATGGAGAAATTCACATGAGTTTACCTGTAACATACTCAGATAAATTCACATGAGTTTACCTGTAACATACGCAGATAAATTCACTTGAATTTACCTGTAAAACAATTTCAATCAAACTAATTCTACGCTAATGAAAGACAAACAAAATCATTTGCATAAGAAAACATCATTTTCAGCTTGGGTACAATTTCAATCATTATGACAGGTGTAAAGACTATTTAGAGATTTCAGGTCAATAAACTGTCATCAAATGAAATATGGACCGTCTAGAAGCTGTCAAATAAAACATGTATTGTGTAGTAAATGGTGACAACCTGGCTAATGTTGTGGGTTACATGCCAATGAAACCTACGGAAGCTGGATTGAAGTAGTTTATAGTAAAAGGTGAAACAAAATCAGCGTAAATGAAAGCTAAAGTGTAAACAGGTAAATCCTGTACAAGAATTCTGTCTGAAAATGGTTTTATATGAGCAAAAGCAGTAGGACTTTTTTATCAAGAAAGTTATAGGGAAACAAATAATTTCAACACATAATATAATTAAAGCAAAAGCTGATTTTAAATAAAAACATGCTCAACTACCTTATTCACATTTTTTAATTAGTAAAATATGAGCAATTCTGTGAACAGGGAAAAATTTCGTCCAATACAAAACATCAAGCTTATAAGCCTGGTACAAAAAATGGTACAAAAAAGTGAATGGCTCACCAGTTCCAGATCAAAGTCAGCTGGTATCTTTCCAAGGATATCTGTAGATAAGTCTTGTATAACATCACCTGCTGATTTACCTCCCTTGCCAGACTGTCTCGGTAATGTCAGTAAAATACTTTCAAATAGCTAAAAAAAAAAAAGTGCTCATTTAACACACTATCAGGAAGGGCTAAAACTTGCAGAAGTTTATGCCAAAATTGGCTTCAAAAAATCTAATTTGCTAAAAGCAAATTGAATTGGCTACATCCTCCAGCTACAAAATGTGCATTGCTTGCTATGCAAACAGCACTATGTGAGAAAATGTCTTAAAAACAAAAAATGGGCTAGTGCTAACACTGCTTATAGAGATAACTTACACCAGTAAAAGACATGATTTATAAGGGATCTTAATGCAAACTGTTTTAAAACATGAACTGACTTAGAAAAATACATGTAACTGTAAAACTTTCAAGGCACATGACTGAGTTTTCAATAAAATAACATGTGACAGTTAGAAGAAACTCGAGAATTATCAATATCAAAAGACCTAAATACAGCATGTGTTACTTATGTTTATTCTAAGCATAAAGCAGAAAACAATCAGCAGTATCAAGTACATACAATATGTGTTTCCTGGTTGTCTTTGGTAATATCTGCATTGTCATGGAGACCAAACACTTCAGGGCTTGGAATCAAAGGTAGAGACCTCAGATAGTCTATGTAGCCCTGGTATGGGGACGCTGGTGGTGCATAGTATAGACCACTCTCAGAAAACCTGAAACAGTTTGAAATTTACTTAGAATGTTATTCACAATTAACACACATGTATTCAATTACTGACTTTATTTTTTTACACACAGTATTAATTTTTAAACATAATTGTATGTTCAGTACAGGGCAGTGAAATCTCAATCTGTTGCCTTTTGATTTTATATATTCCGCATGATTTTGTAATGTATATGAAAATGATTCTTAAAAAGCATGCAACCCATTTGAAGACAGTCTGGAGTGGCACTGAAAACTCATTTCTTAGGTAGACCACATACTAGTTGTCTGGTATAGTTGTGACTACCACAGGATTCAAACCAAAGACCACTTACACCCAATAACCTTATATATACTGAACATATAAACTGGCATACATTAGTTACCTATAGCTATCATCATCAACAATTTCTACGCAGAAGAAAATGGACAAGAGGGAAACTAGCAGACGCCTGTCCTTATCATCTGTGACACGTCCTCCATAGTTACACTCGCCAGTTAGGTACTGCAGTGCTTCTAGTGGAAGGTCTTCATAGTCATTCAAGAACATCTACAATTAAAACAACATTATAATTATCACATTAATTATAGACTCAAAAACATATGGAAAATATTCAGGCTTAAATATTAATTAAGTTGAAATAACATATTTGTTTTACTGTCTACAACAAAACAAATTAATTAGAAACAAATTAATGTGCAATCTGTACACTTCATAGGATAGAAAGCTGAATAATGTGCTATCTGTACACTTTAATAGGAAGATTCCATATTGGAACAGCTATAACCTGTATGTAAAAATACATTTCAAAAACTGAATGATAGGATGGATCAGGCTCCTGTATGTAAAAAGCGTTCTACTTTCTTACGTAAGTATGGAGTCTATACTAAGTTTTACTTACAAGCATCTGTCTGAGACTGATACGGAGATCTGATTCGTTGAACTCGTACGGGATATTCCATCCAAGTGGTCCAAATTTACGTCTCTCTTGAACCATAGCGTGGAAGAAACACAGTCCCATCAACATCTTGTGGAAACGATGAGGCTAAATGGAAAAATACAGCTTTACTATACATGTCTCACAGACAGCTCAAATTATAATGTCACTGTGTACGTAACAGTGGTAACAGTACTGTAAAATTATTACTGAAACACAAATCAAACCATACCTACGACTTATGGGCGAGGCGACTTATGGCTGAGTATTTTCAAACTATAATTTTCAAAAGGAATGATTATTCTTGATGCCATAACTGCAGTGAGATCAAGTCAATTTCCGTTAACTCAAAGTAATAATTGCAACAATTTATAACCGTAAGACATTTTCACATGCTGTTATTCCTTAAGTCAAAAAAGTGTGAAGAAATTCACTGCTAACATCCACTGAAATGAATTCTTTTGCTAATCTGGAAGAGCAACTTACCTTGTTACAGCCCCCAAAGAAGTTCTGATCTGATATTGGATCATTTAGGAAAGATCTCAGAAGGTTAGACTTCAGTCCTTTAGGTGGCTCATTGGTCATCTTTACACCTAAAACAATACAAGACAAAAATATCATACTTGTAAGCGATTCATCTACATGTATAGATAAAATGATCTGGATATTTACTTCCTGTGTGAAATAATTATAAATTTTATGAAAATAGTTAATGGCACCTGATCATACGTTCATGTACTCCAGCAATACCCTAGTTTATTATTCATGAAGCTACACTCATATACAATTGTTTTCAGGTAATGTAACTGAAATCTTCCAATATCTATCCAATTTTCACCTTATCGTATTTTAAAACTCCTGTATTTCAAGCTCATGTAAAATCATTTTGCAATTTCTCATAGCTTTTCTTTCATATCTCATAGCTTTATAACCATTTCTTGTAGCTTTTCTGACATTTCTCATTGATTTTCTGCCATTTTTCACAAAGCTACTTAATGCAAATTTACATTACATACTGCCTACTCCTTTCAAGGTCTTAAGGAAATGTTTGTAGACTTGAAACTGTATTTCATAGGATATGTTAGAATACCTAAAATTGTAGCAATATTAATTTTAATTTAATGTGTTTCTTTGACCATTTCTATTCTACCATTTACTACAGTGGTACCATATTTACAACACATGACAAGTAGCGAACATTAAGTACTACTTAATTTCTGTCTAGAGACTCATTTACCTGGACACAATGGGTAGCTTAAAAAATTGTAACCACATGCATTTCTGGCATCATTTGAAAAGCTGTTAAAGCTGAATGATATATTAAGAATGTGAATGGGTCACAAAGGACAGTCTCAGGACAGGGGACCAGAACTATGGGTCACACAGGACAGTCTCAGGACAGGGGACCAGAACTATGGGTCACACAGGACAGTCTCAGGACTGGGGACCAGAACTATGGGTCACACAGGACAGTCTCAGGACGGGGGACCAGAATTTTGGGTCACACAGGACAGTCTCAGGATGGGGGACCAGAACAATGGGTCACACAGGACAGTCTGAGGACTGGGGACCAGAACTATGGGTCACATAGGACAGTCTCAGGACCGGGGACAAGAACTATGGGTCACACAGAACAGTCTCAGGACCGGGGACCAGAACTATGGGTCACACAGGACAGTCTCAGGACCGGGGATCTGAACTATGGGTCACACAGGACAGTCTCAGGACTGGGGACCTGAACTATGGGTCACACAGGACAGTCTCAGGACGGGGGACCAGAACTATGGGTCACATAGGACAGTCTCAGGACCGGTGACCAGAACTATGGGTCACATAGGACAGTCTCAGGACCAGGACCAGAACTACTGGTCACATAGGACAGTCTCAGGACGGGGGACCAGAACTATGGGTCACACAGGACAGTCTCAAGACTGGGGACCAGAACAATAGGTCACACAGGACAGTCTCAGGACGGGGGACCAGAACTATGGGTCACACAGGACAGTCTCAGGACCGGGGACCAGAACTATGGGTCACATAGGACAGTCTCAGGACGGGGGACCAGAACAATGGGTCACACAGACAGTCTCAGGACCTGGGACCAGAACTATGTCTCAACACACAAAAATACTGATCATCATCATTTCAGTACCGTTATACATTTTTGTGCTTGAATTTGTACAATCTTTTTCAAAAATTCAGTTATACTTCACTAAAACATACTGCACCAGAGCATTTATTTATACACAACTTAAAAAAATGTATGCCCTAGCGAAGTGTGGGTGCTAACATTTACACACAAAAAGCAAATCTTAAACTGGCCTGAATCGACACAATTTAATATAAAGCAAAATCCTTATGTAGGCCCTATTTCTAGTGTAGTTGCCATGTCAACTTAAGTCTTACAATATAAAACACTAAAGACCTTTTTGCACTTTTCATTAGAATACAAAGCAGGCCAGACTTTTGTTCTTACTTGTACAACAGAAAGCATGTTTAAACTACGACCTAACCGTACCATTACCACCTTGTTTGTGACACTAAATGTACAACATAAATGTGCAGATAGAACATACTAAGTTCTGTAGTATTCCAAAGGTTTTTATAAGAGAGAGAGAGAGATGAAGTTAGATAGAATTATTAGTGACAAAATGGTAAAATGCATTATCAAAATACACATCAAACATAGGTTCTTTTTAGCACTAAGCATTATATCAATTCTTATGAAAATCTTTGAAAATATTTTAAAAATAACTTTGACCTAAATTATGTCATATTATACACAGACAGGAAATGCATTTTTGGTTAAAACTACAGTGTATTCTATTTTTTTTTATATTTAACATTTCTCATTTTAACAGAAGTCTCTCATAAAACTGATTTATTAAAATATGTGCATAATTTATGCAAAAAGCTATAAAACTTACCTGTTGAGATTCTACCATTTCTGTTATTTCAGGCTAATTTTCTATATGTTTTATACAACCCATTAAAACACCTGTTGCTTTCTGCATCTTATGTCATTTCAATTTTACCAAACACTCTTGTTGTATAATAAAAAATTCTTTAGTGTTCTTATTCTTTACTTGATTGTTAAACAACAAACACCATCTTTCCTTTTTATTTAATTTTGCTCTCAGTACTTCCTGCAACTGCCATGCTGCCCAAATCCGCAAATAATCCATCTGCTGCTTTTTGCACACTGAGTTTTCCTTACTGATTATTGCTTTACCAAAGCAACAAGCGGCAAAAATTCTCCGACGTGCAACATTATAATCGTGAATTAATGGTATCAATAGTTAACATTTTAAAAAACAGCACATTATTTTACCCCTTAATTATGTTTAAATAGTATCCATTGTATTTTAAAAACTGCACATTGTCTTGTTAAGGGGAGAGAACTCTTTAAAAAACACTGTCAGAAAAATGCATCAGTCACTGTACACACTGCATCAGTCACTGTACACACTGCATCAGTGTGAAAGATATTAAACAGCAGTTTATACTTGGATTCATTTGCTTTTAATCAAGTCGAAAACAATTAAGATAATTATAATTAGCATCTTCAGGTTTCATTTTAGAATAAAAATACGTGTTGACACAGCATCAGCGTTAGTGACATACCGTCGCAAAATACGAAATATGCATAGATAAACCTATCAATTTGAAATGACAAGCAGAAAGCAACAAGCATTTTAATAAGTTAGATGAAGCATACAGAAAGCTGACCTAGAATGTTGAATGTCAACAAGAAAGTTCGAAGTTCTGCACAAATTCACTTCCATAAATATCGCCAAATTTAACGGACGTACCATTTTGTAGAATAGACACAGGGAACTGGTCTGATGGGTAACTGGTAAGCCACAACCGAAAGTTTTCATGCGTCTCTTCTGGCCGGATGACTTCCTCACAGATCTTCTCAAGTTTGGGCATCCAGCTGGTTGCCAAGTGACAGTTCTGTAACACAACCCAAGTTCCATCCTTGATAGCCTTCTCAATCATCTTAGCTGCGATTGGTCCCTGTAATATAGAGATTGATGGTTCTCTGATTGATTGAGTGATTGAATAAGTGACTGACTTTTCTACCAACTAAATGATTGATGGATTGACAGAGTAACTAAAGTGCCAAAAGTAAAACAAACACATGAAATCACTAATAACGAGTGGAATGCTCTGTAGTACTGTCAAGTCAAATCAAAAGTTCACAGACACATAAAGATTTGTACGGTAAGTGAACGGAGAACAAACCCTATGTCGCCAGTAACTTACATATATTAATTCTTATGACCATCAGTAAATAAAACAGTGCCTGTTGATATTCGCTTTTCTTGGTATCACTTTCTTTAAACAAATGCAATAAAACCATTCTTCACTGGCTTTTGATATAAAGTGAAAGTTCATCCAAAAACCACCATGATCCATTAATCAAATTCGTTACATGAAAAAATTAGCGGAAACTAAAGGCCTGTACAGTGTCTTACATAATTTATCAGTCAACAATGAGTCAACAATGAGTCTCTTAGAAGTGGTATGTATATTTACCTGTCCTTGTCCTAGAGATATGGTCTGAACCTCTCCCTTTGCCTGACTGAAACCCTTGTCTTCAGCAAACTTCAGCAGAGCTGCCATAGGATCTGCACCAGGGGAAAGCACAAAAATAAGGGGCGCACAGCAATTAGAGTCCGCAAACGATCCTGGCAAGTCAAATGTTGGTGGTTCTATGTATGTCTGACCTAAATTATTGATTATGAATTCCTGGATGGATGGCACCATCTTGTCTGGTCGGAAGCATCTTAATACCACCATTTTATCCATGCCTTGTAGCAGATCAAAAGGACTGGGGTATTTTTCATTTTGGGGTGAAGTTGAGTCATAGACTCGCTTCCATTGATTTACGTTGTCATTCACATCTGAAAGGTAAAAATAAAAAACATGTATGTTGAGGTCATGTTTTTTTTTTAAAATGCACACAAATAATAGAACAATACAGGAAATAGAACCGTTTGATATATATGTGAGGTTGTGAGTCTTTTGTTCTGAAGACATAAATTCCTTAGTGTAATGTAACAAAATTCCTTCCTGACTTAAAAAAGAAACATTGTTGAGATATGGGAACAGCTAAGGTTTTTCTGTTGTTAGAAGATTAGACATTACCCAGTGCAAATGATAATCAGCCTGCACATCTAGGCACCCTGATCATGATCTGCACTTTTTAATATACAACATATTCAATCAATGAACTTTAACTCAACCCCCCCCCCCATTTCAACAATTAATGGCACCAGTCACAAATCAATGAATGGCAAGTCTATTTCAGAAATTTAGCAGAACATGGGTTAATATGAACGTCATGAATATCCTGAATTTAAATCAATCTGTTACTTTTTACTTATTCAGTATGAAAGAACTAAAGCAAAAATGAGTAAGTTCCACAGAAAAGTAAAACAACTTACGGTCAAAAATGCCTTTGAGTCCTTGTAAACTGTTTGATCTAACAATTTCTCCCCATGCTTTCTCACTCAGCCACTCTGGGGCTGGGTTAGGGTGGGGATTCTCCAAGGCCACACCTCCCGTCAGAAGGAATCTCCAGACATCCTCATCGACACGACCTCTGCAATTTATTGTATGACATCTTTTAAATTGTGAATAAATGCAAAGAGCCTCTCACACAAAATACCTGTAAATCATATTTCAAGCAAACACAAAATACTTATAAAGCATATTTAACTGCATCAAATGAAACGACTAAAGTCTACTTTTTGAACTTTAGTTTCAGATTTCCAAGTCACTTTTTCAATCCATTCTTCATGCAGTCACCAATATTTAAAGTTGTTATACCATTACATAATAGAGATCTGTTACAACTCCTTTATGCCAGAGATATTTTATACATTAAATAATTATATATACCAGTATTTATTTTAACTTAATCATATGATTTTTCATCTAAATGAAGTAAAAGTATGCCTAAATCATGACAAAGTGATGACTTTTTATATAAAAATGACTCTTGTAATTTCTACAAAAATATATTTTCTTTATAGTATCATCAGTCTACTGTTGATATAGCATTAACTTTCTGGTTGATCAAGCTAAATATGTCCTCTTTCACAGCAGGAGTTTTTAAGGGTTATTTAATGGAAAACAATGATTGTGTAAGGTTCAAATGCCTCATCTAGCTGTATACATGATGGTTACTACCCATTCACCAATCATTGCAAGGATAATCCTTCTGTCACATGACGGAGGTAACAGGAAAAGAGAGGTAACTTCATATGCATACATATACAGAAGCAGGTGTAGACATTTTCTGTACACAGTTTAAATGTATTTCTCATTTAAAATTAGCCTAAAGTTAGTGATATATCAGCTTCATTGAAACTGACATATCTGGCATCCTTTGAGACCACTAGGTCATGACGGTCAAAGTAGGTTGCAACAAAGTGCAGAATTCCTAGTATACATGTTATGATTTTATGTTATATAATTTAACAAGTGCATTTTTTACAGCAAAAAGTTTTGTTACTAAATGGAAATCTACAAATGCTGTAAACATAAATTGTGTTGAAATAAACTTGTCCAATAATCTGAACTTACAGGAGTAGGGAAAACCTACATCCACCAGTGCAAGTACATACATTTATATGAAATCTGCAATTTCTTTCGGAAGTGTATAATACATGCATAGTTTTGAAAGGAAATACTAAATTTACTGGGTAACCATGAGAGCATCAACTCAATATTCATAGAAGCAACTAGTATTCATGAAAGGATTTGCTAAATTCCATGGAAGCATCTATTGAGTATCAATAGAAGTATCTACTCACTACCTGTTTATGCTCCTGTTAAGTATTCATAGAATATCTACTGAGTATCCATGGAATAATCTATTCCATGTCAATGGAATGAATTATCAAGTATCCATGAATGTATCTACTCACTATCCATGGAAGCAGCTACAAGTATTGACAGAACTACTGAGTATCCATGGAAAAATCTATTCCCAGTCCATGGAAGAATCTATCACGTTTTCACAGAAACATCTAGAGTATCCATGAATGTTTCTACTCATTTAGTCCATGGAAGCAGCTACTAGTACTCACAGAAGCATCTACTGAGTATCCATGGGAACATTTACCCAATATCCATAATAATTTGTTCATTGTCTATAGAAACGTTTACTCACAGTCCATGGAAGTACATACTAATTATTTATTGAAGCATCTAGTGAGTATTCATTGAAACATCTATTCAGTGTCTACAGATGCATCTATTCAGTATTCATGAAAGTATAAATTCACTCCCATGGAAAGACCTAAAGACATATCCAGGGAAGCATCTACTGAGTTTCCATGAAAGCATCTTCATGCATATTAAGCTTGAAGAGCCTACATACTAAAAGAAGATTTCCATGGAAACTTTTAAGATCTTAAAGGTCCATTACCAAGACCAAATCGAATTTTCTTTAAAAACTGGAATTGTAACTGGCGTCTTCTCAGAAGGGAAATTTGACATACTGCATTGAATGTGACCATATTATGTAGAAAATTTGAGTTCAATATAAGAATTAATAAATTATATTTTGCCTTCTCAAAAACGAAAGTATATAGGCTTTCCAGTTTTCAAATATTCTTTGTAATTTTCCAGAAGTCTCACAGAAAGAGGTTGTAAATAGGCCTTACATGAATAAGCATGCCTATTTTGAATTATAGTTGAAAGAACTTTTCTTCCAATTATGTGCAACATATATCTCTGACTGTTTACAACATGCAATAAAGTGAAAGTAGGACAAAAAGACCACCCAGGTCAATCTAAGGAAATACAAAAACATTCACTCGTTTTTCTGCAGCAGTATTTCAAACAGGTAAATACTCCACAGCTATTGTAAATTTAGAAGCCAGTTTCAAACTGTATTTCCCTGTTTAATTCCAGATTTAAAAGAAAATTTGATTTCAACCAGGCCTTAGTAATGGACCTATAAAGCATCTATAAAGTGTACATTTGAAAAAATGTAACTGCGAACAAACCACACTTGTTTTATTTACAAGTATCTAATAGGAGCTCAAGGAAGCAAGAAGCATCTATTACAAGATAAAGGATGCTATCAGATAAATACGTAGATTAGAACAAACATTTTAAGAGTCTGGTTAGATAGCTTTTGATAATAATGTTTTACTTCATTCTCAATCTCTACAATGGCAGCCATTCTTTTGGCAATGTACAATTTCCTGACAGCATCCTTTACATACTAAGCTGTCTAGCAAGATTCAATCAATGACATAATATATGTCTGTGACATAGGTTTGTCTAGATTATGATCCAGACAGTATCCTGTGCAGACTGAAGCAGTGAGATCTAAGTATCTATCATGTTGTCATGTATCTAATTTCATCTAGGTTATGTTCCAGATAGCATCCTGTGCAGGCTAAGCTGTGAGATCTAAGTATGTGTAATATTTCCATAAATCTAATTTAATCTAGATTATTATTATCATATTTGTTTGATGTTAACTTACGCTGCTGGGTTGTTTCTAGGTTAGAAAGTGAGAACCGTGAATGTTACATAATATGAAAATGCTACTGATTTATGTCTTTCATAGCTCATTTACTGGCCTCTTCCATTTCAGCATGTTGCATTATAGCATAAATTTATATGTACTATAAGCTCCCAGTCAAATTTTATTTCTTATATTAATTTCAGCAAAGTACAAGTTTTGGTAGGAAAACAATTGTCTGCAAAAAGACATAAAACAGATTCAGTTATTATACTGTATTAGTTTCCTCACAGAAGCAAAATGTATGTTGAAAGCAAATAAGACTCTTTGAAATATCCACACTGGACAAGAGACCATGGCATTTCTGTCTGGTCTATTAAGCATTTTCAACAAGCAAATATCTGCAAAACTATCCATTTGTAGACTTCTAAAACTAGAAGTCTGAACTTGTGCAACTGCACATCAAAGCAAAAAATTTGTTTACCCTTCCCCTTTTACGGAAAATCTAGAAAAACAAAATACCATTTTTTATCGTCTATGTTTCAAGTGCAAACCTATACATATAAACAACTTCTTCTCATACCCAGGTGCCAATATACTCACCCCGCCCTTCTTACTCTGTACAAAACATCATACATTGTTATTTCTTTCAACACAACTACCCATTGCAAGCATAATTAAGTCTTTTTGTTTAAATCTGTATACTAACTAGGTAACATAACATTGTAAGTAGTATTTTAGTATTCAAACAAGTGGGCCTGTGTTAAGTATTTACTGGTATGTGCACACTGTGAAGATCTATGTGACTAAAGTTAATCTGCAATCAAATGAGTAAGCATCAGAAATTAATTAATCTATCTGTACTTCAGTACTCACTCTCACACAACAAGTTCTAAAATTTCATTTATTAGTACAACAGTTTACTGCAGATATAGGTCATGAGTAAATCTGAGCCCAGCTGTGGAAAAACAGACCTCTGAATCCTGTGAACATGGATAAGACAGTATATGGGCCATGGCTGATCTGAATCCCAGCCGAATCTCATTCTCATGGAACTTTAGTGTTATTTTAGTAAAAGTATTACAGTTTTGTTCCTTAGCAATAAACTAAGGTTGGTCTGTATTTATTCTGCCTGAGAAGGCTGAGGAATTGGTTTGCCCACAGCCCGGCTCAATGACTGTTAACATTAATTACAAGAACACCTCTGATGTAAATGTAAAACCACCTAGACAACACACTGATGGCAGACATATAATTACTTCGTATCTGTTTTTAAAAATAATTTTAACGACCAACACTGACAACAGTTTCAGATACTCAGTGTGAAATCTGTGATTTATTTTGTGAACATTTACGTAAGAACTACAACTTGGTTGTTATTAATATTTTGTTACAAACTCCATACATTATAAGCTTAACCTGTTATAGACTAAACCTGATATAAACTTAACAGGTTATAAACTTGCATTGTTAGACTTAACTTGTTATCGACACACTGATAAGACAGTACAATGACAGATTACTTACTGTCCCTTCAGGATGTTCACACACAGGATGAAGGAGAACAATAACTTGTCTTTCTCAAACAGGGAGCGGCATACATTCTTGTATATACTATTGGTAAAATGGTCATTCAGGTTGAAGATTCTCTCCTCCAGTTCTTCTGAAGGCTGGCTGTTCATAATGGACTGAAATTGAGATTTTACGATATATATATAGCTGTGTTTCTCCAATGAAAGAGAATTCAAAAACTCATGCACTCATTGAGTATATAGTAACTTGCTATCTAACTGGAAACTCATACATTAAAACAACGAATGACATTCACTCCATCCATTACACCAATATCACATCATAGGAAAGATTAATTTGAAATTTCTCTAGTACCGTCATAACATCTATTTACCCTTTATTGTATTTCCTATAGATTTCACATTCAGGATGACAAAAATTATAGCTCTACCAGCTTACACAGTCACAAGTGTTTTCAACAAATTAAACAGTGACTCTATGAATATTGCAACCGAATTTAAGTCTATTTTTTGTATCCCAAAGTTTTATCTCTTGGTATAGAATACCGCTGTATTGCTATCTAAAGACACAGCATATTTTAAAGCAGTGACTTGACAACTCCATATACATGTACGACAAACACCTTTGAGCCATTTAAATTTGTTTCTCATATCCATGATATGTTATATCCATATAGTATTTCATATTAAAAGAAGAAGGAACAAGAGCTGTCAGTAGGACAGCGTGCTCGACTTTTTTAGTGCTTGCCAATAAAACAAAACTTTGACAGTTAAGGGCACACAAGACTTTAACTAGGAATTTATAAGTACAAATCAAGAAGAGTTATCTTCTTTTGCTTACAGATAGGTCTTACGATGGTACGTAAGTACTCCAACTTTCAAAGTAATATCTCAAATGGTTAAGTTAACAAGTGGACAAGAAAAGAAAATTTTAACTGAGTTTCTAAGTCAAAAAGGGCCATAATTCAAATAAAATCCTTGACAGAATTACATTCTCCTGCCCATGTTTGGGAATCATGATGGTAAACAAGTATTCCAACTTTCAAATTAATATCTCAAACAGTTCAGTCAAAAAGTGGACTGGTACGAGAAAACTAACCAAGATTCTAAGTCGATAAATGGCCTAATTTTTAAAACAAATCCCTGACAGAGTTACCTTCTCTTGCGTACAGATGGGGGTAATGATGTGAAATAGCATTAAAAGTTTCAAAGCAATATCTCAAAGGGTTAAGGCAATAAGTGGATTTTACCCATATTCAATGTATTTTCTAAGTCAAAAAGGGGGCATAATTCTGTCAAAAACCTTGACAGAGTTATGTCCTCTTGTCTGTTGATGAAGGTCGTGATGGTAAACAAGTATGGTTAGTTTCAAAGCAATACCTCCAATGGTTTTGAAATAAAGTGAGGTGGTACGAAAAACTTAACCAAGCTCAATACACTTTCTAAGTAAAAAAAGGGCCATAATTCTGTCAAAAACCTTGACAGAGTTATGTACTCTTGTCTGTACATGGAGGTTATGATGGTAAACAAGTATGGAAAGTTTCAAAGCCATACCTCTTATACTTTTGAAATTAAGTGGGGTGGTACGAAAAACTTAACCAAGGTGTGACGCCAACGCCGACGCCGACACCGACGCCGACGCCGACGCCGGGGCGAGTAGGATAGCTCCCCTTTTCATAGAAAAGTCGAGCTAAAAAATCGGACTAAGAAAATTTGTTCTTTATATCCAATATTTAGCTAAATCAGGAGTCGTTATTATAGAGAGTTTACGGTACTATATAATTACCTGTAGGTACAGGTTGATAAACCATGTCAGGGAATACTGGTACATAGGCTCAATGTTAGCCAGATCAGATATACAGAAAAACAGTATAGAGGAGTGTACGGCGACTGGTTTGTAGCCGTTCCTTGTCTCATCAATCATATGCTCCGTTTGCTCGGCAATCTCTTGTTTCGCCGCAATCTCCTGTGACAGTACCTTTGATGATGACAGTATCTTAATGGCTGTCTCGTCCTCAAGAATGTTGCCCTAGAAAATAAATGCGCAAATTATCACTAAGCATAGAATTCTACAATAAATGTAAGTCAGCATAAACACATTTCAAGCAAAAGTGAGACAACGACACTTTATCAGTGTTTTGGTTATCTCTTTGTATAAAACGTAAGTTGTATAAAATCAAAATAAATTCTTCCCACACTGCATCATCTGGTTGTAAAATACTTCAATGTAAATGTAAATTTACGGGTACTACTACATGTAGTAATGTATCGTGACAACTTATGTATTCTGACAGCTTACTTGTGATGTTGACAAGACTTCAAGAATTTTGTCCTCAATTTCTTTCAGTTGTTTCTGGTTAGCAGCACTTTCAAGAATCAACTCATTCTTTTTCTCCTCGAGTTCGGGCTTCTCCTTGGCTGCTACAATACCCAGCAGCTGGTCCTCTAGACCTTGAGGTGTGATCATGAAGTTCACTACACAAACCTGTAAATATCAAAATATGGAAAAGCTTACACAGGAAATATTCGTTCTTGCTATCAGGTTTTACGATTTTTACAAGCACTCTCAGGACTATTACAACTGCAAATAGCTTACCATCATCTCTGTGATCTACCAGTACTTTTAAACGAAAGCTATAGTATATAGTCAGGGTTTAAACCTATGACCCTCCAAAAGTGTAAGCTTACAGTTCTATGCAAGTCTTACCAACTTGACCACAGTTCTATATTAAATATAAATTGTAACAATTTGAAGCAATTTTTTTCATCAATGATAAGGCAGGTTTCATGTATTGTGCTTATAACTCACCTTGACAGCGACCTCTGGTAGATAATGAGGATTCCTCAGTCTGGTTGTGATGTATAGTTTAAAGTCTGGAGAGAACTCTATTACATTGTCTCCAAGCTTGATATAGTCCACACCCTGCTGTCTGAATGTCAACTTCTGTAACACAGGCTCCAGGATTGGATCAAGTTCTTCACCGACATTTTCTATCAGAATTGGGGAACCAAACTGAATAGCATTTTCCAGTGATCTTAGGTAGTTTGCATCAGAAAGTTTCAACACACCAAGTTTGTTTTGTCGCTCCAGATTTTTCACCCACTTATTGGCCTGCCCCTGGGGATCAATCATCAGGGGCCATCTACGCGAGTTGAATACAACAATACCATTGTCTACACTGAAGTTGTCCACAGGCAGACCAGCAATGTTCCAGGCTCGGATCTTTACAGGATCTCCTAGAGTCTGATTCAAAGAAAATACGCTGGAGCATGGGATTTCCTTCTTCTTGGACTCTTCCAACCATTCTTGGGTAACATCCTGAAATCAACAAAAAAACCTTGATTTACGCTACTAAACTGGAATATTTTACAGAAAAATGAGCAAACATTTACAAAGCTGATCATGGACAACTAACTATCTGACTGACTAGTTTCACAGAATGACCGACTGGCATCACATTTGATAGGAGTATCAACCTGGCCATGTTCCTGGCATTCTTGCAAGAAATAGTTTTCAGTAAGAAACCCACACACACAAAACTTAAAAAGATGAAGGACCAAATATACAATCATAGTGTTGAAAAGAATGTTCTGGTAGGGAACTGAACTCACTTTTATTATAAAGACCTCCAGGATAGCCAAGTATAGCATGATTATTAGTACAGAATGAGACAAATCTAAATAAAGCGTTTGCACTCACACTTCTGAAGTCAACTGTAAAGGCTCCAAGGTAAGCTACGACACCAGATGACAGCAACACATCTCCTGTGATATTTGTGTACTTTTCTCCAAGACTCTTGGCAGCAAGTGTCCATCTGTCCTTCTCTCCACCAAGTCCACCAATCAGTTTCTCTGCTCTGTCAAGTTTCTTTGAACAAAGTTCAATGTTATCTTCCAACTCTTTCTTCTTCTTTGTCATTGTTTCAAACTCATCATTCAGTGCTTGTAACTTATCTGTGACCTAAAAGATATATTAAATGTATATGCATTATGTATGTTAGAACTTAAGTTACCCTTATATATTAAATTTATTGCAAGACGAATGCGGCAAAACAACAAAACCAGGTCTTTAACATTATAACTAGTGAGACCACCCAATGACTTACCTCAATCTAATAACCAGGACTTTTGTTTACGAAATTTTTGCTGATCTGTTTTTTTTTCTTTTTTTCTCAACTACTGTAAGGATTAAGAGGTAGGACTTTCCACTGTGTGACTCATTTGATACCAACTTACCTCTTTCAGCTGTGCACGTTTCTCATTCAGTTTATCCATTTGTACGGCAAGTTCGGACTCAGCTCCTGCCAACTTGATCTTCTTTGGTGCGACAACTTTAGCCACCTTGTCATAGATGTCCATGGCCTTCACCCAGCGACACAGACCCTCACAGGCTGTCGAGGCATTCTTGATGACAACTGGGTCAAACTCAGGATTTGGAATGTACCTGTATCACAATACACAGCAATTATTATAATAAATGGAATATACATACTTTCCCCAATAATGTTTTACAATTATACCTTTATTGTGTATAACTGTTTCAGTATTTAAATAA
This sequence comes from Saxidomus purpurata, assembly GCA_022818135.1. NCBI lineage: Eukaryota > Metazoa > Mollusca > Bivalvia > Venerida > Veneridae > Saxidomus > Saxidomus purpurata. The sequence continues at coordinate 18,041,522 of JAFMSR010000002.1, read as the reverse complement.
TAACTTATAAGCAATGGGGAATATAAGGAACTGTCAAGATTCTTGAGTGTCATTGGAACTCTTGTATCAATAAATTATTTCCCCTTGGAAAAAGCTAGACTAAGTTTATGACCTTATTAAATTATACATGTTGTATTTCTATGGATATTTTGCCAACTTAAAATTAAGCATTATCTCTGCTTTTCTGATTTTATCTTTGCGTTTCAAACTTGCAATATTGTAAGCAAAATGACCACCACTACAAAATGTAATAAATGAAGACTGAATGCTCCACCATTATCAGTACTTTATAAAGTTTGTTAAAGTTCTGATCACAGCTCTGTAGACTATACTATACACTTACTTTTCTCGAATTCTCTTAATCACAGGGGGTGCAATGTTATCTTTGTCATAAGCTTTCAGCTTATCCAGAAACTTCAGGTCTCCGAGAAGCTTCTGGGACGTGCCCCAGAAATCTTCAATCATTTTTCCAGACCCGGAGGGGTCAGGCTTCCTATCGGGCTTAAAACCCAACATGACACAGATAGACTCCATCACAAGTTTCACCACTGCTGGTGGATTCTGAAATATTCATTAAGAACATATTGTCTTCATGAACAAAGCAAGTAGATAGAAAATTTATTGTAAGGAATACTGAATATTTAAAACCGTCACGTCACTTGGTGAAGTATATGACTGTACATAGTCTATCTGTAGATGTCTGTGCAACTGCTACTCCCAGCACCAAAAACTAGTCTCTAGATGTTAAAAACAGTTTTTAAATAAAGTGACATTCTTAACTACAATCTTTCTCTAGGTGTTAAATACTTTTTTAATTTTATTTTTTTTCATCACAGTCTAATTTTACGGAATCTGTGAAAAAATCCAACTGTATTCAATTTGTTGGTTACATTGAACATAAGTAGAGTCATAGCCACTTGTCAAATAAGTTAATATGCTTACCTTCATAGACTTGACTAGAGTGATATCAGCGGGTTTGAGTGTGTTTAGAGCCTGTATGGCAGCCTCGAGAGCTGGAATGGCTTCAGCAAGGTCACTTTCACACTCATCTTTAATGGCCTGAGCAGCGGCTGCAGCCTCGTTAGCAATAGCTTCATCTGCCGCTACAACCTAGCATAATAACACAAACATGTATATCCGAGTCCTACATGTAGATCTAGACTTTACATATACATTTAGGTCTTGAAATAATGCTAGAAAGTTCTATGTAACTTCCTTTTTATTCCAAATATGTTTAAGCTACAGTGACTGCACTTTGTGTTAAAACACAGATATATATCATAATTATAATATTTATGTAAGAGTAAAAGGTATCTCGTTAACCCTCAATCAATGGGGCTATACCAGTTCCAGTAAAAGTGACTTTATGTTTGCTGGTGCTTTCTCTAAAATGACGCCTATCAAACAAAACAAAAACAATTTTGTGTTCTGGCCTTACCTCTTTTTTAGCTTCAACTTCAACTGTGTCTTGTTCAATTTTGATCATAAGCCTGTCTGTTTCGGCTGATGTTTTAATCAGTTCAGGCTGTAAGTCTCTCAGCTCCTGCTGCATTACCGACACCTGTGAGGCAGCAAACTCGAGTTTCTCCAGCCCGGTTAGGTACCGGTTTCTCATTAACATGATGGCATCACGCTTTATCCCCAGCAGTTTTTTAAATGTGAGAATCAGTTCTAAGTAGGATGTGGGTGTTACATAGTTATGGCGGCGTAACATATCAAAGAATCTAAAACAGAATACAATTGAATTACTGCCCTCTTGAAACATACTCATACCAATATTGTTTCTCTCCTTAATGTGTAATAAAATTAAAAGCATTATTTTCAAGAATGCCATTCCTTACTGCAACTTTATTCATTTACAAAATATTTCACAGATTCTCTTAGTATCAATATTTACCATATTTGAATTGTTAAATATCCTTAATTTTCTTAATTTTTTGAGAAAGAAAGAAAGAAGGAACAAACCTGTCAGACAGTGTGAAGACACTCTCGTGGAACACTTTACACATACTGACCACACCTAATCTGATATTATCTTCAAGTTCTACATCTTCCAGGAACTTGTTAGCTACCATCTCCAGAGCGTCTGAAGGCCATGTCTGAAATACAGGATGTCAAACTGATCATATTCAATTTGATGGATATCATATCAGACATACAGCTTCTCTTGTTTGTCACCTCTCAGATATCACGTCAAACAGACATCTTGTCTTGTTGGTCACATTTTCTCAGATACCACATTAGATATACAGCTTGTGTTGTTGGTCACACTTTGTCCGATATCATGTAAAACATACAGTTTGTCTTGTTGGGTCAAACTTAATCACCTAGTATGTCAGACATACAGCTTGCCTTTTTGGTCACTTTGTCAGGTATCATATCAGACATACAGCTTGTCTTGTTGGTAACACTTTTTCACATATGTCAGGAATACAGCTTGTTATTGTTGACATTTTGTTGGATATCATGTCATAAAATGAAGCGAATTCTGAAACTGTTGTTAAATGCATAATAACATATAAATAATAAGCAATTACCTGGAACCAGTCAATGGTACAGCAGTTGATAAGTGAGGGGAACATTCTCAGCCTGTTTCTAAATGCATCTCCGATTGGACTCATAGCTAACACAACATGCAGGTTCTGCCGCACACGGTCTATGAAGTAATTGTACATAGCAAGTGGAGTAGCCTCCATCTTCTTACCCTGGAAACAAATCAAATAACAACAATGTACTCAATAGTTGTATAATACCAAACGTTACGACACCAAGATTTCTTCTCTGAATTGTCGGGAAATGCCGCCATCACAATTAGTATCTGCTTCAATCTAAAAGGCAAGCTTAATAAAATGTATTACATCTAAACAAACTGTTAAACTAAAGACAAGGTATCAATGGATTTTTAAAGAAAAAATGTTTAAAAATGTCTCAACATTACAAATATTTATGCACAAAGGTCTGATAATGACAATTCTTTGTTCATGTTTTAGTATATACGTCTGTGTTTCAGTAGGAGTCATTTCAAAAACAACTATTTGTACAGAAAATCTTAGTTGCTTCTTTGTAACAGAATCTACTTTTCTGTCATAAACAAATACATAATGTATTTTCTATTCATGAACTTTTTAAAAATTCTATATATACATGTAGCTGCATAAAAATACAGTATCTATATAAGAAAAAAACAAAGAAATAAAAGTACTGGAATGGTGGGCACAAAGCAATCTGGGATTGTCTCCACAGTGATTGTATCATACATGTATGTGATATTTTGTTGCTCTGTACCCACACATTGACAAACAAGTTCAAAACTTCCATGTCCACGTTCACAAATTGATACTGACAATAAATACACTTAGCAACAGTGTTTATATATCACCAAACAACACTGTTTTGTTATTGAAATAAAAATGGAGCCTTAATATATACGCTCCATGTACGTACAAATGATCTTAATTATAGCAAGTGTTATTAATGAGCCTAATCATACAACGAATCTGAATATAGTAATCAAGCTGTACTTAACAAACCTTTGCCTAAATCACCAATTTCAAAACTTCTTTCCACTGTGATAGTTAACTTTAATGTCAAACATTTGGTCTACTGAAATCACAGCATCCCTTTACAGGCTTTTTCATGATTGCATTTTCAACAGACTTGTTACGCAAGTCACATGCTCTGGACTGGTCATGTGACATAGAACAGTGATGTAAAGTGTAGAGGTTACAAAATTCAATGCAAAAAGTATGTGCCAAGATACAGAATAATCTCCTAGATATGCTCACAAATACGGTGAGAATAAAAATTTGGAATACTTCACATGATATTAATTTCAAGAGAATTTAATGATCATTTGATTGATTTACGAACATATCATCAGTTAATGGACCTGTTTGTTTGTGTAAGTAGCCTGTTTGTTTTTGTAACTATCCTGTTTGTTCATGTAGCTATCATGGTATCTTTGTGAGCTTACCTGACTGTATACATTTCACACAACATAAAACTTACTGTGTCTTCACAACTGTGTCATATTTTACACAAACAAACAGACCCAATGATTTTTAAGAACAGCTTGAATGTGTGGCTTCCATCATGCAGAAATATAATCACGTGTAACAATACAGACACCCCATCTAATAATCACCCCAGCATAAAATTCACTCTCATAAGAGTAAACATTTGATGCTTCATTGCTAGTCTGAGGACTAGGTGTACGCTGACCTCCGTCTGCTGACAATGCACGACCATCTGCACTTCCTTTCTTTTCATTCTTGATGTAACAAATACAATATTTTAAGCTATAATATCTACCAGTTAAAAAGCATAGCTCAATTTACATGTACATATGAATAAAAACAATTTTCTTTAAAGTATTAGCATAAAAAACATATTCACAGCCCTTGATACTGAATTAACACTGAAAATGAAAATAAATTTCCAGTGTAAAGAGGTGACAAACTATACATAGAAGTACAAAGCTTTTGCAAAGCTGTATTTACATTTATTTACTTAGAATAGATAACATTTATTTACTGAAAAAATGCTTAAATGAACAATTATGCTTACAAAATGTACGAGGGAAAATTTGGGGAAAAAATGACAGGAATTTCTTACAGTCTAAAGACTTATCTATTTAACAGTAAAAACGCCCATATGAATTATTGGGCTTACGAAAATTTGCAACCTCATGACATAAACATTTCCCGAGTCATTATTATCACCATTATAATTGTATCTATTGCTTATAGTATTATTAAGACTTATAAAAAAATGTTAAACAGTAGTATTATTAAGACTTATAAAACAAGAGCTGTCAGTAGGACAGCGCACTCGACTTTTTAGTGCTTGCCTATAAAACAAAACTTTGACAGTTAAGGGCACACAAGATTTTAACTAGGAATTTCTAAGTACAAATAAAGAAACATTTTCACAGAGTTATCTTCTCTTGCTTACAGATAGGTGACATGATGGTACATAAGTACTCCAACTTTCAAAGTAATATCTCAAATGGTTAAGTCAACAAGTGGACAAGAATGAAAATTTTAACTGAGTTTCTAAGTCAAAAAGGGCCATAATTCAAATAAAATCCTTGACAGAACTACCTTCTCCTGCCCATGTTTTGGGATCATGATTGTAAACAAGTATTCCAACTTTCAAATTAATATCTCAAACAGTTTAGTCAAAAAGTGGACTGGTACGAAAAACTTAACCAAGATTCTAAGTCAATAAAGGGCCTTAATTTTTAAAACAAATCCCTGACAGAGTTACCTTCTCTTGCCTACAGATGGGGGTAATGATGTTAACATGCATTCAAAGTTTCACAGCAATATCTCAAAGGTTTAAGGCAGTAAGTGGATTTTACCCATATTCAATGTATTTTCTAAGTAAAAAAGGGGCATAAATCTGTCAAAAACTTTGACAGAGTTATGAACTCTTGTCTGTTGATGTAGGTCATGATGGTTAACAAGTATGGTTAGTTTCAAAGCAATACCTCCAATGGTTTTGAAATAAAGTGAGGTGGTACGAAAAACTTAACCAAGCTCAATACACTTTCTAAGTCAAAAAAAAGGGCCATAATTCTGTCAAAAACCTTAACAGAGTTATGTACTCTTGTCTGTAGATGGAGGTTATGATGGTAAACAAGTATGGTAAGTTTCAAAGCCATACCTCTAATACTTTTGAAATAAAGTGGGGGTGGTATGAAAAACTTAACCAAGGTGTGACACCAACGCCGACGTTGACACTGACGCCGACGCCAAGGCGAGTAGGATAGCTCCACTTTTCTTTGAAAAGTCGAGCTAAAAAATGTTAAACAGTGATATGGGGAAACAATGGCAGATTTAAACAACACTGAATGTAACAAAATAAACCAACCACTTTTGCCATATAAGCCTGAAAGAGCCCAAACAAATTATTTCAGTCCTGAATAATAATTCAACCAAGCTTAAATCTGTACAATCTAAACCTCAACTGAAGCTGGAATTCTTGCAACTATGCCAAAAATAAGAAAACCATCTAAGGGAGATAACACTGTTAAAACTGATTTTTTTGATATACATATGTAAAGTAATGCTTCAATTTTCAGAATTCTTTTGAAGTTGCTACTGCAATGAAGTGAATTGTTTGATGTATAAATGGTGTATTTTGTCATCTGAAAAGAGTTTTAGCATTACACAAAGTTAAAATGCCAATGAATACTGAATGATTATCCATTCACCTGCACTGAAATTAAAGTGGTACAGGAACTGCCTGTAAAACATATATAAATGTACTAGAGGTAAAAAACCACCTTCAGGTCAGCACAAGCAGTAAAACATGCATTCCCTTTTTATACCTGCACTTCAAAAATGAAATGGATGGATAAAAACTGATTATAGGAGTTAATGTTTATGTCTAGTTAGAAAGTTTGACATCAAACGTCTTATAGAAGAATACATGTTAACTGTCGTGTTACATAAAAAATGTATGAAAAAGCTAATACACATGTCAGTGAAAAGCTGAAATAAAAAAGTTGTTATCTTTAAAACTGACAATAATGTATTATGCAATAGGTCAAAGTCGACAATGTGAACTGCATGTCTACTTCTTATGTTACATGTTTTTTCTTTGTTAAACTCTACCCTGTACTCTGAGGACAACTTCACAGTATTCTGCTGAACAAATTTTTCCTTTCAATTTTAAGAATTTAACAAAGCTGTCACAAATGGTAGCATTACCTCTTGTCTGGCAACTGCCTGCATCTTTTCAGTAAGTTCAGCTTTCTCATCCTGGGCAAACAGGTTTGGTACATCGCCTGTATTCAGGATCATACTTATGTCCTCCATAAATGATTCATCTTTAATCTGGGTGTCCGCAAACAGGAACACAGTCGGTTTGCCTTCACTACCGGTTTTCAAGAACAGCTGTAAGGTATTTTAAATAAACATCATGTATATTAGAACTTACATTCAGTACACAGTCTACCAATCTTTAATTTTCCATGTTTGCTTAACTGTTGTCATTAACATACAACATTACTTTTTTGTACTTGATCATGTGTTGTTGTTGTACGAGTTTTACGCCTGTTCCAACCGTATTTTGGTCATTTGAACAGTTGGGCAGTTTACCTAACAATCTTTGCTGGGAAGAACCAGTATTAGACTCCTATCCTCCAAAAGAAACTGCCAACATTCTCACATAAAGAGACATGGTTAGTAGTAGGACTCGAATCCATGACCTTCAATCTATGAGAGGTTACAGTGATTTTAAGTCAACAACTCTAACCACTCAACCACGGAGGCCGATAGATCATAATGTGCAAAGACTTGACTGAATAAATATCATTTACTTCTGTAAATGTCAAATGCACGTATCTTCAATTAAGCATGCAGGCCACACACACTGCCTTTTTAAAGTTACACATTTCATGTTTCCCAAAATAATACCAAACTATGATACAAATACATCAGTATAAAGTGTCAAACCTTTTTGATGTCCTCCCTCCATTCTGCTGCCGTGTAGTTTCTGGTTATCTCAATAACAAACAGCTCATAATCAGCCATAAAAGCTGCAAGTTTCGCAGCACTCTGTCTACCACTACCACCAATACCTGGAGATCATACCATAACATTAAGTCTGAGCATAATGTAGCATGTAACAAAGTTTATAACAGTTCTGTTTAGACAACTGTCTGTTGTACACTTAAATGTATGTATTCTATTAATTCATAATTGTGTAATATATCTACAATTCTGAAAATGGACCATTCCACAAGACTGTCTCCGCTAATTCAACTACACATACAGTTTTGGAAACACACTATGCAAAACTAGATGTTTAAGCTTGCAAATCAGTGTAGATCATGATCAGTGTGTGTGTGTCAGCATTTTTTGTCTTTCTGAAGCACAACTATTCCCTTATCTACTGCGGAATTCATGTGTGACACCTTAGCAACTGTATTTACATTAAGTCTCTTTCTGTATAGTAACAAACCTCAATCTACACTTGCAACACTAACAGGCCGACCAGACCAGACATACAATCATAGCGAATACATCACTCACCGACAAGGAGGGCGTGTCCATTATCCTGCAGCAGTACACGGGACACACGGGATATATGCTCAATTGCAAATTTGAACATTACTAGACGCATTGGGGCTTTGGTTATCATGTTGTACTCATCTAGATAACTAAAATAAACAACAAAGAAAATGTCTAGAATTTGCTATCTGGACTTTTAGGTCACCACAGAGAATAGATGTTTAAATATGACATCTAGGTTAAAAGCAGTATAATACTACCAAACAAAAGGAATGAATATATTAGCAGACAAGGTAAAACTGACTCTGTTTACTTATTAATATAATATACTGTCATTTAGTAACGGTTGATGTTGTAACAGATGGCTTTAGCTGTACTATTTATAACCAACCAATCAAGTAAAAGGTAAGTTTGAGAAGTAAAATTAATACTCACCCTTCCATTGCTTCAGTGAGGGACTTAAAGTCAGTCACTTCATTATAAGCCTTTGTTTCTGCCTGCATATAGTCTCCAAAGAATAAGCTGCGCACATTATCATCAATAACAGTACCACTCCGAGACAGGTGGCCCAGCACTTTGTCAATGTTTACCTTGAAATGATCCTGGCATTGTGTCTTTACAATAGAGAAGAACTGGTCTCTGAAAGTAATTCATTGAAAACTAGGTTAAGGCTGAGACATAACAAATTACTGTAATAATTAAAGACCACTTCAAAGAACTTAGAAAGCCGCCATTTTCATTCCTGTCATAACTAACTGATTCCTGTATCAATCTCAATCTACCACTTTGATTAACTACATTTTCAGTCTTACTTTGTATAGCGTAAAGCAAATGGACTGATACTGGGGATTTTTTCCTCTACCCAAAAAGCATCAGAACAAAACAAAAACAGTGTGACTTTTTGGTAAGGTTGCCTATGGCACAGAGATAATTTTCTAAACAACAAAAGATAAACTTTGTTTGTTTCTATTTCCTATCAATGCAATGATGACTTACCTATCCTCTTTATCAGTGAGACGGTCATAGAAGACTCTGTATACTTCATGTACCCACAATCTATGTAGTTTGTCTGTTTCTGACATACATGTTGCTGGTACTAATAGCACACCACGAATCACACGTGCAAAGTCACGCAAGTTAAACACGTAATGGCTCTTGGTTGGTGTAGGTAGGAAATTTTCAATAGCTTCTTTGTATACACCCATAGTAGCCTGAACCAACAGCTGAAAAGTACAATTTTTTTCTTCTTTAAAATAAAAGACTTTCAAATATTCATCAACACTTTAGGAAAGGGGAAAAAACATCATTAGTGTCTGGTACCTAGTAACACAATATAAAACATTCATCTAACTTGATCTTCAACCATTACATTCTCTCTGAAGACCTGTATTCAGGTAAATTTTAAACTTATAAAGCATCAAGCATTGCACAGTTGCTTAAGCGGCAGAGTCTTTAGCAGTTTACAACTTTTCAGCTAATCTCTCTTCTGTTGTTTCGAAATTTCTAATAGAACTATGACATTTACACAAAGATTAGCTGATTATGTGAACCTGCACATACTTTTCTTATTTAGCTCTCAAAACCAAATATTTACACGGTCTGTTACCATACCTTGCCATTCCTGACAAAAGAGCCTTCAAATCCTTTACCAAAGTGCCAATCAGTGATTGAGGTGAATATCCTTGTCATTGTCGCATCGTCAAACTCATCAATAGAGATCACATTCATGTGACGTGTGAAACGGCCAGTGATGTCATTTCTGCCACCACCTGGTGGGCCCATGGCAGCCACCAACAACTGTAATTAGACATAATAAAAAATTTGGTAAAAATATTAACCTGTTTCAATAATAAGACATGAGTATCTGTAAAAGAAAGCACCTAGAATAATTCAAGAAAGACTGTGAATTAAAAAAAATAGATGCAAGACTTCAACTTTTTTGTTTGCAGAAAAAAATCAATAGCTGAAACAGTGCTCTGATGGCTACTGACAGCTTATTATCACAATAACTGGAACATGACAGTCATGCATCACTGATATAAATATTTATATACTCAATTATAATAACAAGAGGGCCAAAATGGCCCTATATCGTTCACATGGGTACCATTGGCCATTATACAAGTTCAACAACAGGGTCGTAGAAAACGAAGTGAAAGTACAAGAACTTATAAAAGTCAATATAAAAGAGTGAACCCTGGGGTGGGACCAATTTTGAACGCAGGTGCATGCTTTGAGTAAACTTGATAAAGGGCCACCACACAATGCTACACACCACACACACCAAGTATCTAAAGTTCTACGTCTTACAGTTTCTGGGGGAAAAAAGGATTTTTTGTTTTACATTTATGTCTGTGTAATATGCGCCCCTCCCTTTTTGACCCCAGAGTCATAATTTGTGCACTCTTGATAAAGGTTCACTAGACACTACTTCAAGCAAAATATCTAAGATCTGGGCCTTGCTATTTTGAACAAGAAGATTTTAAAAGTTTTCATTTTTTATTTATTGCCATAACAACCAGGCTTCTGTATAGAATGGAATTCTTTGGGAAAGCTTTATGCAAGGAATATCTGTCTAGTTTCATCATCACTGTGGTTTCAGAGGAGAAATGGTGGACAGACGGACGGCGTACAATGGACGATGAGTGATCCTTATATCTCACCCTGACACTTTGTGCCAGGTCAGCTAACAACAGAAAAATACAGAAAATTGTAAGATAAGCACTAACCACATCAGAAAGGAAGAGTTTGGATGTATCTTTCCTGTCATACCAGTGACCATGATCCTGCCACTGTCGCAGCAATTCTATTGGAGGCTGGGCTCCGTACTTCTCCTTCTGTGGCATGTTAAGATCATCAACAAATACAACTGACTTCTTCCCCATCGGAGGGCCGAACACGCCCTTACGTCGACGGTCAAGCTTAGACATGATGATGTCCTGGGTTTGATTTGCTGACGTTCTTGCTGAGAAGTTGAGCAAGTTTGGTACATATCTACAATACACAATAACTAATACACATCTATCCACATTGCTTAGAAGGCTCAAGTACATGAAAATCAAAGCCCAAGGAAATCAAAGTACTTAGTATACATGCATAGCACATTGTGTGAATTGGTGGAATGTTTACTAGTCTGTGGTAAGGTTAATAGGCAGTCAATGCCATTTTGGACCAGTGGCAAGAAACTGTTACATAGGCTACATGTGAGTTCAACTTACTGCTTGACTGTTACATTATGCTGTGTTGTGTATTTTTTTCAAAATTGTATGTTTTTTGTTTTGCATATAGCTGTTATTTTTTTTCCACAAAAGCCATACTGTTAATACAATATAGGGTACACTATGTATTTTGTCTGCTGCAATAATCTCACAGCCAGTCTGTCTGTGTGACTGTCTGTATGGATTATATGTACGACTGCCTGCATGTGTTGTTCTTGTTGCTTTCTTGAGAGAAATATCTGAAGTGTATTTTTATAACACGAAACTGTATTTTATAGTATAAACTTTTAGTTAAACCTTGATCCAATAATGCACTTACAATTCTTTCGGCAATCCGAGTAGATGACTGTTCGTGATAGCTGATTTTCCGGTACCGGTTGGACCAACAAATAACACCGGTCTCTCATGCGTAAGCAACGTATGCAGAAAGTATGACTGGCGAGCTGTCTCATTGGTCTGTATGATCAGGTCACTCACCTAGAAAATGGCAAGGTAGATATATTTATCCCTTTGAACTCAACAATTTGGTAATTTCTCTGGTAAGTCAGTACTACTATTAACAGAACCGTCAATAATGTTAAATACTTCTATTTTAAGACCTGTCAGCCGCAAACATCTTTGTCCATATATAATGGGATCAACTCTTGGTATGTTTTGTACTATTTACATTGCCCTATATGAAAGTACTGTGAAATATCTAAGCTGTTTGTAGGGGAAACTGTATAAAAAAGTCTAGCATGGGCAATAAACATTTCCTACTTCTGTATTTGCATTATGGTTCTCAAATGGAAGAAATTTCATCTACATGAGCCAGGTAATAAAACATCACATTACATAAACATTCTCATTGAAAATAATGACCCATACCATACACTGCTCACTACTTTTACTTACTTAATCTGAAATGCATTTTTTTTCAGATTGCAAATTTAATCCTGCATGAATTAAAAAATGAATAACAAATGTCCTCTAATTTAGGTCAGGGAGTAACATACATCTAGTACTAAGAGGTAATGATAAAACATGCATAGGAGCAACTACACAGTTCTACATTATACATGTATAGTAACTACACAGTTCTACATTATACATGTATAGTAACTACACAGTTCTACATTATACATGTATATGTTGCATAGGAGCAATTACACAGTTCTACATTTCACATGTATATGTTGCATAGGAGCAACTACACAGTTCTACATTACACATGTATATGTTGCATAGGAGCAACCAAACAGTTCTACAATATACATGTACATGTTGCATAGGAGCAACTACACAGTTCTACATTACACATGTATATGTTGCATAGGAGCAACTTCACAGTTCTACATTACACATGTGTATGTTGCATAGGAGCAACTACACAGTTCTACATTACACATGTATATGTTGCATAGGAGCAACTACACAGTTCTACATTATACATGTATAGCAACTACACAGTTCTACATTATACATGTATATGTTGCATAGGAGCAATTACACAGTTCTACATTTCACATGTATATGTTGCATAGGAGCAACTACACGGTTCTACATTACACATGTATATGTTGCATAGGAGCAACCACACAGTTCTACAATATACATGTATATGTTGCAAAAAAGCAACTACACAGTTCTTCATTACACATGTATATGTTGCATAGGAGCAACTACACAGTTCTACATTACACATGTATATGTTGCAGAGGAGCAACTACACAGTTCTACATTTTACATGTATATGTTGCATAGGAGCAACTACACAGATCTACATTATACATGTATATGTTCATGCATGCATGTAAAAGTGTAAGATTCTTGTAAATGCAATTGAGAAAGGAAACAGTAAACATAACTTTGATCTAGCAAGAATTTAATTCATTTCTGTTTGTTAGTAAAGATCAAAATAACCCGACATATCAAAATAACCCACCATCCAAATGTAAAATCTATTTGTCTATCGTTTATAGTGTCTAAATGTATAACCTATAGCTTGCAAAAAAGCAATTTTTCATGACTTCTCCCTGAATTTCTGGCCAATACTAGTTACATGTTTGCTACAAAGGAGTTACAAGCAGTTATTGACAGAAATACTGACAGAGGAATGCTGGTAACATAACATTTTGGAAGTCCTTTAACAATTCAAGATCTCAGTATTTGAATGATCCTCTTGTAAAGACAGTGTTTAATTCAAATGTCCTTTATACAAAATGTAATATACACCATACCATATAGGTAATGTAAAGAGAAGGTATGTGCTTCGACATAGAATGGGAATATACATGTTACTAAAATTAAAGGAGATATGTTAACACACAATACATGTATACATAACATGCTAGCATATATAACATGCAATACATGGTACAGTGGGCATAGAGGACATGTTACCTTTGGTTCTGGTAGGCTAGGATTCAACTTCTAAACACAGCAAAACAAAGTAGTGGTAAACTTAATCAACAATGAAACTAAAATAAAATGCTTTTTGAGTAGCCATGATTCTGTTTAACACACTGTTACTCCATTCTGTGCTTAAAATAAAATTCAAGTTAGTGACAAGAATCTTTGCTCAGTATGCCCAATACTATCTTGGGTGGCTCCTGTATGGGTTTTAATGTACTGTTAAATTGCCATTCGTGAGCAGACGGACTTATTCCCAAATGTTAAGTTTGCAAAAGGAGACCTCTAACAGTAAACATATGTGAAATGAATCTTTCACAAGATTTTTAAATTAGCCAAGCGGGAAATTCACGAAAATAGAGAAAATTAAATTATCGCAAAAATATCCAAATTTACAGTATCTTTGATATAAACATTATAGGTTAACACCCTCAAACATGTCAAACACAGATCCTATCAAGCGGTAACTTCTTAAAAAAACTAACAGACGGTTAATGAAATAGCATGGCTACTTCCTGATGATCAAAATAAATACAACTACAATGTACATATAACCTCAAAAAACAAACAAATGAAAAATCAAATTTTCAAGACTTAGTATAATTACTGAAAACAACGTTTAAAAGCTTCTTGGACAAACAAACAAGAATAAAAAAATCACATATGTTAAGAATGTTTTTGTTTCTTAGCTAATATTCAATATCTCAATTAAATTGAGTCAGTCAACTCTTCAGCCATTTCAAAGCACAAAGTAAGCAAACTTAAGTGTAACTAGGTTTACTAACCACTAGTTATCTCCCCTCTGACAAGTTTAAAGGCATTAAAAAACTGCTTGTTTTTAGAATTTTGTAAGATTTTTATTAGATTACTGCCAACTCAAGAAGCTTTTACTACATGTTACTGTTAGGGAAGGAAATTAGGTAGTACAACAACAAATTATATGTAAACTGATTGTTATACAGTTAATAATCAACGATACTTGAACAGCCATGCCTCGATTCTTCCTCCCTTGCTAAACTGGTTCTACAAATATTCTAAAGTTACTTACTTTAGCATCAGCTGCCAGGGTAGCGTGTCCTTTATCTAATGTGTCCATCCAGTCAATCCACTGACCTGGTCCCTTCTTCTCAAAGCAGAAATCATAGATTGTGTTTCTCTCAGGAATTGTGTTACTCTGAAAAATATACAATAAAATAAGCATTTTGCCCTCAGTTGACAAAACTGAGAATGTCTTCAAACATGTATTTCTGTAGTGTCTTACAAATTAATACTTATTATTTTACCTAATAAATAATAATAATTATTTCAGCGATCATAATGTTGTCATGATAATCCGGTCCCGACTCAAATGCATCCGCGGTACATGTATCATCGGCACTTGCCGATTTATTCGGTAAACTCGGTCTTTGCCCTCTTGCTTCCTTTCCTTTCAACCGCCAGCCTTAAGAAAACTCAAACTTAAAAACTATCTGATTTAATCCATTATTTATAATTGATCTACGATGCCGGGACGCGGACGTGGCAGGAAAAGAAAGTTTAATGAACCAGAACATGATGGTTTGGAGGATGACTCTCCACTCCTCCAAAAGGAGAAAGGTAAAAGTTTACAAGCCCGTCAGGGCAACAGGTTAACTATCGATTTCGAAGAAATCATAAGGGCATCTAACATTCTGCCAAATGAACTAAACAATGAAAGGCGAGCGTGCGGGTTCCCCTCACCATTCGGGCCCAAAATTCACCGATAATTTAAGGAAGGCCGCTGATCGCGAACTGAACGGCACGGAGCGAAACTTTTCGAATTCGTCTCGAGGTGACATGTTATTTACATCGGGAATTCCCCAGGTCACGCGCCTGGGCAATGACGACATTGCAGCTCACGTGCCGTCCTCTGTGAAACAACAGATAGCGCGTAACGAATATGTAAATCTGGCATTGCTATTGAAGGGTTCGGTCGAGCTTTCTGAATTTTGCGCGGGTAGTGTACTCACGTTGACCACTCAGGGTTCAATTGAAGCTCGGCCGAAAGAATGTAAGGATAAAGTCCCTTCTATTGAACGTTGGACGGACGCTTTCCTAATCTTTGCGTCCATTTACCTGTCAAATCATACCGAGAAAGTATTTGAGCTTCTACATTACATGTGGATCATACGCGAGTGCGCGGCTAGGCAGGGAGGCTTTGCCTGGAGGGAGTACGATGAACAATTTAGACTCCGCCAGGCATTTCAGCCCATGCCTTGGTCTTCTATCAACAACGATTTGTGGTGGCGTTGTGTTCAACTTAGGCCAGTTGAAAAACAAATACCCATCCGGCAGAAAGTATCGTACACTTGTAATTACTTTAACGCAGGACACTGTTCCTGGCAAAATTGCAGATTCGCACATAAGTGTTCTAAATGTGGCCAGAATCACCCCGCTGCCGATTGTAGAGACCGATATGCTGGTAATTCACAACCCGCACCCCCACGGGATGAGCCCCGTGGGCAGTCTAATTTTCGTAGAGGTGGGGGTGCACCATATTTCTCAAACCGAGGCAGAGGCCGCGGCTTTACCTCAAACACAGCAAGCAGAAAGTAATTATCCTTTCAATTTGAATTTAGTGGACATAGCACATTCGCCAATAAACATTCAAGCTTTGTCTAATAATTTAGTCAACTATGATAAAAAACTGGCTTTTGAATTACTGAAAGGTTTTCAGGAAGGTTTCGAATTGCATTATGAGGGGCCGAGAGTACCTAGAATTACTAAAAATTTAAAATCGGCCATTCAAAACCCACTGATAGTCGCGGAAAAGTTGAATAAAGAGATAGCCAATGGCAGGATAGCTGGTCCGTTTGTTGAAAAGCCGTTACCTAACCTCATTGTATCGCCAATCGGGCTAGTGCCCAAAAAACGAGTGGCGACTTTAGACTAATACACCACCTATCGTACCCTGAAGGGGGTCAATTAACGACTTCATACACACAAAATTTTGCTCCGTACAGTACACAAATTTTGATGAAGCCGTTCAAATGATACAAGACCTAGGAAAAAATTGCAAACTTTTCAAGGTTGATTTAAAAAACGCATTTCGTTTACTTCCCATAAGGCCGCAGGATTTTGAATTATTAGGAATTATGTTTAATGACCGTTTTTACGTTGAAAAGGCACTCCCGTTTGGTGCTTCTGTCAGTTGTAAAACATTTGAAAAGTTTTCAACATTCCTAGAATTTTTTGTTCAAGTAAAATGCAGTCCGGTAATCTAATCCATTATCTAGACGATTTTTTAGGAGGGGATAAAACCCATCAGTCATGCTCACATTTAATGGACATTTTCGTACATTGTATGAAAGATCTTAACGTACCACTCGCTGATGAGAAAACGGAAGGTCCGGCCGAAATTTTAACATTTTTAGGCTTGGAATTAGACTCTAACAAAATGGAAGTCCGCATACCTTTCGAAAAAATAAACGAGGTTATAACGAAAGTGCAGACTATGATCGGTAAGAAAAAAGACTACATTGCGGGAGATGCAATCATTGATCGGCTCTCTCAACTTTTGCTGTAGAGCGATTCCGGTGGGAAGACCGTTCTGCAGACGCTTGATAAATGCAACTTGCGGTCTTTCAAAGCCATATCACCATGTAAGAGTAGGTAAAAACATTAAGCTGGATCTGTTCATGTGGCAACAATTTTTCAGCAAACACAATGGAATATCCGTTTTTCATGATAGGTTTTGGGTTTCAAATGACGACATACAATTACACACTGATAGCGCAGGCGGCATAGGGTTCGGCATCTTTTTCCAGGGTCACTGGTCCCAAGCCAGTTGGCCGGAAGCATGGCGAGATGACGGCATTACGCGTGATATCACGACGTTAGAGCTTTTCCCAATTCTAACTTCATTATATATCTGGGGACCAAAATTTCGCAATAAAAAGATAAGGTTTAATTGTGATAACGAAGCAGTTGTGCACATTCTAAATACTAACACGTCTAAATCAGACCGAGTGATGCGCCTGCTTCGCGCGCTCACGTTAAAGTGCTTGGAGTTTAACATAATCACCCGGGCGACTCATGTTCCGGGTGCGCGTAACCTGATTTGTGATGCTATCTCTCGTTTTCAGATGGACAGGTTCAGAGCGTTGGCCCCAAACTCGGACCTACAACCAACCAAGGTGCCAGAACAGATCTGGACCATCTTCAATTCCGAGCACAACGGCTTTTAAGTGACAGTTTAAGTGGAAACACAAAGAAATTATACCAAACGGCCTTAAATGCATTTCATAATTTTAGGACAAAATATGAATTGCAACAGTCTTGGCCGATCGCCACGGCACATCTAGCGTGGTTCATATCTTATTGTTTTGAACAAGGTTTAAAGGCCAGTTCTATTAGGGCCTATGTTTCGGGGCTGAACTTCTGGCACAGAGCTAATGGTTACGATGATCTTAGCCGTATTTTCATTATAAGCAAGTTGCTTGAGGGGTGTTCCCGTAAACGGAAATCTAAGGATACAAGGGCACCATTAACAAAACAGATCTTGATGAAAATAATAAATGCATTGCCAAAAGTTTGTTACAACTTTTTTGAAGTCACCCTGTTTAAAACATGCTGGGTGTTGGCCTACTATGGCTTATTCAGGGTAAGCGAACTGGTGTCTACCGATAATCTATTGGACTCCCAGATCCAAGCGGGCGACGTAAGTTTTACAAATGAGGGGAATAAAGTGGTGCTCACTCTGGCAAGATCTAAAACCAGCCAAAGAGGGGTTCCATTGTCAATTAAACTGCCTGCTGAGACCAGGGATTCGAACTTATGTCCAGTTGATAACCTTAAGCAATTCTTAAAGATAAGACCAGCCGTGGCAGGTCCCCTATTTTGCCATTCGGATGGCAGGCCCCTGACAAGATATCAATTTTCATCAGTGCTTGCCAAATGCGTCAAAACGTACGCTAACCACCCCATAAATGTTAAAACTCATAGCTTCAGAATAGGCCGGGCGACGGATTTGGCCAACATGGGCCTCCCGTCCGAGGCTATTATGAAGATGGGTCGCTGGACATCAAATGCCTATAAACTTTACCTGAGGTAATGTCACACATGTATGCGCAAAATCCGATTATTTTCAAACATGTTCATGCATATTCTCTTTCAGAAGTCTGGATTGTGGGGGACTCTATCCCTTACTGGGCAGGGATCCGAGCCAGGGACACGGGGAAAGCAAATCTTAACATCCCCAAACAGATGGCTATTGGTTGGTGGGGTGTTCGTGGGATGTCTTGGACTCAATTTCGAAAAACAATCGAGGGTAATGTCTTGCTCAACACCCCCCCAAAATTTTTCTTTATTCATCTAGGCGGTAACGACTTGACGTCTGTGTCACTAGTTCAGCTACGTAATCTCATTAAAAAAGAAGTCAGCTATCTTATATCAGCCTTGCCCGAAACAAGATTAATTTGGGTAGACATACTACAGCGTTATAATTGGGGTCGGCTTGAGAGGTCCGGCGGTAACATTGACCGCAAGCGCAAACGTTTAAATTCCTGGGGCAGAATGCAGGTCCGACGGCATAAGTTTTCACATGTGTTGTCCGTTGATATTGACGCTAAAACGCCCGGATTCTATCGTTCGGATGGCATCCATTTATCAGAGGTCGGGCTGGAGGTTTACTTAGATGCCGTTAGAGACACGATTTTAAAATTCTCAGAATGAGTAGCTCTATAGTATTTTTCTTTCCTCCAAGAATTTGGCGGATAAATTTATAAATTTATGTGGCGGGAAATTCTGTCGGTCCTGGGATGGACGAGAGCGTGTCAGTTAGCGGAACATCACATAAAAAATGGTTGTAAACGTGATGTGGTATTTTTGAATAAGTTGCGGCTGGGCTGCGGTTCATGGTGGCTTCGGTCATTATTCATATGTTCAGCAGTCCCCCGTATTCTTGTTCAGCGTAACGTTTTCAGTTAGTAAATTTTTGAATAAGTTGCGGTCGTGCGGCAGTTCATGGTGGCTTCGGTCATTATTCATATGTCCAGCAGCGCACCGTATTCTTGTTCAACGTAATGTTCGGTACTTTTAAGCTTGTAAAAGTTTGAGTAGGTTGCGGTCGTGCGGCAGGTCATGGTGGCTGCGGTCATTATTCACATGTTCGGCTGTACACCGTAATTTGACTCAAGATTTCGTAAGTGTTTGCACACAGTGAAAATTAACTGTTGGTAAAGTTGTGTGTTACAGGTTATTTCCGTTTGGTAGTTTATTACAGCCGGTTGGTGCTTGGTGTGTTAACTGCGCTAGGTTTTGCCCGTAAAGTGTAGCGTAACTCCTAGCTGCAGTCCCTGTCCGAACAACCGGTTGGGCGCGGTGAAGTTGATGCTCCGCGCCCAGTAACACTTGTATTGTGTTTTTTATTCTAATTCGGTAATGTTTGTAATTTTAGTACCGCAAAATCGTGCGTTTTTTCATTGTCGTATGCACTTTTAATGTAACTCGTTATTGTTAACGATGCTCCGGGGTTATCCGTGTGTGTAATACAAGGTCAACGGTGTTGCGCTGACTCGTTCATCCCTGGACTGACACAACGTTTCCGATTCTAACCAAACGCGGCCAAACACTGCCACATTTAACTTATTTAATTCTAAGGCTGGCGGGATGTGACATGAATTAATAAAATCATGAAACAGTGCATACTTGATTTGTTTATTGTTGAAGTTATGATGAGTCTTGAAATAATACTTATTATTTTACCTAATAAATAATAATAATTATTTCAGCGATCATAATGTTGTCATGATAATCCGGTCCCGACTCAAATGCATCCGCGGTACATGTATCATCGGCACTTGCCGATTTATTCGGTAAACTCGGTCTTTGCCCTCTTGCTTCCTTTCCTTTCAACCGCCAGCCTTAAGAAAACTCAAACTTAAAAACCCGCCCGCCTCGCCCCATGGTAATACTCTTAAGTAATGGTACTGCAAGTAAAACTTATTTAGTGCCTATTGTAAGCAAAGAAATAGCAGCTGAACATGCTGTCATGGCGACATATGCATTTGTTAGCCGCGTCTGACTATATATATATATATTGATAATAATATTCATGTATACAATTTTCTGCTGCCCAGTTATCTTTTTCAGTTATGTCATGTCACATCACTATATGCCAACTGTGTGGTCGAAGCTTAGCAGAGTTCAGCCTTAAAAACGGAGTACCAGATGCACAACTCAGCGCACAACTCGCCGTATATTCATAGACTGATTATAAGCTTCGTCTTATGAGCACATTGCTTCTAAGTTTAAATTTATTAAACTGTGAAGTAAAACTGTATCACTATATGTAAGAAACGGACAAGTCAAGTGCTGCACCCTGATTGTAGAGATCGATTGTGCATTAAAAAGGATAAGTGTTTTGAACACTGCAGGGAATAAAAATTTTAATTTACGTTAACTTTCACGAAGACTATTGAATTATTGTGCTAAACATTGTCTCTGTCTTATATATTAACAATTTAACATGTTTCATTGATATTGCGTCGATATTATTTTCTTGGAAACAGTCGCAGGTTAGCGGGAAATTCTGTCGGTCCTGGGATGGACGAGAGAGCGTGTCAGTTAGCGGAACATCACATAAAAAATGGTTGTAAACGTGATGTGGTATTTTTGAATAAGTTGCGGCTGGGCTGCGGTTCATGGTGGCTTCGGTCATTATTCATATGTTCAGCAGTCCCCCGTATTCTTGTTCAGCGTAACGTTTTCAGTTAGTAAATTTTTGAATAAGTTGCGGTCGTGCGGCAGTTCATGGTGGCTTCGGTCATTATTCATATGTCCAGCAGCGCACCGTATTCTTGTTCAACGTAATGTTCGGTACTTTTAAGCTTGTAAAAGTTTGAGTAGGTTGCGGTCGTGCGGCAGGTCATGGTGGCTGCGGTCATTATTCACATGTTCGGCTGTACACCGTAATTTGACTCAAGATTTCGTAAGTGTTTGCACACAGTGAAAATTAACTGTTGGTAAAGTTGTGTTTACAGGTTATTTCCGTTTGGTAGTTTATTACAGCCGGTTGGTGCTTGGTGTGTTAACTGCGCTAGGTTTTGCCCGTAAAGTGTAGCGTAACTCCTAGCTGCAGTCCCTGTCCGAACAACCGGTTGGGCGCGGTGAAGTTGATGCTCCGCGCCCAGTAACACTTGTATTGTGTTTTTTATTCTAATTCGGTAATGTTTGTAATTTTAGTACCGCAAAATCGTGCGTTTTTTCATTGTCGTATGCACTTTTAATGTAACTCGTTATTGTTAACGATGCTCCGGGGTTATCCGTGTGTGTAATACAAGGTCAACGGTGTTGCGCTGACTCGTTCATCCCTGGACTGACACAACGTTTCCGATTCTAACCAAACGCGGCCAAACACTGCCACATTTAACTTATTTAATTCTAAGGCTGGCGGGATGTGACATGAATTAATAAAATCATGAAACAGTGCATACTTGATTTGTTTATTGTTGAAGTTATGATGAGTCTTGAAATAAATGTATGATTAACGCAAACATGACGAATTTCTAAAACAATCTACGTACAAAAAAAGATACCTGAAAAAAGTTATTTTAGCATTTTTTTCAACTAAATCTTTATGAGGCATTACCCAATTTAAATATGCAATTTAACAGGGAAATGGTTGATCTCACCTTTGTGATTTTGATACTCTTTGGTTTAGGGCAGTCAGCATCTGTTCCACTTATGATATTTCTGAAGAAGCCATCAAACTTCTTTCTGCTGTCCCCTGCTAGTGTGGCCCCTATGGACCAAATTAGGGAGAACAAGAACATTCCTTGTAGATGTAGGGTAATCTAGAACATAAAAACAAGACAATTATTAGTGAGCTGTATATCAGGGTGTATGTCCTGATTGCATGATAAGAGATGTACTACCAGTGGGCAGGTTATCTGATCGTTGTTTCTTGTAACCAATCAGTAACAGAAACTTTTTAATTAGTTTATACTAATTTATTTTCGCTCAATTGTGAAGAAAGCTTGTAGCTTATCGAATTACTCTCGAGTCCGCTTCCTGGAAAAACCAGTACTGGTGTCATATGAGGAGGTACCGTCATGACCCAAGTGGGGCTCAAACCCGCACCTCCGGAATGAGAAAGTGCTGAGTTTCTCACAGGAAAAATCAACTTGTAAAATGGCCAGATCCGAAAACCTCAAGCAAAAATAGCTTTCTTTTTTAGCGAGAAATTATATCTTTATGAAAATAATTTCATGTGAGTTAAAAAGAATTTGTCAACATTTCAGCTGGATGTTGTCTTACCTGTTGGGCAGACAACTGACCCTGCGGTGGTGCACCATCGTCAGTCTCTTTGCCCTGCTGTTCCAATGATTCTCGTATCTCATCCATTAAACACAGGTACAGACGCATCAACGACTGCACCAGGTGCATCTCAGATGTTACC
Organism: Saxidomus purpurata; assembly: GCA_022818135.1. Taxonomy (NCBI): domain Eukaryota; kingdom Metazoa; phylum Mollusca; class Bivalvia; order Venerida; family Veneridae; genus Saxidomus; species Saxidomus purpurata. Next base: position 18,018,474 of record JAFMSR010000002.1, on the reverse strand, counting down.
AGGAATGTTTTGCAGTTCTTTCGGATAAAATACAGACACGGGTCTACCAACCATTCAAACAGATCATTGACTAGACCAAGCTGTTCTTCTGACAATCCCTGAAATGGAAAGTCTATTATTAGTACAACAGTTACTTCCCTTGCAATCATTTGTAGTCAAATAAAAGAAAACATTCAACCACAAGAACAAGTATAATCATGCCTGATGTAGTCAAGTCTGATGTAGCCGTAAATTTTTACAACTGTTTCCAATGGACATAAAGAAGTCAACACGAAACAATTGTCTCACTACCAATGAATTACTTTAACAATACATCATTTTCTAGAGAGAAAATAAAAGTGAAAGTGGACCAAATATGACAGATAATACCTTTGGCAAGCGATGTTGCATGAAGGATTCTTTTGAAGGTCTCCAGCCCATCTGATGTGGTTCTAGGTAGATCATACCACACCTACTCACGGTAGCTGGCGACGCCTGCTCCAGATCTGCTGGCTCAAAGATCAGGTTCATCTGATTGGACATCTGAATGATCTCACCGCTCATCAAACATAGCTGAAATATACACACGTTTTATTGCTCCAACTAATCCACAGAAATGTCTGATCTGGTGTAAAGATCTTTATCTCAATTTTCAAGCTTTTTAACCAACCAAATGGTATCACATGGAAGAGGTTTATATCAGTAAATACAGTATGTTTTTTAACACCCAATACACATTAAATAATGTATTCATTGTTCTTTATTACTTTGATATGCAACATGTTATTACCTTTTTATTATCATCAAGTACTGTGTTCATGTTTTCAATCCATACTGCATCAACTGGGCCATCAAACAAAATCCATTTTCTGTCTTCATTAGGGTTGCTTGCATACTCTCGGAAGGTGTTTGCCAGAACACCTGCACAACAATTAGCAACATGTTACAAATAGGTGCATGTACGCAATTCTTTATAGTTACAATAACACATTATAACTGGCATGATAATTTTCTCTAAAAATCTATATGTGATTGTATAACAGGTCCTTAATCCTTAATCACATGGTAAAATGCATCAAAGCCCTACAAAGACCTACATTTAACTTTACCTCTGAGAATAATCAAAAGTCAGGTGCACAGGAGGAGTTCTCAGAAGAAGATCAAAGCAAGAAATATAGAAGCTGCTATTTACCATCAGTCCATTCATGTGAAACTGGATCAAAACAACCATACAGCTGACCCATGGTGATAGACTTTGGGTTGATTATTCTATAGATGGTCTTGAACTCAGGGTACAGTGCCCCTATACATAGATCAGATAGGCCATCTGCTAACACCTGCCAGGCTTGAGTCTTCCCGCCAAGAGGTTCTCCGACAACCATCAAACCGTGACGGACAAGAATCATTTCGTATATCTGAAATACAAGTACAGAAATCAGGGATTTATTATGAGTACACCTTCCCTAAGTGAAAACTTATATTTCAATCTTTGCACAGAAGTACTCTCACTATGAAAGCTCTGAATCATGTATCTTCTGTGTCTTAACATTTCCTCACATACAGACGAAATGTATTTATCAACATAGTCCAACTCTGATCACAACTGTTTGGAAAACTAAAAATTAAAGATTTCTTAAAGCCTGCTCTAAATAAAGTAGTAAGATGAAACAAAATTTCGAATAATTTGTCTTCACAAAGCTATGAGCAACGCTGAATTGCTGAGACATGTCTACTTAAAATATGCAGCCAAATCATCACCATGTTATGATATGCTAACATACCTAGATATAAATTACTATGCTAACATACCTAGATATAAATTACTAACGTACATTTTCAATGAGCCATTACCTGAATGATTTTATCAATGAACCAAGGTACAGGCTGTAGTTCTCTCTTGGCAATGTTATCTTTGAGAGCTTCCAAAAATACGCCATAATCAGGTTTCGGGCACTGAACACCAGGAAACAAGTCAGAGATGATACCCTCAAACAATGGCACATCCTGTAATACAGTATATAGTTATAATTGTGAATGCATAAAGTCATTTGTAGCATGTATGTATAAATGTATTATTTCACATGTTATCACTTAATATGCCTCGAGTTTAAGCTACAAAGGGCTACAACAAAACTGATTTCTCATACCAAATGCCATAAATTTGTTAAGTGCCTAAATATTCTACTATGTACCTAAGCAATACGCAAGATTGTAAATTAACATTAAGAATATTTATTAACAAAAGAACTTGTCACAGCTACAGGCTTCTGCTCAAGTGATACAGTATCAGATATGGTCACATGAATGAGCCAACAAGCTGCATGCATATACTGCTCGTAATACTGTGGTTTCAATATAAAGATTAGCATTTGCTACAAACTAGCTTATATTGTGTACCAGGCAAATCGGAAAGTTAAAAGACACATGGCACTGTGAAGATGTGTCATAAAATTAGACAGTAAAATTCTTTAATTTTGGTAACACAATTGCAAGTCTACAGTATAAATTCCAGTGACTTCTGGAGGCATCCAAGACCTTCCCTAGACAATGTAGGCCTTTCTTCTGATAGTGTACTGCAGCAAAACAGGTCAGACAATAGCTGCTACATACCTGAGCCAAGAACTTGGGTAAGTTAACATCCATGATAGCTTTCAGCAGTAACACAGCTTCATCTTCCTGTTGGTATTTCAGTTTTAGGTTTCCAGCGGCTGTGAGCACAGACTTCACGGCTCTCATACCGTAGTCATAGTGATGTTGTGATGACAACTGTTCAGAGCATAGACGATATGTGGCTACAATTTTTCCTGCCAAACTGTAATTAACAGAAAACAAATGTACAGAATACATGTTACTTCTCTCGATTTTATCTGCCACTCTGGAACAATAAGAAAATATCTTTCCTTTTTTTTTCACTCTTTATAATTTGATGAATTCTGAGCACAAAATATAACTACAAAATATCTATCCTGTTAGTACAAATAGCTGAAATAGAAGGCATGCTGGTATATTTAGCCATGAAATCCAAAAGCATTTAATAGTAATATTTATGAAACTGATAAAAATGTCGAGGTAAACACTTATGATGACAAAAGGTTAAATAATTCAAGTTAAGAAAATAACTGTTTCATCTAGCATTTACAAATTCAATTTTACTCCATCCAGAAAGTCAACTGAAACATCCATTCAGTTAAAAAAGGAAACCTTTTTTTAAAATGATACATGTACTTTAATCACAGGTCACAATACTGATGTGCAGGTTACCTTATCCTTTGTCAAATTGATTTGTTACAACAATCAACAACTGAGATACCAACAAAAATTTACAGTGCGAAGGCATTTGAAGGATTTGAACTTGGTAGGTCAAGTAATACTTTAGACTTTATGTTGCCATATAGATATACAATGTTGTGTCAACAATAAATCAACATGAGATCTTATAAGGTTGACATGTATTGCAAGGTTTGTTTACGTTGTCCACATGGGGTATTCAACAATGAGCGTGTATACCTCTGACCACTCATGCTACGCCCATCTAGACTGAGCGAGTTATCGTTATCTTCCCTGGCTGTGTAATAACTATAACCCAAATCATACATGTAGACACATATTTTAAGCGTGTAATGAATAGGTCAGTTACCATCATGCATGTAGACACTTACATCTTAAGCATGTAATGAACAGGTCAGTTACCAAAGATTGAAACACCACATGTGTTTACACATCTTAATTTGGCATAAAAGTAACAGAAAGCTCATGTGTTTCATTTTCATTTCAGATTTTGTTTATATTAACTTTTAAAGATAGATAAGTATGTGTATCAAAGCAGAGTAAATTATCAGCAGCATAGTTTTCAGTCCTTATTACTCACACAAAAAGCAGTGTAGCTGGCCTAACATCTTTCAACACCCTATATACATTATTTCATTCTGATCACTTCTTTAGTTCGCGCTTTATAAACATTTTCCAACTATTTTCCCCAAAAAAAGATGTAAAATTTCAATCACTGAAAGTGCTAACATACTAACATAAAAGCAGGACTCCTAAAAGTTTGGTTTTAGTAATCAAACTATAACAAAGGTGACTTTTTTCTCCCATTGTTTTGCTACAGACAACAACGCAAGACACATTATGTAAACTATACATGTTTCACATGACTTGCACGTGAAAGTGTCCTTCTACCTTTGACCACTATCGGAAGAGGCGTTATTAAAACCCGTCAATTCTAAGGTTTCTTTGTCTTCCGGTTTCGCATAATAACTAAAATTCAGAGTCATCAGTAATAACAAATAAAGAAAAGTTATCTTCAAATTTCAAAACTTTTGGACATGTCTTGATACATACTTAAAATCAAGCCAATATATAACTATGACTAATTAATCAAAGTAAATAATAGAGTGACTAGAATGACAATTAAGTACGAGAAGATAAAATGAAAAGTAACTGAGAGCATAATATTTCCTACCAATCATTATCTCCTGGTCTATTCAAAGCAATTTTGAGAATATCAATTAAAGATAATACTTCTAAGACATTCTTTATTACAGTCAGATCTCTGCAGAACATCTATGAGAAAGATTAACATTCAGTATCACTATATAACTATCTTTTAATCAATGAAGTTCAACCTTTATCCTCTGGTGACATACGATTGTGTCTTCATAACCAGTGTAGATCATGATCAGCCCCAATATCTGTACAGTCTGATCATGATCTGCACTGTAAGCTATTCAGTCAGCAGATTTTCAGTGGACGTCCCTCTAATCAAAAAATGGCACTGTGCCTATTGGAAGGCTTACAAGTCCCTATTTTTTTTTTTTTAGAAATTTTACATTGTAAAGGTTTATAACTAAATTAATATCAAGAAAGCTGTTGGAAAGTTAAACCTAAAGCAAAAACCCCGCTTTTTATTAAAATTATATGATATAAATGTATACCTTCTGGCATCAACAAAACCCATAGAGTACAAGCTGATCTCTCCTATCATAGCATAGTCTGGTACCATCATAGCTACTGTTCTAAACAACACCTAAAAACAACAGTATAATAGCTAGTAAAACAATTCATCCACACATATAACCAGAAGTGTCATGATTTTCAAAACTATGGCTGTTAAAGGATAAATTTAGGGATTTGCTTTTTTTGTTTTTTTTGCATGCCATAATTATTTAAGTTTTTAACCTCAAAATCTGTATGCAGATAAACTAAACTGGTTAAATAGAAAGAACAGTTTTACATGTACTTCATTGAAGTTCAGAATAGAAACAGATTTACTACTACTTTCAAACCTTCCTGAAAATTGCAGAAATTTACAATAGTCTGATTTAAGTTTATCATTTGTAAAAAGTGCTACTCTAGGTGAGTTTGAAATGGATTAAGTAATGAGACAGTACCTTGAGGTTATCTGGAAGTTCCTGTCTACCTGCATAACCTGGGTTCATTGTGATGAACATTGTACATGTAGGGTTAAGGGCCAGTTCTGTACCCTCAAATACAAATCTCTTCAGGTGAGCGGCTACGGCTCGCTGGATACTAGCGATCTGCTGAGCAACCACTGACAACACCTCCAACTCAATTCTGCAATACAGTATGTATTAATGTAGAACCTAAACTTTGCTGAACAGAACAAAACAGAACAGAAAAGAACAGAACACTACCTTTATTTATATACACAGCTTACAAAACATACATTTTGTGCTTACATCATTCACCTAGTCTTTCAATTTCAGTGACTACTTGTCAAGTGTATATACAACATTAGGTTTAACTATGTGCAATGAATAAAGTCTATGTTCTGAATTCCATGTTGATCAAATTCTCGCTTGTTACCTCTAACTCAATGTTCCACTACAGCATTACAACTCTAACATCTCTCAAGATGCTATGAAACTGTGGCAAACACATATATTAAAACCACTTACTATAAAGTCTTAAAGCCTAATGCAACTGAACTTGCATCAATTGTAAAATTTACCTGTTGAATTCATCAAAGCAAGCCCATGCACCAGCTTGTGCAAGACCCTTAAAGAATTTCCCCATCGCCTTGTAGTCGAGACCATCTGAGCAGTTGAAGACAACACACTGCTTGGCCACAGCTTTGGCAAGATCTTTGCATGTCTCTGTTTTACCAGTGCCAGCTGGCCCCTCTGGGGCACCTCCAAGGTTCAACTTCAAGGCTCCCATCAATGTTCTAAAGTAAAGAAAAGAATATGGTGTGCCCTTGCATTTCCTTACTTTTTTCCAATAACTTACACTGTATCAGCATAAACAACTGTCAAAGTGAAATCTTTGTCAAACGGGCTTAATTTTGTTAATATGAATGTACAGTACTTGTTGTATTTTCTTCGCTTCTTCCTTTGATACTTCTGAATACTTTTATGAAGATCGAAATTATAGATAGTTAAATGATAGTTGCTTTCACACGAAAACTTTCACCAAATTTTTATAGTTACCAGCATGCAAAACTGTGCCTAAACATGAAGTTTCTACAGAACTATTTTTACCAGTTTACTTTCATCTCTTTTAAGAATGACCACTTGCAAGCACAGAATAAAAATATCCAAATATCTGTTGAAAGGGAGATCTGGCAGTAGTTTTGGGGCTTGGAAATATCTGCCAATTTTCCAGATTCTTTGAGAACTATTAAAAATTCCTGTTTTTGCTATACTGTAAAACAGGTTTTATTCGCGATCGTTTAATTTTCGCTAATATTCGCGATTTCAGTACCTCGCGAATTCAAGAATGTCGTGAAAAATTCCTTATCCGAATTAAATTTCATCCGAATTAGTGGTACTTACAAACGTACCTTTTGTATGTTATGAAGTTAACTGACCGTTCCTTGACGTATGCAAGGTAGATGTCTTACCCCTTTACTCCCAGTTCGTTTTGTGAGCCCCATGTTCGTAAACATAAATAAACAACATGGCAGGTTGAAAATTTATCATTGCCTAAGCGTCTATTAACACAGACGTGTTAAACAATTACGGATGACAGGTGTCAATAAGGTTTTTTCAGGCTGATCTCTTTGTTTGTTGGACAATAACTTGTAAATCGTGTGAAATAAAATTTGTTTGCACATCAATGATCTTTGGTTGTTGGCTTACCTGAACTTTAATCAATCAATTACAAACCTGTTATAGTCTGTGCATGTCAGGCGAGTGATATGTATTCCGAGTGATTAATTTAACAAACATACAAGTAGGATTATGCATTTTTACAAGGAGCGGCAATTTCGGCTTTGGATTAATTTATACGACGCAAATGTATACTAAGTCAAAACCCAAGGTTAGCCAATGAAGACGTCACTTTCGATTTTCAGGATGTTGAACTTCGAAAATTCAAAAATACGCGAATTAATAAAAACGTCAAAATTAGACAAAAATCGCGAAATTTCGGTGTCGCGAAATTAAAGTGTTTTACAGTATTTAGATGCCTGATTTTACTATATATAGATGCATGTTTTAACTGTATATAGAGGGAACTACTTATTATTTCTCACCTGTAACATCTGTCTGTAAGTGGTGTGATGACAAGTCTAGGCGTATTACCCAAGTATTCGTAACCATAGTTAATATCTGTTGTTATCATGCGTACTATGACATCATCCTCCCAGTAATATCGTAACTGTGCCAACCAATCAAACTGAAGCGGATTATTTACCCCCTTCTTCACTAGATCAGCCACTGTATCACGAGCTGGTGAAAAAATTACAATTATCAATACATGTATATCTGCTTCAAATTTTGTTCATCACCGACATTTTGATGAATGCTTCACTTGAGCAGGAAAAAGACATATCTATCCACTTTCGTTCAAGACACTGACTTTTGATGAAATATGAACAACAAACCCATTACAAAAAAGACAGAGTTATTCAATGAATTTCAATGTCTTTTTTCAGATTATGAATATTTAATAATAAATTAATAAGAAAAGTTTTTGTAATTCCTTTCAGAAAAAATCTAACTTTGTCAAGGGTCAGACACTTAGCATGACTTCAACCAATGATTCTTTATAGCTATCTAAGGTTACCATGGTGAGCCTGTCTGTCTGTGACCTTTAAGTTATCTTATCAGGCATGAATGGAGCAAACGACTGTGATGAATGTTAACATTAACTACAGTGTATAACTCACCATGTACATCGAGTACAGTCAGGGCACCAAGTGTAACCCTGTGTCCAGATTCAAGCTTTCCGCGCACCAACTCTACAATCTGGTCAATCTGCCCATTCAGTACCTTCAGGTATCCCTGCAAAATAAATTCATAAATTACATCTGGTAATTATTACACTGTTACAACTTTCAGTTGGGTCTATGCAGATGACTTAAATACCAGTAGTGACTTGGCTGTATTGCCTGTTCTCAAAGAAAAACGCAAAAAGTAAATTTTAAGTTCTTCAAATGCTATTTCATCCTATGTCATGAAACATAAGAGGTTAAGTGTACCAAAGGTGTCAATGCTATGTTCTTTCAATAAACTATACACTTGTATGTTTTTTCTTTCAATAAACTATACACTTGTATGTTTTCTTTGGTCTGTCACAGTCTTTTTCCTACCTAGATAAGTTTAAGATGAATCCAACAAAACAGCCACAGCAGGTAAATTTACATCTTTTTTAACAAGAACAAAATGCGATTTCTAAAAAATAAAAAAGCCATATCTTTTCATTACTGCATTAAGTTAATATATCTGCATGTTAATTATTACCGCTAAACCGTTCTCTTTCTCCATGGCTTCCACCACCTCTGTTGTCCAGAACATGGAGCTCACGCACAAGACCACCTGTCCAGGCCACTGCAGCACCCACTGGTTACGAGGACTAGTTGGGTAAACTTTCTCCGAGTCAATAACAACTTTACGCAAACTGCTGATCATTACGTCTTCCACCTGGAGCAACCATTTCTCTACCATGCCCTGTTGAGAAAAAATTCCTCTATCATTCAACATTTACTTACAGCAGAGTTAAATATCTATTATTTTCTGATATAACTCTTTATTATCGAGGATGGACAGCAAACCTGTGGTAAGTCCTTCTTTAATTCATACAAGTTATGACAGTTTTGCAGTCAGCCCTTAAATTAGCGCCGCGTTTTTCATAGGGTTACTGAAGTGAGTCGTTAACAAACTCTACATGGCTGAACAGTCTGGTCAAGGTTTATTATAAACAAAATGTCTACTTTCATCCTGGTAAGAATTAATCTCTTACTTTGGATACAGCATCATGTCACTGGTATCATTTTTTAGTTTTTATTAAAATTTCCAATTTACTGACCCAAAAAGCATATTATATATTCCTAGTTGGTACTGATGGTATATTGTTTACTGATAGTACAAGCTGGTATGTTTACCTTAGCCTTTGCGGGGACAATCTTTGTGTTGAAAGGTACAGTTTCCTTTTCTGCAGACACCATGCCAAGGATTTCTTGCTGGTCGGAGAATTCCAGGCGACTGATACCCTCAAAGCATTTCTTCAAGTGAGGCTGTACACGCAGAGGATCTTTGGTCTCTGACAAGATCTCAAGTAACTCATCATTGGACAAGAAGAAAAATCTAGAAAAATTATAAGTGAAAGATATAAGCACAATAACCAGCTGCATATAGACAAAACCAGCCAAACTGTATCACCTGGAATGTTTGAACAGGGCAAAACTGCATAGAAAAGATCTAAATATCAACAACTTCTACTCCACTTTTGCCAACAGAGTGCTTAACATTCAACCAATAGTAAGTAATAAATTCAGAAAAAGTCTTTACCTCAATTTTTGCATTTAAAACAATCAACTTTTCTAAATATAAGAACATGTACCTTGGGAAGTAGAGACGTTTCTTCTCCAGGTAGGCATTGAGTCCCTTCTGGATGTCTTCCAATAGAACATTGGCTTCTCTTAATCTACTCAACATGTTGTTCTGATCTGTTGCTGCCAGACAATGGTTGTCTTTGATGGCTTCTGTCATAAGGTCACGCCAGATACTGTCTACAATACCAAACTTACGGCCCTCCTCCGGCATCTGTGCCATGATGTCCTCAGAGCTGAAGATTGGCTCCAAATACAACCAGGTGGCTTGACACTATAATACAGATGTTTGTATGTTACATACGTATTACACTGCAACATACTCTGCAGTTTATTTACAAAATACGTATTTCTGGTTTGCTAAGGATTCAGTGCAGCAGCCGTAGGTATCATCAGAGTCCTTGTCAAACAAGCGGTGTAACTCCAACAGAAAACATATGATAACTCTGTAATACATTTAGACAATTTCTCTCATCTTATTTTCAAATATGTGTCAAATTTTATTTTAAAAAGAGTTTGTTTCTAGTGAAGGAGTAAACACATATTTTATAGACTTGTTACCTTGAGCCATTCATCAAGGATATCTTGCATTGAGATGAGTTTTTCCTCCCATTCTTTCATCTCTGTTTCAAAAGGTTTAATAAATGGTGAGCCTCTCATAGTCTGTGCCTTCACAATGTGGTCGTCTAGTAACATCTGTATTTCATCTACGCTCGACAGGATACTCACACCCTGGAAGGGGAAATTCAAACTTTACTGTTTTAAACTTGTAACAAAGAATAGTCTAATAGGAATAGAGAACAAAAGCCACCTGGGCAATATAACAAGAGTGTTATATGCAATAATTTGCAATCACAAATAGAATGTATACAGCTGAAAAAATGTAATAGAACTCTTTAAACTTTAAAATACCCGCCATTGAAATATTCCTAGCCTTTTGCAAAATTTCAAAGACACAGACCAATATACACATGGATTGGCAATTTCCAAACATTGATAACTCAATAATGTTTCAGACGTTATCCATAATCCATCAGTCAATAGCTACTCATAGATAATGTTTACAGATAATGTACGGACTGTATAGAAGACCATGCCCTGCTTGACGTTTTTCAGAAATTTTGTGCGTCTTTTTCTATGTCAGACACCTTTTCATGGATTTAAATTTTGAAGAAGAAACAAAAAGATAGGTGATCACTTAATTGGGAGTTTTATGCTTAATTGGAAGTTTTCTTCAAGTATATTTTTTTTATACTGAATTCAATTTATTGAGCATTTCCATGATCAATCAATATACAAGGATGACAGGCAGAATCTCGCAAAAAACCTTCACCATACACAAGAACACTTTGTTTAGAAAAATAGGACAGAACTGCTGCCAATCTATGTGTATATATGTCCGTGTCAAAGGCTAGTTCTTCAGTAAAATAGTGAACAAATATTAAAAAACTACCAACGAAACTAACTACGATTGAAGTAAAAGCAATGACAGACAAAGTTGCTTTTCCTTAAAACACTTCATAAATATTCTTGGTCAGATTTCATAATCAAGAGAATGTTCAAACTTTAAGTTGAAAATAAAATTAATGTAAAAAGGTTGATGGATGTGCATATTTGTTTTAATTAAGAATATTCTGTGCCAATACAAAGACCGTCTGCTGGCATGTACATGTGCTTACACTAGGACAACATGAAGTGAACAAGTGATAAAATGTGCTTAATTATGACAACCTTTTTGGTGCTCGTACTTCATGTACTTCATTAAGTCTTAATGTGAACATGTAAGCACTTTCATAAGACAAACAAAAACACATCTACAATCATGTTCCGCAAAAAAATCGACAAATGTATAGTCAACATCAAAAACCAGGTTATTAAATTCTTGTTGAGTAAATCACAAAGTGAGATACAACTTCTATAAATGTGATGAAGACATGCATATAAAACTTCAACAGCTGTCATGCATCTGTTTGTAAATGACATACCAAGTTCCTGAAAATCACAAGAATACATAGCAACTGTAGATCAAGTCTTTCTTACAATGTCACAACTCACAAGACTTTTGTGTGAACTCTTAATACAAGCAGGGTAAACTAGATGATTGTTTTTGTCACAAAAACATATGTCTCCCCCATAGCAGTTTGTCAATGATTGTAATACTGAAACAGGATATTAAAATAAAACGTGCCCTTAACCCCCCTCCGCATTTAAAAACAAAAACAAAAAAAAATCTTTTTTTAACGCTGACCTAGATGGACAGCGCTCATCCAAAGGTGAACATTTGTGGTGACTTGTTTTAAAATCCTTCAAAGGGTTCAAGTAATATGGACATATTATCCTAGATTAACTGTACAGCAATAATTTGTCTCATGACTTTTAATCAAACCACTGTTACCCTGGATGGACTGCTTAATACACATTAAACACACGGTACTCAAAATCTACAGCTGCAGTTACATGCAATATCTACATTATCCTTTCCATTCTGTGATGTCAGGCCATGCAATCATACTTTATACATTCAGTGAATAAAGTAGAAAAATCACCCTGTGGAAAACTGTAAAAGCACTCCATTAGAAATGACATTACTCTTGGATGGTCAACATTAGAAACTTCCTCCTTTAAATTCACGGCACTTCTCATGTGCACCACTGTTTTGGGGAGGAAGCTTACCCCTAAGTAATACTGCAAAAAGTACATTAAGGTTTGTATCAATTTTTTGTATTTTGCAATAAAGACTGAAATAGAGAGATAATATAAAGACAAACAAGAGTGGCTGTATTCCTTGCAATCTACAGCAACTGAGAAGACAAACTCTTGACAGACCATCTTGTTTGCATCCCTGTAATATACATGGATAACTTTATAAAGGTCACACGAAAATTTCTGCTTAATCAGGCATCTGCAATCAAACATGTACACAAAGACCAGTGACTAACCAAAAAAAGATATAGCTTTCTTTGCATACAGTCCTGTGGCCATTTTTCACTGGTGTTTTGATATAAATGAATAATGCACAGTTTTCTCCATGCCTAGGGTGCCTTATTCCAAGGGTGGCATCTATTGGAAGGTGGTTTTTACATAGGTTAAACTGTATTCTAATATAAACAAACATTCAAGTTAGTTATTCTTGTAGCAGTCCTTCAGTCATGTGTCGCATCTGTTGAAAATGTCTATTTACACTAAACCTGTAAAAAAAACAGACATCATACAGATATCAGGGATAAGCTTTGAGGGAACTTGGGAGAAATGGTTTCTCAGAGCTTCCTCACTTCTCCATCTTTTAGGCTAAAGGAGAAGTGGCTTTCCAATGAGTAACAGTTTCTGTCATGAGCACGTGGATCAGATCAAAGTATCAGTTACTCCGAGATGATGGATATTTCCATCTGAACCAAATGTCTCATGATAAAAATGTCTTCTTGCACACCATCATGTACTTTAAAGTAGATTTCTAACTGCAAACTTATCGAAATGATATAAATCATATAAAAAAAAATATCTTCAGATGTTGTGTTTGGCAAAGTGTCTCCCTAAAAATGCAAAGAAGTGGGCAAAACATCTCCCAGTTTCAAAAGTCTGAGGTGAGCCCTGAGATAACAGCTGTCCTGAAACATTTCACAGCAGAAACATTAATTATTCTCCTCTAAACTGTCACTTGAGTTCCTGTAATTTTCCGTTATTTTAATTTTTGATATGTAATGTCAAAGAAATGCACCACTAACAGAAAGACAATCATCGCACAATACTGATCACAGCAGTACCTGGCTTAGATCTCCAAGTGTGTACTGCATGAGACAACAATGACCTACATTTTGCATATTTTGTGTATTTGGTGCACATCACTACAGCTTACACAACTACAGATGACATAATGCGATAGATTATTTACATTTGCTGCAATGAGAGCTTCTGGGTCTAACTTCAATGTAACGCTATGTCGCCGTTTTGATGCCGTCACTTCCTGAATACATGTATTGATAAATTGATACCCATAATTTCCAAGTAAGTTCTGTCAAAATGCATTCAATTAGAAATGAAATTATCTGGGTAGGATTATTTCCAAATTAAATTTTGTATGCTGCTTCTCACAAGCTAAGTATGTATCTGTTTAAGTGCTACCATATAATTATATTATGTCAATTTTGACAAAATCTCCATTGCCTTTTAAAGAGTAAACCTCTTCAGAATGAGCACTTTATAACTGCTTGTGACAATCTCAAACAAATAAAACTTTTAAATTGTCTAAAAGAAGCAAGTAATCAGTAATAATTTTATTAGAAACAATAACAACAAATATGATACCAATGTGTTAGAACGACTGCGGGGAAGTCTTGGATTTAAGCTTGTTCTCTCAGACTCTTCATCAGAGTCACTCTCAGCCTAAAATATTTTATATGACTTGTACTAATGTGGATAAAATATGTAAGTTGATGACCAGAAGAAAACATAAATAACTCCTGACCAGGATGATCTTTGGTCTCGAAGCCAAGATGTTATTCTTTGAAAACAAGGCTCTTTAAAACTGGTGAATTAGACAAAAAAAGTTTTGATTAGAAGCAAATTTAAAATAAGGCTTATCTCATCTTAGTATTGACTTCTCAGGTTTGACCCTAAAAAGAGTTCTGATACATTGTGCCTAAATATTATCTTATTCTTAAGATTATTTGTTTTTATTTGTATAAAATATCTACCAACTAAATTTTTAACAAAATGTATGCTCTTTCCTTAAGATCTAAAACATGTAATTAAATAGTACAATGAAGCAGGATTCAGGAAATTTTTTAATCTAATTCAGTCCCAGACTAGCCATGGGCCATTAATTTCCCCTCCTTTTCCTTGTCCAGACTGGTCGCCCATCACCAATCCAGCCAAAGAATCCTAAGCCCCTCACCTCTAAACTTGTTTCTTGGGGTATTGGGTAGTTGTCAATACACAGACCCAATTTAGACATGGTTTAATTATTACATTTTGGACTTCTTCTATTTATAACAGCCCCCGGAGGCCCCGAAAGAGGTGCCTCACAGCGTGTCCCTCCATGGCTCAATAAAGTGCTAGTAATTAAAACCTTCCATGCATGACAGAGAATCAGCATACAGTATTCCATTACTTTAAACACTAAGTGGACCTTGACCTTTGAGGTAGGGACTTGGGTCTTGCACGCGACACATCCGCTGATGTGCTAGACATTTGTGCACAGTTATTTTAAAATCCTTCAAAGCATAATAAAAGTTATAGTCCGGACACAAATGTATGCATATATACAGGATTCCATTACCTATAAACTCTAAGTGTGACCTTGACCTTTGTGGTAGGGATGTGGGTCATGCACGCGACACGTCGTCTTGATGTGCTAGACATTTGTGCCAAATTATTTTAAAATCCTTCAAGGCATGACAAAGTTACAGTCCGGACACGAAGTGTGCATATATGCTTATATAGAGGAATCCATTACCATCAAACTCTAAGTAGACCTTGACCTTTGAGCTAGGGATGTGGGTCTTGCACGCGACACGTCGCTTGATGTGCTAGACATTTGTGCCAAGTTATTTTAAAATCCTTCAATGCAGACAAAAGTTACAGTCCGGACACGAATGTGTGCATATATGCTTATATGGAGGAATCCATTACCTTCAAACTCTAAGTATGACCTTGACCTTTGAGCTAGGGACGTGGGTCTTGCACGCGACACGTCGTCTTAATGTGCTAGACATGGTGCCTAGTTATTTTAAAATCCTTCAATGCATGACAAAGTTACAGTCCGGACACGAAGTGTGCATATATAGAGGATTCCATAACCTTCATACTCCAAGTGTGACCTTCACCTTTGAGGTAGGGATGTGGGTCTTGCACGCGACACGTCATCTTGATGTGCTGACATGTGTGCCAAGTTATTTTAAAATCCTTCAATGCATGACAAAGTTACAGTCCGGACACGAATTTGTAAGTGGGGGCGCACGGACGGACGGACAGGCGGACAGACGGACGGACGGACAGACGGACAGACGGACAGACGGACAGACGGACAGACGGTGCGATTTTAATATGCCACCCTTCGGGGGCATAAAAATTGTGGGACCAAGTTAATTCTTATTATAATTTTGTCACAGAATTTGGTCTGACAAGTTGAATATCAGACAAAACCGGCAAATTTTCAGTTTTCCTGAATCCTGCTGTGAAGAACTATCTGGTCAGACGACAAAAGGAGACTTTGTATTTCTAGACAAAAATTGAAGACAAAACATGATTAGGATAACATCTTGTCACTAGATAATACTCATGAATACTGTGTTACAAATACACAACATTGTATGAAATTATTTACATCGCTACTTCTTGCCGACACGTCAGAGTCATAGTCAATCTGAAAAGTTGTAGCCCTGAATATTAATGTAAAAGCAAACAACCCAAAGTTAAGTGTTTACCTAAATACAAGAGTTAACTAAAGGTACTTGTAGTAAAATATTTAACTGATTCTACATAGGAATAGATCCATGGTCCAGTGGTAGCATGCTAGACTAGTTACCGAGGGCTGACAGGTTTGATACCCCTCGCCACCACTCACAGGCTTGCCCAGTGCCTGTGCCACCACTTACATAACTAATGCTGTTACAGAATGTACTGGCAAGACCTTACACCAAGGTTTAAAGTACCAGTGCCATACACTGAACATACTGAAAGCACCAACTGTCTCTAGAAAGTCTACCAGTCTGTCTGTATCTGACATTATCTCCCAACACAAAAAATATGTAAACCCTTCAAGAGTTGTGCGTTATATGAACCAACTATAAAACTCAAGATATCAATATTGTAATGACATCATAATGATAACAATGAAACTGACAAACAAATATGAAACACATACATGTACAAAGCCAAATAAATACTTTCACTTAAATCTACACATTTTCATTTCTTAATACTTATCAGTGAGTGTTAAACAATATATACATGTACATAAATTTTTACTCGGGCAATAAAGTCCTCTTACCTATAACGAATTTTCAATACGATTTATCAAACACATTCAATGTATATGCAAAATTTCACTTTCAAAATGAACATATATACAACCCTCGAGGTGCACGGGGCGAGTAAAAGCTCGAGTATCCGGGTTCTCGATATCCGAACCATGGAAATTTACAAGTTTTTCTGCATAGGCAAAAGATAGCTAGAAACAGCTTTGAAACAAAGTAAAGGCACATTTCTTTCAGTCATGACCCGATGGCACGTATCTAAACTCAAAGGTCTTCGCTCCAACGCATTTCGTCCTTTTTGGTTTTCTGCTGTCCGATCTAGCTACTGATCCCCCGAGATCGCTAGATGTTTATTTCTATAATTTACTCATGATTATTTTTATAATTTAGAAAGAATAAGCAGTTTGGGATTTTCTCTCAAGTTTTATCATCAAAAAGTCTACTCAGACTCAACATTTTCATCTCATCATTAAGTCCTCGTAATTAAAAACTCGCAAAACATAATTTTCTTTATTTTCTTCTTATTCAATGAAAGTAACAAGTGGCTATAATTACACTGATTTTAGACGATTTAAATGTGCTAATAACATTTTAGCCACTTGAACGGCCGATTATCGATAACTAACGAGAACAATCACTTAACAATCAAAGTTTTTCCTAGACGTGTCAAAATAATGATGCACCAAGGAGGTGAGAAAAATCTGATAATCAGTGACCTCGAGTTGCCGCGGGTGATTTAGTAAGAAAGGTAATTTAGTAAGAAATCTATCTGGCAGGACCACAGGTGTTCCTCGAGTTATCCGGGGTTCTCGAGTTATCGATGCTCGAGTTATCGATAGTATTTTCTGGTTAAACATATAGGCAAAATTGCCGGGACCGACAGGCGTCCTCGAGTTATCCGGGGTTCTCGAGTTATCGATGCTCGAGTTAACGAAGTTTTACTGTATGTGTAAAAGTGCTTACAGTTTCTCTGTATGGTATAAGTTCGAAGCACATGTCCTTCCATTCAAATTTCATTTTTTCGAGCGCCTTCTCCAGAGAGTATTCCTTGGCAGCGGCAGCACCAATCTCCTCGAGTCTGTAAACAACATATCATATCAATTACTATCACTCAAAATGTTCCTTTCATGCTTTTCGCAAATAGCACACCATATGTTGTCATGGTAATGTATTATCCTCTATAAAACAGTATATACAGTGCTTACACAAGTTTACTAGGAATTACCTGATATATGTTCAATATGCTGTCATTTTAAGCAAATGCAAATAAACTGGATTTAATGGGAAAGAACTACATGTATTATTCCAGCATATTAACTTTTCCTAAGTGGGGCAAAAAAAGAAAGGAACAATAAATTTCACATTAAACTGATTTCTCATTCAATTTCATCAGCTGGTAAAATGTCAGAAATCTGTTTTCATTCAATTACATAACAATAACAACATAACCACATGAAGAAACAGACAACATGAAATTGACACCAAACATGCAATGACGGGACTCCAAACTTCAGAATAACATCTGAATCATTCAAATATCCAGCCACTTAAGTCAACAAAAGGTCATGCAGTTTCAACTCAAAACACAAACCTGTAGCATTATTCACATATTTGTCACTGAAAAACAATGCAGGTATCAAAATAAATCTAAAATCTAAGCAAAAATAAAAGCTTGAACAGAATCTTGTGAAACATACAGTAAAACTCAGTAATGGCAGCACTAAATCCCTGGTTTAATGCCTATTCTTAAGTTCCATTAGGACATTATTAGAACATCAGCTACAGGCTGTTTACCATACTTCTATATCTATAATAGACCAACCTTTTCTTTCATAGGAAACTCTCTCCCCCATACAGTAACAGGCTGGGTCTGGTAAAAATCAAGTCTTGAACCCATGATAATCTAGTAATGAGGGTGTATAATGCTTATCAACTTAATGAACATGCCAGTTGCATGGAAAAGAAGTAATGGAACTTAATCAGCCGACATTTACAACAGAGTTTTACTGTATCTCTAAAGCAATGTGTTCTCATGTGAAAAACAAGCTTATAAAAATAAAATTCATGAAAAAATAAATAAACACAGGCTTTGTGGGTTTTGCATAAAGGATACAAAAACAGGAAATACTTGTGATTATTTATTTAATGAGGTTTGCAGGCACTGACCCCTCTGAAAAACCTGAACACCATAAATGTTTTACAGTTAAGTTAAATTTCAACGCCCGTCAAATCAGTGAAATTGCAAACCTCAGCAAGCTTTAATACCCATTCATTCAATTTTAATCCTAAAAAGGAACATAAATAAATTTTTTTCCTATATGTTACTTGAAAATACAGTCCAACCTCGGCAACCGATACCTCCCTGGAGCAACAACCTCCCTAAATAGACATGTTGCATCAATTGTATGAAGGAATCAACCTCTCAAGAAGAACACCTCTCTACAACAAACCCAAGGGTATTCACTCCTGACAGGCTACAACTTTCTAACCACAAGTACTTCCCATTTCATATTTACAATACTGGCTTATGTGATGTGAACATATCAACTGATAAGCATTTACAGTGTATTACAAATTGTTATTGCTACCTCTTCATGAATAATTCCGTGCTCTGCTTACTGCAAGTACAGTGTTATTGTTCATTAATTACATGTTATTGTTTCTAATATTATTTAAGAACTACAGCTATTGATAAAATAGATACATATCCCCCTAATTCATCTTGACCTTACAAATGATATTGCAGACATGTACTTTAGTGTATAAAGGGAGAGTATCTGTAGTTAAAGCTCTGCAGAGTTACACATCCTCAGAAACTAAATGCTACATGTACTGTGATTACGTACATGTGTAAATATGTTTAAGGCAATGTAGTCAATACTTATACAGTTATACTTATATATAATCTGGGACAGTATGGGATAAAGTAATTCCAGAATAGTTGCTTAACCTTGTACTTTGGTGGGGTTATAGTTACTGAAGTTTCAGTAGGTTTATAAAAACACAGCTGTCTTGTCATCTTTTTGACATATCATAATACACTTACCATTAAATAATAAGGTAGATGACTAAGTTATAAATCTGCATAGTCTATAGACAAATTATAAAAACATTTCTACACATCTATAATTGAAACAGTAGATCCTGTGAAAGAATGAATTCCCAATGTATCTGAGTAAGTGATGGAACATGGTGTTATTTACCTCTGTAGGTGCTTGTTAAGACCGTACTCAAGCATGTTGTACAGGGACGTATCCTGCTGAGGTTTCAGGTCAAAGCCTACAATGTTGCTCATCTGAAATTCATTTAAACTTTTATTACACATGAAACATACACATGAAATAACAACACAGGATGGCATCAGTGAAATCAAACAAACTTTACTGAGAAATGAACTATTACTGGCTTATAGTAAAATACATGAAACACTGCAAAATAAAGATTTCTTTTTTGTTTTACAATACATCAGAAATGGTTCTGCTCAGAAGTCTTTACTTCAATTCTACCTAAGAAATGGGTCATAACCCCTAGAAAGTTCCATGAACAAATGTTAAATTTAATGCTAATATCTTGTATACTTACAAACACCTGAAAAGCAAAGGTGCATGGTATGGTGCTTCAACCAAAATACATGCAACAATTCAACATTTCAGTACATTTGCAAAGTCAAATTTACTTAATGTTGTTCTTTTTTCATTCTCCACTAACTTAAAGGTGGAGAGAATGATTTTCAGTGTCCTTATTTGCCATTACCTTCTCAGTTAAGAGATATCTCTAAAAACAGAATATATTTAATAATTATTTCATCATTCAATCAATTACTGTCACACTGCATTATTTGGCTTTAGTTAGTATGCCTAGAATAATGTTTAAGACGGCTGACTTAAAAAGCAGGAAATATTATTACATAATGTTAATACAGACACCACCACCTGTTTCAAGCCAAAAAAGCATGTCTATGGAGGAAAAGTATGTACAACTTACCGCTTCCCAGTGACGATCTCTTATACCGGGGTTACAAATGGTGTGAAGTATAGGCAAGTGTTGCTTGAACTTGTCTATTTTACCCTTCACACTATCTGCAATACGACGAGGCCCGGGCTGATCACCAAATGTCTTGGTCAACTTGTACATGGTACGCCACATGTCTCCCACTTCATTCTCAATCTCCTCAGCATTCAAACTTGTGAATGGACCTAATATATAACAAATGTATTTTAATACCTTATTTATTCAGCATAAAACTGTAGACAAATTATCAGACTGAAATTGTTAATGGATAACACTTGCTCAATGAAACTGACATTATATTCACACAGATAAACTTGAAAGTGCAGCTACAAAATCACCACTGTCTGACACACTAATCTGGAGCCAAAATGTTTGCTAGACACAGACAAGCGAGTTTGACAAGATATAACACTGATTAATCAATATTTGCAATGACTAGAAAGGTAACAACGTAAGTATTTGCATAGAAGAGGTCATACCAGAACTTCTGGACATCAGCAGTCTCAACAATAATTATCCATGAAGGCTAGCAAAAATAGAGCCACGGACAGAAAAGACGTGTCTTGGACAAAGTCTAACATAAGAACACTGTTATACTCCTGAACATCTGTGGAATATACCTATAAGTTTCATGAGCAAGGTTTATGAATTCACACACAGCTTTAAGCATTAAATAATTCCAAGGTAGGTATAGAACATGTCTTGTATATCACATCACCAATGTAAAGGAAGCAACTGGATATACACATGTTATATTACCTCCCTTTATATTGCATCACAAGCCAAGCCTGTTACACACATGGTTAGCTTCTGGTTATGCAAACAGGTTTTATAGTACATCAAGCAAAACTAGCCCTACAAGTTCACAGAAATTGTTTTATAAAGTCTAGCCAGTCTAGAGGTACAGGTGTCAGTAAAACATGAATTATGAAGAAATAGCAGTAATACTTAGAATATTTAAAATATGGAAAAAAGTAGCATCTCAAAGTAGTGTTTGTTTCGCTGCTTATATTTGACAAGTCCTCCAACAACTTGGGTTGTATTGAGGCAAGGACCTTTCTCCTAGTTTTGTTGCAGGTAGGTATATGGACCTGGGAAGAACCTTCTACAACAATGCAAGATGACCTCTATACAGAAGTATTTAGTACTTGATTAAACCTACAGCAGTGATAGACATAAGATTTCAGAAAATGTAAAGATATCATCATCTTCTTCTTCATTCATTTTCATCACCATCATCAATATCCCCAACAAAGCATAAGCTTGTTTTGTAGGATGTTCTTCCCCTAAAAAGACTGTACTTATTTACATTCAAACCATTTACCACTTTACAAAAACAAACAAGTTTATTCTATTCTAACCTTAAAATATGTAACTGTTACAGCCTGCTATTTTAAGTTTGAAAATAAAGTTTGAGAATGAATATTTTAAAATCAGTAACAGTGATAACATCATTCAGTATTCTCTGACAACCATATGACTGAAATAATATTTGAATGCACAAGGCAAAACCATGTGAAGTCTACCATTCATCCAGTTCTCATGTTTCTGATGGAATGACCAGGCCGTATTCCAAAGTTTATCATATGGTTCCTTGAGCTGAAACATGGTGTTAAGTTGCGGGAAGACACTTTGTTCCCATTCCAAGAGACGTTCCTCCTCGTTGATACCCTCAAGGTCATCGCGTGCTTGTTCCAGACCTGCCGTTAGTCTCGACAATTGTTCAACGTTAGATTTCATCTCATCCTGTCCCATGAACTGAAAACAAAACAGAATGTCTATCAATAGACTGACTGACAAATGCTGACAAAATTATGTCACAGTTCATCATATAATCATGTCGCAACATTTCCTGTAACTGTCTGTAATATTAGCCACTTGCATTTGATTTACTGTTCAGTGTAACATTACACATTGTAAGACATATGCGAGACATATGCAAGGCAAACATAATAGAGAATTATATTCTACTAGGTAAACAATATAAGACTGTGAAGATCCGGTTTACAGTAAATTGGGAAATGTTCGTGATGATTTTATTTTTGCTATTGCTGCGAATTTCCTACTTTGCTAATTTAAAGATCTCATGAAAGATTCATTTCACATACATTTACTATAACAGAATTATCCTTTAGTGAATATAAAATTTGCAAGTGTTAGCACACACATCATGAAATTTTCATCATGCGAAACTTATCCATTTTACACTAAGCAAAAAGTTATCTGTAAGACTAATGGGCAAGTGACTTAACATAGTAAATTTGATTATTTAATAATTTATTGTGTAACAAAGAGAGAATCAGAATGCTGTTTTAAAAGTATGCAAGGGTATATGTTACTACTTTTAAAAGTTTTGACACAAAAACCTTTCAGCAGATTAAAAAATATCTGAACAGTGCTGTAGAATATAAACAGCAATACTAACCTCCTTCTTCTTGAAGGACTCTACTTCTTTCATCATGTCACTGAGTCTGTCTTCATAGGCGCGAGTCCTACCACGCAGTTCCTCCTCAATGTGCTCACGTTTGGTCATGATTCTGTTCTGACTCAACTCAAACACAGCCTTGATGTTGTCTGGCCAATGGAACACGTTACTGTTCAACTTAATGTCCTCATCTAAACACAATCACAATATAATTATTAAAATGGTTTAGGGTGCAAGTTTAACAGTATTTGAGAGATGTTTTAAGGCCAGTTTCAAGATGCATGTCATTGCTATCTAACAGGTATATACATGTCCTGGCTCTTTTGAAGTAACTGACAACTTTTCAACATAATGGCAAATAATCCAGAGAAAAGTCTCTCCAAACAACAAACAATTATGGGACGTCCCTGGTTAATGTTATAACCAGCAACCGTTGCAGCCAAGTTCTGGCTAAGAAAACGCAGCTCTTCATATTAAAGTTGGAACATAGCATATACTATTAGAATCACAGGTATCTATCTCATCTTGTAACCTAACAAATTGTTTAACAAACATATCTTTAAAAAGTCTTTAACAAGTCATTTATCTGACATAATTTTACAGAAAATTATTTATAAAGATTACAGATTTACACTTTTATGGAACTTTCAGAGTAGTCATAAATTTTGATAAATAGAAGAGCATGTAAGATACTTATCAGGAAGATAAAGAGAAAAGGATGAAGCTGGAAGAATGACAGAAGAATGACAAAAGAAGAGAAAGAAAGAAGCTTACTAAGAAAGTTAGGGAAATCAATAAGGAAAACAAGTAATTTTGCTGAACGTTTCAATCTCTCTGCCTGTTTGTCACTACAAAGTACCTAAAAACACACACATATACACACAGATCAACACAAGTAATATGTCACATATGTGACATACATGGAATAGTACCACAAAATGTACACACAGGCCATATCAAGAATTAAAACATGTGTAAGAAATGAAAAGAAATAAGTAACAGCAAGAAAAACCTGAAAAAGTAGTGTATCAGTTTAAAGACAGAAACATACATAAAAGTACACTGTCAGATAACAAGTTCATATTCATAAAAATTAAAACCGGGAATACTGCAGAGAAAACTATAGAGGAAAACCGACTACAAAGGAAATGACAGATCACATGAAAAGCAACTACAAGAATAAAAAGTACTACTGAAAGAAGGTAACAAACTGCAAAGGAACTGAAAGAAACTAAAAACTGAACTTAACGAAGAAAGGAAGGAATAAAAGATGAAATAAAGCAAAAGATTTGAAAGACAGTAACACACTGAAGAAGAACTGAAACAAGATGACATACTTTGAAGAAACAAAATGTAGTGAAACTGAAAGATGGTATTAACTTTTGCAGTGAGCTTCAATGATGACAACAAACACTAGGGGAACTGAAAACAAGACAACATAAAGCACGGAAACAAAAGGAATATAACAGAGAAAATAAATGAAGATAACACAAAGCAGAAACGAATTAGGTTTATACACTGAAAAAGAAAGAAAAGAAGGTGACATACATCTCTGAAGAACTGAGCAAAGATACTATAGAGCATAAGATCAAATAGAAGATTACATAGTGCAGAAGAAATAAAAAACATAGTCGAACAAATGAATTTATTGCAGCCGATCAAATGGGGGTAACTGACAGCAGTCTGAGGAACTTAAAAAAGGGAAGGGGTGCCAAGAAACTGGCCTAGTATCAAATAACCTTGGTAGAAGTCCAATCTACAATGGAAGATCATCTTAGCAAAGTTAGTATATCAAGATAAGTTTTGGAAACTCAAGGAAGAAAAAGAACTTCCAGTAGCAAGGATCAGTTTTTTGTTCCCAGGGCATGAAGTATTGAGGTATAGTTGAGTGCAATTTCTACATAGCCAAAGTATTAAGATCGACATTAGGCCTTGCTGGTTTCAGAGAAGAAGACTTTAAAAGGTTTCTATATAATGCTAGGGAATATGTAAGGTGAAACCGGAAGTGGAATAACTTTGGAGTAATCAAAATAGACAATGGTATAGGTACTTAGCAAGGGAACTACATGCCAAATAGTCTAAGCGCTACCTTGTGGTTTCCCAGCAGCCTATTTCACTTTAAGTTTTCTACATATATGTCTATGTGAAACTAAAACAATAACACCAGGTTAATCAAAACAGGTTAGGAACTCAAGTTGAACAAACTTTTTAGTAAGTGCACTAGACAATACATGAAACCATCTCCATAACCAAGACTTGTGTTTTAGAGTAATGGCTATATCTTGCTAAATCTTCTGTATAGATGACTTATGTACAATTTCACTAAAGACTGCCATGGACTAGATCTTCAATATGACATCTTTTAATTTGTAATATAGAGATGGTTTCACCATAAGTTTGATGCAAATATTTCCAATTATGATATGTTTGTACAAAATCTCCAGTTTTCATCAAAATGTATGAACACCGGACGATCATCCTGGAACAGAAAAGCTCACCCTGGCATAGGACAGGTGAGCTAATAAAGGAAAGGTACATGCAAATGATTTCATATCAAAAAACATGGAAGAATTGAAAATGTACAAACTGCTAAGTCAACATTAAACAGGAATGTATAAGTTAATTAGGGAAACTCAAAGAAGACACTTCAGTATGAATGAAGCATTTCATTTATGTTTTCAGCACTTAAAGCAATGATACTAGTTGAGTTACCTGGAAATGCTACATGTAAATACAACGTAATGAATTGTGACTTATGACTTTGCTTGTACAAGATGAAACTGATGTTTTAGGTTGCCATTAAGGGAAATGCTATGCTAGGATGAAACAGGAATTGCAGAATAATGCTGTTTGGGTAAATCAAAATTAGACATTAACTGTACTTGGATTGGGGTTCCATCAGCATAGTCTAAGAAACAAGTCTATGTTGCAATGCTCTATTATCATGTATCTAAGGTGGTACACAGTCTATATTTAGTAATGTAAAAGAATAACACCAGGTTAGTATCAAAACAGGTTAGAAAGTCAAGGGTACAAAGCTTTTTCAGTAACTGGACATAAATAGTGGTGGGGTAAACCATCTCCCTAACCAAGACTGTATTTTAGATTAATGGCTATGATCTACGCTAAAAAGTATTCTGTATGAGCATGACTTATGTACATTTTCACTAGACTGCCATGGACTAGATCTTGAATATGACTTCTTTTAATTTTAATATAGAGATGGTTTCACCATAAAGCTTGATGCAAATATTTAAACATTATGATATAGTTTAGCTACAAATATCCAGTTTTCATCACACAAGTATGGACAGTTCAAAACCTGGAACAGAAACTGCATTAACAGGACAGTGTTCAATGAACCAAAATTCACAGGTAATGTTTCTCATACAAAAAATCATTGTCAAGAAGTCTAATGTACTTTCCTCATGAAGCTCAAGACTTTATGTTCTAAGACAAAGAACACTACCTAGAGTGTCTGAATGGCTTCATGTAAGCTTTCACTCCATAAACCAATTTTAGATCCTTGACTTAACACTGGAAATGCATTTTACATATTTTTAAATACAAACTTCTGATTAACTGGTATACCAGCTTATGACTTTCTTTTTCAACATGAAGCATGATGTTTTACTTAGTACCTGTAAAAACTAAATGGTAAAATTCTAAGATGTATAAACAATACACCTAACAGGTATACAGGCTAATGACTGTTTGCTAAAGCATTTACAGTTACACTTCAGTTTTGGATTGGAGTTTATTCACCATGCTAAATACCAGGAATGTAGAATAAAATTTTATGCATATCTCTCAGGAGATATCCATTCTATATTTAATATATGTGAAAAGGAGGCTAATGTTTGTATCAAGGTAGTGCACACAAAGTCAGCTGTTACAATTCCTCTCACTGGAATAAAGGGTGGGTGGGGTAATCCACTCCCTTACTTACATGGGAATATGCCATGATCTAGGATAAAAAGTATTCTCTCGGCAGCATCGAGCGTGTCATTTTTCATTGTTTCAGCAGTTACATCTTGAGACTACAGACAAACATGAAAGCATTATTAAACCAAGCTGGAAAACAACATGTATACATGCTGCTGAGTATAGCTACATATATTACAGCACACCATTCTAGATCAGAAATACAAAAAATTAGTTTAACAATCATCATTAACAAATAAGTGTGTCACTATGAACCAAAAGTAAGATGTCGAACCTAATACTAAATCACAATGAATTCCAATTCGTTTCAATGAAGCTCTAGAACTGTACATGTTCTAAAATACAATTGAACACTACCTTGACTTACAAGAGGTATTCAAATGTAACTTGCTTACTTCCAGAATCAAAACTTTAATTGCATGACAGATGCAAATACATTTTATAACATATTTTTTTAATAGAAAGCAAATAAACTGGTAGTACTAGCTCAGGCTTCTAGCCTTACCTGCAAAACTAATGTTTAGGCATGTTTGTTAGTGCGACTGACTGTAGTTATACTGTATCTGTATAACTTACTGGGAAATATTCCATTTAATCAAGTATAAACAATAACCTAAAAGTCGCAAGGCATCTATCTCCCTTTCAGACCATGTACAGTTACATCTGTGGACTATAACATTTATTCACAGGTAAAATATAGAGAAAGATATAGAATAGAACATTGAGATATATATCAAGACACTCATATTACAGAATAAATAGCATATGTCTATTTTTGCACTTTAAGCGTACCTTTAGAGTTTCACTTAAATCTTTAAGACTTTTAAATGGATTAAAAAACTTTTGGAAAGACACCTTAGAGGCATTTAAAATTAAGATTTAAAAACATTGAACAATATCGTAAGTTTGCAACTTAAAATATAAACATAATTATACTTAAAACATGATTTCCTTTAATTCATTTGCTTTCTACTGAGTGTATCAATATTCCATGGGCCACACAAATGGAAAGGCACTAAAGTGATACTTTCATAAATGTGAAGACATCTTCAAATACATGTGATACAAAACAAAGTGATGGAAATGAAATATAGCAAAATGAAGTAAAGACATTGTTTGAAACTTCTCAAATCTGTGAGGAATGAGTGAAAATACTCTTAACAATAACAGCATAAACAAGAAATAGGAAATCTACTGCCAATGTGACATCTCATAACATCTTATAAAGTGATATGTTTAAAAAAGTGTTTTTATAAAATCATAGAATACAAAGGGGAACCATGCATCAAGCTACAGACATTACCATTGTAGTTATAAGCTTTGCAAATATAAAAGGTAAGGTCATTAATGATAATGAAACATTTCATTTTAGATATACTGGTCCACACATCTCCAACACAGATTTTGTTTTGTTTATGTAAAACCATCAATTTTCATGGATTTCATAGGTGGGTTGGTCAAAGACATTATTAGTTTCTACCCAAAAAAAGCAATCTTCAAATTGAAGTGTCTACAAATGCATTGCTAACCAAATAAATCAACAAAATTTTGTCTTCTTAAATACATTTACATTATTAACAAACCAAAAAGAAATAAATTAGGACACTTTCATCAGGTATGTAATTATACTTTCAAGAAAGTAGGACTTAGACACAACCACAGCTACGTTTCTCAACAACCCTATTTGGAAGGATAGTCAAAGTAATGTTTGAAGTCAAAAGGCACAAAAATGTAATGTACAAGACTGTGACAGAAGAATGTATTACATACCTGTTTGAGATATTCCTGTGTTTCTACAAGGCTGACTGTGTTATCAGGTACCTCACTTACTCTGTTTGCCATCTCATCATACCTCTTACAAATGCTGTAATAACACATCAAAACATTACAGCTACATACAACATCACTTACACTCACTATACATGATCAACTCTTAAATTTATCAAATTAAGTCAACATATCAGCATTTTTTTTTTTAAATCATAAATTTTGGCAAGATTAACTTATATTAGATCTTGACATGTGTTTTCAGTCCAGTGCTACTACTGAATGCAAAATAAAGCAATGAGAAACATATAGCAAGCTCAGGAAGGTTGAAACTTGCACTGTACCTGTCCAAAAACTGTCTGCGGAAATAAAATGTCAAACCAGCTCCCCAACTTTTACTGGCCTGTTTTTACTAAACAAGGGTCATCATGTAGGGTACAGTATAAATACTAAGAATAATATGCTGGTTAGCATTAGACTAAGTACGTTTTTTTGATGCAATGTTTATCCTCTCCTCAGTGTTCAGTCTTAAACTTACTTTTTGTTCAGTTCCCTGTTTTCATCAATCTCAAAGGTTATAAGTCTTTGTTTCAGTTTCTCAGATCGCGCACACAGGTCCTGGTTGAGGGCCACACAGTCCAGACAGAACATACTGAGAGGCACTGTAATACGTAGCAACGAAATCTCGTTCTTCAAGTCCTGGAAACTGTTGATTTTCTGAAAACAAGAGTTAAAATGTCAAGAAATGTTTAAATATAAAATACATTCACAAGACTAATTCCTTTCTAACATTTTGTTTAAAGAACATTACAGTTATTTAATCTATATCAGTCACATATGCTACAAGTTTGAAATTTGGAGTTTAATAAAGATAGTTATACCATAAAGAGTGCAGAACATTTCTCATATGAAATGCTGATCAGAAAATGCTTATAAAATTAAATGGAGTACACTAGGTTGAGCATTTTTACACCATTCTGAATAATTTTAAATATTTTACAGCAATTCTTCAACCCATTTACCAGAAATAAACAGAGTCTTCTAATTTTGGCAGTTAAAACAGTATAATATACACTAAAACAGTCTTTTACAACTGCTGTTTTATAGCTCATACTCATATAACATGAAGGATTTTTCGGTTCAGTTTTTCTCAGCGACAAAATAACCCTGCTTTTTTACGTATTATAGCATAATATCAGCTAAGACTGCCATAAGTAAAATTTATTACCCTAAATTGTTTGCTTTCAGGTGTCAATTACTGTAGTTATTATGGCAGTAAGTATTGGATCATAGTTAGCACTTTGTGATCGGCTATTAACACATATGGAGTAGGACAAATTGTACTTCCCCAGGGCACTCACTATTGTAACCACCCTTGTACTATTTATTCCTTCATTAAGAGGGGTAAAAATTAACAAGACTATAAAATAAATTTGCAAATTGAAATGTTACCAGTAATAAGTTAAGAACTGATAAAACTGCCTAGTAAACCAATAATGTTGCCATTATTTCAAATTGTTGGTTAAAGGTGATAATACTGGATTACACATAACAATGTTAGATCACTTTGTGATGTATACCCTTCAAAGAGTACTCATTTTCATTCACACAGCACTATGTGTTCATATGGAATAGCAATAATATGTTCATGTGGTACAACACTGTTTGCACATCTTACAATATGTCTTAAATGGTACAACATTCCCACATCGATACAATGAGAAAATATGCACAATATGAAACACAGTACTTTATTGTCACATGACAACAAAGTCTGGACATGGAAATATGCCTGGTAACAACAACGTTAGAACATTTCAACACAGTACAATATGATCACATTGTGCACTATCGTTTTACACTGTATGAATACAAATGCCATGTGTGTTAACATGATACCAAGTGTTAACATGGGACAACAGTCTTACAAAGTACAATGTTTTCTAACACACAATGTATGTTGAAATTATGTGTCTCTTACACAAATGTATGTTTTGACATGACAATATGAGCTGCACAATATCGAGTAATTACATCTTGACACTGGAGGAAGAAAAGGTAATCATCTTCATCACTGTCAGAGTCTTCATCCAAAATATCAACTGCATCATCTTCTGCTTTATCAATATCTGCATTGTCATCCTTTACTTCATCAGCATCAGACTTGCACAATTTATCATCCATTTCATTTGTTATTGAATTAGATCTAGGCTCAATTTTACCAAGAATTTTATAGACTGAAAAGCTTTCCCTTCTGGGAGTAGGGCAAAATTCCAGATCAAGTCCTGTTAAAACTTCAATGCTTTTATCCACATTTAAGTCCATGTTTACACCTCTTTCAACTGCACTTGGAGTATTAGTTCTACTTTTCCTCAATGCTATCTTCATTCCATTTCCAAGTGAGCTCTTTGTTTCAGCTCTGCTGTCAACAATTCTCAAAGGATCTATTTCTGTTTCATCATTTTCAGTGCTAACAGCACTGTCTACTTCCAAACTTTTCTTACGTCTAAAGTATTCAATCCCTTTTGTACTGTTTTTGATTTTAATTTCACTCAATAAGTTTCCAGATACACTTAGTCTTGGAATATTAAGTTTAGGCACTTTGATACTTATTTCATTTTCAATTTCGTCTATGTTTTCAATTGTCAGAGGATCAATGGCTTTTTCGCCGCCATCGTCATAATCTTTCACATGAACCTTTTCACAATCATCATGACTAGTATTGAGACTGCTTCCGTCACAAAATCCGCTAGATGTATCCTCATATTGGTCCTGACAGCAAATCAAGTAGCAACTTCTTTGTGTATATTATATCACAGAATATAACAGAGAGACATTTTTCATATTTAAAGGGAGGTAAGCTGATGGAGGGAACTGCCAATGGTCCTTATTTTATACTTCTGCAATTATGTTTCTCCCCTAATGGAGACACTTCTTTTTTCATACTCATAAATCCCCGCCTTACTCTGCGAAAATTAAACTCAAAACAAAAAATCCTGTCAATTGTTGATAAAACTAATTTTGAAATAAAACTAATAGTTTTCACCTTTTAAAATAAGAAGAATCGAAAAAAGATCGCCTCCACATCCAAGAGTATACAAAAATGCCCTTTCAAAAATCAAATTCAATTGGTTTAGAAGTTAGTACTGAAAAAGTATATCTACTGATTTCTGTAATTCAACAGAATCTGTTCAAATAAAGCAATCAACAAACAACTCTTTAATGGATGGTGAAGTCTAATAATAATGAAACAGGTACTAAGTAGACAAAAAACAAACACAGAAATTGCCCCTAGTTTAGATGTTTTGTGGTTTAGTAAGGAATCTGCTGATACAGAAGCAACCACAAGTTTCCAGCTAATCTTCTATGGCCAAATATAGAAAGTAAAACTTAAAAAGACCTGAAATGCTTTCATACTGTACGTAACACGTAATTCATATGTATCCTTGCAGTTAGAACCCTGAAGTGACAAAAGGTTAACACAGATACACAGCATTGATGACTGTCTTGGTTAAAATGTGACTAGAAAGTGAATCACATGCTGTCAAACAGGTAATGTTTGTTCTCGGTACAGATCAACAAAATCTTTGATGTAAACTTTACAGGGGATTTGCAGTTTATGGTAGGGGTAATGGTGATTGGCCTGTGTTGTGAAGGATAGAGACAGATGAAACACTTACTGATTTAAAGGCTGCAATGGAGTGTGACTCTCTCAAGAAAGACGAGACATCCTGCTCTGCCTTGTTGTTCAGTAGATCAAGATATTTCTTGTATGTTGTCAAGTACCTGAAATAAACCAATGAAAATTGACGGTTAACTTCTGCCATTGAGTAACTTTGTAGTAACAAGACAGTAGAAATTGTAACTGTCTCTGTGACTGAGTGGTAAGAGTTGCTGACTTGTCATCACTGCAATCTCTCACTGAGTAATAGCTTCAAGCCTTACTACTCACAGTATCTCTTTAAATGTGAAAAAGTTGGCAGTTTCTCAAGGAAAGATAAGTATCTAGTACTTGTCCTTCCAAAGAATCATTGATGGAAAAACTGCCCGCATGTAAAATAACTGAAATATGGTTGAAACGGGTGTTTAATCCAGAGATACTGAACAACTGTTGCGAATGATTACATTTAGCACGTGTTTGGGCCGCCCTCTAGAAAACCCCCAACCCTAGAGTTTTTTTCCACTCTAAAACCGATTTTAAGTCAAGTCAGACCGTGAAAACCATTCGGCAGGGTTTTTTGCCAAGGGAGATAAAGCGTTAAACCGTGGCAAAGACGCTGTTAGAGCTCTATCGATCTGACTGTCAATATGTGATTCGTCAAAGGTGTCTTGTAAGTGCGGAGACAATGCTAATGTGTTGCGCCAGTTACTGCATTGATATGTATGTTAACATAGCGTTCACTGGTTGATCCGTGCTGATATTTGCTAAGTAGGTTCGGCTGACAACTGCACTTGCTTGCGTTTCTGTTTGGACTTTAAAAAAAAAAAAAAAAAAAAAACTTTGCCCCTACCCTACCTTGATTTTTTGGGACCATTGCCCGAAACACAGATTTTTTTTTTTTGGCCTTATCACTACAGACAATCAATGAAAGAAATAGTCTGTCTACGTCTATTCTTCAGCTATGAACATACTCTATAATAATATGTTTGTTATGAAACTTACTTTTGTGGACCGACGGTGTTTAGTTTGAATATTTCCATTGACTTGTCAACATAGTCTGTGACGAGGGATTCGTCAATTTTCACTGAGCGGAGTAGTAATTTCTGTCCTCTCATGTCTGGGAATAGCTGACATTCAACCTGGACAAACAAATACAAATCATGCTTGAAAAATTGGAAGATATGTAATTAATGTCCTTTAAATTTAACCACTGCTAAATGGTTTAAAGTTTCACATCAGGTTTTATAAAATATTTAACCCTGTAATGCATATGCTGTCTCCACTGCATTAAATAAGTGCATTTTAAACCCTTTCATTTTATTCAAATTTCATGAACTTCCTAACACTATGGACAAAGTGCTACTCCAGGAGACTATCCTAAACTATAAAACATTTTCTTATCTGTTGTTTTTTGCACGTATAACAAGTTACCCTGAACAGAATGAAAAAAAAGATCATGAGGAAGGGGAGCTTACTCTCATGAGACCCTCTCCTGATGCTATGATTTCTGAGAAGCATCTCAGTATGATATCCCTGATCTCTCTGAAAGGAGGATCAAACACAATCTTCGGCTCCTCTACACGTAGCTTGATGATCATCACCTGCGCCATCACATACCTCAGGTCACTGAACTCATCACCATAGTCATTGCCTTCCTGTTATCAGAAAGCATATAAACACAAATCTGTACTGGGTTCTCTAACATTTAAGTCAGTATTTCAATTCACAAGCATGTACAATGTATTTCATGCACGACCAATTTATTTACACTTATTCAATTAATTATGGCAACAGTCTTTCAACGTTTCAATTCTTTGTAAATTATCTGTTTTGGGAAACAGTTAACACCTATCATAATGAAAGGATCTGCTTCTCTGAAATGAAGCATTATTTGTCTTCACTTGCGATTTACGATTAAAAAGCATTATCTGCAAACACATGTTGAGCAGGCCAGTAAAGGAATACAAAAATTGCCCCTTAAAATTGCCCTTTGCTTACAACAGCAGCCTTCTTTTCTTCAATTCAAGAGTTAACATACAAGCTGCTTCATCCAGGTGACCATTTTTACAGGTACTATTTGATCACTGAATCTACTTCCCTTTTTTTCTCGCTCAATGTTGTTTACCCGCTCTGTGCTGTATACCATATTTAATCTCAGTATTCTAATTACAGCCATAACACTAAAGTTAATCAATTACATTTTCATATTTTACTTGATAAGAACTGGTATAACAGAACCAGAGGATTATATATACCTTGTGTGTCTGGAAAAACTGCAGGAAGTCATGCAGGGAGTTGATCACCATGCTTCTCAGCTGGCCTGACATGATAGCTGCCACTGCCGAGAAGAACTCCTGTACAAGCTCTGTACTGTCCGTGTCATTGGGTCCGACCAGCTCCTGCCAGTGGTCAGCATTGTCTACAAACACCTTGGCACAGGTTGGGATCCAGCTAAAACAATGAAACAGTTGAATATAGTAATCCAGTGTGAAGTAATTAAATTAGAGATTGCTTTTCAGCAAAAACATTTCCTCCATCAACCCAACAATATGGAACTTCATAGGTCAAATGGTCAGCCAAGCTCACTCATGTTCAGTTTGGTTGAAAACCATTAAGTTGTATAAGAGCAGGAATAGCGCAAACATCGTAAGATTTGACAAATCAACAGCACCAACTCCGCAAAAAAATCAACCTAATATACATACAGAATATACGTATTTGTTGCATCTAGTCAGAAGTCAGCCTCATTTATACTTTTCCACAGCTAATCATAAATTTGCCCAAAGTTCATAATCAAGTACAGAAGCAGATAGGAAAATTATACCTTCAGGCCTTGATCTATCACGAACAATTAAACTTAAGAAGGTTGTTCAGCAAATAAATGTTGACAGTGTTATGAAGAAGAAAACAATTGTCTGTTCTGACCAACCTTTTTCTGAGGACCTCATGGGCCTCCCAGCACTGCTTCCTGATCAGAGATTCAAACTCAGATGGCAGCAGAGGTAGATCTGCTCTTTCCAACTCCTTCAAGTTGATGAACCTCAAACTACTGAACCTACAAACATAAACATGGTATTTCATTTCTTCAGTTTGATTTCACAGCAAATATTTTCAAGCTTCGGTAAATATTCTAATTTTAACATGTACAAAACAATTTGACGTCCAGCCCCAATTCTTAGATATCTTCTTGTAGCTTATACAAGTAATGCAGATTCCCACTATTACTATATGAAAGAGACATGACATGTACAAATATAATTACAGAAACTATTAGAATTTAAATATCTTTAAGAAGGTGCTCTAATAATTCCAAATTTGACAACATGACTGGCTTTTCTCATGAAGCCTACCTCATACTGAAAAAGCTTCAAGCTTTCCTATTGCACCAATATTGCACCAAAATAAGTTGTTGTTGTAGGAGTTTAACGCTCATTCCAACTATATTTTTGCTCATTTCAACAGGTGGGCAGTTTACCTAACCATCACTCCTAAGAAGAAACAGTACTAGACTCCTGTCATCAGAGAGAAAGTGCCAACTTTGTCACATAAAGAGACATGCTCAGTAGCAAGGCTCGAATCCATGAAGCTCAATATACAAGAGGTTACAGGGATTTCAAGTCAGTGACTTTAACCACTCGAATACAGAGGCAGACACTAAAATAAGTTGTGCATTGTAAACTAAAGGAACATATGACTACACATTTTACACAGTATGAACAGTGGTGGATCGGCAGTATACTTACTCATCAAACCAGATGTCCTGTAATTGTTGCATGATTGGGTTGGTAATGAACAGATGTGTTCTGTTGTAGTCTTTCATTGCAAGGAATGTATCATGCCACGGCACTGGAGCTCGAATTATTCTTCAAAAACAAAAATGGAAAACAATAATGAAGGAATTTGATCGCTACTATTTGGTGACATGGTTAAGTATGGAAGCAGTCTTGAAACAAGTTGTTTCTGTATCTAAGTATCTATCATTTATAGGAAATAAAGACAGAGGTGATGAAAGTTCACGATGCTGATATAAGGATAGTGGTGGTGGTGATGATGACAGCAATGATGAAAATATTAAAACTGGAGGCATATGTGAGTATGGTATGAAAAGTTGACGACTCGTCTGCCATGATATAGTATGATATTTTACTGAACTCAAAAACAATCTTAATCACTTTAACAGTAACAGCAAAACATGAATTAGAATATTAAACATTGGTTTAATAGCTGATATAACAGCTCTGCTATCTTTTCATGTCACCACCTAATTATTACAAGATTCATGTAGCATAGGCTTAGAATTGAATACTATCTTTTAGAATTCATACTGACACCTTAAATCAATGGATCAAAACTGACCTAATTACCTAAATAGAAAATGGAACAAAAAATGTACACAAGTTACGAAACAACCATTCTATATCATAAAAGGTGACCAATGTTAGTACTTTAAGTGACTTCTTTAATTTTCAATCCTATACAACTGTAATCAATAAATCATAAATCATTATATATATTCTATTACTTTAAATCATCAGATTTAACAGATTATGAAAAACCACCGTCTGGACTGGTTCCAGTCATGAATTACTGGGAACCAGCCAAAAACACTTGTTTTTTCCCCTAGTCATAACATAAACACAACAATATACTGAATTAACTGAATAAATGGGTATTAATTTGACGACTGATTGATATGAATGTACTGCATAAACATCTGAAACAAGCTTATCAAATGCCGCACAGTAGCAAAACTCCCCTGTGAAGGCAGAACGTCTTAATCCAACTACAAACTACAACGCGATTATGAAATTTTTTTAAGAACATTTATTCCAGGTATGAATAGATGAATACTATAATGCTTCATAGAAAAGCTCGCTACAAATTGAAAAACACAATATACAGTATTACATAAAACTGGTGGTGGTGCTTGACTGTGATTTGTCCAATTTTAAAATCTGTTTGAAAACTTTAATGAAATGATATTACATGTACTTGAAAAAAGTCAGTGTTCACAAGTAAATGCACACAAACTCAAGTTTTCCCTAATACATGCATGTCTTCTATGTGTGTAAGACAGGTTTTATAAGGAGAAGGTATAAATACAGCAATACGTGAATTGTCTGAGACATGAGTGGTTAAATATTCTATTTATATACTAATACATACCTCTGAGGAAAAGATTTTGGGACAGTTGAAATATGTAGTCTGGCTTTTTCTTCTTCGTCTTTTAATATGTAATCAACTGAAAATAAATATGAAAACTCTCTACACTTTGTTTCAATTGGTTGCAATCATAGTTCACAACGGCGTCCCGCCTTCGACCACCCACCAAAAGTGCTGAAAAGGCGGATTTTTAAAAGCCAAAAAGCCAAATAGACAAAAGAAGTGCGTGATACACTACACGTATAGCACCTGTAAACCCCAATAAACGTGTCATGTTAATAACCCGGGCGGTCTTTACCTAATTGGTCCAACACACCAATTCTACAATACCTCGGCGTCGTACACGTTATTGATTAAAGGATTTATTATAGTGTTAGCAGCCCGATTGACTTTATGCCGGACCGATTGTCTTTAGGCCGCTAATCATTACCTATACTTTGAAAGCCTTCAAGCCTTTCGATTATTTGTGAAAAGCACAACGCAACATATTTGCGATGTTCAAAAAATAAAGACTGAAATGGCAAACGCCTCATGGTAATCGGAGAATAATAACTGGAACCCGAAAGAAACAAAAACCAGACTGGCAACCGGTAGTCAGTGTTTCGAAAGTCGGAAGGGCCAGCCGACAGAAAGTTAATGGGACTGGCGACCTGAAAACATAAAAAATTATTCAATAGAAACCAGACGACAAAAATTAATAGCCTATACCGACACATGGATTTTACAA
Source organism: Saxidomus purpurata (assembly GCA_022818135.1). NCBI lineage: Eukaryota > Metazoa > Mollusca > Bivalvia > Venerida > Veneridae > Saxidomus > Saxidomus purpurata. The sequence continues at coordinate 17,980,029 of JAFMSR010000002.1, read as the reverse complement.
AACTTTGTGGGGGTGACTTTGAACGAATCAGTTCTAACGATATTGAACACACTTTCAATGATAAAATCACATGGAAATAATATTTATTTATGAAAACTGGCTCGATATTTTTCTTATTACTTAGAAATTCGTTCTTATTTTTTAGGAAAACGATGTAAAGTTTATTCCTTAGAAAATGGAACGCTCCACGTGAACGCGCCATTTATTTTATCGACTCGTGAGATTTACTAATCAAAATGAAAGATAAACATTTTCTTTTTGGAAACATTTTGGAATCAAAAGGAGGGAATGAAATATTTTAACCGTGTCCATAAATGAAAAGCTGGTTGAAAAATATATAAATACCAAAAAAAAAAATACGTTTTGTGATTGTTTTTTTGTGGGGGTGGGGGTTGACGATGTACCCTCGGCTTGTCCGAACCGATTGAGATTTCAAAATTTCCTGATCCCTGGTTCACAAGATAGAACACCCTGACTTCCTGGGCAATATGACATTTAAATCCTCCTGAATTAGTGAGGATCCAGATCAGCTGTGTATTTTGTATCTGGTCAGATCCTGGTTCCAGGCTCATTACTCACAAATGTCTGGGAATCAGAACGATAATACAATATTGTATACTGGCTTTTATAATAGAACCATGGGTACATGTGCAATGACTTAGAACAGCAACTTCTTGACTTTTACATACAAGGGGTATGATTCCCAGCACTGAAGTCCATCAAAATCACAAGTACACTATATATGCATTTCTAATAAAAAAACACAAACAAGTTATATTTTAATTTGTAAAATCTCTTTGTAAGTTTAATTGATACTTCCCTGAAAGAACATCTAGTATAATGTTGCTTATTTCTACCAGACAAAATATTACTAATAATTAAACATTGTTGGTGGAATTAAGAGAAAGATTATTACCTATACATTTTCTGACACTGTATTCATAATCATGGTTGACTTCCTCTGACAAGTCTTGTATCATTGGATCAAGGTCGTGATTAGTGAGGAGGTTGCTGGGTACCATACCACATACATTCTTCATAATACTGGGGTCCGGCGTGGCAATCATTGACTTGTCTATACCTCTTTCTATATAGTAGTGGTATCTCTGCAAGGAGAGTACATATATGGTTACACTTCGCTCTAAATGTAGAGGGGAAACAGGAAACTTCTGGAGGTCTTCCTTTCAGTTCTGATTTCATAAATTTGTAAGCATTTCTTTCATTTAATTATTTCCTGCAAAATACATTCAAGTTCACATCTACTTATGTTACGAATGCTGAGAAACTGTTAGTATAGCAAACACAGTTCCAAATGTAACTAGTCATGTATTTAAGAATTGCCCTTATGGGTGATACAGACTGAATATCTGAAATATCAAAATCAGCTATATCTGCCCAAACCTACACCGTACTTTTCGTTTCAAGCGGTACTTACCTCTGTCTAAAACTAAATTACCTTCATCAATGTTTCTGTACACTCATCATGAAACCATTCTAAATTAACACATAAGAAATTTTGTTAAGCAGTTGAAGCAGAAAAGAAAACAAGCCTACCTCCAGGTCACGACTAGTGGGTAATCCTGTTTGTACGTCATCTTCATGTTCTATTGCCATCATGATGTCTATCTGTTCATGTGGGGTCAAAGGTCGGCTAGGGGGCATCTCCTCCACCTCAACCAACTCTGGTGATATGTGTAGGTCATGCCTTCAAAAGGTAGAAGAGAAAGTAAATACTAGTAAATTATCTAATTCAAAATGATTTCCTCTATATACTGTTTGCTTTGCTTTAGTATGGTTTTCTTTCCGGTAGAACAGTATGCACAAAATGCTTGTTCTTAAATGTAAACAGTTTACAAATAATTTTACATTTGAACAGTATAGAAAAGAAAGTGTTGAAATGTTAAAAATTCATACAACACAAGACAAAACTATCACAAAATATACAAACCCATTTTGAACATGTCCATTTGCTGGTTTACCATTTGGTATTTTATCTAGGAAGGTTTTACTACGGGTAGCTTGTCTTGGACTTTGCATCAAAGGACCATTTAATGATGCTGAAATAGACAATCATACAAGCTTAGTATAGAAATGTAGTTCATTATAAAAAATGCACATCTCAAAAAATTATAATCTAACAGAAAACTTCAGCACATTTCAAAATTCAATTTATATATTTTTTTTTAGATAATTCAAACGTGTGACTAACCTCTTGTTTTTTGTCTCTGTAACTTTGGCAAATCTTTCATTTTGAGAGCACTTGCTGATGGAGTGTAATTGTTGGCGATTGACTCGCTCGGAGTCCTGTGGAACTTTTGTTCCTTGAATGGGGCTGCAAGAGTCCATGATGTCCCTTTCATAATAGGCGGGTGCTCACTATTCCGAAGCACAATCTGTAATTCATAGAAGTAACAAGTCAAAGCAAGTACAAACACAACAAGCTGTCATATGAACTGACTAAAAAATAATGTGTAATTCTACATTGTATGTCCAAGTTCTAACATAGATCATGTCTTTTACTTTAAATAACTGGTAGGAATGCCTATTTTCTATAATTTACTTCAGTACATGTACTGAAAATAAATCAATATTGTGAACAAACCTTGTAGAGATCAGATGGTTCTTTGACTGCCTGTGGAAGGGGTGGTAACCCTGGCAGACCCCGTGTCTTGCTGCAACTCTGCAGTGGGGTTGGCACACACTACAAATTCAACAAGAATAATTAAACATTTTCATTTAGTCACATTGTAATTCACTACAAATTCAAAATTACATAATTATTTCACTTCATACACTTAGTCTATAGCACAACTAAACTTTATATCTAGCTTAAAGTTCATGGTAACAAAAGAGTATTCATTTAAATTATCAACAACAATAGCCAGTAAGTCTTCTTTTGTTTCAATGGCTGTCTGAAGCAAGCATTGTCATTTATCAAAACTGAAGCTAATGTATGCATGCAAAAGAAGAAGTTTATATTTTTAAGCCATCTAAGATGTCAAAGGCCGACAAGCAGTTTATTTTTGTGTGCAGGAATGAAAAAAAGGGATAGGAGCTTCTCCACTCTCCTATGTTATATTGCAAAATGAGGATCAAACAAGCTAGTAGAGTTGCATAAAGCTTTGATATGTATTCAACTGAACTCCATAAATAGTTATTTGATGGTCTAAGTGTTTCTATGTATGTAATTAGAAAGTACGTGTCTGAATTTTCAAGAATTTTACAGGATACAAGCAACTTTCTGAGCAAGTTTGTGAAAATACATTAGAAAATGTGACCTTTGAAGTGCTATCAAGGTCTTACAATAACCTGATGTAGCATATTCACTTCTCTCACAGCCTGGCTCAATTTTTGTACAGATCATCTACAGGTTGCAGTCAATTTTTATCTTCTAAGAAAGTGTTGTGAAAATACATTGCGAAAAGTGACCTATAGAGTGTTATCAAGGTTTTACAATAATAGGCTATAGCATAGCTGGTTTTTGCACAGTGTGGCTCAATAATTTCTATAATAATATACATGGACAAATCATCTACTAGTTGCAGGCAACCCTTTGAGCAAGCTTCATGAAAATCAAATGAAATTGTGACCTCAGCCTCAAAGTAAAGTTTTATCAAAGAAAAGGTAATAGACACAATTATGACGGACACCCAACAAGGAAGTCCAGTATAGCCAAAAACTGAATTATATAACATGTTTCAGCCAATTATTAGATACAACATGAAAATACATGATAAAAAGTATACCTATCAAGGGCTTAGCATTAGGCTTTTAATGTCTCTAAAGTTCTCTGCAGTGATTTATTAGATACTTGGCTTGTACAATATTTTCAGTTTCAAGTGATTTAAAAGCAGTGCAGAGTAAAACAAGAAGCATATAAAACTGCATATATGTATTTACTTCAACTACTTCAATAGCTTGAAACTTTTTTATACCGCTGATAAAATGGTTGAACAGTTTCACTATTGATCTCTTAAGGTTGCACAATAAATACAGAGCCATGGAAGCACTTAATCTATGGTTTTATCAATGATTAACATCAATACAGACAGAATAATCAATCGGCACCTGATTGTTTTGACATTTGGAACTGTTCAGAGCACATTTAATATTCTAGATAAGTAAATGCTTTACAACATTTATTGGCACAGTATTTAAGATGTAGGTCTTTCAGTTTTGAATTATTCATGACATGACTGTATTTATCTCTCCAAACAATCTATCGACAGTTTACATTTTATTTGGCAGTGCAACAAGTATAAAAAAAACCTGCTGTTTTCTGTATGAAAAGAAAAAAACAAGACTTGGGTTTTTAAGACCTTTCCATTACATTTAAAGTTATAGAGTTCTTAAAAATGGTCTTACAAAATTATAATCAATTAAGATATAAGGCCACATTAAGCATGATTTGAAAAGTTATGAACTGAAAAAATAACTGCTCAAGTCATTTCTCTTATGAGCAGACAGAAATTAATTTGTTATACTGAACATATAACTTGAATTATGGATTCATTTTTTTCAGTTACACATTTATTTTTTCAGAGTATAAATCAGTGTCTTTCTTTGAATTATGACGGTCACTTTGAAGGGTAAATTAACATAACCAGCTAACTTCTATCACTTTAACAGAAGTGGACAATAACTATATCTACCAGTATCTCAGTCTTTGCTCTGTGGGTACTTAGCTTAGAGCTATACTTTCCTTGAATAGTTTTACACTAGTAATACAAAAATCTGTGTAACACTATTTATCTAATCTAGATGCAGCACTCAGAAACAATATATTTAATATAGCAACCATGGAATTTGCATGCATAATTTCCTTGAAATTTTAAGAACAGCTGATTCACCATCTGAAATCATTCCTGTTTTTAATACAGACTAGAGTAAAACTGTTTGTAAGGTTTGATAGTTATATAGTAGACTGTGACATTAAGTATACATGTATATGTACAGCATTTAACGTACAACTATAACAGCATCAGGTCCCAGATTGATGTTAATGGCATAATTTGTAACATTACAAAAAATCCCCTGTACCTTGATTCTATTGAATCTTTCAAGTATAGAATTGATTATTACTGTAAACTGTCCATGTCATTTTTGAGAGACAAAAATTCCGCAATTTGAGTGCGGAAAAATTTATTCCTGGAAGGAAATATCTCAAGTAAATCTATGTGAAATGAATCTTTCGCAAGATTTTTAAATTAGCAAAGTGGGAAATTCTTAAAAATGAAAGCATTGCAAATATTACGCAATTTACAGTATTCAGCAATCTATGAAGGTGTAAAAGCTTGCGTGCATGCCAGATTATTTACTGAAATGGTCAGAGCATAACTAAAATCATCCCTCCTTTTGAAAAATATAGGTACATTTTATACAATGTAGTTCATTCTATAAATGAACATTTAGACATTCCTATTACTATAGTTCTGACTTGCGTCTTCATCTGAGTAAAAACAAACGTCAATTATTCAAAACAGGTTACACCCACTGTGTAACATACCAAGGGATGATCATGAAATAATTGTATAAATGTGCTTCCGTACACGCAGATACATAATACAATAGTTTCACAGTCAACCTTTTACAGTCTTTTCAATGGAAGCATTAACAGTACTTCCATTTTCTCTTAAGTCTGACAAAACTGTGTTTACGAATATAGTAGTGCCAGGAATTAATAATTTAATTCAGAAAAATGTTCAAAAGCACATCTACGAGAAGGCAGTGCATATAATATCAAGCGGTACATATATCAATATATATATAACAAAAGTCATACCTTTGCTGAAATTGGTGGAATTATAAAACTATCCTAAAAATTTGGAAATAATATCATAATTAGATTGAGAAAGATTCAACCTTTAAATTGTATTTATGTGTATCAAAATGAACCATCTTTATCTTTAGTTTATAATTATGTACAGGTAATGAAAACTGGAGTAGAACTATCACTGAAGGTGATGAATACCCCCCGGACACCCCACTGAGACAGTAAATAAATTTATGTAATATTTGATGCTTTAATTATTGGACCTGCAGAGGCTTCTGTGAAATATAATTAAATTCTGACCAGGGGTTTTGGAGATTAAAAGCGCACAAGATTTTACTATCCCAAGCCCCTGTAACCTTTGATCTAGTGACCCGAAACATGGACCATGAACAACTAGGCATGGTGTTTATAACTTCTGTGAAGTATCATTAATTTCTGACCAGGGGTTTTGGAGATTCAACCTCCACAAGGTTTTACTATCTCGAGCCCCTGTGACCTTGACCTTTGACAGAGTGACCCGAAACATGGACCATGAACAACTAGGCATGGTGCTTATAACTTCTGTGAAGTATCATTAATTTCTGACCAGGGGTTTTGGAGATTTAACGTCCACAAGATTTTACTATCTCGAGTCCCTGTGACCTTGACCTCTGACCTAGAGACCCAAAACATAGTCTATGCACAACTAGGCATTGTACTTATCCCCTGTGTGAAGTATCATTAAATTTTGAAAAGGGATTTTGGAGATTTAGTGTCCACAAGATTCCGTCAACAGACAGACGGACGGACAGACAAGCTGAATCCAGTATACTTCCCCCTTACACTTTGTGTTCAGTGGGTATGAAAATGTAAATAAAAAAAAACATTACTGACCCATTACCAAGAAGATCAGGAAACATTTTGAGATCAGTTTCAGCCTGAATACAATCATGTAGATACAAAATGTCAATTTCAGTTCACTTGGTTTCTATTTTATTTAACCTGATAACACAATTCGAGAAATATACAACATGCATCATCATCAAGATGCCTTTAAACATCTTGGACATTTTGGTGATAATTTGCATAGATACTCAGGGTTTGGACCCAACCAGTCCTTATCGAGCTCATTATAATACATTTCAATACAAAACAACTCATATCTTATTATAACACATTTATAAGAAATTCATTTTCACCCCAGTATGTCATATATAGTAACATGGTAATATTCCAAAGGAATCCTTAACAACCAACCCAAGAAAACCATGTTTGCCTTTTGGGGTGGGCCCGTTTCAGAGGGTAGCGGAACCGGTCTGCGGAGGAAAAATGGCGGATTGTGTTGTTTGAAAATGAAAGTAGAGCCATATTTTGACGTGTAAGATACTTGTAGCATACTTTGAAATCTTTGAGTATTTTCATCAGGTGAAGAAATCAGGTGAAGAAATATATAGTCTTCAATCGGCTGTCGTTTAGCTTCGTAGGTGCCATACTTAGCCGTTTGCTTGAACATTTTCCGAACGATCGATGTTTACAAAGCAAAACGATCGACTCCCGGTATTCTTACGCTTTTCCAAGGCAAAAACAAGGGCTTTGCACTTTGTTTTACAAGTTATCGTTGCAGCTATACCCACTGTAAATTGTTGTGGCGGTGACAGTGACTATATGGACTATATGGCGAAAAAAATAGTATTAGCACTTTTTGGTCTCTGCAGAGAGTATACGCAAGTTTTGGTATCTGCATTGTGTTTTCAATCGCTATAGGATGCGTGGACGTTGTGACTATTTACACTAAGTCCATTATACCACATGTTTGCATGAACACGGCTATAAGCAGATTATAAGAACATTTTGAACTGAATATACGTCCGTTTTCTCATGTACAATGTTAAAAACAAAAAGTGTTAGGTACAAATTAGGTAATTATATCTCATGACCATGGTAATTAAATGACAACAAGAATTGAGAAAGCCCTTGTCGCGATAATGATAATTATCATAGTCTTATTTACATTTCAGTAGGTCAAATTTGATTCATAGAAAGAAGCCAATGAAGGTATGGACACCAGTATATGAACATTTTAGATGTTGTGGATATTATAATGACTTTTAGTCCTAGAGGCTGAAAAAGAAAGGGGGTTTTCCATGATGAAGCTTGTTTAAACCAAAATCAGAACTAATTTAAACCAGGGTAGTTTGAATGACCTCTTAATTACAAAAGTTACAGCCCCAAATGTTGAGAACTTTAACCACAGAGATGCTATTTTTTGTGGCATAGTGATGGAAATAGAACAAAAAGAATGAAATTCAATGACAAGTCAGTGAGAAACCCAGCTGAGTCTTGGTAGTACAACAAGAGGCTGAACCAGTACAGAAAGGTCCCACAGTGAGGTCACAGCAATCAACCAGAAAGCTGAACCAGACAGAAATGGATATCTCAGCCTTCTAAAACTGTTGAAGTAGAATGTCAAACGACCATATCAACTCTCAAGAAGCAGGCAAACAAACATTTGCAAATGTTTACTACTCCACTCAACAAGACCGTGTCATCTGAAAGGAGCCATGAGAAATACTATTCATCGATGTGAAACTGACAGTTCTGACTCTGACCTTGATTCGTTTTAGAAGAGGATGTAGTATTTTCCAAGTTGATGGATTCATTGGATAAGTGTAACAGAGACTGTTGAATGTTCAAAGTGCTTGTAGTGTGACAGTACCTGTGTACTTTGCACTTAAATGAGAAAATAAATGTTAATTAATTAAGTACATGTATGCTTGTTGTATAACATAATAAACATTTTCCGATATGAATTTGCGATGTATATTGAAATAGTTGGACAACCACATTTTTCTCTGTGCCACCATGATTCAATAGTTAAGGTCCAGTTGGTCACCAGGCTGAAAAGTTAGTCTTTATCCCTGCTTGACAATCAGTCAACGCTATAATACACCTCGAAAGGGATATCAAGGTCTATTAGCCGTCGATCGCTACATAGCTTTAATCACAATACCAGTTTCTAGCGAAGGCATTTTTAAGCCAAATACATCATCACAATTTTGCATTGTAGAGCAACAACATGTGTCTGGAGTAACTAGGTGTCCAAAAGCATGTAAAGACTTGGCGGGTGAGGTAAACAGTTTTGAATTTTCAAGTCAGATGTTTATTGCAACAAGTAAAGATATACAGGATAATTGTTGGTTTAGGTGTAATATCAAATTATGATTTACATCAATACCGACAATTTTTCTGTTAAATTATGTCTGAAACAAACTTTTGTTAACTTAGTTTCAATAAAATGCCGAAAATGCCGACGCCATCACATATTAAGACGCCATCGCTTGTTTGACTGCTACCGCATTCATTACGCCATTATACATTTAGATGTTAATCCTGGTAGAACAATTGATAACTTTCACAGGGAGTTTATCGATATATAGGGTCCACCATCATAAATCGATAATCCACCGGAAAAAAATAAAATAAATAGAGGATAATTGTTGGTTTCGTGTAAGATCACAGAGTGGGCACCAAAAGTGAGTTTTCACGAGGACTGTTATTTTATGTCTCAAACTTTACTTTTGTTCAGTTTATTTCAATAAAAGTGTCAAAATCGGGAAACATCTTCAGAAAGCATCGCAAGCATGACATCATTTTAACGACGCTATCGCAATTGTATTACGCTCGGTATACCTTTTGACGTTAATACGGATAACATATTTTGATAATTTCACTGTGTGGACATTGAGTTTGTCGGTATATATAGTCCACCATCATAATACGATAATCCACCGAAAGCATACAATAAATATTAATAATTTGGATATATGTCTATAATAATACCTACTGATGAACATAAAAATATTACTGATAAACGACCTAAAAACGCTAATACGTTTTCACTAGACTTTTGTTTAGGTGCTAACAGACTCTGAATGTTGTTGATATCTAAACAAATTAGACGATATTTAAGACATATTACAACGGATGTTATAAATTTTGTACCTAACACATTTTGTTTTTAATATTGTACATGAGAAAACGGACGATATTCAGTTCAAAATGTTCTTATAATCTGCTTATAGCCGTGTTCATGCAAACATGTGAGTATAATGGACATTATGTGAAATAGTCGTCAAACGGGGTATGGCGGGGATTGAAAACGAACGAATGCAGATACCAAAACTTGCGTAATCTCTCTGCAGAGACCAAAAAGGCATAATACTATTTTTTTGGCCATATAGTCCATATAGTCACTGTCACCGCCACAACAATTTACAGTGGGTATAGCTGCAACGATAACTTGTAAAACAAAGTGCAAAGCCCTTGTTTTTGCCTTGGAAAAAGACGTAAGAATACCGGGAGTCGATCGTTTTGCATTTGTAAACATCGATCGTATGGAAAAGTTCAAGCAAACAGGCTAAGTATGGCACCTACGGCTAAAACGACAAGCCGATTGAAGACTATATATTTCTTCACCGATGAAAATACTCAAAGATTTCAAAGATGCTACAAGTATACTTACACGTCAAAATAGGCTCTACTTTCATTTTCAAACAACACAACCGCCATTTTTCCTCCGCAGATACCGGTTCGTCGCTTAACCCTCTGAAGAAACGGGGCTACGTTCACCCCCCTGCTTTTGAAAACAGGTATCAGACGTGTGGGACTCTCTTATGTAGTGACTTTTTCGTTTTTCTTTTATTATGTTATGATTGTGCATTTTACCCAGCCTGTTTTATATTCAATACACATGCTTTTAATACCAGAATTCTGAGCCTCTTAACATAGAGCATTGAAAATGGAAGTTTTGACAGTTATCTATTAATCTAGTAAGGCTGAATTTCTCTTGCTTTTATCAATTACATTCAGGGTTCTAAATTAAGCCCGCATACTCGCAAAATGCAAACAAAAATTGACTTTTGGCATGTTTGATCAAGCTTGCAAAATTTCGCAAGTGGAATTTTCTGGTAAAATATTTAAATAATAATTGTTATACAAAACATGAATTATCATGCATATAATAAACAGCATACCAATGCCTTTGGTTAACCAAGGAAACAGATGGAAAAAAAATGACCTGATCACATCTCTTCACCGTCTGACAGAAAAAGAAGGTCTTTAATGAAAGTATACATGTGCATGTTTGATCTGTTTGTTTGTTTCATAGTAGAAATCCACCAGAAACCTCTTCTGTGTACATGTATCATGCGGATGTCGAGAAAGACATGCAAACAATATCTGGGTGAAACTTTGCAGCATTTTGGAAGTATTTGATGGATTACAATCAAATAAAAGGAGTCATTTAAGAGCAGCCTGATAGATAAAGTCTGATTTTGGACAAACATCCAGTGTCACGAACATGCTCCCTTCCCTTCACCTACAGTACAGGCCTGGAGGATTATGCAAAAAACGCGAAGTGTGGAGTGAGTAGAAAAAACGTGACTTCGCGTAACTCGGAGAAAAAACGAAAATGACTCCAATGAATGGAGTGACTTCGCGGCCGTTTGGAGTGAAAATCGCGGGACTTCGCGTTGCTCCAAATATTTTGGAGTGACTTCGCGTGAAAATATTTATTAATTAAAATATTGGTAAAGCACACCTGTAAAAGCAAGCTGTTGAATTTAGATCCATTGAATCACAAAGGTCGAATCAGACATTGCCGCTGACGTTTTTCGTTGATAATTGCCGCTACTGTTTGCAGTGTTATGTTGTTTTTGTTTGTTGTTTCAAAAAGCATTGAGTTATTTTTTTGTCAGAACCTAAAATATTTATCACCTTTATGATGACTTAGAATATTTATTTCCGTTTGAAAATTCCGATGTAATTGGTCTCTTAGCATTGTCACTCGCGACTGGTGTGAAAAATATGGCCTGTCGTATTAATTCAGTCAGTTTTGAATTTGTTTGCAAATCCAAGCTGTGTGACACAATTTTTTTTTTAATCAACCTGTTTTATACATAGAGATAAAGCTGCAGGTGTTACGAGATCAAAGAACAAACGCCGACGCACATTGTACATGTGAGTTTTGTTTGATCTTAGTGAAGCACGTGGCATCAAACAGACCGAGATATTTGACAGTTTGAGACATGAAAAAGTAATTCTAGACAATAGTCTGATAATTTTGGATTATAGAAATAACAGTTGGGAATAGTTGATGTTATGAGTAAGTTTTATTTTTGATGATAAAAAATATTGAACACGCTATATAAATATGCATTGGTCGGCAAATATTTTTACATACAACTCAAAAACTTTTTACATGTAGACACATTTCTACCGCATATAATAAATTTGATTTTTATGTCCCGTAAACCTGTTCATTTACCTGTAAAACTACATGAAGTGCCGCTATTTTACTCCCGCAAAGTGACGCGATATTTCTGCAGACGCGAAGTCACTTCATGCACTCCAAGCTCACTCAAAGTCACGTCATTTTTCTCCCGAGTTACTCACGCGAAGTGTGGCGTGAAAAACGCCACACTTCGCATTTTTTGCATAATCCTCCAGGCCTGTAATGTATGCAGACTAGATCTTATCGTATTGATAACAGATTATCACTTACTTACAAAATCCATCCTAGAGCAGTTCAATGTGGTTGTTTGCCGCATTGATCATGTCTCTCCCTAGTTATAGTGCTTGCCGTTTTTACCTGTTATTCTTTTCATGAAAACTAGTTTTCTTTTGCTTTATAATTTCTTATATTTAAGTCTACATATATCTTTGTGACAGACGTGCCAAATTTCTACGTCCCATTTGACATGAAAGGAAGGTAGATAGATTTATAAAATCATTCCTAGTACCAACAACAAAGTGACAATAGTTATCCATAATCCAGACATTTTTTACAGCAGTTTACTTTCTTATTTAAACCTGCATTACTGTTTTGACTCCATTACATACCTTTTCTAATTTTATTATGCAAGAAGCATATATAAGTCAAAAAAGTATGCTATATGCGTTTTGTTTAAGTACTGACTACTGTGGTCAAATGAACTAAAAAAAAAAACCAGCAGGAATTTTATGAATATCAGGCAAGCAAACTTCAAGAACAATACTTACTTTGACAACACCGACTTTAAAAAACATGCTTAAATACCTGAAAAGAATCCTTATTATGTCGTTGCAAAACATTCTTTACCTTCGCTCTTTCGAGCGCCATTTTCTCCCTTTTCTGCAGTGTTGACTGTTGTGACAACAATTTAAAGGAAAATCCTTTTTTTATCGAATTTCTCGCCGGTTTTCACAAATATAAATATATTTTAACCACAGCGTTCAAATAAATGTAAAAATGCTTCAACTTTGGAGGCTTTCAGGTCTAAACAGCCATTGTTTCCTTGTAACCTAATTGTAAACATCCGACCTAAGCTTGTCCTCCATTTTCCCAAGCAACATCCGGGGCTTGGTTGCCAAGATTGAGCCTCGTTTTCAAATTACATGTGATTTTAGTAGTTTACAACCTAACATCGAGGTAAAGTATCGCTATATTGACTTCCCCGTTACTGTTCAAAGGGATCAATTATAGTTTCAAGAAAAACATTTAATACTGGTTTAAACTGTTATAAAAAATGAATACTAGCAGATTGTATGAATATGTATTACAGTTTCTTACTACTGAATATTGTGACAGTCTGATTTTCCTTCTTAAAAAATGATAACCCGACTAAAGTGTTTCACGGTAATCTAACTGCAAGTAAGAGCTAGTGTATAAGAACTGGATACCAGTTTTGATTTCATTTTACAAAAGTATTCATTGTGCTTAAAGCATCTTTCTTGACCATATTGTAAACAGTAATCCTAATTTTAAACAAATGGAAAGCATTAAGGGAAAGTATGATAAATGTTGTAGTACTTCAGAGCCTTCTTTTTCTTATTAGTTATACATGTATTGAACATTTATTTGGCCAGGTGTGGGGTGGGTTGGCCGGGGAGCAGGGGGGTAAAAAGTAAAAGACTGTCAAGTTTTCCATGTGCCTGCATCTTGACAGTTAGTGATAAAAAATGGTGCAAAACCTAACACCTCATAATATAGTATCACTATATACTATTTGAAAGACCTTGGATTATATAATACAGAAAGGAGAAAATAGGTATGGTTAAAAACAGGATAAAAGCAAATATATGGTATTTATGGATGAAACATTGATGTAGCCAGCGCTGATTTAAATCCGGAAATTGCCCGAGCACTGACTACATGAGATGGTAATGCGTTCCACTGGATAACGTTGTGCAGTCCGAGGGGGAAATGAGTTTCTGTCATAGTTAACAGTGATAAAAAGTATCTGATATGCTAAATGATGGTATTGTCTAGTGTGTCTTGTGTATGGTGTTAGGAATTATTTGTGATCGACATCAACATGACAGTAAACCATTTTATATACTAGAGTAAGCCTGTATATAACGTTTTCGGAGACCTAGGCTGTGACTAGCTTTAATACTAGATATTTTGTTTACATGTTGGAACCACACTAAGTTAGATGGTACTCCTTACAGCTGCACATACGCCAGATCACTCCCAATTCCTCTTGATATGGGTTATTCAAAGTCCAACATACATGACTCCCATTCTTCTTGTTGATACGCAGGTGACCACTCTGGAGCATCGTCGCATGTGAAAATACGACGTACCAGGTCGTTGTGATATATGTGCAAGAAAAAATGTAAACACAACCCCAGACTGTATAATTGCATTAGCAGCATGCAAGCTCGTCATTGAATGAGTCAGAGTTCTGCATTTGCTGTGACTACATACTGGTTCTGGTGACTGCTTCCCTAGACAACTACCATGCAGTTGGAAACAAAGAGTGATACACCTCCGTTTTGTAAAGTGGTACCATGTATCGTGCCATGTGGCTCATGTTTACTGTAGATTGTAATGGATACCAGGAATTAAAACTTTCACGTGGAATATCAAGAAGTCTACCGTGATCATCACCAGCCTACTGTTTTTCCTTTGCTGTATAGAGTCCTGGTATATGTTCATGACCGTTGTTAGTCCTGTTGTGACAAAGTGGACACAATGACTGAGTTGGTACGGTCACTTTTGTCAATAGCGCGATGGTAGTGTGTTCGTTTTAGGATTGCAGGGTTTAGGGGTCGCTCCTCACAAGTGACATGAAACAATACACTTACATTATGTACTTCCGAATCGAGCCACTCATTTCCTAAACATACACATCAGACAAAGAAATACTTACACTAAACCGATGTCAAGTCTAACCATTATGGTATATCATTGGGCGGTCACACAGTTGAACGCACTTTTGTTCTACAAACTGGCGATCCAAACAATGGAGGGGAATTGCTTTGCTGATCGGTCGGGTCTGCCTATTTCATGAACAATTCTTTTTTCTGCATTGAACCTCTTGTCTACCTATATGTATATTCATTTGTGTGTGCTTTGTTAAGAATCACTTTTCAACTACGGAGTCGGTGTTCTTCCTACATCTACACTCTTCCGTTACCTGCTTGTTATGACGGGCTTATATGGATAGGCATCAATTGACTTAACAGACGTAAAATAATAGGAAACACGATTTACCGCGGAGTTGTCAAAAGACTCCGCAACGTCAACAAAGAAAAGACAATTAAAATATATAAAAGCTTAAAACTAACTAATGAATTTTACACATCTTCCTTCGGTGAAGAGTTACGTGTTTTGCCGACTAGCTGCTACATGAGATAAAACAGAAAGGACACTTTAGATGCCTGTACTTTGTCGCATAATATATGTCTTACGTAAAACACGACAACTTAACAAACTGATTCTGCACCTATCGGTTTTAGAAAATAACATTATTTGACATAAACTATTTACTTATACATGCAAACAGTCTAAGTGTAGTATGACACGTTAGTTATTCAAGGTGGTCAGCCTGTGAAAAAAAAAAGATTTGAAACCCTTTTTATTATTTAGATTTAAACAAAAAATCCGAATGTCATGTTTTCATCAACGACCTACGGGATAACTCTTGAAATACACGGTCACAGAAGCAGATTTATCACAAGGTATTACAGGTAGGACGATACGGATATCAAACGAGTTGAACTTACATTTAGACTTCTTAAAAATCAGTTTATGTAAAGTGCGGGTTTGCGTTTACTGTTGCGTATAAAATATTCAGGTTTTACAAATTGAAAAAAATTACACGTGAGAAAGTTTACCAGAACCGTACATGTGTGACTCGTCAACTGCACCCACTGACTGCACAACTGCTATGGCACCTGGTCTGAGCAACACGTATCTCGCAACATCGGATCTGCATCTATATTGGTAGGCAAGCCGAGTCTAGTCTTGTAGATTTCTTGTAAACAAAACAAAACATTACGTGTAATATCATCTTTAGATATTTAAAGACGTTCGCCCGATGTTATTGTTTTTGCTTGTTCAATCAGATAATTAAGATGTTCTTGCTGACATTGCTTACATTTTACCAATTCTTATATCTTTTTGATGATCTAACAGTAATTTAAGTGCAAAATGTTATATTGTATATTTTCACAGGACTTTTGCTAATCCAGAATTGAAATACAATCGCAAAATCGGTCTCTGTTATGTAAACTTATGAAAATCTAGGATAAGACAGATCCATGGGGGTGGGGATATTTTTGGTTTACATTTCTTTGATTTGTTAATAAATGTTACCCTCTTAAGCATTCAACGAATGTGCAAATTACGAAAGTATTTATATTTCTGTTTTCTTGAAGTGACTGACATTTTTAGCAGAATCTTCTGTCAGTTTTTGTTCTTTCGTTAGAGACACTGACTGCTATGGTTGTTACTTACTAACTCGAATCATGGATGTAAATTCAAATCAAACTTCTGTCAATTTCAAGCATAATTCTGCTGTTGGATTATGTGATGGTTACATGCCAATCAACGACACCTCTTGTATATATAATGATATGGATTTATACTGCAATAATTCCGTTGCTGTTTTCAATAATGGCACGGACAACTGGACAGACATGACTTTGCCAGCGAAAGGCGACTGTCAGTTTCGTCAACGTGAGGAAAGCTTCGAACTGCCAAGAAATGTTATACCATGGTGCGATGAATCACAGGAATGCGTGTGTCATTGTTGTGGACAGTATACATGTAGGGACGATGTGACGGCGTATAATCGTGGCTGGCACCAGTCCGTGGACGATGCAGTTGAACCAGTTCGTTTTTCGGCAGGCTGGGACAACCAGTCAACTTCATCTGATACCTTGTCGGGGAGCAGCGAAACAGCACATGAATCATACAGAAATAAAGCCAAAACCCCGAGGCGTGTTCCGGAATTGGTTCGGTTAGGAGCGACTGTAAGGGAGAGAACGCGCATGCATATGCTGAATGACGCATTTGACGAACTAAGAAAAGTAGTTCCGAAAAACAGTCTTGGGGAGCACCAAAAATTGTCAAAAATTGCGACATTACGACTGGCAATCCAGTACATAGCGGCGCTGGTGACAACGCTGCGCACTTCCGGAGTGGAAATAGGAAAAGTACGAGGCTCTTGCGTCGGGGATAGACGGGGAAAGCGAAGGTCAAAGTTAGTAAAGAAATATTTCGTAAAGTAAAGAGCATGGCCATGTGCTAGAAACTTACTAGTCAGATGGCAGGATTTTGGAATATTGCTGATCAGTTGGATTTACAAAGTGATATCTTAATGATCTTACACGTTTAATGTTGTGACCGATTCTTCCTTTCTTGTGAAATTTTATATTCCCTACAGAATTATTGTGTAATTATCGCTTTCCTTTGAATTACCCCTACTGCTATTAAAAGTAATCTTAACCGTGTTTTATGTTTTTATGATGTTTAGTATGAAAGATAATTATTTTTATGACTTTTTAATTTCAATATGCTAATTCGCGACAATGTACAAAGCGGCATCCTAAATTCCGGACTCTTAAAAACAAATGATGTAATTTATTCGCGTCGTTTTATATCGTGATATTCAAATGGAAAATGTTAATCATCCCTGAATTATTATTCCAATTTATGGAATTAAGAGAGATAACATTTAAAGCTATAAACAAATACTATATATGACGTCATCATTGGTGCTACAAGCACCAGTCAGTGCACATGACCTTCAATGGTTGGTAAATTGATTATGCTCATTTTGTCTCCCGTATCTGCACATGTGAATCTAATATAACTCTATTTTTTTCTAATCATATTCATGTTTACTGCATTATAACATATGTTTTTATTGAATTATTAATCATCATAGCTTAGTTAAAATGAGTACGGTTCTGTTCTAAGCCTCCGACCACCAGAACTTGAATCAGCTCTATAGAGAAAACAATTGTACTCGGTGACCTTTCATAGTATTTTTTTTACAAAGAATGGCAGAGGGACAAATCAGTTACATAAGGAAAGGGAAAAAGAAAAGTGTATTTTTACCATGGCATTACCAGCGATAACCATACGACGTCTTTACTGTCATTATACATGTTGTTTTTGTGTAAATGCAATTTTTATTTACAGTTTTTTACATCGATTTTTTTCCGAATGATTTTTTTTTCAATGATTGAATTCATAACCGGAACAGATGCGCTCGTGCCAATGTTGGACACGTGTTATTTTTAATGGGATATATTTCATATCGGACTGTAGACTTGTCGGGATCGAACAGTTTCGGCTTTTGATCTTTAATTTGATCTCGCATTTAATTGTAACGCTGGGTAAAATTGATATGCTGACGAGAATTTAAGAAGAACTTTAATGAAAGGTTATCTGTGCGGTGGAAAGTGTAGATTTTTCTAACTCTCGGGGGCGTTCTGCGTTTAATATAGAACCGGGCCTGTGAGATGAGCAGAATGCATGCAAGCACCGTCGTACGTTAAAAGACATTAGTAGCAGACACCTTGATTTGCGGGAAATTATTTTTTGATTTGTTATAGCCATTTTTGCACGTGATCACGACCAGCATATTAATACATCACAAAGATTTTGTGACTGATTGCAGGTCAATTTAAACAGGAAAAGCCACGAAGAAAAGACGTGTTCTCTTTTATTCATTTTTAAGATATCTTTAGTTCATCTTTACTTCATAAAAAAAACAGAAAAATATAACTGGATCACAGTGAACCAAAAGACGCGCGCATGCTCATGCATTCGCGTGTCATAAATTACGGTTAATATACAAGAGAATAGTAAATTAGCTTTAAACCTTGATCACAATTTTTCAGAATATTATCCGTTAGTGAAGATGTTATATTAAGATAATTATCCAAATTTATCACAAACGCTCTAATAGTGGCTATAAAAGATGAGAACGTTAAAACTTGCTGTAGGGGAGGTCTTTATGGGCATTCTCGTCCATTTCCCTAAATACGGGAGTCGTTTGATCTCCAAGTCGGTATTGTATTTCTGCGATCTTTCATTGCAAGAAAATTATGTTCATTTGCACTATTTGCAATATTCATTTATATGGAGATGATTAAGTATGTACTTTTGTAGTTTTCAAGTAATTTCATTGTTTATTGGAACGGCATTTCACGAAGTTAATATGATGAAATGACGCGCTGGAACTTCTTTCATGCTGAATTAGTGGTGTAGATTTTTTTTCGCGAATTGTTTGGCGAGAAATTTCGAGGTACAGAACATCTGTTTCCTTTTCACGTGCCGATGACCTTCATAAGTAGAGTATCATTGTCATTTGCGTTTATACAATTAATTTTCAATGTGTTTTTAGTAATGGAAATGTATGTAAATACCTAGAGAGATATATCTATTATAAAGGTTGTTCCTACTGAATAAATGTTTGTCCATGCATTGTTTTTGTTTATGAAATTCATTTTCAATGTAAATGTTCTGGTTCTAATAGGTCCTTTGTTTTTTAATTATGGTTTTATATTTACTTTCATATATTTTTATTTTCATGAAAAAAGTCTGATTTATTTCACTATAAAACGCATGTTACATGTTTCTGTAACATTGGATATCGCATTTTAATTTGGTGGTGGAATCGAGATTTCAAGATTCAAACTTTATTTATTGTAACGTATACATGTAGGATCTTGTTACAGATAAATGCATTAACAAATTCATCGTGACTTATGTAAACACATTTAGACTTGAGTAAAGAGTCTTATATAACTGACTTTCACATAGGAAAAAAACATTACATAGAAAAAAGAGTATGGAGTTTCTATCTCAAGAGGGTGAGCTAATAGCAGCAGTACATTTATAGCGTCATGATATCAGATTGGCAAATTGGTATAATAAGTATCATAGTTATAGCAGCATATATGAAACATATATTGAACGGGATGTTATATTGTTATCGGTCGTATCTCTCTACCATAATATCATAATAGCTGCTTGCTCTGACTCTACCGTGTTCAGATGAGCTTGGATAGGTAGTATTTTTGAGACAGTAAGGATTTCTCAATACATAAAGTCTTGTCATTCTCAACAGACATTTTAAAGAATCATTTTCGGATTTTTTTCGCCATTATTTTACAGCTTACTTTTAGAATAATGAAATATAGAATCATATGAGTTAGTTTTCAAGAACAAGCCTTGCCATATCATAAAGTTAGTTTTCCAACACCTGCCTGGCTGTTGAACTAAATCGTCAAAAATTGTCTGCCTAGATGATTTAAGTTTTTCAGTTGGAAAATATGCAAGCTTCATTGGAATTATAAATTAAAATTCGAAGTTAAGATCTTTTGAATAAAACAGGGTCGTTATACACAGAAAAATGACCCCTAGCTTCTGCTGTATTTACATTGTTCTGAACGAGCACACAAAACTTTATCCGACATCCGGGCATGTATGAGACTTTCGTTTAAATAAAGTATCAAAAAATGAATAGAAACTGTATCAGATCCTTAGTATCAAATTTTACGAGGTAACGTTAAAAACATATATCTTACAAAAACAACACTTGTTCTGAAATAATCTGTCAACCAGCCTCAGTAATAAGGCCGCTGACCCCTAATTTGGATTTTAATCACCAGAGTGTCTGACTCCCCACCTTGAGTTAATGATCATCCCAAATTGAAATTTAAAATGTTAACGTCTCGTATCAATTGTATAAGGTTTGTCAACCCGTCAGATCGAGTTCTTGATTTACTAATGGCAAGAAACAAAAGATCGTCTTGGAAACAAAAAGGGCAATGGAGAACGGCCCCTTCAAATGGTTAAAATGCTGGCTATGTTGAGACCGATTTGCGCTGAGATTTTTATCATTTGCGGTTAGATTTATGATAACACTGTCACACTGAATGTAGCCTTAACTACTCCTTTATTTAAATAAGACTTGGCACTAATCAACGTAGAGATAAAACATTAGTTATCACGGGTAATTAACGCATATTTAATGGCAGTTCCTTGGGACCTTTGGTGTACGGTACCTGGCTACTTCTTTTAACAACATCCCCTATATATTTTTTTATTTTTTTAGGCAGAAGCTGCAAAAGCTGCAAATGAGTTTTCTTGATACAAATATTCTTTAATCATTGTATACGGTTATCTCAGCTGTACATGCATGCACAGGCTGTCAAGGTGTTACCCCCAGTATCTGCATAGTTCGTTCAAAGCCTAGATTATATACCGTCTTACGAAGTATCCGCACACGCTTCCTCTTTCGTCACTAGGTCTGTCAGTATTTTTTTTAATTCAATATCTCAACAACAGCAACGGAAACTGTGCTATCGTCACAATCGGAAGTCCGATTGCTATCGCCAGTGACTAAGGGTCAATCGGGCTATAGTTCCCGGCCAATTTGAAAAAGAAAACTTTTAGAGTTGTTGCGACATCTTATGTGCATGTAATGTTAGATAATAATTAATTCTACAACATTTATAATTATTTACGAAGATATCATTACAATCTCAGTAAGATCTATGTGCAGGATTGCCATCTGTTTAGAGCTGTATCATGAGTCTACTGTCTGTCAAAAATGCAGCTCAAATAAACATAACACCTGAGACTGTAAATTATCATTTCGGCAGTAAAAAGTGAATATTACACAATGCCCATTTGGTCTTTTGACATTATATTAAGTTTCGAAACAGGATTCTTTGTCAGTTCTGTAACATCAGATTTGAGTGTTAATTTAATGGTATAGGTGTTATATTTCTTAAGCTTTATTTTTTAACAGGAATGGAACATTTAGCTCACCAATTTATCAAAATACAAGAAATAATTCGCTGTCATGTTCTGAATCGGACTACAGACACTCGGGTTCTGAATCGGACAACAGACACTTGGGTTATGAATCGGACCACAGACACTTGGGTTCTGAATCGAACCACAGACACATGAGTTCTGAATCGGGCCACAGACACTTGGGTTCTGGGTCGGGCCACAGTCATTTGGATTTCGTAAGTTGCTATTCTGACTCAATGGTGTATTCTGTAATCATTTGTGTGTACATTGTAACACCGGATACAGCTTTTTTCGAATACAGCTCCCCTAATCAAATAGGAGCTGTATTCGGGGTTATATATTCTAATAAAGCAAACATAGGGAGCTTTATTCGAAGTTGCATACGTATGCTTTGCTTCGAATACAGCTCCGCTATACCGAGGGAGCTGTATTCGTTAATGTGCACCGGGGAGCTGTATTCGAAAGGAGCTGTATCCGGTGTTACAGTGTATAGACATTAAAGTGAAAATGATTGTTTTGGAATGTGTCCATAGAGTGACTTTACATGTACCGTGTGTATACTGGGCTCTTACAGTATGTGAAGGTATAAAAAATGATATTATGTTGGGCCAGAATCGCTCTACTGAACTCAAGTGTATGTGGATCGGACAGTCGATGGCAGAATATATGTAACTCGCTTTAAAAAAGGAGACAACATGCAGACTTTCATGCATCACAACCTTTATATGCTGCAATATAATGTTTGATGCTATCGTTGGAATTTTTTTTTTTGGAAAGCGAATAGCCAAAGAAATAGGAACCGTTGAAAACATTTGTTTTCCCTTTAAATAGAGAAACTATGGAGGAACACACAGCTAAAGAAGACTAGATTCGTAGTTACGATTGCAATAATATATTCTCAAATATTGCTTAGTCGCCAAACAAAAGAGAAAGTCTATGTTTAATCTTATATACATTTTGTACATTTTCTCCTTGCCAAGCAACTTTCAGAAAGGAAAGGTAAAATAGCTATTTTATTTGTGTTCATAATTAATTTGATCGATTATTTAAGTTAGGTAAAGAACTGTCGGGAAAAGTGTTTAATCTTCAAATTCTTATTTAACTAAACTATATTCCATGTGATGAGGTTTCTCGTAAGAAATATTCCATTGATAAAACAGAAATAACATTTCAAAAAGGAGCGTCGAATTTCCCCCATTTTGTTGCCACAAGTACAATACATGTATATATATACAAGAATTTTCATTTCCCCAATAAACTTATTTATTCTCTTAAATACAAATATTAAAAGCTGAATATTATATGGACAATGTGTATGATTCATATTTGCACGTCATTTCTTACGTAAACAATACCCGCTTAGTATTAATTTCATAAAATGTTCAAAACTTACATGCAAGCGCGCATATTTTTACACGTAATAGCACAATGCAGGCCACACAGAAAACGTTGGCGTTTTTTCTTTTCATTTTTCAAACTTAGTGATTAATTTCACAAGAGTCACATTCGTTACATCTTTTTTTAAACAAAGACACGAGGGGTAAATGTATCACCACTGAGAGAAATTTTGCGTTATCTTGAACTTAAATGAAACATTTCGCCTGAACTGCTCCGGTTCACGGTGTTGATTAATTTAAACTGAGCCAAAAGAGATACAGTTTCCAGTTAGAAAATATGGAAATTGAATAAAAATTGACATTAAGGTCCGGACCTTATAAAAGGGTTTGCCCGTACGTAACAAAAAATTTAGAAGCTAGTAAAGAGGAAAACAATAGCGTAAACTGGTTGCCATCAACTCTGATTGAACAAGATTAATTCCCGGGTCGTCTCTTATTCAACTCGAATATGACCTATTCAGAAACCCTTCTAGCGGTATTGATAGCGATTGACGGGTTTTGACTAATTATGCATACAAATTTTAGCATTATTCCAAAAATTCAGCGATTTTCTATGGTTTTAAGAGATCGGCTGATTTTTCAAGCACGTGTAGCATTTTAATAAGCCCTTAAGGTTATTTTGATATGCAGAACCCCACAAAAGATCAGACACCCGGGTAAGATATGTGCTGGTGGCACAACAGTTAGATAATTAAGATAAAATTCGAAAATCAATGGTTCTGGAGTAGGAAATCTGGCATGTCGACATGGTTACAGTAAAACACACCCATGTCTTATAATCAGATACTTCATACGTTTGCATTTTCTTGTGATTTGTTTTCAGCCCCTTAAGATTCTCATAACGCTAATGTTATTTTTCAAGACTTGAGGTCGATCCCTTTCACGTGGCACGTGTCTAAATAAGAAATACAAATAAACTGAGACGGTGCTCGTATTGTTTTTATTTTAAATACTCACCAATTTTCCATTAAAGCTTAATGCCTTTATTATTCAATAGTAACAATTATTTGGTGCAACAAAGGAACGCAATCTAACGAACACAAGTTCGGAAGCAATATTAAAGCATTTTTTTACCATTTATTTGATTCCGATGAATAAAAAAATATATTAAAAAACGTATTCGAAATGATGTATGCTTCACTGATAATCACCGTCACTCTCGCTTCAATGGATTTTGTATCTTGAATGAAGCGTACTATTTTTTCTTCAAGTTTTACTTTCCGACGAATGTTGACAAATCGTAGTTTATCAAATTTCATATCTTTTCGTGGGCAGTTAAATCAAATTTAAATGCAGTGACAGTAATGCATCTCAATTTTCAAAACACGAGGGCGAAACATCAGACATTTAAAATGCATATACATATGGCACGAGTCGAATTAAATTGTCCATGCTACCTTCAATTGCCATAAAACATTATCAATATAATAATTTCAACGGCTTATTTTTACAAAGTAGAAATAAAAAATATTTTAATACTTTTAAAACATTTTAATGTAAATTTTGACATTTTAATCGTTTCACACTCGCGTGCTCGGCATGCGACAGGCCCCACAATACGCCAAAACTTTCTTTCTACAGTGCCAGATAGAAACTGCGATAAATCCTACAAATTGCCAATTCAGAACGAACTAAAAAGTAAGAGAAAATCTAATGATGAAACAGCCCGGTTATTAAATTATATACATTTTTTTCAAAATAAATATTTCAAATATAATTTCTAAGCCGTAAATTATTGTAAACTGCAAATGAAATATTCAGCGAGCTATGTTATAGTTTATCATAATTTATGAATAAAATTCATATAATGTTTCATGATTTTAAAATAGTTCCGGTGCTAACAGTTCATCACATCACTGCGAAGTCCGCAGTAAAATATGACCCCCTTCAGAACCAAACTCGCAGCCTTCCAAACTATATCACATCAGATAAATTATTTATTATAATAAGCAAAACACGGACATTTGAAAAAAATAGAGATAAATAGTTTCAAGAACATTGAGATCAAGACGGTTTAATGAAACAGTGGTTTTAAACAACTAAAAGGTTGCGCTTGACCATCATTTTAAGAATCTAAAGACATTCTTGAGTCGCCGTATAACTTCATTCAAGATCGATTGGATAAAAGAAAATCAATTTTTCAGAATTTGCTAATATTCTTATCGACTTCTTTCTTATGGTTCATTAACGAAACTGACTGTTTTTATATCAAAATAAAATTTGCAAGTAGTTTTGACGATTAAATTCTCTCATAGGGACAGGTGACCACTTCGGACAATTTTAACCAAATGAGTGACCGCTGACCGCTCGGACTATTTCCTGAGCACTATGACCCTGTGTCCGCCAAATGACCGGTCCGAAATGACACACGTATTGTCCAAAGAGAATTGGTATTATCGTTTGATGAAAACTGCACTGACCATTGGCCATTCTCTATTGTCATTCAACTGCATGTCCAGCGCAGAAGCTTTCTGGTCACCTCAGGTACCCGCTTAATAATATATACTCGATATAACCGACCGTGACAACTTTAATAAAACTGGGGGAAATAAATTAAATGTAAAAAGAAATAAGGAAAACAATCTCTTATTTGAAATTGTCATAATTTACAACGGCAACAATATCCGGACCCGTGCCGAGATCGGCACAGCGCGACTTTATTGTGGTCAATGTTGTTTGAAAAAACATTGAACATTCCGATCGCTTTAATACCTAAAGCAATGATGAAGCTAACCTTTCAGATGACTTTTTCAAATTTATGACCGATATAATACGCATAAAAGAGGATATTGACAAAAGGAGCGTATAAACTGTTTATTTTGTAAGTCCATACCACTGTAGTAGTGAGTCAGGAAAGAGGCCTTAATCCCATACAGAAGCCAACTAACAGATGGTCGGTCGTTTTTAGTATCTTAGATTAGCAGAAATATCCAACCTTTAAGCATACAGCGATCTACAAATATTCTAAAAGTTCAATCAAGGTAATAATTTTACCTCATTCTCAGGTCACGTTGCTTCATATTATTTAGTTTGATCAAACTGTCCCGATTGTATAAAAGGAGTATTTTATATTATAGCATAATATGAACGAAGAAAAAAATATCGAAGAGATGTAATTTTTCCGCCGGAGAGAAACGATTACACACAAAAGAATGTTAAGGCTTTAACGCATGAGACTGGGCAAGCACTTTAGTTCCTTTCTAAACAATTTATGCTTTTACCGGTGACACATCCTCAAAATAATTTCCCTTGATAATTGCCGTTAATGTTAGTCCTTCCTAATCAATTTCCCGGCTTCCCTAACATTACTGGTTTTAAATAGCATTTAACTGTTCAAAAATTAGAAAGTCGGAGTATAATGCGACTTCTGACCCCGCCTTTTAAGAAGTCATGTTTAGGTTTCAGCCATAACATCTTTAGGCTACATTAGGACATGAAGAAAAGAGCCGGAGACATTACGTCACCCTGTTTTACACCGCGGAACAAGCGTTAAGTGGTCAGCATTTTAACACGGTATCGAAACTGGTAATCTATGGCTAATTATATTTCAGAGTAGAAATTTTCTTTTCAATACTGGAAAATCAATTTACAGCTGAATAGAATTAAAATCGGAATCAAAAGTTCAGAATTAGGCTTTGTCACGATATGAGATGAAAGGTAGAATCTCAGTTTCGGCCTCTTTTCACGTAATTAGTGGCCGAATCGATCTATATTCCAAAATATATTGAAAAATTGAGATGAAAATGAGTAATTCGTTCAATTTCCGGTTGATATAGGATTATTTCCCAGGCTCAAAATGGTAAGAAAGGCATAATTGCATGTAATTTCTAAAAGCAGTTTACTAAAGACGTATGGTATTAAAAGCTACTCGCTCTCAGATTTTGGTGAAAAATAAAGTTCTTCAAACTGCATGGTATACATGTTTTAGAACATATGGTCAAATAAAAAGATTCCAATATAAATTCCTGTAAACTATACTTGTATATTTGAAATTACACGCTATAAAATATTAAAGCGTTACAAACGCTTTTGAAGTTTCAATATAAACATAATTACAATTTAGTCGTGTCGCAAAACCTGCTTACCAACATTTGCAACATATTTTCTGACATACTTACGTAGATTTTTAGTTGTGTTGTTGATTCCATAGGAGCTCGATGTCGGGATTATGCTTTTTCCATTTATCTAAGAACCAAGCTAACAAAATTTGATCTTATTTTCCCCGGATCTTAACTTTCATATTTTACCACTGAAGTACCCGGTAGACTGAAAAAAGAAATGGAGTGACATACGCCATGTTATCCAACACAAACTGCTAAGAGTGAAGTCCCTTTTTTATTTTTATTTTTTTTCATTTTTTTTGCAACACTCATGGAAAGTGTGCTCAATTTGTTCAAATGGTATGACAAGATAATAGTCCATGACTGCTTCATAAAAAAAATAAACTGTTCCGCCAGTTTTTGAAATTGCCACCACATTATGTTTACATGTATAGGTTCCGGTTCCATGTTGCGTCACATTGGTAGACGGAGAACCAGTTTTAGAGGGACGTCACTCTTAGCAGTTTGTGTTGGATAACATGGCGTATGTTTCTCCTTTTTTTTTTCAGTCTACCGGGTACTTCAGTGGTAAAATATGAAAGTTAAGATCCGGGGAAAATAAGATCAAATTTTGTTAGCTTGGTTCTTAGATAAATGTAAAAAGACAAAACAAAGCCGGAAAAAGCATAATCCCGACATCGAGCTCCTATGGTTGATTCTAGCAATTACTGTTACATTTTAATACATGTATGTCGTTAATGAGAATTCAGTTACGAGCACTTTTTAAGTACAACTTTATTTGGATCTAGATATATATTTTTTTAAGTACCGTTATTTTATTTGGCACTAGGATTGCTTTAAACCATAATATTATAATTATATATCATTGTAAGATCAGATAAGTGTAATATCATCTCACTCTGTATGACAACAATATATATCTGAAACATTTATATTTACATTTAAAACAATCATGCAAATTTTTCTTAAGAGAAATACGAGAGACTTGTTGCCTTATACTCGTAGTTCCGATCTAAAAACTTTCTAAAAACATATATACAGTGCACAATGAAATACAATAACAGTAAAAACTACATCCAAACACGCCTGCCTTGGAAACTCAACAATCTATATATCAACTGCTAAATCATATAGTCACTTCTAACTAATTGCAAAACTATGGTTATATCTCTACTTATCAGACTAGTACAGTTATATATATCTTTATTTAAGTCTCATTCATGTACAATATCACAACATTTCTATAAAACCATGACAGATAAAATATTAGTACATGACCATTCAATGAGACTATCACAGTGAATATATCAAATTACCTTACATTTACATTGTAAAAAGCAAGAGTCAGTCGCTAACAGTGTTGGTGAAAATAAATAAACATTACGCAATTTCCCATACTATAAAAATGAATAAAAAAATGACAGGAAAACTTTACATAGTAAAGTATGTTTTTAAGGGACTCAATGCTACTATTAAGATATCAACTACACAATTGCTGTTTTCCTCCTATTTAAGATGTTAAAACAGGTTTTGGCACGAAATAAAGCAATGTCTGAAGTGCACTTCATCGTTATTACTGCAAGCTCGAATATAACTATACTATACAGGGGGCAATGTGAACGAACATGTATTTCGTCTTCTACAGAATTCCTGCAATGAAAACAAGTTTTGTATGTTAATAAACAAGAAGGATCTACTAGAGAGCTCTAAGCTTATCTAGGTCACAAGACTGAGTTTGGTTACATCAAATTATATAAACATAATGCAATCTAAAAAAATAAAGCAAAATGTAAAACACGTTACTAAGGTACGCGAAATAAGCGAGCAACAGGTTAAGCAAAATAGAAACTGTCTACATGCGTTCATATTGTTCACTAGTATAAATGTGTACAAGAATAAATGTAGTTTTTTATAGAGAGCTTTACATCTTCCCAACTGTCCTTTTTTAAAAGTGATATTGCTTAAATCATGTATGCTCAATGACAAACTTAAATCTTGAAGTTATTAAGTGCACGAGATAGGATTGTTTTAAAACTGCAATAGGCATCAGACTTTACTATCACGTTACTAGAACATTAACAGTAAACACGTTGATAACCAACTGGTCGGTAATTTAATTAATGGGGTTGTATCTGTATCAAATATGAAATCATTAAGGGAAGGTTGAATTTCATGCAATAAAATTCGATAAAATGCATGCACTATCGTCCTGTGAACATGCACTCATATTTAATTTCCCGCCATTTGCCTGGCATTGTGGGGTGCAATTTCTTAATAAATTTATCAGTTTTGACTAAGTCTTTGCCGGCTTGTTGTCGTTGTCTTACAAAGTATTAGCAGACCTGTAAGATCTATGGCTGACGATGCAGACACATTGTCCGCACCAACAAAGCATCAACATGCTCTATGGTCATTTAACTCACCGTGCAACGCACTTAAATCTTTTTGTTCTTTACAATTATTAATCAGTAAATCAGACGAAGTGTTTTTCATATCTTTAAACTCGCCTTTTGCAGTTTTTGTTCAATGTTTTCCAATTGTTCTTTGCCCTTTCAATTCACACTGGGGCTCACCGTAATTTCTGACTAGCCTCTCTTATCTTGAATGATTTCGGGCCCGTCCCCGCTGCGAGGGATGCAATTTTTAGAGCAACATCTAAAGAAATGCACAAAATCTCCAAACATCTTTAACCATCTATGACATTTTACAACAAAGCTGACCTCTTGATCTTAAGATGCAACTTTGCAGCATATAGCTCATATAATGTTGATCAGTCATGCGCGCTGTCCGCCGTTTGCTACAGTGGTCAAGCATTAAATGCACTTAAGAGTTTGGCATTGTGCCTCTGGTTCTTTTTTCATGCCCATTAAATACCAACGCGTGCTTAAGTTCCTGAAAATAAATCGTTTACTGCTTCTCCTTCAATGTATTGAATTTATTCATTATTACCAAATGGGTGGTATAAACTACACCAAATGTGTATAGGTCTGTGCAAACGTCGATAAATAATCAACACTTAAGCTTTTCTTAAAACTGACAAGATATATAGGTCCGATAAAAAGCATATCAAAATCTTGATGGAAATAAATTTAAAGTAATTGCAGATTTATGTCAAAATTTTCAAAGTCGATTAAAGAATTAAGCATTTCAAAAGATAATTATGCATGTTTGCTTTGTGGGCGATCCGATCAAGGCTGACTGCCGATACATTTGTTTCATCTTTCGTGTCCTATCCCGTGCTTAAAGCTGTCTGCCTCTGCAGGGTACAACAAAACAAGCATCAAAATAATAGGATATAGTAGTTAGAATGCAGGCAAGATGATAATGGGCAAAATAGAAAATTTATGTAAATGTGCAGGTTCTGTACATACAAAGGTGCATGAGGCCAAGGGCGTCCGGTGTTTAGTATAGAATTACAAGTGCTGGGCAAACGAAACTGACCCATATTAAAAGAAATCGACTCATAATGCGCATCTAAATGCCCGGGTATCAAATTTATTTCGATTTAAGCACGGGGTACTTGTCTCTATGACAATGTGCATCGCAATCAAGAATCAATTCACCCTAGGCTGCTTTTCAGAAGCTGCAGATGCATCCTTTTAGGGTTCCCACGGTGACCTTTGATCCCTTGTCCTGAAATGCTCCTTAATTCGAGATCTTGGCGCGTGTCTTTGGGTGACGGAATGCATACATAACAGAAAGAAGGGTTTTTTTGCGTGGACGTAGACATTTGATGCAATAGTATTGACACCCCGTTTTTGTCTTTCAGTAAGAATGTATGCAGCACGGGACTTAGTATTTAACAAATCAATGTACAAAATCAAGCCTTGGGCATATTTAATGAATGCTTTTGTTTGTTCAATACGACACGGAACATTTTTAACGTTGCTATTGTTTTTTTCAGCCATAGATGGCAACATAAAATGTTACATACATGCACTATGCATGAGGAGGTATTCAATATTGTTTGGCCTTGGTCGGCGTCATTTGGTGCGCTTCATTATGAGGCCTGCTCATTGCCTCTTTGCTAACGATTGATTAAATGTTGATTTACGAGTTTTCAAAAATATACAGAACTGATTTTAGCAAAGTATGTGCGTAAGGAATAAAAGAAATAATTACAAAGTCTAAAAAGGGTTTAAATCATTGTGCAACGTGCACCTGCAGAAAGTAGTCCCGCCTGGACATTCTGACGCTTCGTAACATCTGTCGGTGACCACGTGCGACGTGCATTCTCATGCACTTTCCTTTAATGACTATACACGCTCGAGTTCATTCAAAATCTTTAATAAGTTGTGTGTACGAACGATAAAATATCTAAAACTGGGATCAATTGCAGTATTTCCAAACTGCTAGAAGAAGTAAAATAAACAATATATTTTGCATAAATCTCTTGCCTTCGGATATTTTTACATTTATTTGCAAATACGAATTTACACTGCTCGTCTTATTCTGCAATATGTCCTGAAAGAGTAGTTCTGAAGAAAATCAAAGGAATACGCAAGGTTAATGATGCGCCTCAGTGGTTAGGGCGTTCGCCTCCAGAACGGGAGATCCGGGTTTGAATCCTAGCCTAAGAACGAGGAGTGTCCTTGGGCAAAGACACTTATGCCATACGTGCCTCAGTCCACCCAGCTGTAAATGGGTAGCAGTGATGAAAAACTCGCTGTGTCTCTCTTGCGAGCGTGATGACATCTGGAATGAGTGTTCAAGCTACGGAGCTTTCTTCGTTATCAAACCGTAAATAAATTCGTATAAACTAAAAGGTTTATGTTGTCCATGCTGCTTGCGATTTGCTTTTTATTGGAATTCTTTTTGATTAAGATGGAAGAACAAAACATATGAATTTTTCTGCAATCATTTGATATTTTTGAGACATTAAAGCTGCTCGCTCTCAAATTTTGGTAACAAAATAAAGTTCTTCAAACTGAATAAAAATAATATACTTTAGAACATATAGTCATATAAAAAAGTTAAAGAATAAATCCCTGTAATTTAAAAGTATAATAATACGCTACCAAATAATAAAGCATAGCAAACGCTTTTGAAATTCCAATATACGGTAAACAAATAGTGTAGCGGTGCCGTGAAACCAGCCTTTTCAATCGATTTTTGCATTTTTTCTTATGATGTTGATTCTAGCCTATAGTTTTATATTCTATATAGGTATATCGTTGGAAATTTGAATTTTTTAACGAGCAGCTTTAAGGTTAACCTGTGGTTTGTGCCTCGTGAAGGCAGATAGAAATCCATAAGCCAAAATACTAAAATTACTTCTGTTTTATGTCACTGTTTGTAGCGAAAGCATGCAGACATCTATTTATCTATGTCTACATCGTTACTCTTCTCGTTACTTTGCTTTTAAAAATCCATGTATCATAGACTTATACAGTGCACATTATTTACCTGAATCAACTGGGCAAACGCTGAGGAACCATTGCGACATGTCTAACACACTTTGGGTGTTGGAAAGGGATTGTAACCCACTGCGCTGTGCACAATGCTTGATTAAAATGTGGAACAAACTCTTTCTCTGTGCCAGCATGCATGCAAGCCTGTTTCGTCCAGGCTTCCTGGTGTCATCAATTAATGCAGCGGAACAATAATATTATGTTTTCAAATTTACATTTGATTTTCCATCCATCTTGTCAAAGTCTGGCATGTAAAAGAAAACTCTGCGTTCTTTTGTTTAGTAACCTTGTCAATTAGACAAATGCGGTTTTAATTTTATTCACGAATTATCTTGTCGCGATATTTCAACTTGCTGCCATATCTCGATGTCCGTGTAACTGTCCGAGAAACAATACTGACCATTGTATAATCGTCTTCACCTGTATTCAAGCCTTCTGTAAAGTCCATTTATCACAGCAAGGTTTCTAATTTTCTTTTTATTGAGTGCAGTCCGTGACAGCCGTGCAACATCCAACGTGCTCTATGGGAGAAATTGTTCCATTGTTGGTGCGGTGCATTATGGGAACATGTCTGTAATGTAATCCACATGGGCGTCCAGCTGATCTATTATAAACGACAAATAGGGCAAACAAGAACAATTAATATCCGTCAAGGGGTAAACGATGGTGTTTCAATGAACCTTTTTATGAATATGTCACAAATTACTCTGTAATGATCATTATTTGTCAGAATGGTAACGTTCCGCGGTACCTATGGTAACCTGATGGTGGCAGAGGTATTGTTTGAGCTAAAGACCTTTCACCGTCATGTATACGTCACTGCCACGTGTCAGGGATCGAAACTCTTGTCCCCTGCAATACACATTGTGACATCATTAAGGGGTTTTGAGAAGTGGTCACCATTAGAATCTGACACAGTTTCAATAGGACTGCTGTCACGAGGGACGAAACATTGAGTGTGGTGGAGACTGTTCAAATATTGTTCAGGCTAATTTTTCAAATTGCTCCTGAAATTGACACATTCTGAACACCTAGCAACCATCTGTATATTTACGACAGCCTCATTACTCTGAAAATTATAGTTACTTTTCCTATGAAAGAAACAGTTCAAAATGTTTAACAATTCCTTTCTCACCGTGCAGTTCATATATTTTTCTCCCCAGTAGAGTGGGTTAGCAATTACAACAGTCTCTTGGCAAGGTGTTTACTCTTTTCTCATTGAATACACTTGAGAATCGCAGATCTGCAATAACTGTGTAGCAGAGAGCAATACTGCATCGCTTGTTTTTGTGACAATGAGGCGCTTCAATAAAATCTCGTAACAGCTATAAACAAATGGAAACATTGATATTAGTCCGTAATAACCCCGGGTTTTATGACCAGCACGTGCTTGCTTAGAACGAGGACCACCATGTGATTCTTGCTAAGGACCACCTTGTGTTTCCCGGTATGTGGTCAACCGCATTAACTCACTGCAGATTTTTTTTCTCGCAATGAACACTTTCACTTTTTAACAGTATAATAGAAAAAGCCGTAATAAAATATTTAAAGAGGACGAGGATTCTGTGCTTAAAACAAGGAAAACAATGGCATTTTTTTCTGAAGTACGGACCCATTGTATCTGATCAAACAACATTGTAAAAAACGGAGGAAGAATTGCACTCCTTCCACATTTTTTCCATTGAGGTCAACAGGCAGAAGTTCTATTTATGGCTACTCAAGAATTTCAAATTCAGCCAAGTTGCCGCTATGGATTTTATTGGCATTCTGTGGTCTCCTCCATTCCGGTTCTGGTGGAGAGGAGCCTCACAGGACCATATTGTAGATCGCTCCTATAGGAGTCTGTTGCAGTCCTATAGGACATGCTCCACTTCCAGGTCTTTGTCACAGCATGTACAGGTTAGTGACTGCACAAACTTGTGCTTCCTGTACATATAATGATTGAGCCTTTTGTGTTTTGATCTGACTCTTACTCGTATAACTTGCCTGTTCAGACCTGGAAAGATGGTAATAGTAGCTTTCTTTCCCTAGTTGTGTGCTGTAAAGGTTTCGACCACTGTGACATTCATACCTAAAAGTAGTTCTTGAATCTTAAGGTCCCGCCTGACCAAAGCTAGAATTTCATTCTCTAAAATCTTTAAACGTTTTTTATCATGTTTAAATGTTCATCTTTGGAAAGGTCTTTACAAGTTCTAATCGAATGAAATATAACAAGTGATAATGCTCATGACTACAGAAGGAAATGCGTCATTAAAATACTGTAATAACATTTGTTGTCTGTCTTAGGTTTTCGAACATTTTTTTATTGCATTTGTTACATATTGTGAAAACATTACTTGTTACAATGTTATAGTCACTATTGTATTGTTCGGTGAAATAACCTTATATTACAACACATATAAGAGCATAAAATAAATTTGAAGACAGATATAAACATGTGACACGATTCTCTCAAGCATGGGATAATGTATAAAATGCAGCATAAGGGGCTACACCTAGATGTAAACATTGTCACGTGTTTAGTTACACACTGTATTTGTTAAGAAACTTTTCATTTTAAATAAAGTAAAACAAATAATAGCGTTTAAGGGATTTGGGAAGAAGTGTAGCTTTGGGCAGTCGCTACCTTAAATTATATCTCTCTATAAACAACGCACGCATAGCGCTGCTAAGATTTAAGTCGATATTCATGTGACGAGATAGACCTGACTGTCTACGAAGACATGGCAGTAGCAGCAACAGTAAGACGCTGAAAAGATACGGGAACTAGACTCAAAACATGAAAATTGAACCCATATAAAGAAAGATATCAAAACCTTAAGAGATATCAGCTGAACAACAGTTTATAGAAATATGACCAAGCAGATATTGTTTGCTAATAAAAAAAGGTTAAGTTTGCAGTTTTTAAACAAGTTTAAGAAGCTGTTACATGTGTTGCATCTTACAACGAATGAACAGTCCAATCTACACAGGGCAATGTCTAATTTGTGTACGCCAAAAAGCGAACATACTCTGTCATTGAAAGTAAATGTATTTATCTAAACAAATCGATTTTATTCTAGCTTCATATTATGTTCTGTTACTTATTACCATTTCCTTGTTAGACTTGACCGGAATGCATGTATTACATTAAATTCGTGATCCAGACAGGAAACACTGTAAATACTTTGCCAACGCACAAAAAAAAAACGTAAACATAAATTATTTATTAACGACATATTAAAACATTTCATCATTTAGTATTAACCGGTTATACATGATAAAATAACATTCCATTGCCTTGGTGTTATAATAGTTAGTCATATATAGCCAAACTACGTTTCAAGGGGAAATCCGCAATCTCACACTTTGCTGTGCACACGCACGACACGTGTGTGGTCAACGGTAAACCGAAAATGTCCAGTTAGAGCGACGTTGGGTCAGACATTCATGTTTAAATCTGTAACCGATACCAGTTTAACTAGCAATTTGTAAATAATCCAAGATCCCATCACCTTCTTTCGTTAAAGACGAAAACTTAAAAACTTCATTCATTTGTTATAAATACTTGTCAGAAATGTTTTGTGTATCTGTTTTCTTGCATCAATTTTCATTAGTTTCTTTCCGAATCAAATTTGAATTTATTTTCAAATCGCGATGCAACAATGCTTTATGTATTTTTGCACACCTAACAATCAATAAATTAATTTTGATACAAGTTTTCAATGTATAATTTTCGCGATTACGGACAATAAAACACATTTGTTCCAGGTTTGATTTTTTTCTTCGACAATAAAGATTTGATCGGCAGATAATTCCCGCATTTTGACGTTAATTAAAATCAAAGATCAGTAATTAATTCCCATATCCCACTTTGACGTAACATTTCTGTTTCTTGTAGTACATTAAAATAACCTTTGAACTTTTTCTTTCTTGTTCAGTACCCGCAATTAGTCGAAAACGAGCCGTGTCCTCTCGGTTTAGAAACTTGCCTCCAGTAAAACTTTTATACAATACCCACTGTCAGAACTTTTGAACGTTTTAAAACCATGAAAGAACCTATTGAATCAGAAACTGCTTTTCTTTTGTTTCTTTCTCCTAAATATTTTACGGACTACACCTGCAGAAGTCTCTCTGGAAACAGTATTCCCGTATGCAGAAATAGCGAGTTCGACCCGAGATTCTAAGCGATTTTCAGGATTTTGGTTCCAGATAATTACCGGTTTGGAATGCGGATCCCCGTGAAGGGGGCGGTGTTGGAGTTTGGTTCCAGGCCTTATAATTACTATTGCAGGAACTAGAACGATAAATTTTACCCGGAGCCATGCTGATTCTCGGTTTTCTGTCACGTTTGATTATCTCCGGCAGAGCGACAATAAAATTTGAGCTTTCATAATGCCTGACTTTACATACTGGATTACAAAATGAAATACGAGTACATTACCTGTGCTCTGTTACAGAACAAACGTTCGCTTATTTTTTTGGTAAAAGGCAATATTCCCATAGAAATATACGACGTCTGAAATGTTTGAACGCTGTCAGCTCGCTGAAAAACAAGTTTCCTTGGATTTTTCTCTTCTCACTATATCTCAGGCAGCAATTTTTTTTTTTATGAATATGCATGTGTTTTCTCCTTTTCAAATGGTACTCAATTTAAATGCCTGTGTATTCTAAAAAGTTGGTACTTAAGAAAGAAGACGTCAATTATTCACCCAGAGCTAACCAAACAGTCAAACAGTGGATTTTTCTGTAAATTAAGGACGTAAATTTAAACGTGTTTAAAGTTCTCAGCCTTTCAGTCAGCGATGGTTGTCTCAACCATGTAGCCTAACTTACGGGAAAACGTCCACCTTTTGTTCTTGATCAGCTAGCACTCTTATCAGGCAACGACTATTCAACACTTCAGATACTCATTGGTGTCTTTTTACTGTAAATATATACATGTAGCATACGATTAAAATGATTAATACATGTACAAATATATACGAAATTGATATTGACTGTTCCACTCAGCTGGCAGAACTTGTTCCCGAACCTGACAGCTATATCGTTTTGAATTTGTATTTTGTGTTTATACGTGCAATTGTACATGAAATGTGTTTAAACTAAATAAACGATTTGCAGATATTTCAAGTCGACGAAAGCATGGCTTTGAATGAATAAGATAAGAGAAATGAGAACGGTCTTCAGCTCCGCGATAATGCTTAGTTAAACATTCTTTTCATGAATGTCTGTATGTTTTAAAATACCATTTCTTAGTTCTGTCTTAATTCTTTGCAGCGTCCTTTTTATCCAGAACACAAGCGTCTTAGAAAAAAAGATAAACGACTTGACAAACGCACGTGTTGGTAATTATCTCGTGCTAAAGTTCTCAGGCAAACAAAACGTTCGCATCAGCAGAATAAATTTGATTAATTTAGGGCGGATACGCCTTTCTCGGATATGATAGAAAGTTTAAAGGATATGCGGGGCTTTAGGGGGACCGATGAGAAATATGACATTAGAATGCCATTTATAAATTGAGCATCACAATTTATAGCGTATTTGTTCTTTTTTTTTCCTAAGAAAAGTATGAATATAATATAAAAGTATGGGCGTGTTAAATATTTACTTCTATCAGGAGTCTGTAGGGCCTTTATGTAGTTTACTAAGAGAAGAATGATTTCACTGTTATATATTTGTCGTACATCCTCATGGGACATATGGTCTACAGGACTGTTTGAAAATAAACTTATTAAAACTTATGAAACTTATGGAATCCTTAGTCAGCTGAGACATGGATTCTACTTATAATAATTCTTTCGAAAGTTTTCCTTCTTCTCATAGATATGTTAAATACGTGTCCATAAAGTTCAAAACCTAAATTTAGACGTTTGAGATCTAAACAAAAGTGGTCCGCCGACTATATGCGACAAGAGTAACATTAATTGCCGGGGTAAAAACATTGAAATTCTTATCTTTTTGGGCAAATTCCGTCATAATGTATGACAGCCCTACCAGTTAAAAAGTGTTTTAGCAATAAATATACATAAAATCGCATCATATGGTTTCGCACCTCTCGAAAATCCCGTTTATCAAATTATCACGGACCTTGTGTCGACGATTTGTCAACGTCCAGTTGCTATTTGGCAGATTTACAGATTGGTTGAATGTATGAATTAAGAGATAACTCCTTTCACGGAAAAGATAACGAAATTAACACGAAAAGCGAAATTCTTCTGTTTTCTTAACACTTTCTGTGTTTACACTTGTTGACACCTGTCACCCTGACAACGATGTGTCACGTGTTATATCACCTAGGTTACTAGAATGCTACGGCTAACTTCTTGTTTTAAAACAACGTAACAGGTTTTATTGAAAGATAATAATCGTTTACGAACTTGCAATGATGTCATTCTACGGCTCAAGTCAAGTGACATATTAAAGTGTCGGCGTCATTCTTGTTGGGCTTGTGTTTTTGACAGTTAAAGAACAAATGAACCGAGGTACATAAGCCAGTCCAAACACCAAGTTGGAGAAAGGGCGGCTTTTCATAAAACCGAGCATATGCCGCTTTGCCACGGGAACCTAGCTCAATTTTTAACTAATTTTTTCTCATTTTTCTCTATTTTTTGTTTTTTTGTTTTCTATTCAACCATGTTCAAAAATTCTTTTTTATTTTCTTTTTGTAACAACTATTTACACCATTTTTTCCAAATATACTTTAATTTATAAAATACCGAAATTCAAAATCAAAATGATAAATACGTTTTTGCTAAACAGTTAATTTATATGTCACCAATGTGTGTAAATACATCGTTGGGAGGGCCAATTTATAATGTTGGTAGAACTTGTGGCCCAACCCTTTTGCAAACTTTGTAAATTTGTACTTTCTTATGAACATGTATATTTTGCAATAAAATATGTTTAAACTGGAACCTAGCTCAGTTCCCGTTGTCCGGGTTAAATCCGGTGTACGCCGGGTAAGCCCACCTCGCGAAATCGGCGTAACCTGAGGCAGGCTGGTAGAGAAACGAATTTGGCATAACGTCTTTGACGAATTTTATGAAAGTATTTGCCCCATGATGCAATCCGCAGTTAAATAGCTGGTACCATATTTATCAAGTTTGATTTGATTATTTGTAATCGATTTAGACCATGGTCGTGACTTCTGTACATAACGCAAACAACAAGAGCACGAAAAAATATCAATCAAATATAGGCCCCTTCGGGCTTCTCCCTTACAAAGCTAGTAATGTATTTTCACTGGTAGTTTCAGATTATGAGCTTTTAATGTTTGTTTTTAGTGTTTGAGTGTTTTCAACTAACTATTTTGTACAGGTATCAATTGTTTTGTGATGACTGGAATGCGAGTTTTACTTGTAACCTCTGCGTTTTTACAGGACATGTTCAGTATCTAAATTTTGAAAAATAAATTAATTTTGTTGTTTAGTGGGACGGACATGCACACACATGTACCTTCTGTTGTGCACTCTTTTTTGCATTTATGTATATGTGTTGCAAAACATAGTTATGACACAGTTTGTCCATATACCGCACAGGCCTACTAAGAAATAAAGGTCATAGTTAAGTTTGTTTGATATAAACGGAAACAAGAGTTTTTTTATTAGTTGTACCAACATAGAATGTATTTTGTTCTATGCCGGGTTGTACACAACAATTCAAGCTGATTAAAGAGGCAGGCTTCAATGAAATCCTGCACAAAACAAAAATTACCAAATGCGGTCCGGATATATTATTTTCTGCAAAGCGTTCTGGTCCATACACCTGTCTTCTGCTGGCGATCCATCATGGACCGCCAATAAAACTGGCAGCGCCCTCTAGCGTCATGTAATCCTGTTATTTTACGATAATGGATGTTAATGAATGTTGCAGTTTTTGCTTTGTTCGATTGTTATTGAAATTCGATTATGTATTTTTTTTTCTAACAAATCGTCAAAAAGTTATCAAATAAAAATCGATTTCCTTTAAGTAATCGTTCTGAAAAAGGGCGGTTATGACTCTAATTTGAAAGATACACGAATGTAATAACTGTCCTGACTCAATAAATGATGATGAGTCATGACATGTCCGATTAAAACTAATGCATATCATTTTCGTGCTGAATGTATTATGAAACAACTTTAAAAAAATGCAGACCACTTTTCGAGAAAAAAAAAACAACCAAACAGTCAAAAGTGAGAAGTCAAATTAAGAGCCTGCGATGAACGCAGTTTGTTTGTTCCGTCTTCCCGCTATGAATATATGATGAAAAAAATGAAGTCCAATAACCTACGACACGTGTTAATGTTTAGAATGTCAACAATAAAGAATTACCGTCATATCCTCACGTATGAGGGTAATTTAATAGATGCTCATCATCTATAGTGCGCAGTGTTGGATTTGTTCTGATTTTATCGCAGATTTAACCTCTTTTATCGTCTTCTATCAAAGCAGACGACACAATTCTTTCAGATTTTTTGCCGATGCAGAAGACAATTATTGACAAGTACATGTCAATGGTCAGAGGTGATTGACAGATCACAGGCCATATATGTCCATTGTAAGCCAGCAGAATTGAAAATAAATGAGGAATTCTACAATCTGTTTTAAAGCAACCTCTTTGTCTGGAGGTTGGATATACCGGTATATCCTCTTGGTTTCTTTGGAAAAAACATTGCTTTCATGCTTATGATTAATTTACTAGACAAAGAGGCATGCGCTCCAGAAGGGAAGGCCTCTTTTATTTTACTGCAATGGCGGAGTTCTCACCGACAGGAAGAACCTTTAAAGAATATATCGAAATTCAAAAGTTTTTGACTAGAGGGTATGTCAGTTCACTTAACGACAAGTTTATAATATTGAAGAAAGTAACTACATGTTCATGCATTATTTTGAACGAGTAACCCCATAAGAAACTCCCATAATAGTTCAGATAAAATTTTACATTATATTAATTTTATTTTATATGTATTTTTACATTTTTTCTTTAAAAGCAACGTAGAAAAGCTCTTCAATTTCTTGATAGTCTTTTGACAAAATTGTTCATTATAAATAGAAATTTAGAAACACGGAATGAATTGTTAACCAATCAAGATTTCTGTCACGAAGGACCAGGAAAAACAAGCGTCAAGCTACGAGCTTTTCATACTGTCAGTTTGGGGGAAAACTATAATGCTTATTCCAGGATCCTTTATCCATTCAGTTTTATTTATTTATAGCTTTATCTGCTGGCATAGTAAGTCTTGGTTAAAAGTAATGTGTAGTAAATTTCAACTTAACATATTGTACTAGTTTGGTTTAGCTTAATTGCTAAGCAAGTTATCTCAACTTTCATTAATCGTTCTTGAGTCTATATACTGGTCATCTGTGATAAACCTGTCCCACAAAGCGTATATATTACCGGAAGCGAACTATCCATTGACCAGAGAAAGTATAGATCTGCAATTTTCATTACTGGCACCAAGTAACAGCAAGGAGGATTAGAGCGTGCCTGACATCCAATGTTTTGGCTCCAGCCGCTAGATATATCTTACGCGGCCTTGTCATGCATCGGACCCAAGTCACCCAGACTGCTTTTAAAGCGAACGTCGTAAGCACACAACCACCGAGGCCCATACCGAACGCCGTAACCATAAGTCCACCGAATCCAACACAAATCTATCATTTAGACAATTTAAATTAAATCAAACCAAGACACAGTTGTTGACAGTGTGCAATTTCACAACGCGAGGACCACCATGATTCAAAGTGTAACATTTCTACCGGTCCGATGCCGCGGCAATTATCATCTACGTTGAAGGTACGGAATACTTGGGCTTCATCACTTTTGAGTTTTGAACAATAAACACTGTACTGACTTAAGTCAATGCAGGTTATTACGCCGTTTTCATGATTGAAATATACCGTTATTAAAATATTAAAACAATAAAAGAAATCAAATTACCCTTCGTACAATGTTAAAAGGTTGATGGTTTGTACAGAGAAATGTACTCAGGGAGTAGATCTTTTCGAGAAAAGGGACATATCCGGTCAAATGTCTCTTGCCTTGGTTAACGGATAATTTTGCCATGGATTTTGAACCTTCGAAGTTCGTGCCTAGCTGAATATTGTGGACATTGCCAAAGGTTATTAAATTTTCTTGAAGTTAGAGAATAGAATGGAACATACAATAGTTTAGGATGATTTGTTCGAATGTAGTACTACATATCCTGATACAGTATTCTCATATTTGAAGTAAGTCAAGTCAAAATCATCTAAGTCTCGTGGATTCCCGTTACTAATATTCCAGAAAAGTTATATTATAGAGAGATATTCCCTTACCATACGAATAGCATGTCAGTTTGCCCTCCGTCTACCCCACAAACAACTTAAAATGTTGCAGATAACTTGAAATATCTGATGACAAATATCGTTTGAACTAAAATTTTGCGATATAAGAGATTCGTCAATCTCCGTTGCTGTGATCTTGGAAGAAATTATC
The DNA here is from genome assembly GCA_022818135.1 of Saxidomus purpurata. Taxonomy (NCBI): domain Eukaryota; kingdom Metazoa; phylum Mollusca; class Bivalvia; order Venerida; family Veneridae; genus Saxidomus; species Saxidomus purpurata. Next base: position 17,936,859 of record JAFMSR010000002.1, on the reverse strand, counting down.
ACACTTAATCGTCGATTTAAAAATACTAAATTACTTAATTGGGCCTTAAAAACTAAAATACTACAATAGAGGAGACCGTAATCCCAGATTAATGTTACCTTCGCGACACAGATATTTCAGATTGCGGGGAGGTGAAAACGGTGTTTTATTTATTACGAGAAAACAAAAAGGTAAGAGAGTAACTGCGGATAACGGACATTTATGATGATTAAATGACTTTGAAGTTGTCGTCTGTTGTAGCAGGTGTAGTTTGAAGGATGTCTAAGTTTAGAGAGGTGGGTGTTATTAAGTATTCATGGGGGTGTAAGAAGTGTGGTAGGCACGCGCCTTGACTTCAAATTTATATTTGAAACATCTTCCTTTAACTTTTTTTTCGTAATTTTCATTATTTTGAATGTGATCGTCACTACATCGACTGTCCGCAATGATCCAAATCCGTAAAAATGGATATTAATATATGATCAAAGAAAACACAAGTCTTGGAAAAGGATAAAGAAATTATTCATTCAGAATAGTACTGCAAGACAATGAATAGAATGAAAATAATGAAAAAGATTAATTTTTCATTTTGTTTTTCGATTTTTGATGACTTTGGTTATCATTCTTGACTTTAGGACCGAAAGATTATTCACGTGGAAAATCAAGTTTGTTTCTGCTCTGATTTTCTATGGAATTTCTACCTCCCATATTCATGATAACTATCAATTATTTTGATATTAATTTCGATGAATCTTTGGTGAAATGCACGTGCGATGTCATAGAAACAATATTTCTAAGAGCAGCATCGTCTTTTATAACGACAAAGTATCCAATGAAATGCGGGCTGCTATCTCTTTAATTTAGACTCTGTAGTAAAGTTGCAAATCAAAGTGTTATTTTAGAAAATGTGGGTCTAAAATACAATATTGTAGAGTGGAATCATCATTGACTATAGGGGTCCAATGAAATCTGATCGTGAAATTTCACACGACTATTTAAAAGGCATGTATTGCATTTTACCCATAGTTGAAATATATTGTCAAAATGGAAAGGCTTTGACATGCAAGTTTTTTGTACATGCTCTTGCAGTTGTGAAATTTGCTAATTATAAATGCGTTTTAAGAGTCACGGGTCTTTTCAACACAATACGCAGATTAAATTTTGTAACGGTAAAAATTAGAGTATAACAGAGGAGTGAAAAGAAAAGAAGACAAAAATCAAAGAACTGGATTAGGCATGCAGTCACTTAAGGACCACGGACAAACTGGCATTTAGATATATAAAAACCATTCACAACACAATAGACGAAAAGTGTAAGTTTTGAGTCTGTCTAAAGCCAGACATATGGAACATTTTGTTCTCTACTCGCTAGCAATGATAAGGCTGGTCAGAAAATCGATAAACAGGTAGTAGCGGCCGGACAGTTCGCTTGTGGTCGTAAATTTTCCGAAACAGACCGGAAAACCGCTGATTGTTTAGGCAGCTCAATCAATAAAAATCGATATTTGCTTGCGTAATATTAGCCTGAGGATATTAAGATGTACTGTGTATTACGCTAAAATAGAAATCTTTAATCTTATTGCATTCATCCCAGCTATCTTTTTGTACTATTACATTGTATGTTTAAAAAGCAACTGTTGTAAAATAGAGATTACAGAGAAATGAAGCAACACTGATTTGAATAATAGAGCTATTTAGATTTATCAGTTTGAGGGAAATGTTTTTTTTCATGAATATACCCTCGAATTTCATTAACTTTTGTTAAATTTTTGCAAGCACAGAGCTATTCGTGTAATAATTGTTGACTGGATCATGCGGACAAACTACAGGAGTAATAAGCTATTAATCTTTATATTGTTGAATTAATTTTATTAAATTGAATCACATATTATATCAAAAGCATCCGCATTTAATGTAATTAAGTGAAGCTTCACAACATAGATCATACACGGCATCACCAACTTGTACCACAAGACAGTCACACTTTCACAGTTTTCTTTTTCTTCGCACGTGCTTAAAAGCCATAAGTGGTTGTTATCTTGAAAGCAATTAGTTCTCTAAACTTAAAAGCAACAAAAACTACCTTTAAAAAAGATGGTCCGCGCAATTTTTAGTATATGGAAGCGATTGGTAGCTTGATTCTAATATTGAATTGTGAAACAATGAAATAACGAAAGTTTTCATTAGGCATATACAAAATCGAGTCATCAATTTCATATTCTGTTAGCTGTGAAAAAACAAACAACACGATACACACAATGCATGAACGTGTGCGTCATCTTTGAAAATTTGTTATTTACATAACTTACAAGGTAGATGTTACTATCGTTTAATTAATTACGGTACTGTTTCCCGTGTGCTTGACGCCAACGTTACACGTGCGTAAATTCTACAAGATAGAAATAAATGTGCTACAGCAGAAGCTTGAACGACACACTTATGTGAGGTGTCGGGGATTATTTTGAAATTATTCACATGAAATCATGAACGTTTCTTCGAAAAAATATTTTAAAAGTGCGAGTTATTTAAAGGTTACTTTTGTTAATAAAAGGAATAATCAAGTAAGGTCTTTTTTTAGTGTCCCTTTCCACAGTAGTTAATTGTTCTCTAAAAGCAAACAGAAATACATTTATTAAACTAACTAAAATACATTTCATTGTTTCTGAGATGGGTGTACAATAAAAAGATATATATAATACACACTTTAGGGTAATAAATTACCAAGACTAACAAAGACTTTATTGCACCCTAATAATCCATATCCGTTCTAGTGTTTTATTGCCCCGGGGTATATTGTAAAACGCAAGTGGTAATTCTTATGACAGATTTTAAGTTTCTTTTAAATATGTAAGTTTACCGTAATAAAATCTTATTTGCATTTTTTTTTTCGATTTCTGATATTTGACCAAAATACTAAAAGTACATAATTCACAAACATTTTCTGACCGGTCTTAACTTTTTCATTTGTCAACTACCTTTAAGTTACAAAATGTTTATAGGGGGACCAAAGTAGAAGTAAACAACTGTCAAAATACGCACAAATAGCAAAGCAAAAAAACAAACAAAAAAACAACATCACCACATTTATGACGGGTGAGATCTATCCGGACGAACGGATTCTGAAAACAAATTCTTTCATATAAAATAAAGCGTCACAATTTGAAAGTGACATACCTACTTGTGTATATGTGTGTTTGTGTGACATTACAACAGTCCAGTGAAAATGTGTAAAAATTACAAGTATACACAAAATCTTTTTTTCACAGGTGTTACATTTACCTGTTTACGTTAAGTTGAAACAAGTGTGAAATTTAGTCACTTTGCTAAAATACAGATATAACTTTAACCAAAGCAGTCCTTTTAATTTACTCATTTAATTTACACATGAATAAAAGCATACCGAGACTCGTTCAAAGATTGGTACAATCATTATTCACTTTTTTCTCTTCATATAAGTTATGCCATCCTTACGTTTTAAAAGCAACAATACAATACAAAATCATCACGATTTTAATACGATAGTAATCGACAACTTCCGTGAAAATTACGGACGCGCCCGATCTATATTACGATTACATTTTTAACTGACTGTACTTAAAAATATTAAAAAGGTAAAGCGAAATCCTTCAAAATTTTATTTATTTTTACACCAATTTTAGTTGATATAATTCCCTTGCCGATATCACTGAAGCAAAAACAATCTTATAATTGATGTTCTATGTATGGGGTCAAAGTATTGAGACAAATGACCCAAAAAGCTGACAAAAAGTCTTGCAATCCTTAACATTTCATATGTAAAATGCGGTGGTACTTTTTTAATTAAAAAAGGTAAGTGAAATACCAAATTAATCTTTTTGAAATTTACATCATTATAAAGAGGAAAAATAATATTAATTCGTCTGACCGAAGCAAAAACGATTAATTACACGGTTTTTGATTTAATAGGATTAAACCGAAATCTCCCTTCTTTGTTTAATGTGTAAAAGCCGCGTCTAATCGATTATCGTGAAAACATGAAAGTTCCATATGGAACACTAAGCGCCAAATGAGAACACTAAGATCCAGATGAGAACACGAAACTCAAAATGAGAACACTAATCGCTAAATGAGAACACTAAACGCCAAATGAGAACACGAAGCGCCAAATGAGAACACTAAACGCCAAATGAGAACACGAAGCGCCAAATGAGAACACGAAACTCAAAATGAGAACACTAATCGCTAAATGAGAACACTAAGCGCCAAATGAGAACACGAAGCGCCAAATGAGAACACGAAGCGCCAAATGAGAACACGAAGCGCCAAATGAGAACACGAAGCGCCAAATGAGAACACTAAACGCCAAATGAGAACACGAAGCGCCAAATGAGAACACGAAGCGCCAACTGAGTACACTAATCACAAAATGAGAAGACTAAACGCAAAATGAGAACAATAAACACCAAATGAGAATACTAATCGCCAAATGAGAACACTAAACGCCAAATGAGAACACGAAGCGCCAAATGAGAACACTAGGCGCCAAATGAGAACACGAAGCGCCAAATGAGAACACTAAACGCCAAATGAGAACACGAAGCGCCAAATGAGAACTCTAGGCGCCAAATGAGAACACTAAACGCCAAATGAGAACACGAAGCGCCAAATGAGAACTCTAGACGCCAAATGAGAACACTAAACGCCAAATGAGAACACTAAGCGCCAAATGAGAACACTAAACGCCAAATGAGAACACTAAGCGCCAAATGAGAACTCTAGGCGCCAAATGAGAACACGAAGCGCCAAATGAGAACACTAAACGCCAAATGAGAACACGAAGCGCCAAATGAGAACTCTGGGCGCCAAATGAGAACACTAAACGCCAAATGAGAACACGAAACGCCAAATGAGAACACTAAACGCCAAATGAGAACACGAAGCGCCAAATGAGAACTCTGGGCGCCAAATGAGAACACTAAACGCCAAATGAGAACACTAAGCGCCAAATGAGAACACTAAACGCCAAATGAGAACACTAAGCGCCAAATGAGAACACTAAACGCCAAATGAGAACACGAAGCGCCAAATGAGAACACGAAGTGCCAAAAAATACAAAAGAGAGACAACCGCAAAATGAGAACAATAAACGCCAAATGAGAACACTAAACGCCAAATGAGAACACGACGCGCCAAATGAGAACACGAAGCGCCAAATGAATGGCCTTTGCTGCTGGAGGAAGGCAGCGAATACTCAAATAACACTAGTTCATCACAGAAGGGTGTGTGAGTATAGAACCATCGACCTTTCGTGAGCTAAAGTTGGACAGCTACCTCACATGAAAGACATTGAAGACCTCATGAGGCAACCATCAGCGGTTATAGGCGTGTGCTCTAAGTCAACAACTGTATAACCACCTAGTCGCGGGGGTCCCTAATTAAAAGTTCTAGGCACACTTTTCATGTCTTCTTCTGTCACAGAACGCTGTTCCGTTGTTGAATTAAGTAGGTGTGGCATTTACCAAAACCTGCAGGCAATAATAATATATGGCAAAACCAGGTGATAAATAGAATTTTACAAATTTTGTAAAAGGGTGTCATTCATGAATGTTCTAGTTTTTGCGACCGGTGTAATAATTGTCTAATTGCCTTTAACTGGCAGCTATAGTAACAAAATCTTTTTTAAGGACAAGTACAAATGTTACTAGTTCAATATTAACACTAAATTGAGTGATTTACGACTGACATCCTTTTACCTGTATGACAAAGGAGTTTTGTTTTTGTTTTAATCGATTTAAAAGTATGACGATCTCATTTTTTTCTGTTTTTGGTTTGTTTTAGTTCGCAAACTTTTTTTTCGCCAACAAAAATCAAGGCGGGATTTTTGAAAATGCCTTAATGCACCTAAGCAGTTGCAAATTATGTTTTAACCTTTGGACCATCAGATCAGTCAAATGCACAGAAACAGTAACACGGGAGCCTTTTTATTTATTCATGCATTCTACTTTTTGTAACATCAAAGTCCAAAACCACGTCATTTTGCACTGAACCTTTAAATCATGGACATGCATGTTGATTGATGCAAATGTTATACAGGTAAAAAAGTAGATATGAGCAATCCGAGTTTTAAAAATGGTGGAGTTCGTGCTTCCATTCACTACTGAACGATACTCAAATAATGGTAATTAACATCATCACACCGTTTAGATTAATTAGCTGATGTTATTAATGTTCATTGAAGGTAAGAAAGACGGCCTGAGCATTGTTACAAGTAAGCGTGCTACAGCGATATACACAATAAAGCACGTGTGTAACATTCATTCTATTTAGAGCTGTATTTCCTTGTTAATTTTCAGGATATCAAAATAATTTGCTTTTTAAAAGAATGTTGCCAAACGTTTTTCTATGAGAACCATTTTAATTGTACGTGCCATGCCAAGTGAAATCCACACATCACGAAAATAGCTCGTCTTGTTTGCCGCAGAGGCCGCTAGGACCCAAATTCACGAAATTAAAAAAAGATCATTTCAGGACAAAATGTGTACACTATTAAGATACTTTCTGAAAAGATTATGATATTTTGTCATTTAACTTGATTTAAGCAGAAAATAGAGAAAAAACAGGTACATTGAATTTGCGAGAACTTCCGACGTTTTGTCTTTTTCGTGCACATTAAGCATAAATGCTAGAAGCACTCATATACATGTCACCTGACGCTTCTATACGTTAACCTTCCACTTCTGCATGTAACTGTCCATATCTGTACATAATTATGTTTTATAAATGGTAGCAAATGGCTAAATTATGTTATCCTCTTTAAACAGAATTATTATTATTGTATTTCAATTTATAAATTTGTTATGTGACTGTTGTGTGCTTTGTAACGGTTCTGGTTCTTGTCTACCTGGTGTCCTTTACTTTTTTTGCAGTTGGTGAAAGCATGTGACATTAAAACAGATAATATTGATGCGCTGTGTACCTTTTCTGCTGACTTTCGTTTTAGTTTATGTATTTATTTTCTTGTATGCGGGTCTTGTCGTTTGTGGATGTACACTTGTCCTATAGAAATAGTACAATAATTAGGCAAAAATATACACATAAAATGTATCAAACAACACCTTTGTTAAAATGTAGTTAGTTGAATTTACGAAAAAATGAACTGTTTTCAGTATTTCTAAGCGTCCATGCGTGACGTGATGTAATAGCTACACTGTAACCTTTACATTATTTAGTAAGACAGCCTTTTTATTCTTATGTTTTACTCCCGCTAGATTAAAGTAGCTAAGTGCTAATACTAAGTGCAGTATAGGACTTCCAATAGATTACAAACTTGAATAACATGCAAATGTTGAAAGCCATATTAAAATCTATGCACGTGCGCACGGATTTATTATCCGCCTGTTTATTTACGGTGTAAAACTTACACTCGAAACCTACAAAATCTGAGAGGTGATCTTCACTTTGTGGCACTTTCAGTACATAAACATCCGTCTTAAACTTGGGTTGCTTTTTAACAAGAAATGAAAACAAATAGATCTCGATTCTATAATCTGATAGTAATCTTGGAACACAAAATCAGAACCCGATACCCTATGTTTTCACGCCGTTAGGTAAATGTTGGTTTTAAACGGGTGGCGCTATGAAAATATTTGGAAGCAGTCGGGCTAGAGCTCGCCGTACCTGGGGGCTTAATTTTCTAAAACTAATGTTTCCGTGGAACAACAAATAATTTGCTGGTCTTTTCAATAGGCTGGTATTCCTTTTATACATCAAGTAGAAAGAAAAAATTGTAACATGATTTTTATAAATTTGGAATACACATAAATATTGAAAGGAGGGAGTACGTTAATTGATTTACGCACGTGATGTCGCGTGCTGGCGAGAGGTAAGCCTCCGGGTACGACGTTATAAAGTCAGGTGTGCTCATATAATATTTAAGAAGGTAAACAATTACAGAGGAGGACACTTCTCCTTCGTAACAATAATTAACCTAAGGTATCATTTATAATGGTGATGTGATTGAGTAACGAAAGTTATGGGACGCCGGTGATGATTTTATATCTATTTAATGTGTTTGCTTGCTTCAGAAATTACATGAAAAATCTGCTCCTTGAAGGAAGTGGCATGGTATTGATTTGATCTGCAAGCACTAGATTTAACGTCTGTTGAGACACTGTAAACTACACGAATATTTTTTTCCTGTACAAGAAGGCACACGCGGGTAGTAAGGCAGTGGTGGGGTGAAGGGACCAGCAAGTTGCATTTTGTTAGCAATTTGAAAAAAAGAAAGAAAACAAACTGCAATGGCGGTGTAAGAAACAGAAGTATCGAAATCTCTTTATACATTGCAAGTCTGCAAAACTTCGGTTGGCACACATAAATGTATAATGAGCATAAAAGTATGCTGCTGCAGTTGCTGATGATGGTGATTGTGGTGGTGGTGGTGGTGGTGGTGGTGGTGGTGGTGGTGGTGATGATGATGATGATGATGATGATGATGATGATGATGATGATGATGATGGTGATGGTGATGGTGATGGTGATGGTAATGATGATGATGATCGAATTTCGGAAAATTTGCTCATGTAAGTTCTGAATTTTGTGCCCATGCCCATATAACGGGATAGCGAATTTGACGGTTTCGGCCTTAAAAGAGAAAAATATAAACATAAAGATGTACTTGATAAAATATGATAGTCAAAGTTTACTTTTAAAGTCAATTATTTATTTCATTTTTCCTTGTTATGATTTTTATTTTCTTTGAGCTTGTTACAATACCATTGTTTTCATCCCATTTTCGCCATCTTTATTATTTTGTCCTCTTTTCAGTAAGACATGATCTTATCCAGCTCATTATCATTTCGTTAGCTCCGGAGAATATGCAGCAAAATCAGTTCTCCATCCATGATCATTAATATTAATCCGTAGGATACCTTGTTCGTGTATGCCTAACCAACTACCCCCAAGGAACGCCAAGTACCATCAAAGAACTTCGAAGAAACGAAATCTCGGAATCTGAATAAATTTGATCAGTTTTTGTCCTATTCACGCCACTTTAAACTTAAAGTTGTCATTTTCTATTAATGAAGTAATAATTGTATTCAACTAATGCCCCAGAAATCGGTAAATATCGATGATAGTTGACGAGGCGATGGAACAATCACAAAGGTTTATCGATCTTCGAAATCATTGAACAGTTGGCGACTCCTCCGGTGACCAATTTTGATTGGTTGATAACAAAGTCGCGAAGATTCTGCTGTCACGTAATTTGCTGTATTGTCCCGCGTAGTCTCCTCAGCATTGTAGAGTACAAGCACTAGACAATGAAGTAGAAATATACGTAATTGGAATCTATTTAAAATGACTTTTGTGGTTGATACAAAAATACGATCTGAAAAACCACAGTTTTTCGAGCGAAAATATTAATACAGCAATTTATTAGATATTTCTGTTTTAGCGATCGTTTGCCTTATCTTAGCGTCAGCTACAGTAGCGCATTTTAGTTGTGAGTGGCGTCTTTGATTTCTTATTGGGTTTCTGTTATATCTACAGGCACGTAAATGGTATGATTTTTGCTCTCAGCAATGGAAAGTGCATTTAACTAAGAATTAAATTAAAAATGAAAAAAACAACCAAAGTGTACATGACTTTGATATTTGGTAAAAAGGTATAACGCAAAGCAATATTTTCTGTAACAAAAATATATCTTCTTCAAAATTTCTACGCGATGTTATATGCCTTTAAATATATGTCATTTCTCTGTTTACGTGGCTACTTCGTAACAACCAAGACCAAAACCAAGATACCAGTATTTGTGGTCTTTGGTAACATGAAAATATAGACAAGTGTCTAGTTCTTTATAATAAACTTATTTAAAATAGACAATCTATTTTTGGAGACATAGAAGGATGTTAACAAACAGACATTCTGGTTTCATAATAGTTCAACAATGACAGCATGAATTTTGCATGTTATAGAGCGTATGCTGAGAAAGTGTGTTTTATGTCTACAATGGCTTCTTTATACAGCTCACGGGGAATAAAGTTGTCATCGCGACCGGCAAAATTTTAAAGCGTTCCGTAACAGATATTTACTTTTATAAAGAAAGTCAACATCGTTTATTGTTGATATATGAACGGCGTATCTTATAATTGACATGCGTTGTCTCGGAAACGCTTGGTGTTTAGAAACTTTCCGACATTTCCCGAAATTACTTTCACTCAAATGCCTTTGAGATGATTTTCAAAAGACCAAGATTAACAAAACTCGTGTGCGGGTCTTAAACAACGACGCAATATTCCGCTTTTCATTTTCTGCTCCAGTTGCTCTGAAACTAGGCTTTACGCTAGTCACGTGCTTGATGGCGTACGTGGCAAGCGTTCGGTCACGTGCGACGTCACAGATCAGTTTCCGCCACAATGAAATCAAATTGCAGCTACTAGGAACTGTTGTTGCAACACAGTTACGCATCATAGAGTTTTATACTACTTAAATAACTACTTTAACATCGTTTAGAGGCGAAAGCAACCACTTAATTATGGCTCATTTAACTGAATCGGATCACCTTTGCTTTCGATGTAGAACTGTAGTTCATGGTCGTTTGACCACTGAGTGTCATCTCATTCCTCTAATTTAGTTATTATTTTACCATAAACATCTAATTATTGCGAAGCGGCTTGTTTTAAGTTTTGTTCATTGTATCCAGCCAGCTATCACCAGTGTAGCAGAATGCGGCATGCGGCTTACTACAGGTACAGACATATCTTTTTTCACGACAACGAAACGTGCACGGAGGCACCGGTGGCAACCGGAAATTTAAGCCTTTACATTATAAAAGAGTTCCATTTTATGAGGTTTGTGTCTTTATTCAAATGAAATCGGGGCTTGAAACCTTTGTTGCAAAATAAGCGTTTAAAAATCATAATCCAATTGAACGGAAATGTCTTACAAATAAATTATACAAGTAAATATTACTTTATTTAACTTAGGCCTACTCATTTTACAAGTATCGTTAGGTGATCAATATATAGATATTATGTGAAGCAATAAAAAATAATATGAAATGGCAACCTTCGGGCGGCTATGAAAGGACGAATTTTCAGGGGACGCAAAACCGGTTCAAGTTCCGCAAATTATTGGTCACAAGAAAGAACATCAAACTTTAGGAATGTGTATAAATATGATCTCTTTACATTTCAAAGTACACAGCTGAAGTGTTGCGTTTTCAAACACAAAAGTTGCAGACATCAATGACAACAACAACCGAGTACCTGTAGACGCATTGGAAGCTTCGGCAACTTCCTTACCCTTTATTCTGCCGAGTGTTGCGATTGCGTACAGACGGTGCATCGTTATAAGTAGTTATCGTATCGTCTATGGGGCGGACAAATTGAAATCTTCCATGGGAATCGTGAATTCATTAATTTTATTGCTTTCAGTATTCAATTAAAACCGACATACGTTTACCTAGGTCGGGCTTGCCCTTGTGGAAGGCGCCCCTTCGAGCTTTCGCCCGTATTACAACCAGTATAAGGGCAACACAACTGATTTAGATATTGTAAGTCACGATAGCATTCTGGTAAAAGTCAGCAGACGACGGCTTGTGAGCAAAAACAAAACAAAATAAAAGTAAGATGTAATCAATAGTTATTCACGCATTTGTTCAGAAAGTGTGTTATTGATTTGACAAAATCATAACTGCAATGATCAAACTCAATGTAGGTCTGCTATCATTTTTTTCTGTAAAGTTAAGGTAGATAAAACAAGAGCTGTCCCTCGTAAGTGACGAATGCCCCAAAAAGAGGTATCTCATTGTCTGTGTCCTCTCCATGTGCTTAACAATTGTGCTATGTTATTTTAAAATCCTTCCACGCATGACAGAGTTTATATGCATACAGGACTCCTTTACTCCTTTACTAAACTCTAAGTGTGACCTTGACATTTGAGATAGGGAGGTGGGTCTTCAAGCACGCGACACGTCGTTTTGGTGTGCTGGACATTTGTGCCAAGTTATTCTAAAATCCTTCAATGTATGACAAAGTTACAATCCGGACACGAATGTGAGCATATATAAAGGTTTCCATACCTTTAAACTCTAAGTGTGACCTTGACCTTCGAGGCAGGGATGTGGGTCTTGCGCGCGACACGTCGTCTTGATGTGCTGAACATCTGTGCCAAGTTATTTTAAAATCATCCATTGCCTGACAAAGTTACAGCCAAGAACCGAAAAAATGTAAGGATGGACATACGGACGGACTGGCGAACGGGCGGACGGAGGGATATTCTTACTAAAGTGAACTTAAGAGGCTATGTTACGTATTTCAAGTATTTATATGTCTGATTTTACCCCAAAAAAAAAATTTTTAAAAAAAAAAAAAAAAATTTTTTTAGGAAAAAATGGAATTTTTATTTTTTTTTTTTTTTTTTTGGACAGTTTAGTCACGTAAGTACCTATTCGTAAGAGAGGACAGACATACCATAGCAGACGGACGGACGGTGCGATTTTAATATGCTCATCTTTGGGGAGCATAAAACATTTAAAGTGCTCTTCTTTGCTAGATTGATAGAAGTATTTTACAAACCACATTAAAGCGGTAGTCTGATTCGGGTGATTTTAATTACAGCAAATAGTTTATTACGAATGTACTGTGAGATTGACAACTGGAGTGTGTGGATATAAAATGCATTTAATAAAGCTTCAAAATTGGTAAGGATGGGCGTAAATTAAACAATTTAGACGGAAACATCCCTTTCATCGTGTAACGCTTTATCATTTAAAGTGAAAGTGGAAATGATACGCTATATTAGTGCAGATTTTGTCTCCATAATGGTTATAAAACTTCTTTTTTGGGTAAGCCATCACACAATGAGTTTAGCGGTTATCTTTCATTTTAATCACATTCTCTACGAGAAACCTGACATTTTGACAGATTACCTTCACAAACGTGTTAAAACTGTCGCTGTTTTGATCACAGATCAAAGACAATTTTGAAAATCAACAACCCTGCCTCTGATCGCCTCGACGGGGTGCATGCGCCCTTTGCCAGTAGGGAATTCGTTTCCCAATATCACCTAAACGGACCTAAACATAACTTTCAAAGACCCTTCAAATGGTGTTTAACCCTTAAGGGCCATTCATAATAGAATATATTACAATATAATGCATATAAATAGGATATTTTGTTGAATGAACGCACCATTTAAGCCTTTAAAATCCAACGAGGATCAAAGTTAGAATTAATACACCCGTGGTCCCTTCAACACCTTAATGAACTATTAATACACAGACCAAACCAAATATTCCCGTTTCCATGTAGTAATTAGTCCGCGTTTAACGGCCCGCCATTACGTGTAACCGAAAGTACGTGCACAAATAAGAATATGTTAAATTTTACTGACATTAGTTTAGTTCATATTAGTTTATATTAATTTATTTTAGCTCGATTGTGAAGAAAGCATGTGGCTTATCGAGTCACTCTCGAGTCCGCTTCCTGGAAAAACCAGTACTGGTGTCATATGAGGAAGTACGGTCGTGACCCCAGTGGGGCTCGAACCCGCAACCTCCGGGAAGAGCGGCCGACACCTTAACCCGTTACTGTTACTGACATTAGTCGTTTCCCACTGATTCTTTTCCTTTAACATTTAATAACTAACAGTAATATTCTATGACCTGTATTCACCTAAAAAGCATTTCCTAATTACCTTATCTGGCAGCACATTTGACAAATTCTTTTATAATTTCTTAATTTATAAACAGTTTGCAAAGTTACCATTGTAACAAGTTTTGAGAATCCACTAAATGTATAAGCATATTTAACTCTAATTTATAAATGGAATGAAATATTGATACCTTAGATGTATTTTATATTTGTCAGAAGAGAGTTTATATTTCTACTCTATCCTGTATACGAATGTAATGTTCATATTTTATAAATGCTTTGAGTTAATAAAATATTGTTCAAACTAAGCGAATAAACAAATAGATAAATTGATAAATAAAAAGTAAATAAATAGATTTCAATTTGTTACATTCAGACACATCTTCAGTGATCTCAAAGTTTACCTGCTAATTTCAGTTGAAAAGAATGCTACCATGCGACTGTTTGGTCATTTACGGTGAAGAGTGAAAGTTGATACTGTAGAATTTAATAGACCACAGAGACGTTTAATTCTAATTTGATTAACACCATGTAGTTGACTTCTTGTCCGACAAAGAAAATGTCGACATCACTTTGGCGTAAATCTAACACTTTGTACCAGCGGTTAATTACCGGCGTCCCAGACATAAAGTACCGTGCGTTCAGTACAGGGTGAAAATAATCTATAGAATAATTTGGTGAAAGTTTATTATATTCTCGAAGAAATTTGAATTGTTCTTGTATTTACACAGTTTTCTGTAAGCAGACTTTTGATTAAAATCTGTGACCTTTTCCCTTTGAAGTGTTTCGTTTAAGTCGTCTGCTTGAGAAGTTGTACGCGGCGTCCGAGCAGACGACCAGACTTTCATAATTCTTTGCACGCGAATCTGATAAACTGCAAACATTCTCGCGTGACAATGCATATGAACGCAGACGTTCTCAAGTAAACGTTAGAGACGGAAATTTGCTTAACACAGGCTTTGAACTATAATAGCATGCAATGATGATAAGAATATGCAGCAATTTAAGCTGAAAATTAAGCGCCTCGTATTTCTTCTTCCTTCTGCTTCATTGCTTTTCTTTTTCTAAAAGTCTTAGAGTCTCCAATCTGCTAAGAACAAACTTGAAGCGAGGACTACAGAGCATGCATGATACTTTTCAGCTGGACCGAGAACTTCTTCACCAAAGTGGCCTGGTACATGTAGACAAATAAGACTCGAACACATCCTGGCCTTTCGATTCGTACTTATTATATTTTGCACATGCATTCCCATATTGACAAACCGGACATTTGCGTGGTAGACTCAATGCTACCAAAAGGCTGGCGGAGCCGTCGGTATCTTGCTCTCACCAAGGCAAAACAGTCAATTTTTCATGCAACATTTCCATTTGTTTGATGCAGTGTCAAAAGAGTTAATTGCAAGCTGTTGAATGCCAACAACGTTTTCTAAATGCAACATTGCAATCTACTGGCTACGGCAACTACCTCACCATACGATTATACAATCTGGTAGCTGCAGCAGTCAGTATTTCATCGGATAGTGCCGAATCTGCTAGGTTGTGGTATTGCAGCATGCGGACTGAACCAGCAACACGGTTGTCTATACAATATTGCTATCTGCTGACTGTAGTAGCCAATGTTTTTATTAAAAGTAATATTAGTACAATTAATGTGAATTATGCACGGAGCTTACGATATTTTTTATTGTGTTCTGTGCATAGTTCAGAGGTTTAACATCGGAATTTAAATGTCTTAAACTGTCTTGTATTGCGTCATTGAATACGACATTGAATTGAATAGGTTCAGAGTCTGCTTTGTTGATGCCACACGGGTTGTTTAGATATGATACCTGTGTCCATCTCCAAAAGTTCTTTTACTATTTATGCATATCATAAATAGGCCAATCCGTTAGAAGTAAAACTTTGAATGAATCATTTTTGAATTGAAAGTACAATTCATATGAGCTCAAATTTTGATAACGGTTTGCACAAGTGATATTCGTTATGTTGACTTGATACAATCAAACCCATTTTCGAAATTGAAACCGACATTAGCCCACTTTCAAATTTAAGAGGACTCTAACTAAATTAAATAGATATCATCTTTTTACGGTGGTAACTTCCGCTATAACCGTTAATTGAAATCTAATAATATATCAGCTGATAATCTTTAGATGGACTGTATTTTTTCAGACATTATCGTCGACGAAACAAAAATTGTTGAGAAATATACAACGGCAATATTTTTTGCGGTATGCATTTAATGCGAATGCCTTTTGTACTCGAAATACGAAATGCATCATTTTATCTTTGCAATATCAAACACGTTCCAAAATCTTGACGATTCAATTAAATATCACCTTTTATTAAAACCAAATAAAAACTTTAATAATAGTTAACAGGGGCATTAGACGCCTAAAGTTTTATGGCCGACTGTTTTTCGTCGAAATTGAAAGCGGTGACCAATTTTGTTAAAAAATCACTTACTTTCACAAAGGAATAAATTGTTCCGAACTAATAGCACTTCTGTCTAAATGGCCTTAATATTTCAAAGGCAGCGATGGCTCCTGATGGAAGGGGTCGGTTTCTAATTTTGAAGTGTTTATTTTACACCGCGAGCAGGGTCATTTTTGTTGACATAGCAACGCGCGTGATAGGGATACCCGGGGATTATCCCCATTTTAGTGGACAGCTTCTCACCTCTGGTGACAAATATCTCTGGTGACTTAAATGACCAAGGACTCCTACAGTTATATGGTTTTAGAATTCACGTAAACTTATACCACATCACAGAACTTTTGTATAATTGCATTAAATAAATTCTTTCACAACTCCCGAATACACATGTAAAATATGCTTGAAAATAAACTTGAATGTAACAATTACCATAGATACACTATTTTAGTGTTTTGCCGGAAGCTACGACATAACATATAGTTGCCACGAGTTGTTGTTGAAACGATCAAGTTGGCGGTGATGTACCAGTGAAGTTGCAAAGTGTTCTATGGCGGGTGAGGTCTTCAACATCTCTTTGGCTAACGCTGGAACTTTTGGCAACGTTGTGGTATTGTGAGGGGAGGCAACTGTGGTCAAATGATTTCCTAACAATATATGCCTGACAGGTTGGCGATGATTTCCACTGAGTGACTGTGATGACGATGAAGTCTACAGGGAAACTGCGCCATTGTAGCAGCGGGTTGTGACGTCTACATGAATTGGACTGACCGGTACTTTCCATCAGAAAGTTACTGTTCGAGTTGTGAAAATCAAAGTGAATAAGTGTTTAACGGTTTTGAGACATTTCCGCTGTTGCGCTTGTGCTACTGTCAGTGCTTAGAACATTCCCATCTTCGATTGCCCCATTCTTCAATACTGCAGGTTAAATAAGGTCAACTTGACGTCAGGCATGTATTAAAACATGCAATCTGGTAAATCGAACATAAACCCGAGACGCATGTATTTGCAAATAATTATAGTGTCATTTGATGTGAACATCAAAGCATTAGTAGATCTTCACTGGGTAAGCCTGTGCAGAAAAAGCTGTACCGGTATCGTATTTCATATGTCAACATTTGGGGACAACATCTCACCCAAAACAAACATCATATATAATCGGTATCACTGTTACATCGTACAAACGCCGTGACTGTAGATTACAAACATAAAGGTGTCATTCGCTGTCCATGGCCCGAAAAAAAATCAAGGCCCATCTTATTACGTCGGACACGTAAAAACAGCGTTGCACAGGTCTTCTTGAGATTTTCGCCAAAGAATGAAATTTGTATATTTTGGTTATAATTTCCAAGGACCAGTACTAAGTGTAGCCAGGTCCGCTTTATATCTCCAATCTGCATACATCTGACGCCATAGTTTTACGAAAGAAATATTTTTCAAACTGGCAAAGACAAAATTAAAACAATCATGGGTAATGTTTTTAATATGTACGATTTTTTTACATCAAATATACACCGTGTGTGGAATATCAGTACTTAGTCGCCAAAAATTCATGTACTTCCAAAAATCCAAACACAAGCTGTGTCTAGGATACCTGCTGATTCAAAAGATATTGACATGTTAATTGTTTAGCACTCTTAAGAACACCTGAAAATAAGCTACTACGGTTAAAAAATTATTTACAAATGATAGTTTATTTCATAAGATATTTAACGAGTGAAGTATAGGTTTATTTGTATAAATATGACAGTCATTTGCAATCTATTTAATTAATCAATTATTTTTTTACTGAACGTCACTGAACAAAAAATATATTTCCTTGGTCTTGCACGGTTATATAGTTAACATAATTATAAATACAGATCTGATTGTGAAACGATCTACTACTAAGCCATTTACGAAAATAGACAACTAAGTGCAACAGTGTGCCAAATTTCGCTGCGTTACGCCAAATTGCATGAAACATACGTGATATTTAATTTTTCTATGAAAATGAGGTGGTGATAACATCTTCCTAGTGGAATGAAAAGTTGCCCAAAGACAACAATCTGTCAGTTAGATCAGTATCACGGAAAATCTAAATAATTGGGGTTTAATTTGGAATTCATTGTTGCGCAGCACGCGCCAATACACATTTGCTTCTTTTTAGACGGTTCCTGTTACAAACAGTGAGAATTTTGTGACTGATTTTATACTGCTAGATAGCGGCTAATTGAAATACTGCATCAGTTACTTTTTTATTTCGTTGTTGATATTTTAGATGATAAATGACCCTTGGCACACTGCTCGTCGGTCACGTGCAGCGGTCATTTCACAGCCAGGCACCAGCAGAAATGTACATTTTGCTACTATCACACCTCTTTATAAAGATTATTATCGGTTAATGAATGAACGTCAATCTTAAATGGTTACAAAACATGCCATTTTACGGCGGCCGTGTAAATTTGATTTTCCTTGTTTCACACTTACGTTATAGTTTTAACTGACAGTTGTCGATAAAATTGCAAGAGGTTATGATGACGAGAAAACAGAATAGTTTCTAGACGTTTTACAAGATGACGACGGACAGTAATGTACATGTTGACAAAGACACTCGTACAAATCGATCAATTTCAACAAACAATTTAAAATTTGTAAACATTGTCATACCGTTGCTCTAACGGTGTAAAAAGTTTCAAGTATACATATCAACATTGTGAAAATATATAAATAAAAGAACATCATATAAAAATATTTACAAAAAACAGCAAATTTCAAATTCTTTCCATCCATTTGACGTTATTATCAATTTGTCATTTTATATTTTTTTGACAAATTGTGATTTTTGTATTGATAAGATGGTACAGATAGCAGGCACATATCATCAAGATCTTACCTATACATATACGAGATTCGCTGTGTGAAAATGAACATTTTATCATCAATAGTTATTGCATATACGGATACTGAATTAAAAAACAACTTTGATAAAACATGTAGCCATTCGGAGGGGGCACTGGGACCGCCTCACTATTACCCCTTCGTACAAAAAAACTTTCTTATTTCCTTATACTTACTTAAAATGTGATCCTCAATCCATAAATAAGACCCTCAGTCTAATTAATTATGCGAGACACCATCATAATACCTTGATCTATGACTTTGGCCTTTGAGATATTTTAGTTAAAAGAATTATCCTGTATTATCGTATTGTGCACGTCGGAAACCCTCGGGATTGTTTTCGCGTAGCGCACTACATATAATATAACCCAACAAAATTCATGTATCAATTATTTAGAAAGGTAATAGTATCAATTTTCTATTTTCAATAATGTATGTCTCTTTATCAATGCCAATGCTAAGTATATCACCATAATTGCATAGATATGTGATTTAATATCTTTATATCAATCTTATACCAATATGACTAATTCAAGGTACAATGTATCATTATAATAATATGATGAATTTAATAATGAAAAATCAGATAAGATTTTCACTGGTAGCATAAATTTCATTTGAAATCCTAAATGTCGACACTTTTCATCCAAAATAAAGATGTTAATGAAGCAAGCGTGTGGCGGGACGCCTTCTTTACATGGGTAATTGCGCTTCAGTCAGTAAATCTTTTCGCTTAAACGCAATTTTTGAAATTTATGTAGCACTATTGTCCTAAATAAGGACATAAAATATATTTATGTGATACAAATGTTAGGTTATACTCAATAAATTGCATGACACCTGTATCTTTATAGTGTTAAGTATTAAATTGAGTCAGACTTGTCTTCGGGTAGAAAATTGGCTGTTTACGCGGGGACGGGGGGGGGGGGGAGGGGGGATGCCGATATAACCAATGGCATCATTTCATATAGAAAACGGAGCTAACACCTACTGTAGCAAAAACGCTTATGCCTTTTTTAGAAATATGCGAGACGGCTTACAAAAAGTCACATGACTTTTCTCTGATGACGTATGATCGTAGTTTTTGCGTTTCTTTAGTACATGTCCAAGCCAAAGAACTGAATGTGAGGGTTAACTTTTTATACACTTACGAACAATATCTGGTTATTTTGAATAAAAAGGGACGGTGTTTATTACTTGTGCTATTTTGAAATGCTCTCGATGCTTTAACAGATTTTAAAATGTTCGCTAAAAGTAATCACGAATAAGAGCAACATGTATGCCTGTTCTACAAAATGACGTCATAAAAACATAGGCGTCTTGTCCCCGCTACATGCACAGGTACTTGGCGTGTGACAAAGACCTCCAGCACTCGGCTATAATCCACTGGCCCACTGTTTAAGCCTAAAACATTACTATATAACATATGAAATTTTTTTTTTTGAAAAAAAAAAATGTTTTAGGCATGTATCAGTGGATCAGTGGGTTGTAGCAGAATGCTGGAGGTCTTTGCCACACGCTAAGTACCTGTGGCTACAGAGCGATTATTTCATTCTTACAGATGGAGATTCTATGGATATTTTTCATGTACGAATCGCTAGATCTAAAACGGTTATGTGCGTATGTTCCATGGTTGGGCGTCTTGTGTTGTTCTATTTTTACTAAGACTAACTAGACAGGAAGTACGCTTGAATCATACGGCATCAAAGAAAAGTCGTGTGACTTTCTGTCGGCGGTTAAGGTGAGTGTAATGCCCCGGTGTTGTGGTGTATGAGATATCAAATTAAAGACTAACGTAAGTTTAGACAAAAAAGGAACAAGGCGGTCATGGTCACCACAAATCATCACAAATTTAATGGCATCATAAATGTGACATGTAACGTTACGCATTAACATTCTATATCTTAACGCGTTAGACATTTTTTTTTTGTAAATAAATAAGAAAAAAATGTCCGTTTTAACCAGGAACGTAGAATCAACGTATATTTTACGTCCGTTTTGACGTTGTTCGCCGTTTTGGAGTTTTCTACATAGTATTAAATCACGAATGTCGTATATAGACCTTAGTCCAGACATATAGCAAAGTTGCGAAAAAACTACTGCTAATCTGTAATTGTAAGTATGTATCTATGTCATTCTAGCCTTTCACGAAGCACTCACAAAATGCTGTACAATAACGAGCTTGTATTCCACAGAGAAAGATGCACTTTATCAAATATTTATCGAAATTTGTAATTAACTACCTAATTTTCTATTATTATTACCATTTTTGACGTAACGGTGAAATTTTAGAGGGGTCTCTTTGGAGTACTACCTGTACATAGTGCATCAGTCGGCACTTTGAGGTTTTAAAGCAAACAGATTCAAGGACAAAGATGTCCGAGGGGTCGCTGTTTAGTCGTCTTGTTTGGGCACTGTTTCAAGCTCCCGTGATTTATGTTGACAATAGTTATATGCTTAAATCATATGCTAATTCTTACATAACGGCAACCTTAAACTTCAAGGCAATCAACACATACATATATTCCAAAAGTGCTGCTTAAATAGAGTGATAAGATACATGTCGTATACCCGCATTGACCTGGTTCTTTAAACGAGCCATGCAGTCTAAGTTCATTAAAAGGCAAAACTACCATATATAATATTCAAATATAAAGTTTGTTTCACCTACAGAGCATTTCACATGCATACAGGTAGATTTTTAACTTAAGTATTTTGAGTAAGGGTTTGGTGGGATTATTCAGTTAAAAGGGCTTAAGACCAAACGAACTACATGTATTGCCTTTGTCTGCCATCGCATTTGGAAGACATTTTCAAAATGTCATGCAAAGCATCACTAGGGGCAACTATGATGCATTTAAGTATTAAACGTTTTACACTAGCATCCGACCCATTAAAACATATTTGGCCAAAATGTCTAAATCCAGTTGGCAACTTGTTATAACATCTGAGAAGTCAGTATGGCCATTAAGGGCAACCTTTGCTATGATGTGTATAGCTATTGCACGTTCCCTGTGCAATGAAAATTAAATTCAGGACATAAAAGACAGAGCAAGAAAGAAGTGTTTCAGGTATTTCAATTTATTTAGATTTTAAAACTTAATTTCTCTGCATAATTACATTTTATACAAAATATACAAAATATACAGGATTTACAAAATATACAAAAATCCAAAGAAAGGCACCATTATAATGAGCAAATTCATACAAAGAATATCAAAATATTCGTATCAAGACGTACATTTATAATGAAATAAAAAAAATGACAATGAAAGTTCATAAATACAAAACTCAATTCACCTTCTCATTTTAAAGTATCTGTGTGAAGTCAATTTTAAAAGTATAAAAACCAGATTAAAGAAGTTTTATCACAATTTAACAAAGTAGAAGTAATTCATTATAGACAATCTTCTACCCCTAATCTGCCAAACCCCTTACACTAATTGAAAACGAAATGATAATTATCGCGCGCGTATCTACTGTTGAAATTTACACGGGTGACCTGATTTGTCTTTGACATGTGACGTACAACCAGATAAGTGACGGTATCTCAACTTGATTAAAATAAAATTTAAAAATGTGATGAAAGCGATGCTCCGTTAAATACAAAACGATACGCTACATGTAACGCCCCACTTAAACTGTACGTAGAATACTTCAAATACTCCTATCAAGGTAACTATAAAAAAGGCAAAAGCGACAAAAATTACTGAAATCGCTTGAACGAGATTTTAACAGTAAAATTTTACATTTATGGCTGTCGTAAATGGTAAGTTCGCGAGCTGCGGTGGTGTTTTATGTAGGGATTGAAAGTACTTAAGTATCCTTCTCCAAAAAAGCGAAAAATGGAGAAGTGATACCTTCCGTTACTTTCAATTGAAAAAGTAAAATTACAATGCGGAAATATGATGGAAAACTTAAAATATAAGACTGACCCTTTATTCGAAACGAAAATATAAAGGGGTCTTAAAATTTTAAGCAAAAATATTAGTTCTGTAATCCCGTTATAAGGAGATTGAAAATCAAAAAATTAAAAGATCAGTTAAGAACATGAAAAGACAAATTAAAGCTTAAAAAACTGTTTACCCGAAAGAAATTTAAAAGTATCATTAAGAATTTGACGACCACCATAAAACGATAGTATGAGACTTGAACAACCATTGATCCTTAATACGAAACGAAAATATTAAGAATCACGGTAAAAGTCTATACCCAAATATACTAGTAGCATTTCTAAAACAGAAATATAGCTAAAAATCAGTAAATGGTTCTTGATTATAAATTCAATAATTTCATTAAAGGAAAAACAATCTGCGATTGGTTTATGGATAGAGAGTTACTATATATCGATAAGATGCTGTGGGGTCATGAATAATTTATCACGTGTCAATAAAATAGCGTTACGGCGCGTTTCTAAGAAAGAATGATATAATATTAAAACTTACACACTATACTGTATAGTAGTAACAGATTTTGACTGATTCGTTGCTTTCTAGAATTATTAAAAAATCTATTAATATCATATTATAAAGCTATACGAAACCGTTTCGAGTATACACTGTATAAAGCTTTAAAGAATTAAAATTGTAAGCATGTAAAAATGACATTATCAAAAAATAATTATTACTGTATTACCATCAGATCATTTAAAAAAAAGCCTGTATTGTCTTCAAACATCTTCGTTGTTTTAAACTTGGTGAATTACTAAAATCTTATAATGATGCTGCAGGTTCCTGGATTTCAAAGCACATCTCTGGTAATAAAACAGAAGTATCACAAAGTAGTTTGTATACCCATGTGTGGCTGGGTATCTATGCATATATAATGTCAAACATAACGTTATCAACAAAATCACATAAGTTCGAATGTATATCCCTCTGAAGTGTCTGAAAATCCAGCCGGTGAGTGTGGATGATCAAAAGTGAAGACGTTTGTAGCACGAGGGGCTCCAATCCAGGGAGCTGGGTTCGAGTACTGTGCATAGCACGGTACTGAAGAAGATAGCACATAGTTTTGTGACTCAGCTACAGATACTGAAAAGTTTGATACCTGATTTACTGAAGTAGTTCCTGTTGTAAAACACTGATTTTGAAAAACGTTCTGGTTTCCAGACGACAAATTCTGGCAGTGTTGTGACGTCACTGGTTCTATTTTCACGGCGGAAGACGTCTGTGGAGCTTGAGGTAGTACGATTCCAGTAGTATATTGTTGAGAATGGTGGTTTACTGGCGAAAGCTGTTGGTGGCAAGAAACTGGCGACATCTGCTGGTGGTGATTAACTGGTGACAGTTGAGACTGTTGGCTGACTGGTGAGAGTTGGTCTAGCTGCTGATGGTGTTGCATATGTTGTTGCTTCTGAAACTGCTGCTGACGATGAATGTTAGAGAGGGTCTGGCAAGCAGACGGTAGCTTCAGTGCAGCTGACATCTGAGCAGAAAACAAACTATCGTTAACATCTATAGGATCACCACGATCTACCACGTTCAATGTTTCTCTTAGAGCAAATATATAGTTGTAAGCGAATCTCAATGTCTCTATTTTGGTAAGTTTATTTTCGTCACCAGAATTTGGAAGAATTTTCCTCAGACTCTCAAGAGCGTCATTAAGATTGTGCATTCTAGCGCGCTCTCTATCGTTAGCCTTGACTCGGCGAGTTTTCCTCAATTTCTGAACAAGAGAAGGACTTCGGTTCCGGACTCGAGATTTTGTGTAGCGTTTCTTCTTTGGTGTAGTTTCAAGATCTGTTGTCTCAGATTTAACATACACTGTTCTGCTGCTGTTGATGGATGACATAGAATCAGCTGAATGTCCAAACATATTATTATTTTCCATGTCAGAGTCAAAAGAGTCCGACGATGTGAAGTCACCAATAGTAGAAGTAGACACACTGTTTAAACGGTAATGTCCTGACCCTGGAGTTCCAGGGGTTGTTACACTGCTGACACTCATTAGGCTTCCGGCGGGAGAGCCTGCAACACTTTCCATTTCCGCTTTCATTTTTACTAATGTCCAAGATCAGACTGTAAGGCACTGGTGTAATATCTTTTTCGTATGAATCAAAAAGTTTGAATGTGGCCTAAAATTGTGACCAGCGAGCTTTTATACAGTTTCTTAAAAAGTTGAAGGCATTAAGGATGAAATGTCAATTTGAGTTGAGAACGACACAATAGAGTGGCCATTAAAGGTGGGATAATTGCTTCAACGACAGCCAATGGAGCGCGCGCCTGCGCACTGGGTCGTGCCGAGCACGCGACAAAAACCAATAATCGTTTTTGATTGGCTGACGGCGCGTGACTGAGTCAACTTGACAACCTCCCTTTTTGCCACTTCGATAGTAGTTTGAGATGTTAGTAAAACGAAATTACTGAACTCAACGATGAATGAAAATTGCATCTATTACAGCAAATCTTCTTCCACGACAAAAATCGCTGATACAATCTTCTAACACCCTCAAACAATTGCCACGAGTCGTGAATGATAGGAAATTATCTACGGTTGGGGCAGACTTTTTGGTGCGAAGTTTTGCTTAAGATCTTATTTTCATATACGTACAGACAATTTTGCCGCCAAATTACCGATGTCTAAGTTGGTCATTGCACATTTATCAAATTATTGTAATCTTTCAGTTATGTATATAAATGAATTTATATCATGACCGCATGATGAAGCAAGAAAATAGATTGGCCATATACTTAAATTACAAATAAGTTAGCTGATCATACAACAATACAAATGAGAAATAACACCAATTAGGAACATCACTAGAACACTTCGTAACATGCAAACTTTTCCTTTAATTTTGTAGCTAAAACTGAATAAAATCAATAATATTTTAATTGCACTTTTATTAAAAACTTTTTTTAGAGAATAAAAAGTATTATTAGTAATACATCTACCTATTTAAAGTGTTTTTACAGACATCTCTGCACTGAAAAACCTTATACCCATTATTTCCAAATGTGGACTATTGCTATTATTTATTTTAAACAGTTTGTGGGAAACATTTAAATATAGCTAGCAAAGCTTCATCTACAATGTATAGCGAACGTCGGGAACAATGCAGAATAAATGCAGAATAATTATTGGTTTGACAAGATAGTAAAAAAAAAGACAGGTGACGATGGCCGATCAATAAATCGATAATTAACCTCGACCGACTCAGCAGGCCATTATTGTTCATAACAACGTGCTGGTGTCTCTTTTTGAAGAATAACCTAATCAAAAGATAACACTGGCTCTGTGATACGAGTCACTTAAATACACGCCTTTTTTGAGGACGATTTGAACAAAATCTTAGTTACCGCAAATTAGTTGATGATAAAGAAATTTTAACGTTTTTGTAAGAAAATAAAAATATTTATTTGCGAAAGAATCTTATCGCATCGGGGATCGGAGTTGAATTTTTGATTTTGAAACCCGCTAAGTGTGTGCGTATGCCATATGTAAACATATCGTTCTTTTGGGCTACATTTGCCTCTGGCAGCCGATGGCGGAGATCAAAAGGGAAGTTGTAATCCGTCAAATAATCAAAAGCCATTGTTCATTTTACCAAAATTATATTTTTCGCATCAATATGGTAAGTTCAGAATGTCTAGCGACTCAATCGGTCATATGTGGCAATTTTTTCTCTTCATTTGACAGTTGTTTGTCGGCAAACCGGCTTTCATCTTGATAATACAATTAAAATTAGTCAATTATCGAATTATAATTTGTAACTGTGCATTTTACATGTTTATTGTAGATAAATTGACCTGTGATACCGTAATTGTCATTAGCTTGTTTACTTTATTTCTTTAATCGCAGTTTGTCGCTTAAACAAAAACAAGAATTTAACGGCCGACTTTAATAGGCCGTATTACACATAATTAATTTACCTGAAGATTTTTTGTAGTTAAAATCTTTACAGATATGAAAATAATGCAAATCTGCAGATGGGACATAACAGCTGAAATTGTTTTTCTTTACGTATCACGACACAAAAAATAAGTTATACGAGGATTATAATAAATATCCTGAGCAGTATTCTAAAAGTCCAATCCATTATCATATACATATATAGAATAATTAATGTACAAATAGAATATATGACATAACCGTAAAACAATGTTGACGTACACCTTTCTGTCACATTTCAACGGCAAACTAAAGTTGTCAGGGGGGAAGTTTATTTTTTTTTATATACATCGTTATTAGCTTGTAATAACGCTATAGGAATGTTTTTCCGTACAATAACCAGCCACTTCTGCCGGAAGGTTATCTTTCTTAGAAATATACGTGCTATATGTAATATAACATCCAGTATGTTCATTGGGCTTGTTTCAGTCCCCCTTTTATTTACCCCGTCATCGGGTAACATCCCCTATCAGCCATACAGTAACCATTTTATCTACATAACATAACAAAAATAGTGCATTATCAAAATTACTAATAATGCTAATAATGAATATGAAATTATATCTTTAATTTAAAACAGTTTCGCATAATCGTGACACTGCTTTTACTGCAGTGTGTTTGTTCTGCACTTCCATGAATAAAAATAATAATAATAATAAAATAAAAAAAATAATAATAATAAAAATAAAAAAAAAAATAATAATAAAAAAATTTTTTTTTAAAAAAGGTGACACATGCTGAAAATAAGGCGAAATTCATAGATAGTTTAAACATGGCTCTGAAAAAGAAAACATGGAAAGGACATAAACAAAAGAAATCAACTATAACAACTCAGAACATAATACAGTTGACAATCACTAAAAAATAGCAAACATTCAAGACATTGACTCCATATACAGCACCTTGTTAAAGACCGCTATTAGTAAAACAAATCAGGAGGGAAATAGAAATAAAAATGCTATGAAAATCACTGCTTAAAATATACATGTATATCTATCATATTTCAACACACAGTGAACATTTAAAAAGAAAAGTGTGCGGAAATTACATTAAGTTCAAGTTTTTTGTTGGCTTTAATAGCTATGCGGTTTTACATAAATGTACATTGCTCAAAAAGAAAAAAAAGTTATATTTGATATAAATAAATTGTTGTCATTCTGTTAATTGAACACGAACACTATTAATGATACCCTATCTAACTATAACGATACAATTCCAAAAGAAGTCCGTTTAGCAGAAAAAGTACATAATTCAATAAGTTTGAAAAACGAATGCATCAATTATCATACATATAGAATTTAAAACAAGAACTCGGTTTTACTGTTCGAAAGTTAGACTGGATTATATCTCTAAATGTAATTGTATGATAATCCTATAAGCGTTATATGTTTCTTATCATCCTCTGCTATTGTGTTCACTATTTTGTTAGTTACTCTACAATTTTTCTTGATCGTTAAGTATAACTACTTCATGTATTGACGAGACGCATCATATGTTTAAGTAAAATAACACTAAACTTATGTTCTGTTCTGTTCTGGAACCTATAAACAAATGAATTTTTCTTTATTTAAAGGGAGACAACTGCGATTGCTTTGTCCTGAGCGGTATTACATGGTTTATTCAGGATTAAAATCCGTGAATTTTTAAGTTGATTTTCATCATTTTCTTTTTCAGTTTTGTAAAAGGGCTGCTGCATCAATCGTGTGATAAAGGGATCATCCTGTTACAAATGAATGGAATTAGGTCATCATCAACAACAAGGCGCATTGAAGTTGTATGAGTGTAACGCCCGTCAAATGTATTCCAGTCATTTTGACCTGCAAGCGGTTACCCAACCATTATTCCCGGGAAGAACCAGTACTAGAACAGTGTCCTCCGTGAGAAACTGCTAATTTTCTCACATAAAGAGACATGGTCGGTTGCACGACTCGAACCCCGTGAGAGGTTACTTTGATTTCAAGTCTCAGAGAAAACATACTTCTTTATAAACTGAGGTTTTTGTTTGTCTTGAACTGACGACAGAAGACATTGAATTAGAAATAGCAACCATTGGCTATTTCGTTATATAACTTAATGTACTTTTATCATTTCCTGTTTTTGAACCCGCATTCTTAAACAATAAATCGCAATATGCCAGACAAAATGTTCGCTGATTTTAACTGATATAATGAAAATATTATTTTGAAAGCTCCCGTTTTATGTGGCGACGTTGATTCTCTTGTTTATTCACTTCTGTCTAGTTTACAAAGTTGGGCACGAGATTACATTGAAAATAAGATAATGTTTCGCATGTCTTAATGTGTTAACCTTCAGTAAATAAAGATATTATTATTATTATTATTAGTATTATTATCACTATTTGGTGTTTTATGTATAAATTGCACCGTATGTATAGTTTGACAAGCAGTTTAGATCGTAACAGTCTTGATACAATCATGAAACTAATTCTTATATCTAAAGAACGTTATGACAGAGGCTGGCTTATTGAAGTGTGTGTGTGTGGGGGGTGTGGGGTGGGGGGTGTAACGGTTAAGGTGCCTGTCGCTCATCTCGGGGGTTGCAGGTTCGAGCCCCACTAGGTCACGATCGTACCTCCTCATATCATAGGTTATTGAACTTGTTTGGTGAAATATTACTTGGAACGAGTTGATTTGGCGGGATCAACGAGCTTGCGAGCTACAAAGCTTTCTTCACAATCGAGCTAACATAAATTAGTATAAACTAACCTCCGCAAAGTCTCTATACTTTGTTACATTCTTTACTCGATCTTGTCTGATTAATGCTCAGTGCATTTTGTAAGATCAAAAATAAACTAAAAAAATAACTGCAAGCAAACCATGAGTTTTAAATTCCACTTTAAGTTACCCTAGTAAATAAAGTAAATTACATAATGAAAAAGGAGACACTTTTCAAATTAGTTTATGCATTTACATAAATTTATTCATTTAAGTATCAACAAACATGCATACATTTAATAAACGTATAACATAAAGAACATAGACATGTAGTTGCCAATCTTTGTAAGAATTATATGAGACTATATAATTTATGCGTCATGCAATATCACAAGATTTTAAGGCTACGCCTTTCGGACATTGACTGTACCTTCTTCTTTATACTGTAATTGTGAAATAATGATTGAAACATCTTTATTCTTGTATGTTTCTCACTTCCTATGACGGTATATACGTCGCCTCTAGGTATGCATATTTTATACACCCTCCTACGTATAGTTCCATTGCGTTATATAACGCCTTGGCTAGTATGAAGTATCAAGACTTTGTGCCTTTAAATTTGATAAAAAAACAAAACAATTTATATAATCGTGGACATCATCAACATCATCACTCTAGCAGTTAAGCTTTCTCTACGCTTTTGCCGGTCCTAAGTGTGGTCTAAATACAAGAACTGTTCTGTAGTTTTAAACACATATCTGGCCGACTAAAATATAATGATGCTTTTGACAAGAGATAAAAGTGGGAATTCACTGCTCTTTGTATGGTTCTGAATGCTAGAGACCAATCGTTGAGATGTAAGCAGGTCTACAGCAATGTGTCTTTTTCACAAAACAACATACAATGACATAACCAATCAAGGAACTGCTGGCGAAGTTCATGGAGATGCTGTGAATAAAATAAGCATAAGGAAGGGACCTTGAATGATACTTTCTCCTATGATATGTACATGTATATCACTAGGATTCTTGCAGAGCGGATGGAAAATTAATATTACAAATGAACTTCGACATTTCATAATTCATAAAATCTGTTGCCGCCATTAAACAATGTTGGAATAGATGTGGATAGTGAATTATGGAATGTATTATTCACCATGCTCGCTTGCAATATATTAGCAAAGAAACCATTTTGTTTATGTATAGAAAAAGTTTGTGGACAGGCATGTTGTTGTTGGTGGTGGTGGGTATTTAATAACATAAAAACATTTGAAAGCAAAAGCATTTAAAAGTACTATACATCGTATTAGCCAAGGTCCATTGCAACGATGATTGAAAGCAAAATCGCATACTTGTCTCTTCTACTAGCACCAATATTGTAACTGCTTAGTATGCAATACATATACTTTCTATCAGATGAAGTATTTTACATGTTTCGTGCATTTGACATTTTGTAATGCACATTTATTGTGCAAAACATAATCTTTATGTAATTAGAAGAGTTTGCATCGTGGAGTTTCTAAACTTTGATGTTAAGTACAATGTGCACTACTTACATCGTTCTGTGCATTTTCAATTTTAGCGTGTGTATATGTCTTTCTGGTATGTTGACAAAACCGTTTATTTCTGATGTGTAAACGTTACAGTTTGTTCTATGCGTATAACACTTTGTTATGTATACCATTCGGCGCATTTTGTAACTTTGTGTATAAGCCTGTCAGTTTGTGCTGTGCATTTGCCATATCGCTCTGTACATGTGTATTTTGTAAGTTGTTGGGTTATGGCAGTTTATATTTGTGCGTTTGTCATATCAACCTGTGCATCAATTTGTTAGTTTTTTGTGTACAGTTTGTAAGTTGTAAGATAGTTCTGCTAGTTTTTTGGGTGTGCATTTATCATATCGCTGTGTGCAGTTTACAATTTGTTGTGTGTACTGGTAACTTGTTCGGTAGTTATACCAGTTTGTGCTGTGTACTTGACATATCGCTCTGTGCATTTTACAATTTGTTGTGTGTACTGGTAACTTGTTCGGTAGTTATACCAGTTTGTGCTGTGTACTTGACATATCGCTCTGTGCATTTTACAATTTGTTGTGTGTACTGGTAACTTGTTCGGTAGTTATACCAGTTTGTGCTGTGTACTTGACATATCGCTCTGTGCATTTTACAATTTGTTGTGTGTACTGGTAACTTGTTCGGTAGTTATACCAGTTTGTGCTGTGTACTTGACATATCGCTCTGTGCATTGTACGATTTGTTGTGTGCATTTTGTTTGTTGTTGGTTAATTATGCAAGTGAGTGCTGAGCATGTGATACCATTTTATGCCTTTTGTGATTTGTTTTGTGCCAGTTGTTGAGTAGCCATACCAATTTATGCTGTGAGTTTGTCATATTGCTTGGGCCTTTGGCAATTTGTTGTGTGCATTATTTAAGTTGTTGCGTAGCCAGTTTGTGCTGTGCATTGTCGAATTGCTCTAGATGGGATACTCTTCGAGTCTAGTGCGACACAAATCGAGAATGCCAGTTATTTCAAAGGTGATACAATAACTCTGCTTTTACTTTGCGTGACACAAGCTGACAATGCATACTTAGGACCATTTGAAGGTCCAAATCTATACCCTTACTGGGAATTAAGTAAAACACTTCCGCAAGTGCGCAGTCCACACACGGATTGACATTTCTATCAGTTACTACAAATGTAGTACAATGTATAAAACTTACCGAGTTACGTGCAACACGAGCTGAAAATGTCCATTCTTTGCCTAAGCAAAGACCATAACACTGATCTTACTCGGTTCAAGGTCACACAAAAAAGGTGCACAATTTTACATGGTAATCAGTATTTCTACAGAATTTCATGATTTGAGCTTAAATGCTTTGGAGTTATACATAACACATCTTAAAATGCCCATAGCTTTGCTATTTAAGGGTGGTTAACATATTAATTTTATCGAGCCATGGCGAATGAAAGCCCAATGTACATATCTTGACCATGGATAGTAACCTTTCTGTAAAGTTTGATGATTCTAGTTCTCGCAATATTTTTTTAGTTATGACAAAATAACTGGGGCAAAACAATCAAAGTGAAGATGTCCATTTTCTTATAACTCATTGGCTATACCTCTGTTTTAAGTAGGGTCAAGGTGAAACAAAACACCAGGAAGACAATTTCACAGGCAGAATTACATTTTCTCACATTGCTAGATATAAGCGCCAAAAAGTGCAAGCGATTAAACCACTGGTATTATAAATAAAGAACTTAAGTTGTCGAATGCACAGCATATTCTTACACTTTATACAACCAATAAAATGCACAGATCAAATTGCAAAATGTACACAACGAGTTCACAACACAAACTGCAATGACCACTCAGTAACTTACAAAAAGCAAAGAACAATTGCGAAAATGTGCACCGTACGTTGGCTAATGACAAACGCACAACACAAAACTGGCATGACCACTCAGAAACTAATCATAAAGTACAGAACAAATTACAAAACGTACGCATCTTAGGAACCGCAAAATGTAGACATCGGTATGACAAATTATGCATTTCACAAACTGGTATGTCCTACCAACAACTTACAAAATGCAAAATACAAATACATGACAAATGATGAGCACACGCTTACCTGAAAACCCAGTAACTTACCAAATAAATACAGAACAAATTACAAAATATTCACACCGATATTACAAAAGCCCAGCAGAGACTTGTATGACCATCCAACAGCTTACAAAATGCACTCTGCAATTTGCGAAATGTACATACCGATATGAAAAAGTGCACAACACAAACTGGCACACCTAGTAACAACGGAAAAAAGGGAACAGAACAAATTACAAAATGTATAATCCATTTGATTAATGCATAACAAAAAATGACATGACCACTAAGCAACTCAAGAAATGCACAGAAAATATTACATTATATACAGAGTAAATCAACAAATGTAAAGCACAACGAGCATGGCAACTAAACATTATATAAAATGCACTCCAAAATTTGACAATTTACGTAGCTGACTACAAAGTGCACGAACAAATTGTTTTGCCTACATTACTTATGATATAATGAATATTTTCGTAGAACAACAAATTGACTGCATATGACAAATTCAGTATTGCACATAACAAATCCTGAAATGCACATAATGTTTTAATTAAGATAATCCCAAAAACCGATTACTGTAGCTACATGTTAGACAGACTTTTGCACAAGATGTATTACAAAATACGATAGCCACATAACGAATTGTCAAATGTATTATGAAATACATTGTAAAGGCGTCAGAGGCGTTCTATAGCCTTTGTTTTTTGTAGATGAGCCGAATGTAAGTGATATTACCCTTTAAGGTGGTCATCGTAACTTTAACTAAAAGAAAAATAAAAATATCAGTTTATGCTACAGTTTTATTTCTCTTGAATGTTAATAAAAATACTACTACAATCAATTCAGACACGATGGCGGGGTCTGCCTCCGTCCAAGACTGCCACTACTCTATCATTCAATGACTAACAGCATTCACGAAAGAAATCTGTTGTTACGACAAACGCGCTATCAATCTTTCCTACTTCAAACCAACAGTTTACGCAAAAATAGTTCTGTGCAGAGGTCAATCATTCTGCCCACAACATTTAAATTTTAACAGCATAGAATTCCCCAAATACATCATATTATTTGAAAAAAGGTTAAGTTTAAAACAGCTTTTTCAAGAAACTACATTTCCGATACAAAATCCGTTCAAAATCAGGTCCATTTGGACAACTACACACAGGAAATCAGTCAATCTTGATGCTTTCATCGTGAAAAAGGAATAACTTACATCCCGCAGAAAACCAAAGGGACAAAAAAATATATTCCAGGAATAACATGCCATAGCAAAACTACATAACAACAAAGCTATCGTTATCAAATCGGCGGACAAAGGAGGTGCTATATAGTAATACTATAGTAATACTCAATGAAAAAGATATGCCAACGAAGGTCCGACACTAAAAGGGAGAGTGCATTGGACGTGGCCAACAAGACGATCCGAGCTGAACTACCTACAGAAACACAAACTACTCAAACTGGAGAATACACATTACCTTACTCAGAAATACTGCCACACTCCGATTTTTTATTTACAACATAAAATACACAAGGCCAATAACCCAGGGAGACCCATATCTATCTGCGTGAGACAGCCCAACCGAAAAATGAAAAAAAAACTGAATTCATTGATTTTAGATAGATAAATTTATCTAGGTAAAAGCGTACATTCAATACATAGCAACAATATAATGCATGAATGCCTTACAACGGCAACGATATGTCAATTATACACATATTTAAAGGGCATAAAGTGCACACTAACTTACATTCAACCACTAGGGAAAATTCCCACCTATCAAAAACACTAATGATTGTCTTCAAAAATAGCTGCTCTACAGAACGTGCACAAGGACTCATTGCTAGTATCAATAGACTGAAAACACTTTATACCAACATACCAGTGACAATCCTAGTAGTAAATGAAGCTTCGCAGACACGCGACACCACGGAGTAAAAAACTTGAACACTTCTTAGATTTCTCCATTTCATCGTAACATAAACTTCTTTTAAGTTCAATGGAAAACATTACAAACAAATTACAAACAAAAATGGGGAAATGCGCACCTAGATGTGCCATCATATTCATGGTCACAACTGAGAGAGACTTTCACAGGACACAACCGACCGCTACACTCACCACGTGGAGATTCACCGATGGTATCTTCCTGATATGGCCACACAGCAGCGAGGAACAAGATTCCTTCATCTCGGTCTTAAACATATCACCATAGCAAAATTTAACAAATGAGGTCAGTGACACAGAGGCAAACTTCTTAGATATAACAATTCAGAAGGAGGAACAAGGATATTGCTTACATTGCAGTTGCTACCATCCAGCTGAAAACAACAAAACATTCTAAACTGGCGGCGAGCACCGTAATAAAGAAATGCAGACAACTCCCCGATAGTGTACGCCTAAACAACTAAAAATCAACACCGTAAACAGAAAAGCAAAAACCTAAGTCAGTATTGGATCACACCGGAACACAAACGAGCGGTCTCACACCCATACAATGAAAACTGAATAGCGTGCAAATTCATGTCAAGTAAAACTGAAATTCGAAACCACAGCACGGGAAAATGTCTCAAATTTACAGGTTCCTTCGCATGCAAACTCCAAGCATTATTTACATCATTACTTGCAAACAGAGAGGTAAACAATACGTTGGTCAATCCAGAAACAGCATGAGAGAGACTCTTTACGGACATTTTGCTGATATAAGGGCAGGGGACAATGTTTAACCAGTCGCACAACATTTTAACAGCGAATATCACAACGACAACGTCATTGACACCACAATCTCCATGACAACAACCAGAAACAAAAGCACCCAACTTCGCACAGAAGAAGGATACATTTCAACTCTAAGATTCCTTGCAGTCTAAATTAAATCCAATAAGATGATTCAAACAAAGCTACATTACGATCACAAAGAGAAAGGGAGGATATCAGCAAAGCAGAGACAATGCAAACAATGTAACAGTAACCTGTATTCATGAAGGATTCAGTTTCGAACAAGAAAAGGCATATACTACTACCAGTAAACATTTGAAGACTGTTACAATTCAATATGCACAATATGTGAAAGACTTTTGCCAGAAGAGACTACATTTGTATCTTATCAACTACAACCACATAATAGAGGAACAACCTTTGAAAAGAATAGAACAAGAACAGTAGAAGAAAACAGAATTAAAGGGAAGGATATGACACCGGTCAAACCCTGGAGACCATCAGTGGGAACCTAGGTGAAAAACATTATGTTCGCATTATTTCAGTAACTGCATCATGGCTACCAAAAACTCACAAAGAATCAAGCAAGAAGACAGACATTAACAAAATCTTTAAAAAAATGATCATCCAACCACTGTTATCACCACCACTAGATTCATACAGAACATCATCACTGTGACTTCGGCACTCTATCACGGAGCTCTAGTACTGGAACTTTGATTCAAGACAAATTTTACTACTACAATAACTTGTTCGTACCAGCCTACAGTATAAACGATATTTTCAAAAAAACAGTGACTGAACTGTATCTAACTTCACAATTAACACATACATGCATACTATGAGAACAATCTATATTTATTATTTAGAAGCAAGACACGTGACAAAAACACCATTTTTTTGTCTACTTGAGTAAAATATTTATTGTATCTCTCTAAAATGTAAAGAAAGCATTAGTTAAATATATTTAAGTCATTACGGTTTACATGACGTCCGTTGTCCGTCGTCCACAACCTAAAGGAAAAGCTTGAAAATATTCCTGATTTAAAACCAATGAAACTTTAGGATGGGGGTCAGGAGAAAAAAGTTTTGCTATATGCATATATATAGCATCGGTACCAGATATACATGTACTCAATTAAGAGTTAAAGAGCAATACATTCAACCCTTTCCTTCTAACAGGAATCTCTGCTGCTGTGAAACATTTTGTGACATTTTTAAATAATCGAAAAACAATTGTTTTTGTGACACAGTGACGATTGTTCAGATATTGATTTGTCAAACATGACCAACATAACGCATTAAGACTGACTTCTCAATATTGGTCAAATTTATAAATTATTTCGTAGACATATAAATTGACCATAAGTACCAAAATTACTTGATAATTCATTAAAACAAAATTTGGCCTCAGGCAAATTCCATACTGAAGATAGAGAATTGTAGTTAACTTGGGTGAGCGATACAATGCCACCTCGACCCCTTCTTGGTTTAATAGCATAGTTACTTCGTTAAATTGTTAGGTTCTATCGTCACACAGATATCAATTATTTTTTTGCAAATGCGCAAGTTGAAAAAGTCTTTCGAAAAGCTCATATATATTTTTTCTAATAAACTACATAGCATAAATGTTCTATAACAATGATTTCCGTTAAGATTCCTCCCTTACGATGTTCCCTCTTTTTAGTACCCCTATTAGGCGTTTTTCTAGGGTTATCAAAATCCGCTGAAGAAACTGATAGCCAAGAAAGAAAGAAAAAAGAGATATGGAACAATAGAAAACCAATTAGAATGTTGAATGAATAATATTTTGGTCTGCTAAGTTTGACATCTGTAAAGTTGAGTATATCTGCCATTGCTGACACAAAACCTAAACGAGATAGGAAGATGTTGCACAGGGCTAGCAAGTTTGGTACACTAAAGTCCAGTCTTTCCAAAATAGTCTCTGCTATTTTGGGCTGTACTGTCTGTGCCACCATGTATATCTTCAGTCATTTGTTCGTTAATAAGTCACTTCAGTCAAGGGCTAAGAATCCGTAAAAATGAGAACTACAAATTTGGAAGAATTTGTTCGAAAGGGCATGCCTGGAACAAAATTTCTACAGGGCCATTACTCTATACTACACGACAAATATTTAAGCATTTGCGCTTGAGGTTATAGAAAAGAGTGTTAAAATAATCTTCTGTGAGTTTGTAAGTTGTAAAACTGTGACAACTTGAACAGGGTCAGTATGATCATAGGGGGCATGCTTTGAAAAAGCTTGATCAGGCAATGCTTCACTCCAAATATCCAAGCTCTTGGCTCTGTGTTTTTGATGAGAATATGATAAACGTTTTTCTGCAATAAGTCACAGTAAAAAATTGAACCAATCAGATAGGGCCAATTTAATCCAATTGGTATGATTTCAAGAAACTTGATAGAGCATTTCTGCACAATGCTACACACAAACGATCTTAATTATAGGCCTTGTAGTTTTAATCAAGAAGATTTTAAATATGTCTATGTAAAGCAAGTAGCCCATAGGGCAAGGCCAATCTTAATACAAAGGAAATAATTCTATAGTCTTGGTAGAAGTCTGTTATACAGTTATGATGCTAAGTTTTTTCTATATACATTGTAAGTCTATTCGAAAAAGCAGCCTCTAGGATTGGGCCAATTTTAATATGAAATTAAGGAATACTTGCAAAATAGTTTGTAAGGACCATTGTATAAAGCAACATACCAAATATCTAAGTTCTGACTCTTGTGGTTTTCATCAAAATCATAATTTTTACTATATACATTTTGTAATTCTATGCCAATCTAGGTGGGGCAAAATTTTGACTGGGTAATGATTGCTTAAATAATGTTGCTTATGGAGTGCAAAGAAACTGAATTTGGTAAATGTTGCTCTATCTGGGACAATAGCTCAAGAAAAACTGGCCATACTTATCCCATAGTCGAACTTGGCTGA
This sequence comes from Saxidomus purpurata, assembly GCA_022818135.1. NCBI lineage: Eukaryota > Metazoa > Mollusca > Bivalvia > Venerida > Veneridae > Saxidomus > Saxidomus purpurata. The sequence continues at coordinate 17,898,080 of JAFMSR010000002.1, read as the reverse complement.
GAACACATATAATCACATATAATTGTGATAAGGATTCATGAAGTAAAATGTATGCTAGATAGCAAACAAACTAATTGTGGCCGACGACGGACATACATTTCACTGATTGCTCAGCAAATATGACTAGAGGGCTATGATGGCCATAAATCGCTCGCATGTGTATCATTGTACTTTAAATCAAGAAAGTAGGTCAAACATAGGAGTTTTCGAAATTAGTTTGCAAAACTGCACATACAGGCCAGATTTCATCTTTCTAGCTTGAAAAACAAAACGTAGGCCAAAGATTAAGGACAATCAAAATCAAAGTTGACATTTGCATTCAAAACTTTACTATGGTTCAGCATTCATTGCTGTAGTTTTAAAAACAGGAAAGTAGGTCAGTTGGTCAAGTTCAGTCAACGTCGAAGTTGAAATATTTATGCAAAACTATATACCTGGTCCAAATTTCATTAATGTAGCTTCAAAAACACAAGTCAGGTAAGTAGGTCAAGGACAATATCAGTCAAGGCCAAAATTCAAATTTGTACGCAAAACTATCCATATTGTTGAAATATCATTGCTGTAGCTACAAATAAGGGAAATAAGTTCAGTGGGATAAGGTCATGGTCAGTCAATGTCAAAGTTAAAATCTACATGCAAAACTGTACACATGGCCCAAATTCCATTGAAATAACATTAGAAACAGAAAGGAGGCCAATGTCCCAAAAGGTGAAAGTTGAAAATACAGTTTAAATTTCATTCCTGTAGCTAAAAACAAGAAAGATCAGTAGGTTAAGTGACCCCAGAGTGGGACCAACTTGGACCCAAGGGGTGTTGAATAATCTTGGTATTGACCAACCTCACTATCTAGTTTGAAGATCATAGGCCTGATTGTCCTCCAGTTATTGAACAAAATAGATCTGGTCTCTCGATCAAGTGACCTAAATATCAATAAAGGTCATCTACTGGTTAAGATCAACCTGTCCATGAAGTCAGAGGATCCCATGCCCAATGGTTCTTGAGGCAATGATCACGACATGGTTACCTTCAATAGGTGTGGTAAATTTTGACAAAACTCATCTGGATCTAATATCAAAACCTGTTTGTATAACTGTACACGTAGTCCACATTTCGTTGTCATAGCTTCAAAACCCAGGAAGTAGGTCAAATAGTTAATGTCAATGTCAGCCAAGGTAAGCGTTAATATTTGTTTCCAAAACCTTACCCATGGTCCAATTTTTATCACTGAAACTTCAAAAACAAAAAAGTTGGTCAAAAGGGCGGAGCTAATTCTGACCAATGTAGTATGATTAGAACAGTTCTAGCTAATATTACATTTAAATATCAATGCCCCGGACATTGCAATTATGGAGAACATATGTTTAATGTTTTGATATACATGTATTAGTACATGTATGTAAACGAATTTTGACCTAAGGGACAACTTTAAAACAACTTGATAGAGAAGCAATAGACTATGCTACATACCATTTATATACGAACTCAAATTAGATACAAAAGTAGTATTCTGATACAGTCCCAGTAACGTCAGAGGTTTAGATTGTCTTATTCTGCGTCTTCCTCTTTTTGAAGATCTTCACAAACTCTGGAAAATAGATTTCGAAAGTGTAATTGAATGAAACAGTTGTGTAATAGTGTAGATTTCAACTTTCGATCAAGACTAAGATCTGAAAAGAGAAATCCCTTGAAATAGTACAACACCATCCATACAATAGAACTTAGTGATAGTCTAAAATATAAGACATATAAATATATGATTAGTTGATTACCAAGAATCCTTGTAGAGCAGTCTCTACCTAATTATATTTCTCTTGCTATTATAACAATAAACAAGCTCTTCACAGAAAAACTTTCATCTCCTCTTTATTAGCATCAACAAGTTTCTTTCCCTCTGAATTAGCATCAACAAGTTTATTCCCCTCTTAATTAACATCAGCAAGTTTCCTTCCCCTCTTTATTAGCATCAACAACATTCTTCCATTCTCTATTAGCATCAACAACTTTCTTCTCTTTATAACCATCAACTAGTTTCTTCCCCTCTTTATAAGCATCAACAACTTTCTTCTCTTTATTAGAATTAACAAATTTCTTCCCCTCTTTATAAGCATCAACAACTTTCCTCTCTTTATTGGAATCAACATGTTCCTTCCCTTCTTTATAAGCATCAACAAGTTTCTATCCATCTTTATAGGCATCAACAACTTTTTTCTCTTCTTTATCAGTATCAACAACTTTCTTTTCATCTTTATTAGCGCCAACAGCTTTCTTCTTTTTAGCTTACCTGAGCACGAAGTGCTCAAGGTAAGTTTATGTGATCGCCAGGTGTCCGTCGTCTTTCTGTCGTCTGTCTGTTCACACTTAACCATGTGTTTGCAATAGAGGCTGCATTTTTCATTGGATCTTCATGAAGCTTGGTCAGAAAAACTGCCTTGATGAAATCTAGGTCGAATTTGAATATAATGTTATCTGGGGTAAAAAACTAGGTCACGGAATCTAATCATAGAACAACTCTGTGTATGCAATAGGGGGTGCATTTTTCATTGGATCTTCATGAAACTTGATCTGTGTTATTTTCATAAAGAAAAATTGAATATGGGTTATCATTGGTCAAAAACTAGGTCACTCGGTCATATCATAGAGCAATAGGGCTGCATTTTACATTTGATCTTCATGAAACTTGGTCAAAATAACTGCTTTGATGAAATCTAGGATGTGTTTGAATATACATGTATGTTATTTAAGGTAAAAAACTAGATCATGGGTTGAAATCATAGAGAAACCTTGTGTATGCAATAGAGGCTGCATTTTCATTTTATCTTTATGAAACTTTGTAAAACTAATTGCATAGATGAAATCTAGGTTTAGTTTGAATATGGGTCATCTCGGGTCATAAACTAGGTCACGGGGTCAAATCATAGAAAACCCATGTGTACGCATTTTCAATGAATCTTCGTGAAACTTGGTCAGAATGACTATCTTGATAAAATCTAGATCGAGTTTGTATCTTGATCTAGGACATTATGTCAATCCACAGGGAAACTTGTGTACGCAATAGAGGTTGCATTTTTCATTGGATCTTCGTTATCTTCGTCAGTATGATTGTCTTAAAGAAATTTGGGTCAAGTTCGAATATGGGTCATCTGAAGTCAAAAACTAGGTCACCAGGTAAAAAAACTTATGTATGCCACACAGGTGCTATTTACAACCCAGTCATCATGAAAATTGGTCAAAATGTTTGTATGGATCACCTGGTATTAAACACTTGGTCTCCAGGTTAATTTCGAGGAAACCCTTGTTGGTACTCTTGAAGTCACATTTTATAGCCAATCATCATGTAAATTGGTCAGAAGGTTTGTGTTGTCAAGGTCAAACATAATCTTTGTGTTTATGAAATATAGTTGATGGTTGAAGTTTGGTCACATATAGTCATAAGTAGGTATCAGGTGAGCGATATAGGCCCATCTTAGCTCTCTTGTCCTTATTAGCATCAACAACTTTCTTCTTCCTCTTTATTAGTATCAATGCCAAAAGCGACAACACTAAAGATGATGCTGAAGCAAATGATGTAGCGTTAGAATTTGATGACGGAACTGTTAACAAGACTTACGAACTATGAAATGACAAATGTTTTAGAAGCTACGGTCTACTTACCGTAATTCGTCAGTGACTGTTAAAAAGAGGTCACCAAAATATATAGCAAATTCCGCAAGGTACACAGAGCATTTTATAAATTCATCAAAGTTATGGACCAACAAACAAACAGATATTGTTTTCATTGACTGTAAACTTGAATACCTATTTTAACAATAAAGCATTTAGAATTTTTGTGGCAAGAACAAGAGATGTTTGGAAAACATGTATGTCACCTTGACGGCAGCCAATTAGCCAATTCTTTTGATGGTCACAATGACCTTTAATCTACTGAGCTGAAAATCGTTTAGGGATATCGACTGGTCATGACCATTCTACCTACAACGTTTGGGGACACTAATCCAATTCATTTTATAGATATATGTTTTCGTTGAAAGTCATTTGTGACCTTGACCTTTGATATGTTGATCCAAAAATCGATAGGAGACATCTACTTGTCATGACCAACCTACCTACAAAGTTTTAGGACACTAGGTCAAAGCATTCTCTATTCAATGATCAGACAAGTTTTTGATGTTAAAGGTCCCCGTGACCTTGACCTTTAATAAGCTGACCTCAACAGCTAAGGGGGTCATCTACTGGTCATGACCTACCTATCTTTACTATTCCGTTACAATTACATTATAAAGCAAGGGTCTGAAATGGAAATTTCATAAACTGCCTTCACTGGCCTCTATTTCTATTATTATGTTTTTAAAATCTACATCAACTCAGGAGCTAACAGATTATAAAATTATATGTCTGTGCTACTGAATATGATATAAAAATATATTTCATGTTGCACGTTTCTTCACACGAACTATGAATACCGTAGCTCTAAATCAGGTCACGGGTTTTGCCAAGAATGTTTAACCTGTTGTCATGACAACCAAATTCTTTTATATAATTTAAACATATAATTGGTCTACCTGATGTCTTTAGCACCCGTTTTATGTTTGAATGTTAAAAATATGCACTATAAGTGTGTAGCGTATACGTTATTACACGTTTACAGATTTACGATGTATAAAATATTTCTGTTGAAAAAGTCCTCATGCTAGAACATATTCTGCATATTATGATAATATAATAATAATGATTACAAGGCAGTCTAAAGACAGCTTCATCCGTTGAAGGAATTAATGTTTCTGGGTGTACTTTCTCTCACAGGTATACCGTGTGAGTTTATAAAAGGCAAATAACATTACTGATCAGTTCAAGTGATCAAAGAAAAGGCTTCTGTGAAGTTGGAATGTGTAGGTTTTGTGAGCGTACATACAAAAGTTAGACTTTAAGTTGAGACCTTGACCTTGATTCGGCGTGGCCAGATCATGGATTCAATACATTAACTTGATGAGGTAAACATTTGACCACCGTTTCATCAAAATCCTTAAAAGGGTTATAGAGATATGGAGCGGACAGAAAATTCAAGACTCAAATGTTTGAATTTAAGTTGTGACCTTGACCCAATACGACCAGATCATGGATTCTGCTCATCGTCTAGAATTGGTGAACATTTGACCTGAATTTCATCCAAAGCAATCAAGGGGTTAAGGAAATCTGGAGCGGTCAAAATTCTTAGACTCAAACGTTTGACTTGAAGTTGTGACCTTTACCTTACCGTCAGCGTGACCGGCTCATTAGGTTCTTCACATCGTTAGATGAGATGAAAATTTAACCTGAGTGTCATCCAAAGCTTTCAAAGGGTTGAGGAAATATGGAACGGACAAAATTTCAAGACTCAAACGTTTGACTTGAAGTTGTGACCTTGACCTTACGTCAGCGTGCATAGCTCATAGGTTCTGCACATCATCTAGATGAGGTGAACATTTGGCCAAAGATTCGTCATAATATTTTAAGGGTTAAGGAAATACGGAGAGGACACGAAGACTTTCAAGACTCAAAGGTTTGACCTTAAGTTGTGATCTTGACCTTGAGCCAGCATGACCGGCTCATGGGTTATGCATGTCGTCTTGATGAGATGAACATCTGATCTGAGTTTTAGCAAAATCAATGTGTTAAGGAGATTTGGCACTGGGGTTAAATTAGAATTTAATGTCATTTTTTTGCACATTTTAGATGGCGAAGTATTGGCTGTAAACATGTGTAGAAAAATATACTTTTTTGTATTTAAACGACTGCTTCCAGCAATTGGCCAGTTTACATAAGACATAATACCATAAAAAGATCAAGACATTTTGACTAAAAGTTCTCAGTCAGATATAAGGCGATGCCATATTTAAAGCGTACGTGCAATTACAAGAAACCACAACTCCGGAGCCACTTGAAACCTGTCTAGGTAGCGAATGTTGAACAAACGCTATCCCAAGGCACGAATATCAATATCACCAAAAAATGTTTTGGCATTATCGTTTAATATTGCAACCTAATTTTTGCAAAATATACGGTACACATTCGTCTGCTCACACTTGCAGCAGACAATTAGCGGCTGCAATATGATTTACGTCTGCAATATATTCTGCTTCCAAGACTTTAGTCACGTGTTAATGCCAATAAAAATTGATTACGTTATCTGTTGTCAGTTCGTAAAAGTACACCGTCATAAGATTAATACGCTGCACGTTCATTGAAATAAATCGTCTTATATTGTCAGTCTGAATGATTGAAGTACAGACAAAGTTTAAAGCCACATGTCGTTTTTCTTTTCTAAAAATGAAATTGAATTAAGTGCGATTTATCACGTGACATTGAAAGGACTTTTACTAACGGTCCAGTGCTTACTTTTCCCATATATTGCACCGAACATGTTTTAGCCAATAGAAATGTCACAAAATCGAAATCATTGCAGAGTAGTGCAAAAACTAAAAAGGCACAAAATGCATGTATTATAAATCATTGAATCGTTACACACTGTTAAAAATACTAGAAAGTACTAAAACACCTTTTTCTGGGTAGGTGAAAACAATGGTGGACCAATCGTCCTGATTTATGAAACATTATGCGACTGACAACTAGATAATTAAAGAAGGTGTTTCATTGGTCGTTATAGAACTGTCATTTAAACTCATGTATTCTTTTGGCATTCTTTGCACTGGGCTTACTTTTTCGTTATGAAACAATGATAAGTGACTCTATACATTTAGCACATAGTGCCATAATATGTAATGTATCTTGAATTTAATAACTAAAATATTATTTTTGTGATTTATCTTGACTTAAACAGGCACCTAATTATATCATATGTGTAAACTTCTAAGTTTAATGTGACTACAACCTCTCTATTGTATCATCTGTGCAGTAAATTTCTGGGTTTAATGTGACTACAACCTCTCTATTGTATCATCTGTGCAGCAAACTTCAGGGTTTAATGTAACTCAGACTACAGTTGTAGCTGTAGCCAGGTGCCTGTTAAATAACATTATATCACAATTAGATACTTAAAGGCCTCATAGACTTAGAATCCTTCTGGACACAGCATAATTCCTTCCCATCAGAGGTACTAAGTAATTGGCATATTTCATTTCTCGAAAGCCAGTTTGGATAGTAAGTCTGAAAAGACTAAAGAGAAATTCCGTCATCTGCTAGCTTAAAAAGATTGAACTTAAAACTGCACTTGTGAGTCAAAATGTCTTTAGAGTTACTGGTCAATTTGTATTCCCAACTACATTGCATACAGTTATTTTACTTTATTGATCTTCATAAGGACAGTCCCTCCTCAAGCAAACTTCTTTGTTGATTCTATGGAATATGATCAGAACTAGAAATCAAATTATCATTCACGTGCCTTTGTAAACATTTCGGTACGTTTGGCACTTAATGTCGTATATGTAGAAGACTTATTTTTGGCTAAATGCCAGACCGACATGCAGTTTTAACACGACAAAACATATCCTCAGTTTACGCTAGGCTCTGTGTTGGCTTCTGCCAAATAACATTTCTTTTGTCAGTTAAGTAATTTTATGTTCACTCCACTGACAAGGGTACACAGCATTTCATTGGAAACCATTTTGCTGATGCGACACTGTAACATTTCGTCAATCCGTCAAAGTACCCATGAACTTAAAAATGATCACAGCCCTAGCTATTGCGCCGCCGTCCAGAGTACACATGCAATTTGCACAACCCAAAGAAACACTACCAGCTATTGCATCTGAAATGGTATCCTACATTGGACGAACATACCGATGATTGTACATTTACGTTTTTAGAATTGTATTGAGAAAAATCGTTATTTTATATACAAAGTATGTTCCTAGCACAAAGTTTAATTTGCCAGTAATTTCTTCACCTATTGTTTCAGGTATCCCGAAGAGAATAGCAAGAGCCAATGTTTCCAATAAATCTCTGGTGTGTTTATGATAGGACATTAGCAGGTGAACTACGTACCAACAACCATTTTGAGCGATAGCATATCGTGTTTAAGACTGTGGTGGCGAAGTTAATTGCTAAAATTAAAGGAGATCAGGCACGAACTGAAACGACTCTAGAGCAACTTTTTGGTGGTACATCTACTCTATGGGTACGTCAGAAGGTACAATTTTATTTATTTGTTCCACAAAAAAGTCCATAAAAACAGATTTTGTGAGTCCTTTATAGCTCAATGGTTATCGCACTTGACGCAAGAGCAGATGGTCGTGTGTTCGCACAACCGGAAGCTGGACTCTCCATTTCATTTCAGTGACTGAGTAGCTGAGTAATAGCCAAGTAACAGCGAAGCAGATTGTGATATTGTACCACTGAGTAATAAGGGAGAATGTCTCATGCCAATGTGTGAACGAATTGAGTTAAACGAGAAAGGAATGATTGCAATGCAGGTGGAAAGTAGATGAAAAGTGAATATCACAGTAGAAATAGAATATACTAGATTTCATTTTACAATCATTGAAAACCTGGATATAGTGGTCACGTCTATAGTGGTACTTTTTGCGGGGTCCCCTTGCTGACCGCTATAGGCAGGTTAGACTGTACAGGAAAGTTCGGCGAAGACTACGTAAGAGGGCAGACGGAGGTTTCAGAGAAAGAAGATAATGTTGCTCCAAATTCTGTTCTTGTTTGTTTTCATTTTTCAACGATGGCCAAATTATAGCACCACTCTACAGCATTCGATTTTTTTCAAGCTACCCTTGCATTTTATTGCTTTTGTTGTGTGTCTGTACCTCTTCCATCAAAAGATCACAAATAATGTCCGTTACTGGCACTAATAGGGTGAAAAGGATAAAGCTTTAAACGTCACAGTTGCTGTAGGATTTCTATGCTTCATTGTTGCAGCTTAAACCTTTAACACAGTTTCTCAGGAATTGTGTTTTAGATGTGTAATGTAATCATATAGCATTCATTTAACAACAAGTATCAGGGGAAATAAAACTGTTTCGAACTGCTCCAATCTTCCACTTGGCTTGTTAAGAAGTCATTTTCTTCTTCTCGTTCACAGCCTTGACTGTTACCTTAGTCACAGCAAAGACGCATTCAATTTCTGTCGTCCTTCAGTCTTATCCGTTGCATTTCTGTTCTAAAGCGTTACTTGTCACATTTATCGTTACGCTTTTTGTTTAAACAGGTGAGTAGATATTTTTGTATATCTTTCTGTCAAACTGTACAGGCACTCTGAAGATTGGAACAAATTAATATTTGTGGACATTGGGTTCTTTGTATTACGTGTGCAGCCGTGTCAGATTAGTTTAGTAGTTGTTAGTCATTCTTGGTGGGATTTGCCTTTGCAAAGGTCTTTATCACTAGGACCACTCTATTGAAAGTATTTATTGCATTTATTGTTACTTTTAGCTCCTTATACGACCAACTCCTTCGGCTTTTCAATTTCGGCAACCCCGCAATATGTAGATTGCCTAAAGGGCAGTTTTATGTTGCTAGGCAATCTTGAAAAGCGCCCTTGATGGACAGTGTCTTGGTATTGCAGTCAAGATGGACAGTGTCTTGGTATTGCAGTCAAGATGGACAGTGTCTTGGTATTGCAGTCAAGATGGACAGTGTCTTGGTATTGCAGTCAAGATGGACAGGTCTTGGTATTGCAGTCAAGATGGACAGGTCTTGGTATTGCAGTCAAGATGGACAGTGTCTTGGTATTGCAGTCAAGATGGACAGTGTCTTGGTATTGCAGTCAAGATGGACAGTGTCTTGGTATTGCAGTCAAGATGGACAGTGTCTTGGTATTGCAGTCAAGATGCAACTTCTGTCTCTTAAATTTTTTTACAGCTTCTACAATTACTTCCTGTTTTGCTAGGTAATTGAAACAGTGCTTCACAGTTGAAATGCTTACTATCTCTGTATGTCCCGTGGCGTATATGATAAAAAAATATCAAATATATCCCGAGTATACCACCAGTTTGCCTGGCAGCTCATGTCTCTATGTCTCTGAAGGATGTCCGAGAGCGTGGCAGGAATGAGGTTCCTTTTGGTAGTTTGCATCTCTGCTACCGGAATGAACCAAGAACAACTGTTCAAATGTGTGTATGCTCATGTCTGTGTTAAATTCTACCTATCACAAGGGATTGTTTATGGGCTTATAATAACAGCATTTGTCTTTCATAGCGTATTGGACTACTTTGCAGTAGGCACATTTTGTAACACCCTAGTTTATTCTTCACAGGATGATCAGGCAGGAACTGGTGGCCAACTTGCTACGTACTGTCTTGTATAAGAATCACTTCTTTTTACTGAAGGGTGGAATGGCAATGATTTCTTCCATGATATTGACAGAAGGTGTATATACTGTTCCTGTAATAACACTTAAGAACTGTCTTTTAATATTGTCTTACATTGGTTGGTTTGTTCCGGCGGCGGACCACCGTGTTGTTGAGCCATAATCGGTGTGGAGCCTCCAGGAATATTGACGTCATTAAGTTCCACAGTTTCTTCACTCAGCTCCAGCTAGAGTTCTCAATATTGCTAATTTGTTTCGAGCATTTGCTTCAGCAGCTGTTAGGTATGGCTTCCATGTCACATAAAGTTATTGTCACAAAATAAAGAATGCTCTTTATTTCTTCCCAAAGCTGAGTTCCTTCATAACATTACACTTAGGAAGTCGGACATGTCATGTACATGTATCCATCTCTTGAAAACACATTAATCGACTTATTTCAAACCTATTGGTTTGAGAGTAAGATTGTGACATTTACTTTTGTTGCTTTTTAGAGGAAGTTTAAGCTTTTTGTTTCAGATAAGCTATTTCGGACATACTAAAAATTGGCAGTTGTTTGGCCATTATTTTGTTCCCTCTATTGTACTTTTTACCCACATAAGCCTAAAAATAGCCACATAAGACATACGGAACGAATTACATCAAAGAAAATTAACTGTTACCTATTGTTGCCATAGCTACTTAATCCCCACCTTTTGAGCACGCACAGACGAAACACGGACCTGGATAAGTTCAGTCTTACACAATACCTCAGCTCTGTTGTGGCATTCTCATTTCAATTTATTGTCATGTCTTATGAATGTTGTGCATTATAATGTTTATCTCTACAATGGTATCGTGTTTTCGCGTCGTTGTTTAGTTTTCATATCGATATTTCACCCCTACAAATTGAAAGAACGAAACAAAAGCTGCACTTTTGAATTCAATATTCAAACCTGTAAATTCTGTGTTTACATGATGGGTTTGAGATCCTAACACTATTACACTACACCGGTAGATAATTTCCGTCCATGGTATCCACTCACTTTATCCTATCATGTTTCCGGAGAACATATTTCCTCAGTTTTTCGTATATTGCTATATTAATGCTGATATAAATATAAATTTCTTTATAAAAGTGTATGCTTTATGTATGTACTTTTATTTACATCCCTTTTCATTCGTCTACTAAGAATTTAAACATTTCACTTTCCGTACATGTTTTGTCAAGCATTGAGTATAAAATTGCAATTTCTATTGCAGGTTTACATCGATTAAAAAGCAATATAATTTAAACTGATGTAACAGGGGAACACTTTAAAGCTGATGTGTAAAGAAACTTGCTGGAAGAGACCAAATAATATAGACCATGTCATGAGGCTGCTGTTATCATCTTGGCCCTTATCCCACCCCTCCTGGTGTTTGTTTGAAATATTGAAAACCATTAGATTTTTAATATCGTGCAACAGGTCTTAAAGCTGTACACCCTAAGGTTTAAGTGAAAAAATAAGATTCTTCGAACTGTCTGAATTAACATATTTTAGAACGAATCACCAAATAAAAAGGTTCCAGTATAAATTCCTATTTAGCATTTCCACATTTTTTAAATCATACCAGGGTCCGTTATTACATACGTATAATATACGGACCGCTGATCATACGCTACCAAATTATAAAGCGTTGCAAGCGCTTTTAAAGCTCCAATAAAACCATACTAATAGGGTAACGGTGCCGTAAAGCAAATTTAACCAACATTTTCGATATATTTTCTGAAATTGCTATGCTGACTGTCACTTGTGTTGTTGATTCTATCATTTATTTTTACATTTCATGTTTTGATATATCAGTTTAAAGAATGTTTTCACCAGAAACTGTATGGGTGAGCAGTTTTAAGTGAGAGTATTGAACAGGATAAATCATACTAACTCGAACAATTGTCATTTGAACACAATGAGTACAGTTAAGCAGTTGGAAATATGATTTTATAAATATCTCACGTGGACGCATGATACAGCACGATGTATTCACTGGGGCGTTCAGTTGACTGTAACGATCGCAACAGGGGAAGTAAATCAGTCCGGACCAGCCTAGTTAAACTCGCCCTTGTTAGGAGAAAGCACCAATGAAACTAATAAAACAGTGAGAAAAAACACCGAAATTCAACCTCAATTTATCTGAAATCAGAGCACGAAGAGCATGCATCTCCGTGGATGAGGCGACAGATCTCACATAGATTACTGGGATTCACGTATTTTATTTTTAAAAGTGTCTAATCTTCTAATCTTTTAATATCCTCAATGGTCTTTGACTGCATATTTAAAACAGGCTGTCTGTAATACAGAAATTGTTTGGTATAGAATTAGCGAAACAGTTTTGCATTTTATGAATACGGTTTCCAGTAAACGTGTTCGGTACAATTAGCCTTTCTAACTTTTGACTTTGAAATGCTTTTAATGGTTTTTAAAACTTTTATGCAATATTGACTTTCATTTCCTATTTACATACTATCAAATAGAAATGTTTTTAAACTACATGTGTTCTACCATATTGTAATAAATGATATTAATATAATTTAACTTTCTTAGGCTGAAATCATATATATGACAAAATTAGGAGTGATGTACTACTCACAAAACGTTACGTCAATGAAAATTGGGGCATATTTTAACCGAATATTGTTTAACATTTTAAAGTTTTAAATCACATTCAACAAATACGTGAGCACGGTAAATTCATTTCATGGCTTGTAGTATTATCGTTAAATACGTAGATAGATATCTCGGCTGCATTTTGTAAAATAGGAGAAATCGCTTGAATAATTTGTCGTTTACGTGGAGAGCATTTAATAGTAATGTACTGCAAATATATCATTGTAATCTGCATATTGCAAAATTATCCATTTTATCCACTTTTATAATAAAATTGCATCATGACAACTGAGATAGAGCTGATGTTCAGATATGATCACGTTCGTAACAAAATTATAACGTTTTGTGGCAAATATATTTAATGAATCATAAACCGACAATCTAATATAAAGTATAATATTTCATGGTCCATAATGATGACGTTATATGCAACACACAAGGCCCCAACAGGTATGTGTATTTCCGGTCTCCTGACCGACATTAACTTTTTACTGGCGACCTCTAACTATTGTTTATAATAAAATTATCAAAAAGAACAATTTTTTCAGTGTTTCAGAGCAAAAAAGGCAAAATAAAAAAAGTAAATAAAAAAGCCTACCGACCGACATGACCGACCTTAATTTTTTTTGCAAAGACACTGGAAACACATATCTTTGTTTGGCTTAGCAATAGAATATGAATCCAAATTTTCAAACAAAGTAAAGGCATACAAATAGTCAAGATACTCAGATTTTGGTCCTTTTTTCATTTCTTTGTGTTCCACCGGACCTATTATAAAATGACTATCATAATGAAGCATCTAAACATTCCATTTGAACAGTCTTGAATAAAAAAAACTAGAGCTTACGTTGAAAATAAAACAAACAAAGATAGTTTGCATAAAAGTTAAGAAATATTCGAAGAAATCCAAGCCATAGATTATTTCGAGTGTTATAAGCCAAGTTATAGGTACTTCTTCTTTTTCCATGTAAAGAACAGGAATCAAGATCTGGAATGCACTTTGTCCTCGGTTGACTTGGGGAAAGACAGTCACCTCTCACATGTCTGTACAGTTAAAGACGTCCCTGTGCGGTATTTACAGATTAGATTAAAACTATGTACAGTCGTTGGGCTCTCTACATCCAGGACAGATGCGGTGTATGCTATAGTAGCATGAAGAACAGCCCTGAAAGCCTTGACACCTGGAATGCCCGTTGGTGAATGGGAGGAATAGCCTGTAGGAGCCCCTGGTCCTTCTTTGGTTGACCTTGACAATCCGTATTGCCTCAGGAATGTCAAGCAAACTGTGGGTGATCTTGAAGAGCATAGTCAATTGAAGGAATTTGCGGCGGTTTCAAAGCCTGTTGACCATTACTGAGACACGTCCCGGAGTCCTGGCACCATGCTTGCAAAAGTTTCTTGAGCACAATCTCATGCTCATCATGAAATTACGCTCAAGTGATATGAAGTCAAGTCAAGTCATTATTATCTTTACAAATTTGGGAGTCCATAACAATAACCAGAAGCTCTGTTCTTGAGCTTATGTATCCGTTAATTCAAATCTGACTTTATAAATTATATACACTTTGACTTCGCTTCAACGTGAACCTTTTTAAAGTTGTATTGACAGGCAACAGGACCAGAACGAACAGACATAGTCAAAGTGCGTTGCGAAGAGTTATTCCCATCGACTTGCCTGTACATGCATACAAATTTAACTCTAGAGGTTACCTTTTTCAGTATATTGTTAAAAATTGACTAGAGACTAGTCTTGAAGATCTGTTACATCGTAGAAGCCATTGGCTAGATTCAGTGTTAACGTTTTTTTTTCAAAGGTCTTTGCGATGTAACAAATGAGATTTTTCCATAAACTTTATCATACTAATCATTATAAACACGTGATTTTTAATAATAATATTCTGATAATGTTATTTCGCGATCAAATCCATTATCTAACAACCTATTGAACATAAAATTATGTGAAATAATCTGCATAATGTGAATTTAATTCGTTTTTTAAACACATTGATGTTCACATTTTCTTTACCGTTTTTTACGTGTAAAAATGATAATTATCTGTCAGTTTGACAGTTCTTTGAAGTATGCTTTTAGGCCAGTGTCGTGTGAAATGTATCCACATGTATTAATATCTCAATGTCACAGAAAATAGAATACATGTAAAAGATTGATGCCCGTATCGCACACCCATAACACCTTTTTTAAAAGCCGGAAAAAGTTTTGTTCGTACGGTGAAAGCGAATTTCATTAAAGTATCATTTTGACTTGATATAGTTTTAGCCCATGTTCTTCATGGAAACACGATTTGTGGATTTCAGTAAATCTGTACATCTGTGCAGCTTGGCGGTCTCTATTCAGTTGGAAAGTAAAAATTTGAGCAGTATAAATAAACGGTACTATTCAGTCTGAAAGGTCACTCAGGCATGAATGTTTGAAGTACAGTATGTGTATTTCATTATAAATGTATTTTGTACAAGTAGGCATTTGTACACTGTAGTAATATCTGACGATGCAACGAATGTCATTAAAAATAATAGGAAAAACTACCGCACAGTTAGATACCTAGTTTTATGAAGTTGTAGGTATTATAATGCGACGTGACGAATTTCTATAGCACAGTGAAAGCCAATGTGTTCTTTTTAAATAGATTTCAAGCTCTGTCGCAAGCATCAGTAAACATATGTATATGATTATTCTCGTTCGTTGCTACATAATGAAAAGTCATTTATTACATCGGCATGACTGGTTTCTTTATACTACAAAATTGAAATCATTAAGTTGTATGATTTTATAATGATTATGTGTTTTTATACTTTTCAATCCGGCTTTACATTGATGAACAATTACTCTGCTTTTTTTGGAGGGTCGGTATCTGTCTTCAAACCCAGACTGAAAGTTTAACCGCATTTTACTGCCGTCTTACATAAACTTTATGTTCCCCTTCACAAAGTAGATGATACGCAGCGATAACTCATCAATAATTTTAGACTATTTATTAAATCTTCAGATTTTAGAGACAAGTCGTATTTTCAATACAGTGTATGCTTTAAGCAGATGAAAGACTGGGTTTTGAATAAGTTAGTCAACGGTCAAGGCTATACATAGATCGATCATTTCCGTGAAATTCACGGAAATAAGATTTCACGGAGATATCGCTAGTCGTTGCCTCATGGAAATGTTTTTGCAAGCATTATGTTGGTCACATCTCATCGTCCTAGGATGAGCAAGTAAAACGTTTTAATGAAGTAATTGGCCGGGCTCCTGTGGCGCAACTTACTGAGAAAACGTAACACATTTTGGCAAACTTTTTGTAACTACTTTCCTCTACATTAAACTGTAGAACTATGACTAAGATTTTGTCCTGAACATCACGCTCCTCGCACTCAGGCAAAGAAAAAATATATCTTTATAACGCTTAAAAAGATTTTAAGATTTGATCTTCTCATTCGTTTATTCTGACGGGGCTTGACGCCAGTTTCAACAGTATTTCAGTATTTTACAGCCGAAGTTGGTAACTTTTCAACTGCCAGTAGAATTCTTATTGAAAAAACTTAATCTGTAAGGCACCTTTTAATTGGATAGATAAATCCTTACAGGCGTTTTTACTATGAAATCTAGCTACCCATCATTTTCATAAACTAAAAATCGCGCCATCTATTTTTAAGATAGTTCTTGTTTGTTATCCATTATACAACCTGTGCATGATAACACACGATGAATCATACAGGCGCCCACAATAAATATTGCATGTATGCAAAACGAAATCGTTAATTATACACATAAATTGCACCGTCTTTGACATGTATCAAAGAGTAGTTATTTCGACTATAGGTGTTTACATTAGCAAACAGAAATAGAATCCCATCTTGAATTTGATTTTTCGTTGGCTAGTTTTTGCTTTTATTTGAATAGATTTGAATTTGAAACGTTTATACTGCGCTTGTTGACATTTTGATATGTTTACGTCTGGATGTCTTACCGTATTTTTAGTAAAGTACATCGACATATTGAAAATGTATATGCACCGAGTCTGTATTCGTTTACCATCATGGCTACGTGTTAATACCATGCATTTGTAGTTTAGGAAACCATATATTAGAAATAAGAAATCTTCTCAACATACTTCATCTCGCAATTAGGACCTGTTTCTCAATGAATGTACAAGTGTAATGTTCACAAAATCGAACAGTAGACATTATCTCATAGACTGGTTCCATCTGCAATTTTAGCCTCAAAGACTGATATCAGCGGACTCCGTATTAAGACTTTTTTCTCAAAAGCATGCATGTACCGACAAGGTTAGCTCCATAAGGATCAGCATTTAGGCTGATAACACCAGCGTCAGCGTAAAGACTGGTACCCTCAGTGTTAGAGTCAAGTAAGATGTCAGCGGCGTGCGCGTCAGGGCTGGTACCATGATTGTTAGGATACAATTACACGTAAATGTCCGTTACAATTTAGCAGTCATTTTTTATATTTTAACCATGATTACTAACTTAAGTAAGTATGCTGATCTGTATTTTTGTTTTACAGATATAAAATGTCAGGCTTAATATATTGCAGGTTGGACAAAATGCAGGCTACATGTTATCCTGGCCAATCTAACATGCCCTTTCATTCCGCGAGTAGACACGGTGTGATGTATTTTAATAATCTTTAAGATCAGAATCTAAACAAAAATTATGCTGCGATAACAAATCATTGTTCAAGCAGTTACAATGAAGGTTATTGTTCACTAAAATCGATTACACGAGAGTGGCATTCTCCAGGATATGAATCAAGTTCCGCGGAACCGGAAGGAACGAGACTAACGAGGTTCCGTTCCTCCACCGCTTAAAATCGCGCATATATTTCCAGTCATAATGAAAATAAAGATTAAGATCATTTTATTGCTGAAATCAGCCATTATACAGGTGATAATAATAAAAATTCTACAAGTGTATACATGTGCAGCGATCATTTTATGTACAATACTGATTTCACTTACCCTTTTCATTCTATATGAAAGTGGGTGAATTGCCAGTATAAACGTAGAATCGTGATTTTCTTTATTTAATTTTTGGGCCTCTCCTCTCTCTCCGTCCCCCAACTCTCAAACCAACACCGTTAGCGTGCCATAAAGCATCATATGCCCGGCTGTATACTTCTCTATGCGGCATATGAATTAAATGTAACCAAATTCCTAAAGTTCCCATATTGCCGTGTAAATATAGCTTCTGGTGTGTAGCGTATTAAACACTTTACACAAAGCAATTAGATATCTATCTCCTACTAGTGTGACATGCGTTATACTAACAATACCTTGCAATATATGTATTAGTGTTTATACCCCAAACGTTTTTCTGAAGTACCATTACCATCCATTACTCTCTGTGTAGTGCTTTCATTCTGGGGATAGCTATCGACATCCGGGTTCAGGAGCTGACTTCTTTGCTACTTTGTATTTATTACATACTTACCAGAAGCTGCATTTCAGGCTACATGGTACTAAATCTCAAATCAACCACTTCTTTGATGATCTCTTTAAATGCAAGGAAAAGATATTAAACTAGGATGTTTACAATGACAAGATAGTAAACTTGGTTGTTTACAATGACAAGATAATCTAGGATGTTTACAATGACAGGATAGTTAACTAGGATTTAACAATGACAATATAGTAAACTATGTTCTTCACAATGACAAGATAGTATTACAATGACAATATAGTAAACTAGGATGTTTTCAACGACAAATTTAACAATGACAAGATAGTAAACTAGGTTGTTTACAATGACAAGACAGTATTACATGACAATATAGTAAACTAAGATGTTCACAATGACAATATAGTGAACAAGGATTTAACAATGACAAGATAGTAAACTAGGTTGTTTACAATGACTAGCTATAAACTAAGATATTTGCTTCAATACTGGAACGCTTTGGTCATTGACTTAAAACTAACAACTTTCGTTCAGGTTGACATTCATTCACTGTATAATCATGTCAGTTAAAGGTGTAGCATGCAAAGGCCAGGTTGACTGGCTCTTTTAAATAGTGTGTACATGCAATGCGACACACACAGATCAGTAGTAACCAACGAACGTCAAACGTGTAAAGCATCAGCATTTAAGACACTACTGATCAATATGGACATACAGATATTTTTGTTGACTGCAATGTTACGTCCTGCAAATTACACCTACTTATACTTACTTCCTGGTTTACATGACTGATATGTGAAAGTGTACACGCAACATGCTCCACTTTTGCCTGTCTTAGATTGTCAGTATAGGCCCTCTACTTTTCTTTTTGGTGTGTGACAACACAGAGCTTTTCATTGAATGAACATTACTGTTTGACTGTTACATCCTTTTCTCTCCGAGAAGTATATACATTGTGATAGCATTTGTAGCAGTACTATGTTTTGTGTGATGTGCGTGTTGCATGCGTTACATCATATAATTCTGAGTATCTTTCTTCCACGCGTGAATAGAATGTAACTGTATACTATGTCATTTTTGTGTAACACAACACTTTTATATGTTGTGCACTATATCACTTTGCAAAGTATTCCGTGCAGTCCATGTCTTTGACATCTAAACAAGTAGCGGTGAATGTTTTGCTAGTGATTTTGACATAACAATACGTGGTGTTTCTTGGTACAATATTACATCTATGGGCCTGTTCTGACATCTATGGGCCTCTGTTCTGACATCAAAGACCCATACTGACATGGTAGTTTTCTTCCCGTCACAATTACCCCTTGTAAAACGACAGCCAGAAATACTACAGATTTTTATTGTATGACTATGTTTGGTACATTACACAAACACACAAGAGGACTTCCATAGGAAGTAGTTTTCATGTAATTCGAGAAATATGGGCGATATTCTGTGCAATTACACCGAAGGTCTGTACACAGTTTCCTTATGGCATGACACCTCGATAATTACAAAAGTGTTGTTCATCTCTCACGAATATGACATGGTACCTTTATCATTTTATCATGGTTCTAATGTTTCCCTTGTTCTTTGACAGGCACTTGCGATTCATATGTTTGTCTGTCTTTCAAGTGGCAAAAACATTTACGTTGCCATATGGCCATAACTAACAGAACAAGCTTTTTTCCTGAAAGGTCTACCCGATCTTAATGTAATCTCACCATTATGTAACGCATTAAAAGTTCCCATATTTTTCAAATTGCTTGTTAAATGAGCGATTTGATCACCTGAACACAGATGACCTCAAATGCATGATTGCAGCAAGGCTGCACCTTGGAAGACAGCCATCATCGTGCTCGAGAGAACGTTTGATTTGCTAAACATAAGGCATGCTCTTGAACCGGGGACCTCTGTTTGCGCATATTGAAGTTCATTATGACCCTAAACAGCGGGTATAAGCTGCATAAGGTCTGCTAGCTTTGTTGCTTATCAGCAGTGATTGGCAGGTCCGCTTCTTTCTTGGCGTCTGAGAGACTACGCGCTGCGTTTGTCGGCAACGCACGTGTGCATGTCGTGCAATCACGTCTGCATGATTCTTATCTCACAAGACCTCTTATAAATTGATTGCAAACGCACTATGGAGCATCGAGTACTTGTAGAAAAACTATCCTAGGTTAATAAATTTGTCTCTCAGACATCGCTTACATTGTAAAATGTCTTCTTTTTTCCTTGCAGGTGGGCGAGGCAAAGCGGTTCTAAAGGCAGACTTTGCATGATTAATGCATCGGTTCCATCTCAATTACGTATAGAATTTAATAGATGGGCATATTGAACTTCGAAAGCTTTGAAACAAATGGGAAAAATTGAACCAGGTGTCGGTTTGTAGGAAACAAGCACATAAAGGGATCCTGTCGCCGTCTAGATCCGCTGCCGCTGCATATGCTGCGCTTTTCACAGAAAATACAACAAAATAAATCAGAACAAACCACAATAGTGCGCAGAAATCAGATCCATTGTGTTTTAAATTAACAAATTTATGACAAAATGCATTTATAGGGCTAATTAAACGAACGAAAATCCCTTTGAAACGCACAGAACATCATAGCGGAATTTAAATTTCCCGCCGCCGAGAGTTTTACACGCATGCGCAGCTTCATCGATAATTTCTCAACATACTGGAAAGAGCGATTGAATGCAGCGCGCCACCATTTTGCACGTCTCCTTCCTGAATGGTATACTTTCTATGGTTTCAAATTGAAGAAAATCTAATTATGACACGACATTAAGACCATTATGTTAGAATATAAGCAACAAAAAAAATGCAATAAAACTTCTTTTCCGCTATTGAATATTTCTGCAGTCTTGTTGAGCGCCGGAACGCTTTCAATGCTTTTTGTGCAGATGTGTTTAGCTAAGATATTTACCAACTTTGATAGCAGACCTCTGCGCTAATCATCAATAAAACAAGTGTCAAAATAGGTTTAAACTATTCTTATTCTTTAAGTATGAAGCACATATCGGCTTAACAGCTTTCACAATGCATTAGGGGCATTATATGTTAACCGCATGCAATATGAGGTTTCTTTGAATACAACTGCCTACACATTTTCATATTTTGTGAATATTGCAATATGCAGTAAAGAAAGGAAAGTGCATAGTAATACAAAACTACAAATTTACATAATTGATGAGTTTGTATATCTCTATATTGATGCTTTTAAAAGTTTTAACTTATCTCTTTCTATTATTGGTGTACTATGTGTACACCTGTTGAGCATTATCCTTCATTTAAGTGCAGAAATATTTCTTAAAACGTTACCTTGAAACTTCATTTTATGTTCTCTATATGTCACATTGTTTTACTTATGCGTGTTTAATAGCAAAGAGTTTCGTTCTTTAACGGACTGCTTGCGACATCGAAATAGTTTTTATTTCCTTTTTACATTTTTTATTAAATTATAAATTTGAAGAACTTATCTGTTAAATAAGCCATGTTTAAATGTAAAAATGCATTCACCGTCTGGTGAGCATAACTGTAGACAATAAAAACTAAAATATTTCACAACGATGTGCGCTTACACAACTGGGATGTTAGTTAGGTAGCGTACGGGTAGTTTGCAAAAAGGTCTGTATAATGCCATTGCCACTCTGTGACAGGTACGACTGCCAAAAATACACCTTTACGGTGGTGTATAATATAAAAGTATAGTTTGATATTAATTATAGCTAGCTTTAAATGTATTTTTTTATAAGTGCATTTTGATTGAAAGCTTGTTTTGAAATTCACGTCAAAACTATCAAATAGTCTGATCACGACAGCTTAAGTGTCGCAACTGCCCTAGAATGCCTATTTATAGGGCCACAAGGACGACACAAGGTAGTTAGATGGTTGGTTGGACCGGCCGTCCAGGGAGAATGGCTCGGTCATGTGCCCGTTTTGTAATGACAGGAATGCGCGTCCTGATTCTGCGGTATAACATAAAAAAGTTTCGATTTGCTTAACTATCTGGGTTTTTTTTATTTCTAAGACTTATGACCTTGTAACCTTTCATATTTTGCATAATACAACTTAATCGTGCAAAATATTTGTCGGTGGTGACAACCTTTTACTAAAGTATAAAATAAGAGGGTATTGTACTTGTAAAGTTAACACCATCGAATGTAGTAAAGGTCCTGTACAAAGACCACCCTTCAAACCACTAAAAGGCTGCCTTACATACAGAATTGGTCATGCCATCGATATATATCTACAGTGAAATTGACCATTTTGCTCCGAAATGTTAATCTTGATATCGGCGGCGGTATAAAGCTTAATATTGGGTGATGTCAATAGAGGAACTTTATGTCGTAATTGTATTATTTTGCACCGTTACCATTTTGAATGTTTCAGGACATTATCTAAAATATGTCACCGTTTTTTTTTTGTCACGGTTGCATAATGAGTAGGCATCTATATATGTCAGTTATATGCCGATAATAGTTTTTTTTTGTATAACTATTTGCGACGATGTATAAGATCGATTTGTTTCTACTCTATAAGCATTGTACAAACACACTTATGTATTTGCCAGTGCTTCAGATGGACAATAGACTTTAGGGCAGTTGGAAACCTAAATCTGTCAGAATGAATGTTGCAAATTTCTTTTAAAACGAAACTACAGTCCTGAAGTTCTGATTCAGGGGAGGTAGACAATGCAAATATAAGCCGAATAGATATGTTATTCCTTGATTACTTACTTATTTACAAATACAATTGATTCGATTATTTAAGGATAAGATTTTACTTTCGAGTGATATATCCAGGGTCCCCCTGATATACGGGATCATATACATGTATCACGATTTGAAATTCAGATGCGTAGTAATCTAATCACTGGGACCGAAAACTTAAATAATTAAGTGATTAATTACGAAGCATCTGTATATGGTCCGGTATATCACTCAAAAGTAAAACTAAAACACACACAGTGTTAGAATGGGGGCGGATCAGTGGTCAAGTGATTAACGCGCCGGACTTGTAAAACAGGGATCACAGGTTCGATCCCACGCTCCTTCCACTAACATAATAATGGTCGTTTGGATGATACCTAAAAGCGAGACCCGATGTATGGTGCTGTACACGAGGCATGTTAAGGAACCAGAGGGTGTCTCTGGAGCGGGACGCGTTCTGTATCTTGTACTAACACCCGAAACCTAAAGTAGCTAAACTCTTCTAGGGGCGTTGGTCGTATGGGTTATCCGGTACTAACGATTAAACTCGAAAGCACATAAATGCGTGCAATAATATACGGAAGGAAATATATTTGAAGCGGCGGGTCTTGCAGATTTTGGATCCATTTATATACACAGATAAAGTGTTGAAGCAAATTTACTACTTAGGAACTAGTCTGCATACCAGTTAACGTGGCATTTTTGTAACGTATTTCAGTGTTTGTACCAGTTAATTTTTCACTATATATTTAAACTGCAACAAATGTAACTTTTGAGAAATAAACATATATATGAATGATAGGACAGACAAACTTACGATTTACTTTTAATCATACATAACCGCGACATTGGCCGTCGTAAAACCGAGACATTACTCGCCGTCCAGCATGTTCCTTGTGTTACCCAATGGCGCTTCTGTAAAGACTTCAAGTAAGGATAATCGTAAATGCAGAGTTTCGGGACTCATAAACTAATGAAGAGACACTGACAAGGAATGCGTATAGAAACTTTGTCGGATTCTCAGAATGAAAACATAATTCAAGAAGTCCATAACTATATTAAAGAAACCACTGGTAAAGGGTTTAAGGAATGAGCAGCTTTAAAAACCGTTACTGAGTTTTGACTAACAACTTTAATGATAACGCCAGTATCTGCTGACAATTACGGCAATTATCTGTTGTCAGCTATTGGTGTAGTTATCGGCATGATTTTTTTGTCTTTTTCTTAGTGTTTTCTTTTTCTTCTTAACATCGTATAAAAGTTTAAATACTTCTTCTATTGAATGCAATAAAATTGTATATGCAAAACAGTCTGACGTTACTGGAGAGGGCCGTCGATAACGTGGTTGCAACTTTTGGTCCGACACTTTTGTATATTGCCAAGTATGCTTTGTTTGTTGATGTATGTATGTCTGAAATATAATATATGCAATAAAATTTGATTAAACCAAATCCAGGTTGGGGCGGTGGTCAAGTGGTTAACGCTCTGGACCCGGTGGTTCCAAACTTTAATCGACGATTAAGCTAACAGTCGATTAACTTAAAGGATTATACTTCTACAGTGTGAAATACTTATTACAACAAGCTCAATAAAATGAGGACTAAAAACTCTTTAAGGAAAAATCAAAATATTCCACCGGCGTGCCCACTAAGAAGCTGTTTTTCAATCGAAAGTTAAACGACGGTTGGCTTAATAGCCTGTTAAAGTTTCCACCAACCGGACCCTGGACTACCAATCCGGAGTTCCCTGGTTCGAATCCCGGTCTGGACACTGGAAATTTCAGAAACGCCTTTCAGTGTTTCCCATCCATCTGGAGATGAACTGGTAAGAAACCCAGAGGTAATATCTCTATTATCGTTGCTTTACACCTGACACGTAAAAGAACCAAGGGGTCTATTCGTAAAGACTAGGGTTCGGTACCCGGATTTCCCCGTATCTGCATCTGTCTCTTCAACCTGCAACTGTCGGGAGTCTTTGCAGTTTCTCCTGAGGAGAAATCCTAGGGTCGTCCGGGACTATAAAAATGCAAAAAAAACCTACTCAATCCACCGCTAACATAACAAATGGTCTTTCGGATGAGACCTTAAAGCGAGGTCCAATGTAGCAGTCCTAAACACCGGGCATGTTTCTCTGGAACCGGGACGATTTCTGTGTCTTGTACTATAACCCGAAACCTAAAATAACTAACATTTTCTTGGATTGTTTGTCATATTGTCAACCGGTACAAAAAATAAAACGCTCAATACGATACGATTTGTTTTTATTTCCGCAGAATACTAATATCTAGATGATGCGGGGGTATTGAGGACATGTTAATCCAAGCTGCGTGTTGGTGTTACTATGACTGCTCCACATTAAAACCCATTTTATATCTTGATTTTCACAATGGGATCTTCTAACGTCAAATTTGGGCTGGTCTATTCCTTCAAAAGGTGGTGTTTTGCAAAATTGTGATCAAAGAGTCTAATAACTAAATCCTGATTAGACGACATGGTATTTGTCGTCTGCTTGAGAGCGTACTATAGAGTATATATAGGGCAAAAATAGGTCGCGATAAAATCAACGCTCATAAAAAAGACAGATAATGCATACTGAAGTAATTGCATAAAAACACGGTACAAAGCATTTCGTGTTACTGATAAAATAAAATTTTTCGATGTTGATCAATGTTGCATATAACCCTTTAAATAAATAATCGTATGGATAGTGTAGAAAAAGCAACTCTTTAATGTCTGCAAGGAAGTAGATAGAGACATGTAATGTGAACCACCGGATGTAACTTGCTGCAGCGAAAGTTCTTTGACTGATTTCATCTTTTACAGTCAATGGAGCGGTTTTAGCATGTTTAGGTAGAATCAGTTATATGTTGGGAAGTGTAATTTAGATGAAAATAATCACTTTGAAATCCCTCGAGTTTTTTCTACAATCAACTATTTTTCGTCGGATGCTAACTTAAGCCGTAAACAACCAAATTTTTGGGCCAAATGGATGTGGTAGAAAACGGACAAATACAAGTAACTTGTACTCTTTAAATGTTCGCTGTAAGGAGAATTAACTCAACACTATTCCATTTTATTGGTATGACAGATTTAAGAAAATATAAATGCGTCCTTGCATTTTATCACAGCCAGCACGTGTGTTTCAAACGACTGACTGTATGTTAATCAACGACAAAGTACAGGGACACATCTATTATTTCGATTCTAACTTTAAATACACTGTGAACTATATTCAACGCGTATAAACATTTTATAGAAACTTAGCACGGAATGCGCTGATGTGTGCGTCATTTGCCAGTGGAAAACGTGACTGTATATTATTAATTTATAGATTCGTTATAGAAAAAGTTGAGGATCGTGTTTGAATAATTATTAATTCTTTAGAAATCCATGTCGTTTGCATATAAAAACAATCACTAATTGTGTGTACGTAATAAATGAGATGATATACATTGTAATATACAGTCCAAGTCATTGACTATTTACCACTCGGTAAATACTACAGTACCGTGTTTGTACGGAATATATTCAGATCCCAATCTGATGATCCGAGAAGAACCAAAAAAGCTTGTACAACAACACACCTAAAAGGACTTCCCTCGTCGGCGTACCAGATATGATAAAAATGCCACGTCTAGTTTTCACTAAAAATACAACTTTCCTATGTCGCCGTCTTGTACAATATATAACTGTAACAATTACTATTTTACCGTTTTATCACGAAAGTTTTTAACTCATTGACAGTACGTCGATTCTTCTTATGTCATAGGTCTAGGGAGATATCCTAGGGTCGGTCGGGACTATAAATCAGAAATAGCTATTGCCTTTGACACTAGATGCCCATTATATATGATTCTGGGCATTATTAGGAGGCACATTTTCTCTATTTTTTAATACTTGTTTCAGCCAACGTTTCTACGTATTCTGATACAATATCTCTCTATTATAATACAGCTTAAGAACTGTTCGCGTATTTTTATTGGCATAATAAAACACAATCAAAGTGCTCGCAAGAATCTGAGAAGGCAATAAAAATACAACCTTTGACATTTATTTGCGGGTCGTGTTTGCAGTTATATCACGCGCAAACGTTCGTCTGCCACCTTTTGTGTATCATCTTAAAAAGTGATTTTTTTTCTTAGACAGGCAATCAATTGTGCTACTTTGAAAAATTATCAACGAAAGATTATTGTTTACATGCCAATATTTCATATTAAGTGCAATGCATGACCGATTTCCCTTTTTCAATTGGAATTAATTTTTCTTAAATTACGTTCTTTTTATGGTAGCTTTTTTAAAAACTTCCAATCACTCAATCGAACAGAACGCTTTCACAGACACAGTATTGCTGCTGAATGGTGATTTATTACGAAGACGTAAAACATCTATTAAAAATGTCACACGTTTTCGCTCTGAAAAAAATAACAATTAAAATTACTTCAAATAAAAAGAGGTTACGACACCAGGGACAAAACTGTTGCAAGGGATACGGCGTCGTGTAATCTAAGATCTGGTATAAAGTAAAAACTCCTATTTTAGTGACTTATAATAGAAAGAAGAGCCAAATAAAAATTAAAATGACACGTGACCTGCGCGAGATTAAAAAAATGTGCCTGGTGTTACAGGTCTCCGAAGCACGACAATTTCAGGAGAAAAAGCGATCATTAAACTGTTTTCAGTTTTCTTATGAATTGGATGGTTAAAGTTACTTTATTGCGCTGATAAAACAAAGAGTTCCGGATAAAAATCGACAAGGAAAAATTATTGCACACGCTTGAGGAGTCATTCTTTTGGGGGGGGGGTGGGGGGGGGGGGGTTTTTTATTTGACTTATGACTTGTACGCCGTACTTTGAGGCTAGCTAGTGCCTGATAAAACTACTGTATGCCTCTTGGCGTTTTATTAAAACAATATAAACACGTCAACACTCAATAAATACAATTTCTATTTAAAAGATTTTAATAAAATCAATTATATATATATAAAAAGTACATCATTGTGTCAATAGTAACAAAATAAAAGATTTTAACCCGTTTTTGTTTTGACTTTTGACTTATTACTTATGATTTATGACTTATTCCTTTTGACTTTATTACTTTGACTTTTACTTTTGACTTTTGACTTTTGCTTTTGACTTTTTATCTTATCACTTATGAAAAAAGAAACCCTAATCCTAACCCTCCCCCCCCCCCCCCCAAAAGGGGCCCTCACGGGGGGCCTCCAGCGGCAGGTTCAGCAACCTAGGGAACCGCTACTGAGGACCCAACAATATAACAATATACTTTACATATTACAGCACATTCCTTCGGTATACCTTGTGATATTAACATATATACAAAAACAAAAAAGTAATTTAAAAAGTTACCATAGCAACAAAAAAAACATTTTTTTACAGTTCGGGGGGCGTTCCAAAGTTGGGCTGTTTTTGGGGGGGGGGGGGGGGGCCCCCCCCCTCCCTAAAGAAAATTCTCAATTGTATATTATCATTGTTAAAAAAGGTTTCATGGTAGATAAGAAATATGTTGGCCTTATGTACATATGTTAATGAGGGGAGCCTAAGGTCAAAGGGCAGGGGTTGTTTTTTTTTTTTTTTATAGAGAGGGGGAGAAAAAAAAAAAACCCCCCCGGGGGGGGGGTTGCCCCCCCTCTCCCGGGGGGGCCCCAGGAGGCCCCGACGCGCCGTACGGCTTATTGATACTAAAATAAATGACAAAGACAAAAGTAACTTAGTTCATTTATTTACAGCAAACAAGTTACAGTGCACGCACAAACATCATTTAAAACCTTAATACAGGTTCGAATCCCAGTTTATATTGTCACAGCAGATCATTATGCTTTTATGCATGCAGTACCATTCCTCTTAAAGGTCTGAAAGTAGCAGTCATAAAGTCAAAAGTCAAAAGTTGAAAGTCATAACTTAAAAGTCAAAAACACCCGTAAGTCGAAACTCAAAAGTGGCCCTCCAAGGCTTCCATACATTCTTTTTTCGATTTTAGAAATATCTCGAAAAAGACACAAGAATTGTCACGTGATCAGTATGGTACCTGCTACTAGTGATTCCCGTTCATTTGTTTACGACTTACGCGGAAAAACGCGGCGTTCTTGCTTTTATTAAACTATTGTCAGACCTCTTGTACATTTATACTCGCTGCACTTTGGGCTAAGTCCTTTAAAGCCAATAGGTCATGCACAAGAAACTGGTTCTTTAATGTTACGTCTTTATTAAATGCAATTGTTTAATTTGAATCGCCCGATTCCAAACAGACCATGGTAAGATAACGTAAGTTACTGTTACAAGTGAAACACCAGTTAGGGTAAACGCCCAGTTTCAGTCCTTACTAGTATATAGTTATGTATTATGATAAAATACAGATAACACAGATACTTGTCGTAAAAACTTTACTGCATGATGACGTTAAACTTTGGGTGTACATGTAAAATTAGTTGAAGCTCTTATATTACCAAGAAAGATGTCGGCAAAATTTGACGTTATTTATGCAGAAAACATCCCTGATGTTCCTGTTAAAGTCGAATGTACAGGCTTTAAATACAGCGCAGTATTCGTTTTTTGTAATGATATATAAACAAAAAACGGCTTCTGGCAATCCGTTTGATGATGCATGATAGGTAGTTATATGTCAACATCGTTTTTGGGTAGACAGCAGTTCTATTATTATTCTAATTCTATATATCACTATTTAAAGTAAGTGATAGAGACTTCAATTAGGCCCCGATAATTTTACAAGCTCGTATTAATACCCATATATTAAGTACGTGTATATGTATGAACTATGATTGTGCTTCAATACACTTTAATTTCTGTCCCTTTACTCCTCACATGCAAAACATTGACTGCAAATATTTCACATGAGGTAGCACTCGACTTGAGACTTTTTTATTCTTGACAAAAATTGACAGTTTAGATTTAATTAAATTAGTTTGAAAAGGTACAAATCTAGCCTGTTAATGTTCGAATGCTTTGTTAATATGACATTTTCTGTACAGAAAATGAAGCCAATTGAGTGTCAGTATAACGAAAGCTGACCAAAGGTTACAGTTACTATTTTTTAAAAGGGTGACAGAAAGCGGCTCTTGTATTTGCAGTCAAGTGGTCATTATGATTAGTTTATTGTATGAGCTGCACCGCCCAGTTGCACAACTGCGCATGACACCCGGGCAATTAACATTTTGGCGACTCGAGGGTCACTCATATTCATCTGTCATACGGTGTCGATATCGAACATGGACAAAATGGTCTAATTGAAAAATCAACTAATTTAAAGTATCTTTTCAAATGTATTTGTTGTGTTTTGTTTCTGTGACAGCATGTCGGACCCTGAGCAAATATGGCGCGCATGTCATATCAAGGCCATAACAATGTAACCGTCAGAATGCCAGTGTCCCTGTTACGGAAAGTTGAAAATCGGAATTACTCCAGGGCTTCTCTTCTGCTACCAAGCGCTGACCATGAATGATAGAACCTTAACCTCAACACTACTCGATTTTTCACTTTGTTGATTTTATCCAAATGACCACCGGTTTCAGATTCAAGCTGGAACAGTACAACAACCGTCAACTTGCGTGAAGTGTGCCGTGGGCTGTTACACATTACCTAATTGCATACAATGTTTCCATTGACCTCTGTGACTTGAATTATCGCCCTCCCAGGGCGTGCACATGTCCCTTTGGCATCAGAACATGCAGATGATATTCAGTTGCAGTTCCTGAATTAGTTATACAAATAAAATTTTATCTCTCCGCATTTTTAATTACATAATTACACCTGATTAAAATGGTAATTTCTTTTTAATTAGCTATTACATGTTCATATTTTTGTCGCTTCTTTTAGCATCCCTTTGCGTGTTGCACTTTTTATTGATTTTAGGGTTTTTTTCTACATAAACGATATCTTTTCAGAGTTGTGGTCGATCACGGCAAATTATAAAGCAATTTCAAAATTGTCAATCAAAATGAAATAGTGAAAGCCGGGGAGACAAGTAGGTTTGGCCCATGGCAGAAACAGTTATGCTATTGTTTTAAAACAACTTTCGTCCGCTTGAGCCTCCTGTTTCGTGGACATGCTGACCACTTGCACCCCCATCGGCCCACCTCACCCTGACTCCACAGAGGTTTGAATCAAATTAACACTGGAACGTGAAGTTTTGTATAAGTTTAATGTTGTCTCACAGCAAGTCCTTGTGACGTTTCAGCAGGAAGAAAAACGTCCACCCTCAGGGCTAAAAGTTCCACCCAGCCAACCGACACTAGTAGCCAAGGAAAATATACACTGTAATAAGAAGCCAAAAGTACGGTAGGCCAAAGATGGCAGCTTCATCCGGCTGATCACATAAATACTCAAGCTAATATATATAAATTCTTTGTTCAAATGGAGCAGTGTTCTGTTAGATCCACTTCATATTAATTGACAAAAATTTAAAAAATGTCACATACTTGCTCATAACGTATATTCTCAAAAAATGGCGGCAGAATATTTAACTGTCCATCAAAAACGTTTTGTAGCCGCTACTTAAAATTTTAAAACGAGAATGCTGTGCGCAAATTCTGTCAAGTGCACACTTTAAGTGTCACAAATTCAATTGCAAAATACACAGCATGTTCGTTTTATTACAGTAATTAAGTTTTAAGCGTAATTTAATGAATGCTATTAATTCTGCCAGTTTTAAGGACAAGTTGACCGCCGTGGCCTCACCGGAAATATGACACCTGAAGAAAATTACCGTCAAAATTAATATGTTTATTAGTTTACAATGTAAGAATAAGTACATATAAGAGCGTTGAGTTTGACATCAAGTACAGGACATTTTACTAATACTGTAACAGTCCAACTGCACGGTCGGCTACTGTCTCCTGTGCTAGGGCGACGGCCGTTGATATATATCTCCTCAGCTTTAAGTCTATCAGATAAAAACTTACTGTTTTTCTTTTGATTTGAAGCAAAAAAAGGAAATACTGCTAACAGCTGATTGCCGGCATCAAATGTCATATAGTTAAAACTTCTGAACATGGGCCTCAGCACTTCACCTCTCTATTATGAAGCCCAAATGGCTTGTAACATATCAGATCCGGGAACAATATTTATACACTGCAGGTGCATGGTATGAAATAAATTATTAATGATTTGATAGCGCATGTTATGAAGTTCTTTTTAAAATACAACTGGGTGAAATATCGTATACATAACGTTACGAAGATCATTTACAGAACCACGCAGGCAATGTTTGACCTTTTTTCGATCTTTTTTCAGGCTGTGTAAATAATACCTGCTCTTTATATAAAAGATACATGTTTCACGAGCGCCTAATTTTTCAACGTAAAATGGAGTATCACGTGCACGTTTGGTATTTCGATCACCTTACTATAGCGAGCTCGGCAAATAGGAACTTTGTTAAAACTGTACGAGAACTCACTTCCAAAGTTAATACAACGAATATGAAATCTAAAACTTCGTTTCCTAGAAGACAGAATAGTGCAGTTGGTTAAGTTTTTACAAAATAGTTTTCGAAGATCGGGGTCATAATAAACCCGTAAATGTTACGTTTACATGTGTTTCTTCTGCAAAAAAGACCCATCCCTCCAAAAAAGAAAGTTCGTTATATCCGGAGTTACGATATATCCGGAGTTACGATATATCCGGAGTTTACTGTAGCTATATTTCAGTCGTCGGACCGAAGAGTCATACTTTATATGTCGTTATTTCTTTCTGATAGTACTCCATTAAAATCCCAACATACTGCAAAAGGGAAATCTTTAAACCCTGTTTTATTTACACACCCATGCGCGTGCCAATTTATAATTATATTTTGCAGGTGACCTTAAGGTCAAGACAACACAAAAGGTCCACATTTGGCCGCAGTTGACCACAGCTGGACGTTGGGTCAATCGGACATCTGAGGTGGATTCAACCTAGAAGTCATTTAACCCTAAATGACTTCACTTCGGGCGTACAAAACAAACCATGCCTACTTATTTGAAATATTAATAATTAAAGGGAAAGAAAAGGTTTATAAAAACCAAATTAAATTGAGCGAAAAAATACTCTGCTATTAAAAGTAGCAAAAATGACCAATTGTTAAAGCTTTTGGCGGGACTTTTGCTACAGTGCTAGCATTTGTGTTTTTCTAAATTAGAAACCCTGCTTGGCATAATTTCAGTGACAAAGAGCCAGGTCTCTTAGACGGATAATCTTGCAGAATTCTTTTTCCCGAATTTAAAAATTTATATGTAGTATCAAGACTAAATTGTCAAAATTTAGTCAAGTCTGAAAGAGAAAGAGAACAAATATATATACTTATAACACACTTTGACAAGCTCTGAAGATACATTGACAACGTTTAAAAAAGTTCGAATCTTGTTTTCGGTTGTTTTTTTTTCAGGATATTTTTTGCATTATCTTATCATATACATTGTATATTACTACATTCTAAACACGTTTACGACCGTTATACGACACTCCTATCGTAATTTTATCACACACGCTTTTCATCGAAAACCACATATAGCTAAATTAGATTTCACGGTGCATCTGTCGGATAGATTTCTAAATCATGTTTAATAATTTATGTCATCTACAAATTATACTCTCTGTGCGATTACTTTGCATGTCTTTTCATACAAAACATCTGGTACGTGTTTAAATGTACAATAATTTAACGTTATGAATTCTAGAGTTTTGGCATATCCGTTAGGGTTTATAGTTTTATATTACCGTAATCTATGAGTGGAAAGTGGAAAGTTAAAGACAACTAGTTATCCGACTGCCTGACGAAGAACTGATGTTTCTATCTGACACCACTCGCCAGGACTTTGACACCGTTGTTACCTTAGCTGTACTGTAGTGTTTACTCAGAAAACAAAAAAGTCATTTATGATAGGGATGCGTGGTTTTTGTGCCCTAGGGTAACAATTTGTGAAAAAAGAAGCCATTGAATTCTATATCTAATTGTATTCATATAGTCGCGTGTATGGTGACCCCGCTTGACAAAACGTTATCATAGCTTCAATATGTAACCGAATACCGGCGCGCTTGTATGAATAAAATTGAATTTTTATTCATCAATGAATGACAACGATATTCTAGTCCTTGAATCAATGGACCCCTCGGACACGTGATACGGGATAATCAAAACCCCTTGTCTTTCAATTAAGAGTTTTATATTGACCCCGAGCGACCATTTTAGAAGCTTGACCACTCGTCGGTCGTGTGTCCGAAATTAAATAGCTGTATAAGAGCATAAAGTAGCAATTGTTTCAGCGCAAATAGCCACACAATATTAGCATACCGTAATTGCTAAAGAGTGTAATTGATTGTCATTTACGGCACTATGACAGAATGTCGCGCAACATGATTGCTTAGAGCGTGGACACTTTACCCGAACCAGATTGGAAAAACGAAAGCCACTCCAGGCGATGAACGTGCAGCATTTCAAGATTTTATCTGAAATTTTCCCGAATATGCTCTTCCATGTGTAGGTTTAATAACAGTTTTAACATTTACATGTATGAGATCACACCGACAGAAATATCCATGTCCAATTCTAGGTGACAGAGGCAGTGTACTCACTTGGTGCAAGAGGCTGGGATGGTGACTTGAGAATTAGTGAGCGGAAATAGCAAATCAGTTGAAAGGCCAGTAACTCCAAAGAAACATTGTGGCAATCCAGCTGGTTCAACGCATTAAAAGTTTTGTGATGATTTTATAAAAACTGAGTTATAGAGCTGACAATACATGTAGATACTGAGTTGGTGTGGTCTCTCACTGTAATTATGAATGATACATATCACCACCTATATGACCAATTCTGTAAAACTAGACTGTAAACAGCATAAGCTGTCCTTGATGTGATGAACATTGTGCCACATGATTTGAAAATCCATCAAAACATGACAAAGTTACAGTCCGGCCATGAATAGGTGCATATATACAGGGGACCATGACCTTTAAACTCTCGAGACGTTGACATTTCAGGTAGTGATGCGAGTCTTGCATGCAACACATCGCATTGATGTGCTGAACAATTGTGCCACACGGTTTGAAAATCCCTTCATGCATGACAAAGTTACAGCCAGGACAAGAAATGTGATGAACACATGGACGGACAGACTAAATATTGGCAATTGTGAGACTATTTCTTTGTTCTCTTTTATTTTCCTTTTTAGCTACATAAGCCCAAAAATAGCCACATAAGACATAGAATGAATGACATAAAAGAAAACTTACTGTTACTTATTGTTGCCATAGACACTTAACCCCGGACGGACTGTGCAATTTTGATAGGCATAAAAATATGTTAGTAAATCACATTAACAATCGATAATTCAAAGTTTTTGACAATTTTTACTGTAATCTTGCAACATACATTCCCCTAACCTGAATATGATTAAGTAAAGAACAAAGCCAGTTTTACAGAAAATATTTTATTTATAAAAGAAACAAACAATGAAGTAGGTTAGTACTGTGACATGTGCAAAAAGTTGTCAAAATACAAATTTTGGAGAAAAATAACTGAAACCAAAATATACTTTCAAAGAAAGATGTATTAGCACTGCTTACTATTAAACAGCAGTATTATATGCCTCATCTTTAAACACTACTACCTTTTCTTAATACAACCTTATTTCTTTTTGTACCCAAAGGTTTTGATAAAAAAATATTTTTTTGTTAATTCAGGAGTTGAAGTACAAGTTGAAAAAGATAAATGAAAGAGAACAATCATATTATGAATTCAGAGAAGATTAATGTAAAACAAGCAAATTCAAAGAACTTGTATCCCCTGCCAAATAGGTATACAAAAACTAATACACATGAACAACAACCCTATTCAGTTAGGGCCTAATTCTGAAGGTATCAATTTTCTTATGATTTGTAATTCTTGTTTCATATTTTATTTAAGATGTCATCTTCATTTCTAGATCTTTTGGTAGAGTCACTAGGTGAATTTTTTAAGTCGCAACCATTTCCATAGAACATTAATTTTGCAGTATGTATATAGAACATAATTATATACAATACATTAATTCTGGTATTCCTTCAGCAATCTGACTGAAACTAGTCTGGCTGCATTTCCTCAGAAAGGTAGTCATCCATCAAGTTTTATTTAATTATTTCAAAAACTTCTAGTCAGACAGGCAACACCAAAATATAACCTTCCACATTTTGGCAGGGGATGACATGAGCTGGCTTCAACAAGCAAACAAAGCATTACAACAATATCTCATAGTGCGAAAACTTTACATAGCAAGAAAAAATTGACATAAAATACCAAAAAAAGGTATTTGGGAAACAAATGAGTAAGTTCTATATAACAGTGCTACTGAAATATACTACGTAAATATTGAAACCTAGGAAGCTCACATAATCTTGATACTATTTGAAAGATATTGCCCAATGAAAAAACAAAAATTATGATATGCACTCATCATTTTGACTTGCATGTCCAAATGTTTAAGATTTATTATTTTGCAGCCAAATAAGCGATTTCCAGCATAATTGTTTTTCTTATATTTGTGATTTCCTGCTTAGCTGCAGAAACCCTTTTAAATGATACAAACAGAAAACATGTGGTCACTAGGCACCAACATTATGTCTTTTTGTTAGTTGGATGGTTTACTTTTATCCTACTCTTATTTTATGCACCATAACTGCCTTGAAAAGTCAACAGTACCACAGACCTGTATACGCATTGGAAACTCTTATTTTCCTACATAAATCACCTAGGTACTATGTTCCGTGATACTTTTATTGGCAAGATTTTTGCATCCAAGAAAAATTTCCATGGTTATCCAAATCGCTTCCACCCGTCTTCAATATAGAAATGTATATATAGATCTACGACAGTGCTTTCTTTTTTAGCCAATTCAAAATAAGAAATAAATACCTGGATACAAGTATCAAAATTTATACATAAAATATATACAAAATTCACAATCAGACATTTACACATTTCTCATCTTCACAACATAACGAGAGTTCAACGAAACACAGTCAAAAGTTTTATGAAAAAAAAAAAAGGACTTAGGACTGTTTTGCACCAAACCTTCCATATTTCAGTATCACTCTAAATTATTGTCCACTTCCATTCTCAGTTATCATACACTTTCCACACATGGGTGCTATTGTCCAATCAAATGTACCACCTGAAACCTATGTGTATATAGGTCCCTCTTGTCAAACACTTTAACTGCAAGCTATTTTACACATTAATCTCTTCGTGGTTATCTGTTTGTGTGATAAAAGTTACAACAATCAAAAAGATAAGATAATATACAAAACAGATTTAATTAAACAGTTTCAAAAAGATCTTTTTTAATATACCGGTATCAAATGTAAAAAATAGATAGTGTGAACGTCTGCTGTGGAGGCTGTCGTGCTAGATTTCATCTTTGTAGACTCTAAACTGATACAAAGTTTAATGTCTAAAGATACTAACTTTCAAGACTGTGTCACCAGACTGATTTCACACAGTAAGAACTGCTGATGAAATACATTTATTTTACCTACAATCACTGAAAAAACCTGTCTTCTGCATAATGCAAAAAAAAAGGAAAGAAAAAAAGTACCGGTAATCAACTCTTTGAAAATCTGATAAAATCAGCTGATAGCATGCATTTTAATGCCATTTACAGATCAGATAGAGATCTCTACCACACAGCAAACAGTTGTACATAAAGCATCTGTCCGACCAATCTGACAACTATAGGGAAGTATACTCAAACATAGAATATCCTAATCTACCAGCACATCAAAGACACATCAATGATCAGCACGAAGAAGAAGACAGTAACATGATAACAATAGCTGTGACAGTATACACACATGTAGCTTTACATCACTTAATAGATCTGAGATGCCAGAGACTTTCATTTGCAAGAAAACAAATTTGTGGACAATGGCACTGTATCAATGGAAATTGATCTATCTTTGAAATATGTGGTTTTCCTTAAAAAAAAAAGAAAAAAAAAATTACTGAAAGTTCTCCGTCACAGCTTTAACAGGGTAGCCGTCACGCTGTACAAACATATACATGTACCTCTTACACACTCAACATATTTTGTAAATGAAGCATTAGATAGATAAAACGAAAAGTTGTATATTTTCCGGTATATAGCAACAATATAATTTATCACATATGCTTTATCCTCACATACATTTGAAGTAGATACAGTAAAACCTGTTTTACGTGACACACTCTGGGACCACATGATCATGCCAGTCCAAGCAGATTGCTTGTTAAACCAGGTTTTCAGTTACACATTTAATGTTATCAGGACCAAGGGACACAGTCAGATCAGGCAGTTTTCTGTTACAACCAGGTGCCGTATAACACATGTTTTACTGTGTTACCTATTGAACAATGATTAATAACTTCTCACATTATGGACACATATAATGAACATACAATAAACAAAATTTGACCCATTTTTTAAAGCTTTTTTACAAATTTTTAAAGTGTTAAATTTTCAGATAGGAAATCTTCAGATCTAACTTTGGGTTCACCACTTTAAGCGACATTTACTTTAATACAAAACAAAACATTTCCTACAAAATTAAACCCAACTTGTAACATCCTATTGGATGACAAACTCTTTCATAGTACAAAAGATATATATTTTCTGCGAATGTGTAATTATTACTTAAAGAAAGAAAAATGTTGCCGTATCACATCACATTGCACTAGGTTTTTTTCCGTATACCTATACTATTTGTCTGACAGTACGTAAGAATAGCACACATGTACAAACACAATAAATTGGTATGAATTAAGAATTAAACATCCTTGGAATGACATAAAAATGGAATAAATTTCTAATTTATAGAATTTTTTTCTCAATTTCATTCACTTATTACTAAGATCTAAAATTCCATTCTTTTCTCCTATAGTCATAAACTTGCCAAATTTTTACACCTCATAATTATTCCGCTAAATATTTTCTGTTTAATTGTTTCAGTTACTGCAGTTCTGTGGAGAAGGTGTAAAAGTGTTTCCATGGATACTCAGTTCCATACATGTCTCATACAATGCTCCATTGCCTGGAAAAAAACAAGATTTGAAATACAACAATTTTTGGAATACCTGGGATTTTAACTTATCAATATATATATATCGCAAATACATTTCTTTCAAAGTAGACATATTAAAATTGATACACAGTAGAGTTTCTGTAACAAGACGCCCTTGTGGACCATTTAAAAGAGGCTTTATTATCAAAATGGTCCTACTTTTGAGAGCTTTTTTCACAATGAAACAGATCATTTGGTAGTGTTAATATCAGGTGGTTTTAATAATAGATTTTTACTGTAGAATGCATAACGTCTCTGCTTTCAATGAAACCAACAAAGAAAAGCGTCCACGAATTCAGGAAACTAAACTGCCTTGGTTTTTTTCTATCATTTTAAGGTCCTTAAATAATGTTCACAGATTACATAATGAAGTGATGTCACTTACATTGCACTCGGCAGCATTGTCTTTGTTAGCACACCAGTATGCTGGTCCATAGGTACACTTGTTCTGTCCAATGAGTCTGTGTGGCTTAAACACTAGTGTGTTATCATCCTTCTTATGTGTCATTGTTGCATTACAAACTCCAACTTTCTATAAAAATATAGCAATAATCAATCATAGGAAATTAAACTGAGAGGACCTGAAGGCATTCTAATACACTGATCAACATGTGCAACTACAATGGGAGGATTGGCTACCTTTTCGCCACCCTTGTTTTACCAAATAATATGTCATACAAGAAAAACTGTGATACAAAGTATCACAGCGGGCTAACAAACAATAATGCCATGTAAATATTTTGGAAATTGATGGTGATGGTTGATGTTGAGGCATGGCCCCAAAAGAACTCGAGGAAACCAATTCTGGTTGAACAAGCAAACTGACACGACATCACATCTACTAACTGACCTCAAGTATCGAAAATTTACTATTATCAAATAATATTGTCCAAGAATGCCCTATATACCGTTCCTGGTACGTCTCAATTTTTCATTACCATTATCCGTATTAATTTGACATGAATGAAGATTTTTATGATTATTTGCCCTAAAATATTCTTAAATGGTTTAAAAGCTAAAAATGATTATTAAAACAGCAAAAAAAAAGTTTAAAAAAAAAATGGGTTTCGGTGGGATTCGAACTCATGGATTTGTAAAAAGTACACTTATACCAAATGTGTGAGCTAACGTCGCTACTAATTAGACCACGGTGACAAGTTTCTAATGCGAGGAAAAAAAAAATGCTAATATAATATCATATATATTTTAAAAAGCAATCGAAGAATATTCAGGCAACTGCACTTCGTTTCTATAATGTCAAAGGCTGTATAAGTGGAAAAAGCAATCATATTTCCATTTACCACAGCATAGATTGCACCTGGAACGTGAAAAGCGCTTTTCTCTATCTTTATTGGCGTAGATTGCGCCCTCTATGAAACGAACGACAACTCTTACTTTTCCAAAAAAATTGACTGTGTTCACAGTTTTCATCTCAGAATTACCTCAATTTTTAAATGAAGAGAGACACATATATTCGATCTAGTGTTTAAGTCTCCATGCATCTTTTACTCACCACGTATTAAATATAGCGGGCCGCTGCTGTGGCCCGCAATGACTGACATCTTGTGAAACAAAATGAAAACAAGCACAATGGAATTTTTGGTTCTTTTACTTGAGAAGAGAGAAAAAATCCATCTACAGTAAATGGATATAACTCTGGATATAAAAAAAACAAATTTAAGTGTTTATAGTTGTTCAAGGTATATGGTTGATGAGAACTACAAATTTAAGTGGTCCAAAGGGATTCATTATATATGGAGTTGACTGTATTATGAGATTAACATTTGGGTGCAGACATACAATGAAATCCTAGGGACCTCATGATATATTTCCCTGTATCGATATAGCGAATTTACGTTATGTATGCTTTGATACAACCTATTTCCTTATATCATAAACTTTCAATGTCAGATATTTCATTCACCATACACTGTAGTATTTTCATAAAGAGCACTTTACCTTACAAATTTCCTCTGGTTTGAGACCCTGATCGATGAGATCCAGAATTGCAGGAACATACTGATCTACTACATCATGGCACTGTAAGTATTAAGAAAATATAAAGATACATGTACAATACTTACTGAGTCAAACCACAGTCTCCTGTCAGACACACATGTATAGTATAAACATTTCAAATATTGCTTATCAAGCACATAATTAGAATATCAATGTACTATATGAATATTAAACATGCTTCAACTTCAAACAGGTACCTTGTAGTCATTAAAACAGGAAGTATTTATTACCTGAACAGTTACTGTGTCAGGCAACTCATCACAGAGTTTCTTAATCCATGTTTCCAACTCTTGCTTTGTACCATTCTCTTTCAGATATTGTTGGGCTTTTGTTACTACAAATTCGCACACCTTACACTCCATGATATCTGTTTACAGAAAAATAGCAATACATGTATTACTAGGTAAGGGAGAGAAGTGTCAGTACTAGACTTTAAATAATTTCTCAAGAGTTATCCCTCCTTTCATTGCAACAATAGCTTTAAGAAATCACTCCTTGCTGTGTGTTTTGCATTTTTAATGCCAAAATGTATATGGCTTCTATCAGCGCAGACTTCTATAATTTTTTTCATTGAACATTTATATATATATATGAACTGAACAAACTCCTAATATTTAATCTGAGTTATAGCTACATGTATATCTTTCTCTACTCCTTGTATATAGAGACAAATCATCAATCATGTTAGAATATTTCATAAATCAGCACATTAAAGGGCTCTATTTTATTCTCAGATATTAAAGTGTTACTATCAAGCTACAGTGCTTACAAAAAAAACTTTTACACAAAATGGCGCTAGAATACATGTCAGAAATGCTTACATTTTGAAGAAATAGGAATAACAAAATGTATTCAATATGACATATCCATCTCATTTTACAATGAAAACCTTAAAATTGATTGAAAGGTTATTTCCATATCAAATATATAATAGCATTACAAATGATACTAGTTATATTGCATCAAAAATCAACATATTATTGAAAGCCTATAAAATTAGAGGCCATCTGTTGCATGAAGCAAAATACCAACTTTAGCATGAGATAAGATACCTCAATAGCTTTTCACTTTTTCACAGAAATTTTATTTTCCTTTTTCAGTTCATTCTATGATTGATTTTTTAGTGTCTGTTAGTCATTGATGCTTTTAAGTGATACTGCCATAAAGTAATCTAGAAAAACTAGGTATTCGTGCATGTACATCTGTTTGCTTCTTCTTATTTATCCTGTATCAATTTTATTTCCTTTAACATGTACATTTGCCTCAGTTCTTTACATGTCTTAACACAATAATATTTTTGCGGTTATTTTTAAACTAACTAATATTTCCCTTTTTTTAGTCCCTATTGATTTTTCCTTTTTGTAACCATTTGCTGTAAATAAAGTGAAGGCAGTAAGAAGGTCTTTATCAGTTTTTCCTTCACCTGTGATGTGAATTGCTACATAATTATACTTTACCTTTAGTTTTTTCAGGCAGTATTTTCACAAACGTGCCCCACTGGATCTGTGAATAGCATAGTTGAAGGGCAGTACAGATCTGATCTGGTGAAACCTCCTTCAACAATAACTGTATTATCAGGGGACCATACTGTTTCACAAGTGCTGTACATTCAGTGCTGATTGTGGCTGGCATTATACTACAAACTTTATCCAAAGCAGCCTGTATTTCAGCCTGAAACACATCATAAAAAGTGTATAACAATTCAATAATATATTCTTCAAAAAGTCAGGCTAAAGTCAGGGCTGAGTAATAAGGTCAATTTTAACTTATGTAATACTATCAATACTGGAGGTAATTCTTGCAATACTATTGATACTAGATGCAACACTATGATATTAGAGGTAATTCTTGCAACACTATTGATATTGGAGGTAACGATGCAACACATTGATATTGGAGGTTATTATTGCAACACTATTGATATTAGAGGTAATTCTTGCAACACTATTGATATTGGAGGTAACGATTGCAACACTATTGATATTGGAGGTAATTCTTGCAACACTATTGATATTAGAGGTAATTCTTGCAACACTATTGATATTGGAGGTAACGATTGCAACACTATTGATATTGGAGGTTATTATTGCAACACTGTTGATATTGCAGGTAATTATTGCAACACTATTGATACTGGAGGTAATTATTGCAACACTATTGATACTGGAGGTAATTCTTGCAATACTATTGATATTGGAGGTAATTATTGCAATACTGTTGATACTGGAGGTAATTATTGCAATACTATTGATACTGGAGGTAATTATTGCAACACTGTTGATATTGGAGGTAATTATTGCAACACTATTGATATGGCTGAAAGAACAGTTGCAATACTAATGCTTTTGCAGGTAACTATTGC
Organism: Saxidomus purpurata; assembly: GCA_022818135.1. Lineage (NCBI taxonomy): Eukaryota > Metazoa > Mollusca > Bivalvia > Venerida > Veneridae > Saxidomus > Saxidomus purpurata. Next base: position 17,854,617 of record JAFMSR010000002.1, on the reverse strand, counting down.
ATCGCTATTAAAATATTTATCATATAAAAATCCATGGTTTATGAATTTTTACTGTTAAATTGCTTTGTTACACAATGTAAGACATAACAGTGTTCATATATCTGTCAATTTACACATTATGATTGTAAATCTGAATTTGACAGATATCAATCAATAAAATGAATTATACTGAATATTTAGTTCAAAATGCAAACATGTTTTCAAGTTGTAAACTGAGCACAGTTTTACTGTTTTTAATTGAAATTTTCTTTCAAATTTACTTTCACTTTGCACAAAGTTCAGAACTATTGAAACTAGACCTATCACTAAACGTGATTAATACCCCCAAAAAGACTGCTTTATAAACTGAGGAAGTTGGAAGTTACAGAATATTTCGAAAAAACAAACTAAAATAAAGATATTGTCCTTGGCAATTACTCTGTAATTTGTCGATATATAGTTATGGTTCTTGTACACTGCACTACCTCTCATTGTGCTGGACCATTGTATGAAGTATTGAATTCCAACCTCGTCCCTTCTTATTTTAATAGGAGTTACAACCTTGTTGCACTGAAGGGACGACCTGTAGTTTTCAAGTTATGCTCCAGACAAGGGAAAGTAACAAAAAGCGAAAACTCTGTAATTTATCAGATAGAGTTATGGTTCTTGTACATAGCACTTCCTCTCATAGTGCTTGACCATTGTATGAAGTTGTATTGAATTCCAACCAGTAGTTTTCAAGTTATGTATCGTGAGTATAACTAATGAAAGTTGAAAGAACTTTTGGTGATCGTTAATGGATTGCAAGTTTTATGTTGATGCATATACTATCAGGACATTTGCAATAAAAAAACATAGATATATTTCTATGCATCCTTACAACCTTGCTGAAAGTACGCATTCCAGCCAGAATTTGAAATACAAGTACATAACTAACCTCTGTTGCATTCTCTTCTAATATACTGTCAACTTCCTTCATAACAAATTCACAAATGACACATGCTGGGCCTGCTTTCACTTTGCTTTCATCTGAAAAAATGATCATTATAGAATTGAAACAAGTGACAGGAAATTGTCACAAAACCAGGTTTTCATTTTCCAGTCTGCTGGCCGAGCGCAAATGTGTTTTTAAAGTCAGTAGATATACATAATGTAAAAAAGAAACAATTATAAAAAAAACAACAAAAGAAAAAGAAAAAAAAACAAGAGGGCCAAGATGGCCCTATATCGCTCACCTTGGTACAAGTCCACTTGCCTGGTGGAAGATCACTAGATAATGTTATATACCAAATAAGTTTTCCTATATACGCCTTTGTAAAACAAATGATCCCCCCCGGGCAAGGTCAATTTTGACCCCAGGGGCATAATTTGAAAAAACTTTGAAGAGGTCTACTAGGCAATGCTACATGCCAAATATCTAAGCTCTAGGCCTTGTGGTTTCAGAGAAAAAGATTTTTAAAGTTTTCCCTATATAAGCCTATGTAAAACTAAGTGACCCCCAGTGCGGGGTCAATTTTGACCCAGGGGTCATAATTTGAACAATCTTGGTAGAGGTCCACCAGCCAATGCTACATGCCAAATATCTAAGCTCTAGGCCTTGTGGTTTCAAAGAAGAAGATTTTTAGAGTTTTTACTATATAAGCCTATGTAAAACTAAGTGACCCCGGTGCGGGGTCAATTTTGATCCGGGGGTCATAATTTGAACAATCTTGGTAGAGGTCCACTAGCCAATGCTACATGCCAAATATCTTAGCTCTAGGCCTTTTGGTTTCAGAGAAGAAGATTTTTAAAGTTTTTCCTATATATTCCTATGCAAAACTAAGTGACCCCCGGTGCGGGGTCAATTTTGACCCGGGGGTCATAATTTGAACAATCTTGGTAGAGGTCCACTAGACAATGCTACATGCCAAATATCTTAGCTCTAGGCCTTGTGGTTTCAGAGAAGAAGATTTTAAAAGTTTTTCCTATATATGCCTATGCAAAAACTAAGTGCCCACCCTCACGGGGTCAATTTTGACCCGGGGGTCATAATTTGAACAATCTTGGTAGAGGTCCACTAGACAATGCTACATGCCAAATATCTTAGCTCTAGGCCTTGTGGTTTCAGAGAAGAAGATTTTTAAAGTTTTTCCTATACATTCCTATGCAAAAACTAAGTGCCCACCCGTGCAGGGTCAATTTTGACCCGGGGGTCATAATTTGAACAATCTTGGTAGAGGTCCATTAGACAATGCTACATGCCAAATATCTAAGCTCTAGGCCTTGTGGTTTCAGAGAAGAAGATTTTTAAAGTTTTTCCTATTTGTTGCCATAGCAACCAGAGTTCTGCATGGAATGGAATTCTTTGAACAACTTTGATAGAGCTTCATGCAAGGAACATCCCTGCAAAGTCTCATCAACATTGGCCCAGTGGTTTCAGAGGAGATGTCGTTTGAAGGAAATGGTGGACGGACGTACGACGGACACCGGACGGAATGCGATCCTAATAGCTCACTCTGGCACTTTGTGCCAGGTGAGCTAAAAAAAACAAAAAACTTGCTCTGTGTGGGGTTTGAACCGCTGGTCTCATGAGAAATTTTGTCATCTTACTGTAACAGAATACTCCAAAGTATACAGGACTAATAATCTATTCTAAAAATAGACAGTAATAACAGAGTATTCTCCCTTTTATAATAACTATTCTCCCTTTTAAATATACTTAAATAAGGAGACACAAAATTGCTAACGGACGGACAGACGGACAACCAGGGGCAGAACATTATATATTCAAAATTCTTTAGTTCACAATTATAGTTCTGTGAAAGTTTGGTTGAAATCCCTTGAGAAATGTAGGAGTTGCACACAGAAGAGTATTTCTCTATATATATTACATTATGTGGAAAAAAACAAAGGCCAATAATTCTGTCAAAAATGATCAAATCACAAAATCCCGACAATATGCGCCAGGGCACTTGGTGACAATAATTCTGTGAAAGTTTGGTTGAAATCCGTTGAGAATTGTAGAAGGAGTTGCGCACAGAAGAATTACATATGTGAAAAAAAACAAAGGGCCATAATTCTGTCAAAAATGACCAAATCACAAAACCCGGACAATATGCGCCAGGGCACTTCATGACAATACTTCTGTGAAAGTTTGGTTGAAATCCGTTGAGAAATGTAGGAGGAGTTGCACACAGAAGAATTACATATGTGAAAAAAAACAAAGGGCCATAATTCTGTCAAAAATGACCAAATCACAAAACCCCGACAATATGCGCCAGGGCACTTCATGACAATACTTCTGTGAAAGTTTGGTTGAAATCCGTTGAGAAATGTAGGAGGAGTTGCGCACAGAAGAAATTGTTTACGCCCGCCCGCCGGTCCCCCGACATACCCCAATCTAATAACCAGGATTTTTCCTTCGGAAAAACTGGTTAAAAAGAGCTATGTTAAACATGGACATACCCTGCCAAGTTCTTTTTCTATGACCAAAATATTTAAGGTGAAAGGAATGGATATGGTGTAGTTTCTAATTGAATAAAATATTAGTATTTGGTGGGGTATGATTAGGCAATGTGGAGGTATGGTTCTTGGACGTGCACTTCCCATCATTGTGCTCTATCACTGTATGATGTTTCAAGTACCACCCTTCAGTACTTTTTGAAGTTATGCTATGAAGAAGATTATTGCTCTGTCCGAGATAATCAATAAAGGGAGACAATTAAAAATATACACAGAGTCATTGTCCTTGGTCACTGCAATTCCCCCGTGTGTCCTCTCTAATTATTTACAATTTGAAGGAATTTCTTTCGGGACTTTTCGAGTTATGCTCAAAACAAGAAAATGTTATAAAGGGGAATAATTCCAAAATTAGGAAAGGTACAGTTACGATTTTTGGGTACTGGACTTCCCCTCATTGAGCTCTATAACTGTATAAAATAGAAGTGATACCCTTCAGTACTTTTCGAGTTATGCTGCGGACAAGATAAATTAAGAAAATGCAGCAAAGGAAAGTACTTCAAAAAGTAGGAAAAATGGAGTTATGGTTCTTGGGCACTGCACTTCCTCAATTGTGCTTTATCACAAGTAATTTCCTTCAGTAATTTTGGAGTTATGCTCAAGACAAAAAAAAATCAAGAAAATGTAACAAAGGGGAGTAATAAAAAAATAGGTAAGAAAGAGTTAGTTCTTGAGCACTGCGCTTTCCCTCATTGTACTCTATCACTGTATTAAGTTTCAAGTAATTGCCTTTAGTACTTTTGGAGTTATGCTCCGGACAAGAAAAATCAAGAAAATGTAACAAAGGGGAGTAATTAAAAATGGCGCGCCATTTTTGCTGCCAAAAAACAAAACTTGACATTAAGGGCACACAAGACTAACTAGGAATTTCTGTACAAATCAAAAAGTTTTCACAGAGTTATCTTCTTTTCTTACAGATAGGTCTTACAATGGTTATCAAAGTAATATCTCAAAGGTTAGTTTAAGTGGACAAGAATGAAAATTTTACTGAGTTTCTAAGTCAAAAAGGGCCATAATTCAAAAAAACCTTGACAGAATTACCTTTCCTGCCCAGTTTGGGAATCATGATGGAAACAAGATTCCAACTTTCAAATAATATCTCAAACAGTTCAGTCAAAAAGTGGACTGGTAGAAAAACTAACCAAGATTCTCGTCGATAATTTTTAAAAACAAATCCCTGAAAGAGTTACCTTCTCTGCGTACAGAAGGGGGTAATGATGTGAAATAGCATTAAAAGTTTCAAAGCAAACTCAAAGGGTTAAGGCAATAAGTGGATTTTACCCATATTCAAGATTTTCTAAGTCAAAAGGGGCATAATTCTGTCAAAAACCTTGACACAGTTATGTACCTTGTCTGTTGATGAAGGTCGGATGGTAAACAAGATGTTTAGTTTCAAAGCAATACCTCCAAGGTTTTGAAATAAAGTGAGGTGGTACGAAAAACTACCAAGCTCAATACACTTTCTAAGTCAAAAAAAGGCCATAATTCTGTCAAAAACCTTGACAGAGTTAGTACTCTTGTCTGTAGATGGAGGTTTGATGGTAAACAAGTATGGTAAGTTTTAAAGCCATACCTCTAATACTTTTGAAATAAAGTGGGGTGGTACGAAAACTTAACCAAGGTGTGGCGCCAACGCCGGCGCGAGGGGCGAGTAGGATAGCTCCCCTTTTCATAGAAAAGTCGAGCTAAAAATGAGGCAAAAAGAGTCATGATTCTTGGCCATGCACTACCTCTCAATGTCTTCTGTCTGTGTGTAAAGTTTCATGTAATTCCCTGCAGTACTTTTGGAGTTATGCTCTGGACAAAAGTGTGACAGACGGACAGATGGACGGAGTCCGTTACTATATCCCCTCTGCCAAGGCGGGGATGGATAATAAAAATAGCGTTATCAATATGTAAACAAAAGTTATGGTCCTTAATATCACTGACATCATGGCTGTCCACTCAGTTTGGTAGTTAAAAGCATGTACTTCACACTAATGCAACCCAGATTTGAGTCCATCCTGGGTAATGTATAAGATTGTAGGTTGTCACCAAATTGGAAGTGTTGTTTTTTTTAACTTTATCTGGTTTCCTCCCACCATAAGCTAAAATCTTTGCAGTTGGTACAAAAGCTCACATGAGCTTATGTTTGTTAACTTCAAATAAAAATTATCATTATATTATCATGTTTACCCTTATTAGTATCATTATTATTAATACAATGTTTAAGGAGGTCAGTCCAGTGAGAAACTAGTACAGTTGCTTAAGAAATTGTCAAGATACTATTTTTGACAAAAAGCTTCATGTTGGCTTTCTTTAAACAAGAGGGCCATTATGACCCAATCTCTCTCACCTGACAACCATTACTCCATAGGGTCAAATGGAAAACTTCTGTGTGAAATTATTTCAAAATCAGCCCAGCAGTTTAGGAGATATTGTTTAAAGATCTCTGGTGGCCATCTTGTGCTATGACACAGAACGGTTTGAGCAATTTTGAAAGAAGTTGTTATAAATTTGATTATTTTTCAGTTAAACGAATATTTTCCTTTTATTGTGCCTCTATGAATGGGAGTTTTTTCTTTTTGTACATGTAATTACTTGTTATAATTATGGTGAAGGCAGTTTTTCCTATACATGATGCGAGTTACTACAAATACAATACCTTTAGTTTTCTCAGGCAGTATTTTCACAAACGTGCCCCACTGGATCTGTGAATAGCATAGTTGAAGGGCAGTACAGATCTGATCTGGTGAAACCTCCTTCAACAATAACTGTATTATCAGGGGACCATACTGTTTCACAAGTGCTGTACATTCAGTGCTGATTGTGGCTGGCATTATACTACAAACTTTATCCAAAGCAGCCTGTATTTCAGCCTGAAACACATCATAAAAAGTGTATAACAATTCAATAATATATTCTTCAAAAAGTCAGGCTAAAGTCAGGGCTGAGTAATAAGGTCAATTTTAACTTATGTTATACTATTGATATTGGAGGTAAGTCTTGCAATACTATTGATACTGGAGGTAATTCTTGCAATACTATTGATATTAGAGGTAATTCTTGCAATACTATTGATATTAGAGGTAATTCTTGCAATACTATTGATATTGGAGGTAATTATTGCATTACTATCAATATTGGAGGTAATTCTTGCAATACTATCAATATTGGAGGTAATTATTGCAATACTGTTGATATTGGAGGTAATTATTGCAATACTATTGATATTGGAGGTAATTATTGCAATACTGTTGATATTGGAGGTAATTATTGCAATACTATTGATATTGGAGGTAATTTTTGCAATACTATCGATATTGGAGGTAATTCTTGCAATACTATCGATATTGGAGGTAATTCTTGCAATACTGTTGATATTGGAGGTAATTATTGCAATACTATCAATATTGGAGGTAATTATTGCAATACTGTTGATATGACTGAAAGAACAGTTGCAATACTAATGCTTTCATATACCATTGATTTTTACTGTTAAATTGCTTTGTTACACAGTTTAAGACATAACAGTGTTTATATTTTTGTCATTTTACACGTTATGATTGTAAATCTGAATTTGACAGATATCAATCAATAAAATGAATTATACTGAATATTTAGTTCAAAATGCATTGTAAACCTATCACTAAATGTGATTAATACAGTAGTTTTCAAGTTATGCAACGGACAAGGAAAAGTAAAAAAGGGCAATAACTCTGTAATGAGTCAAGATAGAGTTATGGTTCTTGTACACTGCACAAGGAAAAGAAACAAAGGGCAATAACTCTGTAATTACTCAAGATAGAGTTATGGTTCTTGTTCACTGCAATTCCTCTCATTGTGCTTGACCATTGTATGAAGTTGTATTGAATTCCAACCAGTAGTTTTCAAGTTATGCAACAGACAAGGAAAAGTAAAAAAGGGCAATAACTCTGTAATGAGTCAAGATATAGTTATGGTTCTTGTACACTGCACAAGGAAAAGTAACAAAGGGCAATAACTCTGTAAGGAGTCTAGATAGAGTCATAGTTCTTGTACACTGCACATCCTCTTATTGTGCTTGACCATTGTATGAAGTTGTATTGAATTCCAACCAGTAGTTTTCAAGTTATGTATCGTGAGTATAACTAATGAAAGTTGAAAGAACTTTTGGTGATTGTTAATGGATTGCAAGTTTTACATTGATGCATATACTATCAGGACATTCACAATAAAAAACATAGATATATTTCTATGCATCCTTACAACCTTGCTGAAAGTACGCATTCCAGCCAGAATTTGAAATACAATTACATAACTAACCTCTGTTGCATTCTCTTCCAATATACTGTCAACTTCCTTCATAACAAATTCACAAATGACACATGCTGGGCCTGCTTTCAGTTTGCTTCTATCTGTAAAAATGTACATTATAGAATTGAAGGGAAAATAGCATTGTCAATATGTAAACAAAAGTTATGGTTCGTATCTCACTGACATCATAGCTGTCCAGTCAGTTTGGTGGTTAAAAGCATGTACTTCACACTTGGTACCCATGCAACCCAGATTTGAGCTCCATCCTGTGTAATACAACATGTATGTAAGATAGCTGATTGCCACCAAAGTGAAAAAGTGGGTTTTTCTTCGTGTTCTCCAGTTTCCTCCCACCATATGGCAAAATCTTTGCAGTTGGTACAAAAGCTCACATGAGCTTAATATGTTTGTTAACTTCAAACAAAGATTATTATTATATTATTATGTTTACTTTTATTATCATTATCATTAATACAATGCTGAAGGAGGTCAGTCCATTAAGAACAGTAGCTTAAGAAATTGTATATATACTATTTTTTTGATAAAAACCTTCAACCAAAACAAGTGGGCCATGATGGCCCTATATCGCTCACCTGACTACCATTGGCTATAATAATTGGGTCATGATTCTAATATAATTCGTAGAGGTCCACTACACAATGCTAAGTAACATTTCAAATATCTATTATCTGCCTGTCAGCTTTGTGTTTTTAAAACAAGAGGACCATGATGGCCCTTATCGCTCACCCGAGTACAACTGCTTTTAACAAAGTTGCTAGAAATCATCAAAACAACCTTTCTGACAAATTTCCAGGATATTTGGGCTGAAAATGTTACCTCTAGAGTGTTAACAAGGTTTTTCCATATTTGGGCTCTGTGACCTAGTTTTTGACCCAAGATGACCCATATTCGAACTTGAGCTAGAAATCATCGAAACAACCTTTCTGACAAATTTCCAGGATATTTGGACTGAAAATGTAACCTCAAGAGTATTAACAAGGCTTTTCCATATTTGGGCTCTGTGACCTAGTTTTTGACCCCAGATGACCCATATTGAAACTTGAGCTAGAAATCATCGAAACAACCTTTCTGACAAATTTCCAGGATATTTGGGCTGAAAATGGTACCTCTAGAGTGTTAACAAGGTTTTTCCACATTTGGGCTCTGTGACCTAGTTTTTGACCCCAGATGACCCATATTCGAACTAGAGCTAGAAATCATCGAAACAACCTTTCTGACAAATTTCCAGAATATTTGGGCTGAAAATGGTACCTCTAGAGTGTTAACAAGGTTTTTCTACATTTGGGCTCTGTGACCTAGTTTTTGACCCCAGATGACCCATATTCGAACTTGAGCTAGAAATCATCAAAACAACCTTTCTGACAAATATCAAGGATATTTGGGCTGAAAATGTAACATCTAGAGTGTTAACAAGGTTTTTCCATATTTGGGCTCTTTGATTTAGTTTTTGACCCCAGATGACCCATATTCGAACTTGGGTTAGAAATCATCGAAACAACCTTTCTGACATATTTCCAGGATATTTGGGCTGAAAATGTTACCTCTAGAGTGTTAACAAGGTTTTTCCATATTTGGGCTGTGTGACCTAGTTTTTGACCCCAGATGACCCATATTCGAACTTGAGCTAGAAATCATAGAAACAACCTTTCTGACAAATTTCCAGGATATTTGGGCTGAAAATGTTACCTCTAGAGTGTTAACAAGGTTTTTCCATATTTGGGCTGTGTGACCTAGTTTTTGACCCCAGGTGACCCATATTAAAACTTGAGCTAGAAATCAACCAAACAACCTTTCTGACAAATTGCCAGGATATTTGGACTGAAACAGTAGCCTCTAGAGTGTTAACAAGATTTTTCTATTTTTGGGTCATGTGACCTAGTTTTTCATCCGAGATGACCCATATTCGAACTCGTCCGAGTAATTACTGGGACAAACATCCTGACCAAGTTTCGTGACAACTGAGGCAAAAATGTGACCACTAGAGTGTTAACGAACTAAATGTGGATGGACGACGGACGACGGACAATCATCGATCCTAATAGCTCACCCTGAGCCAGCTCAGGTGAGCTAAAAAGTTTTCCCTATATAAGCCTATGTGAAATCAAGTGCTTTCCCTCCCTCTAGGGAAGGGTTAATTTTGACCAGGGGGTCATGATTTGAACAATCTTGGTAAAGGTCCACTAGACAATGCTACATGCTAAATATCTCAGCTCTAGGCTTTGTGGTTTCAGAGAAGAAGATTTAAGTTTTTCCTATATAAGCCTATGCTAAACCAAGTGACCCCCCAGGCAGGGTCAATTTTGACCCGGGGGACATAATTTGAACAATCTTGGTAAAGGTCCACTAGCCAATGCTACATTCCAAATATCTAAGCTCTAGGCCTTGTGGTTTCAGTAAAGAAGATTTTTAAGTTTTTCCTATATAAGCCTTTGTAAAAACTAAGTGACCACCCAGGCGGGGCCAATTTTGATCCAGGGGTCATAATTTGAATAATCTTGGTAGAGGTCCACTAGAAAATGTTACATGACAAATATCTAAGCTCTAGGCCTTGTCATTTCAGAGAAGATTTTTTAAGTTTTTCCTATTTGCTGCCATAGCAACCAGAGTTCTGCATGGAATGGAATTCTTTAAACAATTTTGATAGAGCTTCATGCAAGGAACATCCCTGCAAAGTTTCATCAACATTTGCCCAGTGGATTCAGAGGAGATGTCGTTTGAAGGAAATGGTGGACATACAGATGATGTACGACGGACGGAAAGAGATCCTAACAGCTTGCACTGGCACTTTGTGCCAGGTGAGCTAAAAAAACACAAAAAGATGAAACTCAAATTTGAATTAAAAAAAAGTTCATGTTATTGAAGATGTTGGCTTTTATAAACAAGAGGGCCATTATGACCTTATATCCCTCACCTGAGAACCATTATTCCATAGGGTTACACAAGGAACTTTTGTGTGAAATTATTTCAGAATCATTTAGGAGATGCTGTTTAATGATTTCTCTATTTTCAGCTCTGGGGCCCATCTTGTGAAGCGTGTTTGAGCAATTTTAATTAAAGGTCACCCAAGGAACATTAAATTAGGAGATGTTGTTTAAAGCTTATTCTATTCATAGCCTGCCCAGCAATTTTGTACACTTTGAACAATATTCATAGATGGTCACATGAGGAACATTCCTGTGAAATTATTTCATAATTGTTGTTTAAAATTTTCTATTTTTAGCTCTAGTGGCCATTGTGTTCAGTGGAGTAGAACAGTTTGAGATATTTTAGAAGAGGGCCATCCAAAGATCATTCCTGTGAAGTTTTGTTGAAAGACGAACAACAATTGACTCGATGAGAGCCTTAAAAGTCACCTTGGCAATTTGTAGGGGTCATTAAATTCTCATTAACAACAATCCTTGTATGTTTAAAGTCACTAAGTCAAAGAGTTGTTGAGTAATTAAATGAAATGATTTTTTCAAAAAACCGAATGTCACTGTGACATTAACCTGGTTACCCCAAAATCAATAGCCTTCTCAAGTTATTGAACGGAAACCAATGATCTACCAACAAACCAACCTATCAACTATTTTTTAAAAACAAAGTCACTGTGACCTTGACCTTTGACCCAGTGACCTCAAAATGTATAAGGTTGATCTACTCTCCATGACCAATGTCCATACCAAGTTTGAGATCTCTGGTTCTATGCCTTCTCAAGATATTGAAAGGAAACTAATGATCTTTCAATTAACTGACCAACCTATAGACCATCAACAGCAAAGCAATATATCCCCATCTCTTCGAGGGGGGCATAATAAATTAGATAAACACATTTGAAAATTTTGGCAATTGAAACTTTTACTTTGGTCATGCATAACCTTATTCTACCCTGTATATACAGTAAACTCTGTTTGTAAAGATATAGCATGTAGTGATATACCACTTATAAAGACCTGATTTGGGTCTTCTAATTTTATTTGCTTACACTCTGCACATTACAATATTGCATGTAGATGTAACAATGTATTTTTCAGTTCACGTTTTTCTATGATTTGACCCCATGACCTAGTTTTTGACCCCAGATGACACTTATTCAAACTAAAGCTACATTTCATCCAAGTTTCATGAAGATCTAAAGGAAAATGCAACCTTTATTGCATACACTAGGTTATTTTTTCATATGACCTAGTTTTGAACCAAGATGACCCATATTCGGTCTTGACCTAGATTTCATCAAGGCAGTCATTCTTACCAAGTTTCATGAAGATCGAATGAAAAATGCATCCTTTATTGCATACACAAGGTTAAGTGTGAACAGACAGATGAAAGACAGACGAACACCAGGCCATCACAATAACTCACATTAGCATTTTGTGCTTAGGTGAGCGTAAAATTCATTTGATGCTGAATGTACTAAAAACTGCCCAGTGGTATGTTAAATAAATCATTTGTAGAATTTATTTTATGTTAGTTGTAATGCACCTTCATTAGGCTCACATGTACTTTTGGTTTTGTCAGGTGAAAGTCGGGATGTAAAGATGTTTGGATATAGTGATAACATTTCTATGATCTCCTGAATATCGCTACAAGTGGAGTTAACTGTATTTACCTTTTTCTTTCTCTGGTAGAGTTTTCATCAGAGTTTTCATAGTCTGTTTGGTAGTACACAGTCTAAGTCTTGAACAGATTTCCTCAGGATCAATTTCTTGTACTATCAGGTTAATTATTACTTTACTGTAAGTGTTTACAAAAGACTCGCATTCTGCACTCATTGTGTCTGGAAACACTGAGCACACCTTGTCCAGGGCTTCTTGTATAGCAACCTGAAAGTGAAATCATTATGTTGTTTAACCTTTATGACATAGCTGTTGAAAATCACCTGACTAGTAAATAGACTGTTTTCTAACTGGTAAATTGACTGTCACTGACTGGTTAATAGACTGTCCATAACTGACTGGTTAATAGACTTTGCATATCTGACTGGTAAATAGACTGTCCATATCCCCTGTTAAGTAGACTGTACATATCCCCATATCTGACTGGCTAATAGACTGTCCATATCTGACTTGTAAATGAATGTCCATATGTGGTAAATAGGTGTTCCCTCGACTGGAAGCGTCACGCGATAGCGTCCATAACGACGGTTAATAGACTGTCCATAACTGACTAAATGGACGTCCATATCTGACGAAAAACGTCCATACCCCTATACGCCATCCCCAACGACTGGGAAATAGACTGTCCATATCACTGGGAAATAGTGTCCATGCTGACTGGTAAATGTTCTGTCCATGATCGGACTGGTAAAAAGAATGTCCATATCCCCTGATCCTAATAATTTTCTTAAACACAGCTAACTTTCCTGCTTAAGGTACAGTAAACAAGCACAACATGATGGCCCTATACTGCTGACCAGAGAAACTTTGCGTAAAACAACAAGCAATGAAAAATTGAAAATCAAACCAACTCTCTGAAACCTGGAGAGTGCTTTCAAAAATTTTCAAGTTTCAGACAGAGTGTAAAACATGGTTTTATTATAATTTGTTGTTGGACAAGACATGGTATAATGGCTGTTTAGATAAGACACGTAAAACTACCTCCTGACTCACATTCCTAAAAACCAAAGGACACTTATGACATGTTGAGTGTCTACAAGGCTTGTTATAAACTGATGTATGGAACACTCCTCAAATTCCACCTGAAATGGCCCAGTTTCTATGGATACCATCATGTCAACATTGTTACTGGTTAACAGTTTCATGAAACCTGTATGGAAAATATGACATGTAGTGTCTTAGTAACATTATTTTATAATGTCATGAAGCATTGTAGCTTTTGTCTGGCATGCTGACATTTTACCACAGATCTTCTGACTCACTTTTTGCCACGTTTTAATGAAAATAATTCGAAAAATGTGACCTATATTACCGCTGAAGTATTGCTATAATCTAATGGGTAGTTTTTACTTCACACAACCTTATTTCTGGTATAACTGGATCCAAAATCAACATGGCTGAGATCATACTGTCATACCATTCAGTCTCGATATGACTTGAATTTGTGAATTAATAAAGTACTGGAGTATCAATGTACTTCTCTTCTCCTTTTATCCATGAGTCAAGACGCCATAACTCTTGATCTAATAGTCTGACCTAGCTTATATCAAACATGAAAAAGGTCTTGTGGTCACACACATTCCGTTCATGTTTGGTTATGTTTACTCAAGGAATGTAGAACACAGTGTGTTGACAAGATCAAATACAGTAATTTTTGTTCAGTTGTCTCTTCATGTACATATCTGATTTAGGACAAACAGAAAATGACCAAGTTCTTGCAGCAATATCATTTGTGTCCAAGTTTGATTGAGTCCTGACAGACAGACAGACAGACAGACAGACAGACAGACAGACAGACAGACAGACAGACAGACAGATAGAGATTAATCTACCCTAACAGCTTACCTTGCTCTGGCACAAACATTTAGCATAAAAGCAAACAAAAACCTACATTTGCTTAATATTTTATTGCTATGAAATGTGTATAAATTTATCTTCAAGTAATGACATAATTATATTTAAGACTTGCTATAACTATTATATAGATTTCGCTCACCTCTGACCTGTTGTCTTGCACAAGGGCATCAACTGCTTTGATAACAAGTTCACAAATAGTGCACAGAGGAGTAGCTGTAACTTTGGATAATCCTGAAACAAATTAATTAATATCACTCTTACCTGAAATGGGTCACTTAATGATAACATTAAATCATCATGTTAATTTTTTTGTTTTATAAGGGGAAAGATTTTCTCTTACAACAAGGTGTGGAACATTAACACATAATATATGAATGGCAGTGCAGTTACAATATATGCAAAATGACTTTAGACTCTTTTGTATTGAACTATCTAGTTCAGTGTCAAGAGAAACAAGACGTTTGTAAAACACAGATGCCCCTGATGGCCTTATTTCGCTAACCCTTGTGCAACTGCTCTCAATGAAAAGGTCAAGGTCACATGGCATAAATAACATATTCTATCTTTTATATTGAATACAATGGTCAAAGCTTGAAAAACGAGTAAGAAGATCAGAAGAAACAGTCATGATCAAGGTCATGGTCAATCAAGATCAGTATTGAACTTGACTTTGCAAATAAACATACATGCTCTAAATTCACTACTATAACTTAAAACAAGAGGGCCAAGATGGCCCTATATTCCTCACTTGACTACCATTGGCTATATTACAAGGTCAACAATAGTGTCACAGGAAAGGTCAATTTTGACCTTGGGGTTATGATTTGAACTGTATTCATAGAAGTCTGCTACACAATGCTACATGCCAAATATCTAAGCCTAAGGCCTTGTGGTTTTAGAAAAGATTTGTTGGATTATAGAAATCTTTGTAAAATCAAGTGGTCATGATTTGAACAATCTTGGTAGTGGTCCACTAGACAATGCTACATGCCAAATATCTAAAGCTCTCGGTCTTGTGGTTTCAGAGAAGATTTTTAAGATTTCCTACAGAAAACTATGTAAGGTCAAGTGATTTGAACAATCTTGTTTGAGGGCCACTATACACTGCTACATGCCACATATTTAAGCTCAGGGCCTTGCGGTTTTGGAGAAGAAGATATTTAAAGTCTTCCTTTTTGTTGCCATAGCAACCAGAGAACTATAAAATTCTTTGAACAAATCTGGTTGAACTTAATGCAAGCAGCATCCCTGCAAAGTTTCATTCTGTTTAGGAGTTTAGGAGGAGATGTCCTTTGATGCAAATTGATGACGACGGACGCGGGATGATCATAAAACAATTTGTGCTCAGGTGAGCTAGAAAAATATATGGTACTTTTATCTATTTATCCACACAACCAATGTCAAACAATAAAAATTTACTACTAGACTACAAATTCAGACTATAAATTTATATTGCCTCTCAGAGTCAAACCTTCAGACAATTCAAGCAAATGTGAAGGAAACATATATTCCCACAGAAAGCTGAGAAGTTACATTTTTTATTACATTTAGCCAACATAATTATTATGCTATTGACTTTTACCAGTACTTATGCAACATTTTCAAGAGGTCATAAATGATTTTTTTATACTAATTTTGCCTATACAAATCACATACAAAATACCTTCAGTATCCTTGAGAAGTTTGATATGTACTGGTTCCGGGAGTTTTCTGACAGCCTGGCACAAGTTCAGTTCCTGGCAGACCTTTTCTGGACTGAAGTCCAATACCAAAAAGTTGAGAACTGCCTGGGTGTATGTGTCAACAAAGTCTGTACACTTGCTTTTAAATTCCCCTGGTAGTTTGACACACAAGTCCTTCAGCATTGCTTTTATTTCCTCCTGTAATTTATAGATCACAGCAATTACATTCTTGTTTCAGGTTAAACAAGCAAATTCAGTGAATTATATCCTTCGCCAAATGAAACATATCCATTCTTGTAACATAAAAAGAACAACTGGAAAGTATATTGGTCTGTCTGTTTCAGAAATTAAACTTGTCTGCCCCACTGGAGCCTCTTCACAGAGGGAATAAGTTTTTTTCTTCAAGTTACAATCACAAAGAACTTATTTGTTGTAAGTTAAATTATATCAGTACCACTAGTTTCGGACTACAAGAATTCTTAAGTTTCTACATAGAATTATTATGTACGAAAAACACTACATCCCCTTATGAGCCTCATTTCTGTAAAGATCCGTTGTAATAGAATACAAAATTAATTATTTATGCCTAACAAAATAAAATTCTAAACCTAAACCTTATGACCACGGAATGAAAGAATGTGCACTTGGACAGAAGGACGGCGGACAACGCCAAAACAATATCCCTCTGCCTTTGGCAAGGGATAAAAAATACAATATACATACAATTCATAAAGTCACTGAAATGTCTTATTCTGAAGGACAAATTTCATTTGAAAAGTCAAAATCTTCTGAACAATTTTGGTAGAGGGTCAGGACCATTCATATAAATAATTGCAAAATCTGAACAATGTTTATCCTGAAGAGAAGATTTTTACAAATTACTTTTATAGACATATTTGGAAATAAGTAATTACCCCCCACAGTCAAGTTTTCCTTAAAGAATCAATATCATACATGTATCTTAAACAATCTTGATAGACTGTCACATGTGAATCATTCGTATTTTAATTTATTACTGTAAATTTGGTAACATTTGCAATTACTTAATTTTCATCAATTTTCCACTTCACTTATCTAAATTAAATTTAAAATTCTTGTGAAACAATCATTTCTCATAGAGTTATTATCAGAGAGTTCTCCTTTTGTGAATTCTAAATTTGCTAATAATTTTGTTGGTCTGCTCACAAATTGCAAAATTTTCATCACACAGAATTTACTAAATTTACTGTTGCTTTGAAATAAATCTTAGCAAGATCAACAATACCCTTTTGTGGCCAAGTTTTGATGGAATCAACATTGTTTAAAAAATCTTGGTAGAGGGTAACAAGAATCCTCCCTAAATTGCAATAAATAAAATCTGGCCAATCAGTTTAAACAGAAGATATTTTTGAGAAGTTTACGTACACATGTAAACCAAATCCTTTGATTGCAAAGTGACAAATTTTTGACAAATCAAAATTTCTTGAAAAGCTTATGTCGCAAGGTTGAACACCACATTAATTTTGTTATGCTTATATTTTTAAATGTCCTCATTCCCCGAGTATATGTTGTGTCCATGTTTCTTGTATAATATATATATCTTCTGTTGTATCTGTCAGTATCTGATACTTTATAAGCCATATATGTAATATTACAGGCCATACACCCTTTACCATACCGTACATCCCATAAATTTCCCACTCATTTAATTTTTCTTTTATCCACACTAACATTCATCTCATTTCATTACCTAACAACAAATTTTGCATGGCGGGCCTCTTTAACGAATTTGACATTCCCGATTTTTCACCTGGCACTTGGTTAGCACAGCTTAGCAAAGAGCCACATAAGAATCATTCCTATGAAACTGTTTTGAATTTCAGTGATTTATTTCATTAGATCATTCTGAAGTTTTTTTTTGCTATTGCCATGGCATGCCAAGCTCTGTTCCGCTTATCCAAAGAACTCCCATCAATCGGTACAGCAAACTTGTAATTTTCAAGAAAATACTAAATGGGTGACAGACGGACAACAGAAAATTAGCAGTCACAATAGCTTACCTGTCTAGTGCACTAAACCAGTCAAGACTAGAAATGTGTCCATAGGACACGGAGGCCTCCGCTTAGGCTTTTAATTCTATTTTACATAACAAAGTTTAATTAAAATACGTTCATGCACTGTGGCTTGATCTTTAAGAAAGGGGCTGTTTTTTTTGTACAAAACACTTCGTCTTAAATCGAAAACAGGCCATAATTTATGTAAGTATTAGTGGAATCCAACCAAGACCTGTATTTTGTGATCACAAAACTACATGTTCAATCTGAATCAAATTCATGTAACCTTTCAAAAATTATTGATTTGAAACCAATATTTTGCTGAAATTTACAGGGGTGATAACTCCTGTAATAGGGGTGACAGAAGGCGGTGAGGTGACCTTGTTCGAGGTGGTGTAATTTCACATACTAAACATAGCCAAGTTCACACTGTCAGAAAACATGCTAAAAGCATACGAAAACGATTTACAAGGCATAGGTTTAATTTGCAAACGGTGAACATGACAAATCAAATCACAAAAGAAGTATCGACAACAATGGCAATTTGTATGGCCAACGCTTTAATAAGGCAGAAACTGTGACGCTGATCACTTTTTCAAACAGTTATAAAAACAAACAATTACTAAACGGGTCGGATTGCATTAATTAGCTGAAATAAACGATATTATTTAGGCACAAACAATGAAAACTGCGACCCAAATGTGAAGATGTTCTGCAAAAAAAACAATCAAGCAATTTGGCAATTACGGACAGTTTGAACGGTTATTTCGTGTGAAGGGACAATAAAGTTAGCACTTCTTTTCATCACCAAAAGCATCTTTGATTATTGGCCCGTTTTTGGGGGGGAAACAACTTTACAAGGGGGGGAATTTTAGAAGAAACAAAAGCTCGGTTCAGCCAGCTGAAAATCAGGGCCGTTGTTTGCATCACGGACCCGATGGGGGAGGGGATTATTACTGGCGCTGACCGCGGACGATCAGGGGGGGGGCGCTTCCCGCCCCTTTTAGGCATTGGACGGGGTTCAGCGGCCGTCGCGGGGGAGTAACAGGTGGGAGCACAGTTTGACAATTTGTTTTTTGTAACTGAAATCAAACTTAACTGGTGTATCTTATGATCATAAACCTACATATTAAATTTGAATAAAATCCAAGCAACCTTTAAAAAATTACTGATCAGAAATCACCATCTTGCTGAAATTTAAATGAAAATCGGTCATAACTCCTATAATAATTCGTAGATTGTAATAAATACCGAACTGGAACTTGTGATTTAGGGAAGTAAAATCTGAATAAATTCCATGCAACCTTACAAAAGTTATCGGTCAGAAACTAAAATTTGCTCGGAAGGAAGGACAGTGACAACTCTTTATGCTCTTCCACCATACTTTGAATGGTCAGGGCATTTAAATCAACCCTGGAAACACTGCTTGTAAAGTTAACAAATGTGTCTACGTCCACGTACCAAAACCAAAGTAGTATGTCACATTAGTGTTGTTTTCATGGTATGGATTTTTGCCGAGCATCATAGTGACTTCAAAAGACTGAGGAAGCACCTTGCATTACAAACTTTTTGCAACGCATGGATAAAAGGACAAATAGTATGATAGCTCCTATAAACCACTTTAAACATAATTGGCAAGGACACAGTAAAGTTCATAAATGATTTGGTATGTTGATACTGATAACTTACCACAGTTGCGTTATTCTGAAATGCTTTAGCCACATAGCCCACGATTTCTTTACATACATCACATTCAATTACACTCCCTGTTTTGACTGACTCTGTAATTACAAGGAATTATAAAGATTTAACATGGCGAAAGCTCGATTAGATAACTACTGCAAGTTATGAAATATTCATGAGAACTTTATTTTCATGTTTTTTTCAAGAGAAAAATCCTTTGCAAATTCATCTTTTGGCAAATTCATGTTCCCGTTAATCAACCCCAAGATAAAAAAATCACAAAGTTTTCAAAGTCATTTACAGTATTATATTTGAGCACCAACAAAGCAAAAGACTTAACTCATCATGGGAAAGGACATGTTCTTAAACCTGACTGACTTGCTACTCTATTTGAATGACAGCAAATATAAGTTCACTTTACACCATTAAATGCAGAACTCACAAACAGCAAGACTTACATGCAGAAGAATGAATCCCCTAACCATGAGAAAGAGCAGCAGACAAGGTGACACTAGAGGAAGGACATATACATTATGCAGTTAGTGTCAGGTCACATACATAATGCAGTGCCAGTACCAACACACAGCACTGAACAATTTAACATTATAGAAATAGGTTCAAGTCCTTCATATGAATCCTTACTATTGCAAATATGTTATTTTCCACATTATGCAAAGCAAAAAAAACCTTTCTTACAAATGTGAAACACATCATGCAAGGTATAAACTTGCATTACACTGTCCTGGAAAGACCGCAAGAAAAATCCAGCTACCCCGTAAAGTACTGAATATGTTACACCTGTTTGGTGTATCTCCCACCTAGGTACTATACTGATAAAAATAATCCTAAATCCATGATTGATGCTTACCTTTCTTTTCACTGACGGGCTGCAGAATGGGGAGAGTGTCATAAGGGGACATAACTGCCGAAATGGATAACATCTCATTGCACATTTTAATATCAACACAAATTTGATTGGCATCCATGCCCTTTATGATGTCCTTTTCAATTTCACTTCCATATTCTTCAATCAACTGAACACACTTTCCTTTATATACTGCTGGAACTTCAGAGCAGAAAATCTTTATTTCTTCCTCTACCTTTGCCTAAAAAAGAACAAACAAACTGTTTACTACCTTTAGTACCTACACTGTTTTATTTGTCCAATCACATTATAATTGAAGTCAATTTTCATTTCCCTTGTCTGATTTCTTATGTTTAAAATCCGTGTTATACCAGACCCTTTTAATGGGTCTGATATAAGAGCTTGGTAATTACGCATTGGCAATTTTCCCACTTGTTATTGTCTGGATTTTGTGAACAAAAAATCTTCATCTCTTCAAAATGAACAGTTACTACAGCTTATAGATTGATAATTATTGTTAACCACTGACAGCAGAAACTCACTAACAACAGTCTTATTTGAAAATTGTTTTTGAGAGGCAAATTTCATGGTCACAAGTCTCACAAGATAGGGAGTCAAGATTGTAAAATCAGCAAACCCTGTTAATATTGGAAGTAGAAATCCGTAAACTATTATACTATACCTTTGTTCTATTTTCACCTATTTTGGATAGCAGTATTTGCATGCCAGTATCACAAATCTGGCAGTCTATGGAATGTGACGTCACTGAAACACATGATCAGACACAACTCTTGTAATCAGGTCACCATGAAGTACACACAGTTCTGTTTCTTAGTTTAGTACATGTACATATTATATCCTACTTATGAAAGAACATCTGTTCCAGCAGTGTTCATCATCAAAGAGTTGTTTATTAGAAATTCTAATATGCCCGTGGTATATTTCTATAGTCAATTCGAGTGCATTAATATGATTAAAGCACTCGGAAAAGAAGGCGGAGTTTCGGGCATGGAAGTAGCTTCTTCCGACTTTTGTAATTTACTCCCGCTCAGAAAAATATAGAAATAGAAATAATATCTGTATAAATACATCAGTCGCATGAAATAGTTGTGTTTAAGAACCTAAATATTATTTTTGATTGTGTCAAGTAACCCTTTGAATACCATCACCTTGTTTTCCTTTAAAAATTCAGGATTAATGTCATACAATGTTTTGATTCCGGGAGACGAAACAATGAATGAAAATGTTGATGTCAACACACTGACGTCATTCCACCATGTTAAAACGTTGTACAGTTGATTAACGGTTCGCTTTTAAATAGATTGTCTGCTTTGTTAGTATTTGAATCTGACGTTTTCTGCATAATGTCACAGGCGGGTATTTTTTATATTTATGTATTAGATGATTAAACTAAAATAAGTTTGTATAATATAGTTATGTAGGATATCTTGACTGGTTGCCCGAATAGGGCAGTGAATGCCAACAGCCACTGTTTATGCTATTTTACACTTTACCACCGGACTGAAAAAGAAAGTCCGTCGTAGTTATGATAGTTTTCATAAATTCGGCTTATAAGAATCAAAATAATCTATAGCTTGGAGTGCAACAGAACATGCTGGCATATCTCCTCTTGCTAGAGATTTGTTGATTTCCAGCCTGAGGATACTGAGAAATGCCAAGGATTTGAAGAAATATGACAAGAGGGCCAAGATTGCCCCATATCGCTCACCTGAAACCTTTGATTTGTTTGTGTGACCTAGTTTTTGACCCAAGATGACCCAGATTTGAACTTGATCTAGAACTCTTTGAGAGAAACATTCTGATCAATTTGATCATGATTGGATGATAAATGTTGCCTCAGCCTCTAGAGTGTTAAAAAGGTTTTTCATTGATTTGACCATGTGATCTTGTTTTTAACCCCAGGTGACCAAGATTTTAACTTTGCCTAGAAATCATTGAAAAAAACATTCTGAACAATTTTCATGATAACTGGGTGGTAAATATCATCTCTATGTCATACACAAGAGTTTTCTATGATTTCTATGATAGAAGATTTTTAAAGTTTTCCTATATAAGCCTATGCAAAACTAAGTGACCACCCCCGCGGGGTCCATTTTGACCCTGGGGGTCATAATTTGAATAATCTTGGTAGAGGTCCACTAGACAATGCTACATGCCAAATATCTAAGCTCTAGGCCTTGTGGTTTCAGAGAAAAGATTTTTAAAGTTTTTCCTATTTGCTGCCATAGCAACCAGAGGTCTGCATGGAATGGAATTCTTTGAACACTTTTGGTAGAGCTTCATGCAAGGAACATTCCTGCATAGTTTTATCAACATTGGCCTAGCGGTTTCAGAGGAGATGTCATTTGAATCAAAATGTTGACGGACGACAGACGACGGACGACGGACAATCATCAATTAGAAAAGCTCACCCTGGTGAGCTAAAAATGCAATCTCTATTGCATACACAAGGTTTTTCTATGATTTGACCTGGTGACCTAGTTTTTAACACGAGACAACTCATATTCAAACGTGACTTAGCTTTGATCAAGGCAGTCATTCAAACCAAGTTTTATGAAGTTCCAGTGAAGAATGCAACCTCTATTGCATACACAAGGTTTTTCTATGATCTGACCTGGTGACCTAGTTTTTTACCCCAGATTATCAATTTTGAAATTTACCTTGATTTCCTCAAGGCTGTAGTTCTGACTAAGTTTCATGAATATCCTGTGAAAAACACAACCTCTATTGCACACACAAGGTTAAGTGTGGACAGACTGATAGACAGACAGACGGCGGACACCAGGCGATCACAGTAGCTCACAAAGAGCACTTCGTGCCCAGTTGAGCTAAAAAAGTAATCAAACAGCAATAACTCCATGAAAATGATTAAACAGGAACATGCTGATAATATGTGCTTCTCCTCTTCATAGTGGAGCAGTCTGTAAGTTTCATTTCATTGAAGTCAGTGGTTCTAGAGAAAAAGCCCAGACAAGAATGCACAAAAGTGCTATATACATGTATACTATAATAGAGACTTGGAACAAGACTTCTGTATGAAAAAGGTCATTGAGCAAAACTGCACATCTCCTCTAGTTAAGAAAGCTCCCGATAAAGATTTGTTGCATCCCAGCATTGAACTGGAAAATAATGCTAAGGTAGGCAACTCCTCTAGAGAGTGAAGCAGTCTAGTTTAATTCCAGTTCCTGAGATATAGCTCAGACAAGAATGAGTAACGGACAGACGGAGATCAATACCATACCCCCCTGTTGATTGATTTTGTTTCAAAGCAGAAGGAATACATTTTAATCAGAATTACCTTGCTTCTTCTTTGGAAGTTCTACAAGTGGAAGTGTATTATAAGGGTTCATAACCACTGAAAGTGTGGATACCGGTTTCTTCATAGCTTTGCACAAACCAATACCGGTACAAATCTTCGTGGCGTTTAATTCAGAGATAATAATGTCAATAATTTGATCTCCATATGCCTGCACCAGAGACTGACATGGTACTGATATCTCTGAGGGAAGCTCCTTACAACCTGCATCTAGGGCTTGTTTTACCTCAGCCTGAAAACACAAATCAAAGTTCTGATTCAATATATGAATAAATGGGCAAATCCTGATAATGTTAAATTTCTAGGACTAGACTATCAAGTATTAGGGAGGAGATCTAGTGTAGAGTGTTAGACTCCTAACTCGGAGGTCATGGTTTGGAATCCCGGCAACGTCATTTGAACATGACCTCCACTATCCATTCTTTCTGCCCAAGTACTGGTCAGAACTCATAAAGGCAGTCATCAAGAGTACTTGCAAGAATGTAATCCACAGTCATTGTAAAATAAATAAGTTTAAACTATGTATAAACAAGATTAACTGAAACAATTTCAACAGCATTATAAATTTAATACAACTAAACTGTATGTGTTTTTTTCAGAAAGGACACTATAACCCTTATTTTCTATCTTACAGATTGCATATTACATCAGCTTTGATGTAAAAATCATGAAATGAAAATGTGGCATAAATCTCTCTATATGACATGGTAAGGTAAGCTCTGTACCAATTATCACTGTTGCGCACAAGTGGACATTATTAGACATGTAGCCAACCAATAGTTCAACTTAAATGTGTCTTGAACAATCAATACTTCAACTAAATCCTCTATACTCCTATTAAGAGCATGCTTTTTGGCTTGGACAATTTCCATCACAGAGCTGCCCATTTCATAACCTAGATAGTCATAACGACATTTATTGTTCCACACAATTCTCTTGATACTTCCATGCATTAATGTTAGCAACTGAAGGATTATGTTATGTTTAACTTGGCAAAAAAATCCTTACCTTTGTCTCATTGTTTTGCAGGAAGTATTTCAGCATAACAATGACTGTATCACAAACCTCACACTCCTTTGAAGGTGCTTTCAAAACAGCTGAAACATGAACCCTCATGGTAAAGCATTTTTTCTTTTTTTTTTGCTAATGGAAATACTGGAATACTAATGTAATACAATTTCGGGAGATGTTCAGGTAGGATAAGGCGCTATTTAAGCAGTTTAATAGCACACACTTCTCTGGTAAAAAATCATGTTTAATTCATGCCGTTGTTGTAGAAGCTTAACTCCCATTCAAACCGTTGTTTTGATCATTTTAACAAGCGGGCAGTTTACCTAACAACCGTTCCTGGGAAGAACCAGTACTAAACTCCTATCATACGTAAGAAACTGCCAACTCTCTCACATAAAGAGACATAATCAGTAGCAGAGCTCAAACTCATGACCCTCAATCAGTGAGAGGTTATAGTGATTTCAAGTCAGCGACACTCGATCACTCGACCAGGGAGTTAAATATTCAGGTATAGTCTGGTGACCTTTGACCTTTTGACGGACTGACAGCAAATCATTGTTTGGTACTAATTATATTGTTGAGAGGAAAGAACTTACTGCAGTAAGTCATTACTCAGATTAAATCGTTCCTCTAAACACTGAGAAAGTACATTGCAAATCTAAGAAACTTGTCAAAACTTTTGCATTTTTGCATTTGACATTCCCAATGGTATAAAATAGGTGGTTGCCAATTAATACCGATAAAACTGAAACATTGCTTGCTTTTAAAGTATTCACTAATATTTTTGGTTGTCCTATGAGTAGCCCTTGTAAGATGACATAATGTGCAAAAATAATGCCACATCATAGACTTACGTAGTGTTTCTGGGATGGGTTTAGTCATGTAGGGTACATGTGTTGCATTACAAACTTTAGCAAGCTCACACAGTGCCTCAGGATCCTCATCTGACTTGAGCACGCTAATGACAAGCTCACCGTACGTGTTGACAACGTTTGTACAGGATGCTGACAGGCTACCTGGAAGCTTGCTACACACCTCCTTCACACCATTCAAAAGGTCCGCCTGTGTAATACAAAAATTGATAAATGATAATAAAATTGTGAAAGAAATCAAGATTGCTTAAAGTTTTCCATAAGAAAGGCCTGGCCCCAATTTCACGAAAAATACTTAAGTAATTGCTCAGCTGAGTACATTATTTTAAAGTCTAATTATCTCTAAAAATAAGAATCTTTATTGTTGTCATTTTTAACGATAGTCTATTTTTTAATGAAATTAACATGTCGAAATAACAAAATATTGTAAATTACTAATTGCAAGTCAGATTGAGTGAAAAATTCATTTGAGTACAAGTTAAGAATTTTAAGAATCTTAAGAATTTACTTAGTGTAAATTACTTGCTTAAAATTTCCTCCACAAATACTAACAAGTGTATATAATTGTAATAAATGGGTAAATACGATTCTGACAAACTTGAATTCTTTAAATGATTAAACATGTAATCTGATATAAGTGTTGAAATAAGTTGAGCATGTTACTGAGTAAATTTCATTTGGATATGATTTTTGAACACAAAATGGTAAAGTCAGTTACAGAACGCAACGGAAAAGTGGATCAAAATCCCTGCTGATAAGACTTCACATACTATTAAACATACTTGTCAATGACTGCTAGATAAATACTGTTCTACCTAGAGTTTACAAGGATTTTTGCTATACCAGTAATACATAATACTAGAGTGGTGGAACCTATGCTGGAGATCCCTATGCTGGTGGTATCTCCGAAAAACGGCTATTTACAGAAAAAGAGATGAAGAAAAAAATTTCAGGGTACATTCAGCATTGACAGTGGATGAAATGCTTTTAAAGCAAACGTAGTGATAGCCGCGCGTGCAGCTCTGTGGTGTCACAGCAGCCATCAATTGTACTCGATCCATTTCGCTAGAAAAATTCTTAAATATAGACATCAAAATCACCCCAGTTAAAGTTAGCATTTTTGATAAAACTTATTTATTTTGTATAAAAATATATATTCTACGGAAACTGTTATCTCTTGTTAGTTCATATTTAGGCTCTAAAACTGTTTCCCACCTGTTGGCTGTCAAATATCACATACCGCCAGCATTGGTTCACTTTCGTGGTGAAATTTCAAGTTTTGTCATGTGTTGTGTCAATAGCTCCCGGAACGACATAGTCACGTGATGACGCACATCAACATCTTGTTTCGATTTAGCAGGGATAACATTATGTTTTCGCTGAGGCAAATCAAAATGGTTACGATTTCCTACTTTCTTAACAGCTGATATACATTCAAAATACCTCCAGCATAGATTCCCCCACTCTAGTATGTATTAGACTAGACTATATATTAACAGAAGACTGTCAACAACAGTGGCATTTTAAACCAATAATCCACATTAAATTTTGTAACTAAATAACCCACATTTGTAACTAAATAACCCACATTTGTAACTCAATAATCCACATTAATTTTGTAACTCAATAACCTGCATTTGTAACTCAATAATCCACATTAAATTTTGTAACTCAATAATCCACATTTGTAACTCAATAACCCACATTTGTCACACAATAACCCATATCTGTAACTCAATAACCAACATTTGTAACTCAATAACCCAGACAAACTTACACCTAAACAAAAATAAAACTGTATACTGAGTCAGCAATTTTTTTTATTAATAACAGCACAATAATTTAATTATCATGACCAATTTGAAGGGTATTATAACTTTAATGGCCATACAAGTCTATGTAAAACAAGTGGCACCCGAGAGGGGCCATATTGACCCAAGGGGCAAGATCTGAACAAAATTGGCAGAGGTCCACTAGACATGCTATGTACTACAAAATCTAAGCTCTACATCTTCTGGTTCTGCAGGGGATGTTCTTTAAAGTTTTTCCAATACACTTGGGTAAGAACCACTGAACCAGAACAGGCTGATGATATGCACAACTAGGCTTGGCACTGACCACTGATGTCAAGTTTGGTTGAAATCCACCTAGCGGTATCAGAGGAGATGCACAGACAAACTTAGGATAAGGGTTTTATTAAAATGGACAATAACTCTGCTAAAAATTCAACTGGAAAATGCTGACAATATACACAACAACACCTCTTGGTACTGAACATTTCTACCAGGTTTGAGTAAAATCCATTCAGGCCTGTAGGAGGAATTGAACAACCAAACGATGTGACATCCAGCACCAAATCAATATGCCTGAGATATAATTAGCAAGTCTAGTGTAAAATTCTCAATAAATTGTGTAATACGTCTGCCAAAGTTTTTTTACCCTGGTATATTTTGTCACAAAACCTGGATCATATTGCAAAAATCTCCCATTACTAATCAAACTTGGAATGTATGAAAACCAGTGAACCCTTGGGTGAGATCAATTTTAACCTCTGGGGCATGATTTGAACAAATTCGGTAGCGGTGCACTGGACGATACCACAAACCAAATATATTAGCTCTGGGCCTTGTGGTTTTTCAAAGATTTTTCAATTTTTAGCTCTCGTGGCCATGTTTTTCAGTCAACCAGAACCATTTGAACAAATTTAAGACAGCCTTCTAGCCAAGTTTGATTTTATTCCATGAAGTGGTTTAGTTTATACTAATTTATTTTAGCTCGATTGTGAAGAAAGCTTGTAGCTTATCGAGTCACTCTCGAGTCCGCTTCCTGGAAAAACCAGTACTGGTGTCATATGAGGAGGTACGGTCGTGACCTTGGTGGGGCTCGAACCCGCAACCTCCGGGAAGTGGTTTATAAGAAGTCATTAACAGCAATTGTGGATGGACAGACGACATGCTCAGGTGAGATAATTATGCTGCCTGCATGCACGCCACAAATATTTTCCAAACTTGAAAACCTGGTTCAAATTTTTTTATAATGCAAAATGTTTTAACCCACAAAATATTTCAATTACCTCTAACAGACTTTATTATAGACTCAAACAGAATATGAGAAGGAAATTGTGAAATCGTGAATTCAATTATCCTAATTTCTATTTTTTTCTGGACACATAATTGCGATAATGAACATGTTTTGTAGCTTATATAACCTTAATCATTTTGCTTTGTCAGAATAACACGCTATTATCATTCAATTATCAAATTTTGTAAATTGTGATAATATTAATACAAAAGACGGCCAAGATGGGCCTATATCGCTCACCTATAATACAAGGTCAACAATAGCATAATTTGGATAAAGGGTCAATTTTGGCCTTGGGGTCCTAATTTGGACACTCATCGTAGAAGTTCACTACATAATGCTATAATCCAAATATCTAAGCTAGGGCCTTGCGGTTCTAGACAAGAAGACCACCATAAGCCTGGTATGTGAAATCAAGTGACGCCCAATGCGGGGTCAACTTTCTACAGGGGGTCATGATGTGAACAATCTTGGCTGACGTTTGAATTTTATTTTTCTCAAAAATGATCAATCTTTTTACACTAAATATTTCTATTGTACCTAAGTGTACTACTGCATAATTGTTTTTTTCCAGTTAAATTATGATTTCATTGTATAGATCATTTACATGAAACTTTCAGAATTGTACACATTTAGTTTGTGTAACTGATACAGCTCCATTTACAAGTGAAAACGTGACAGCCCTGTCATGCACGCCCATATCCCTTATATAACTGCAAGCACACTCATTTTTATCTGACCAAAGTTGTACATCATTTGCTTCATCAACAATACCTGATTGCTAGATCTGTTATTGCGTTCTCGTACTTGCGTCATTGGAAGCAATTTACACATATTTAGCGAAATATTAGCAGAATTTCATTACGCTTATAAAACATAAAAATGTTCAAGAAATGATTTTCCATATTTGAACAGGGGAATTCAACTTGGACTGTGGAGAGATCGTATAACTGAAAATAAAATGTAAGTTGTAAATATTTGTCACGTCTGAATTAAAAAGTATTTCTTTTTTCATATTTTTGATATTTTCCTTATATTAAGAATAACAAAACTGTACTTGCAATAACATGAAAAATGTGAAAAAAAAGAGTTAAAGTTGGAGAATAATAAAAGGTATGAATTCCTGCTCCTCTTTAGCTATTTCAATGCTAGTTGTACATTTATTATCATATAAGTTAACGGAATATTAAATCAAGCCTACCTATGAAAACTGAATGGCAAACATTTGTAAGTCTGTCTTTATTTCATATAAGTTACAAAATTTAATGTTTTGTAATACATTCTCAAACACAGGTAGACTGATTTTTTGTTAAGCTTATTTTTTACAAAAGGGCTGACTTTCTTTACTTTTAAAAAAATTAGAGACACCTATTTATATGACAGATGAGAAAAGAGGAAGAAACAGTGCAGTTTTGTAAACAGTAATTGTGGTGTCTGTCTCAAAATACAGTCAAACCTGTCTAAAGTGGCCACAAAGGGGAAGCTTAAAATTTGGTCTCTTAAGACAGATGGTCTCTTAACTCAGGATAAATTGCTATCATCTTAAATTACAATGGAGGAATATAAAGTGGTTGCATATGTCAAGTTGTTGCTAACTTAGGTGGTCGCAAGGGCAGGATTGACGGTACCATAATTCTTTTTTTAAGAGGCATTCCCTACAATTAACAGATTAATTTCTCATAATGTTAAAAATAGGCTGAATGTACGTAAAATAATAAATAAATGCATTTTTCAAGAAGAACATACATTATATTAAAAAATGTCTCGTTTCTGTCCAAATTGCAAATATATGTTCTTTTATAATAAATTGCTATCCGCATAAAAACCAACTGGAACTGTCATTGAATGTGATTAATACTCCCATCTTTACAACATCTCTCTTAAATAAACACATTTCAGTGTTATCAAGGGTGTTCACTCCTGAGAGATTGCACTGTATATAAAAAACACACATTCATTTGAGGGTGTTGCTCTTTAAAACTGACTTGTTATGCTTTATATGTGCTAAAGTTCCACCAGTCCGGAGTGCAGTTGCTGATTTTGCAAATTTCCGGAAGCAACCATGAATGTAAGCGATGATGACATTGGTAATGTGACAGCTATCGGGAATGATACCCTGATGAACAAGGACAGGAGCTACGTCAGTGAAGTGGTAGCTACAGCAGAGAAGATGCACTACATCTCTAGCGGGTTCTGTGTCCCAATCCTCATGTCTGTCGGTATCATTGGCAACATTCTCTCTATCATCGTATGGCGGAAGAAATCACTTCATTCGTCGACCGGATTGTATTTGATTGCCCAGGCCATCAATGATATAGGAGTGCTGGTGTTTGTCTTCTTGTCAGACAGCTTGGTGATCCTGTACCCAGCTATCAAGTCCAGCTATCAGTTTGGGGTATTCTATTCTTACATTTTATACCCCATCTTCTACTTCTTTGTGGTGAACAGTATATGGACCCTGGTTGGAGTGACTGTGGACAGGTATATTCAAGTATGCTGGATCACTCAGGCAAAGGTAGGCTTGCAGATAATCCTATGCCAGCAAACACATTCAATACAGTACTTCTGAATTTTTAATACCAAAATTTTTAAACTAACCAGTATTGATATAAAAGTTGCATCACTTATGTTTGCATGTAAATAATTCCTAGAGCAAAGTCATAATCACACAGTGACTGAACTTCGATTTATTTCATTATGATTCAATATTTGCAAAACTATTTATTTTACCTTAATTTTAGGAATGACTTCAATATACTAGTACTCAACACAAAAATGATTTATCTAAAGTGGCTAACTTTTGTACATAGTTAATGAAGTGTTTATACAACCTATAGCAAAATTCAGACGTTTGCTGGGTTACATTTCTCTAAAATGCATCAGAAATTGTATATAACTATGATACATAATGTTTTCCCCTTTTGCAGATACTGTGTACAGACAAGTCGGCTAAAACAGGGATAGCACTGATCACCTTCCTCTGCTTTATTATCAACACTCCACACTTCAACACCTACTATCCCATCACATCCAGTGACAGAGGTCCTGGGGAACCAGCCTACAATTACACAGAGTTTGGAGCAGGAACCGGGAGCAAGATGTATGAGTTCTGGGTGCACTGTATGTTCCTTGTGCTGGCTCCATGGATCACTATATTTGGTCTCAACATGGCAATCCTGCATCGTGTGACAAGTATTAACAAGTATGTTGTCTTTGTATCCGCTTTATTTTACAGTTAATTTCGTTTAACTGGAAAACACATACACTAGAACTATGACTGAAGGTGATAAATGCTACCTATGTGGCTTGGACACAGGAATGGATATATGAATATCTTAAAGACTGTTTTCACAGAACAGAATCCTATTCCATCCAGCTGTTGCTGAGAAATAGTCAGACAAAAAACTCTATGTATATTATACTTAAGAAAAATCAAAGAGCCAAGACTCAATCATTAATTGTATAAGCAAAAGATGCTGAGGATATGAAAAAAAAGGTTTGGTACGAATTACTCCTACGAAGTTTCATTGATTTCTGTCTGAAAGTTGCTGAGAAATAGCGTAGACAAAAGTTGCTAAAAAAATTCAAAGGGCCATAACTTAATGAAAAATTACGCATGTGCAACATACCAATGATATGCATAAAAAGGCTTGGTGCTTATTATTTCTGTGAAGTTTCACTGACTTCCAGCCGATGGTTGCTGAGAAATAGCATGCACAAAATTTGCTGAAAAAAAATCAAAGGGCCATAACTCAATGAAAAATTATCCTAGCATAACATGCCACCGATATGCACAAATAGGTTTGGTACCACTACAATGAAAATGAAATAAGTTAAAGTATATATTAAAAGAGCTTCAAGTAAATAGTATTAATCTTTAGTTTTGGGAATTATAATGGAGTTTTTACTCTAGGCAGATGAATGAGAGTTCGAACGTTTAAGTTTTGTTCTGGACAAGGAAGAGACAAAGGGGTGGGGTTGGCGCCCTCCAGTGTGATCATTGTATGAAGTCTACTACGTGTCAATGGGTCGGACAAGGAGAACCAAGGGCAATTACCTGAAGCTCAATGAGTTATTGACTGTGACCTTCACCTTCCTCGTGATTGGTTTTGATGCACGTTCAAGTTCGGACGAAGGGCAATAACTCAGTAAATTACTCAAGATGGAGTATGCTTTACACTGCACTTCCTATGATGCAGCGGTTTTGAAACAGTATTTCGTCCCCCAAGGAAAAAAAAAAAAGTGATAATATATTCATATCTATCTCACGATTTAATCACAAAGTAGTACTATTTTAGGGCTTGTAAATGAATATGTGTTTTTTTTCAGGAGCTTCACAGGAGAACAGTTTCAGACTTCCAAATAATTAATGCCAGAAAAGTAAATATCTTATTACCAACACAGATCAATGAAAATTGAAAAAAGGCACAAATGAAGTCAGACCAAGAAAACTGTGTTAGCTTTGAAGCAGCGGAGTTTGTAAGTGACATATATCCCTCGATTTAATGACGGTTTTGGGGGTTTGTGGGGGTTTTTTAGGCTTCAAGGGGCGGTTCAGTTCCTTCAAAACACATTGAAGAGGGGGGGGGTGTGTGTAACGAATGACATTAGCACATATTAAATGACCTGTCAAGTTCTCTGTTGCACGAATTTATTTCCGTACATTTCAGTTCTCTGTTGTACAAAGTTCTTTCTGTACATTTAAGTTCTCTGTTGTACAATGTTATTTCTGTATATTTCAGTCTGATACAGAGATTGTAAATGAGTCATACGCCATTGCTAAACTTGGTATTGTCATCAACTCATCTATCAATGTGATCCTGTACTGCATTTCCGGAAAGAGGTTTCGTCAGGAACTGCGTCTGCTTTTGTGCAACAAAATTGGCTGCATGTTCATGAGTAACACATTTGATGCCACTGATGTGTACTCAGTTGATGTCCGTAAGGGAAGTCGTCCGAGCGAAACAGGAAGCCAAACTGGCAGCCAGAGCAGTCTGCCAACTATTCTCAGGAGAATGGACACACCATTAGAGTAACTGTGTACCAGTCTACTAAAAAGACCTTGAAAATTGGGTACACCTTTCGAGTATATGTATACGAGTCTGCTTACAAACATTAGGCAAATTTTATTTCACTATTTTGTAATTGTGTACCAGTTTACTAAAAAAAACTTTGAAAGAATAAATTACACCAGTCTGCTAACAAACTATTGGATAATGGAGACACCTTTCATATTGAGTACCTGTACACTAACAAGCAATTGAAGTGACTTTATATCCCACACCAAATAACTGATAAAGAACAACAGTTTTTGGAAAATGAATTGGCTCATCTGTTTCAGAGGAAAGTATTTTTATAATTTCAGCACCCCATGAGGGGATAATTTTTTTCTTAAAGTTAGAGTCATGGAGTACATAATTGTTGTAAGTTAGATTAAATGAGTACTACTTAGTTTTAGACAGCAATAATTCTTGAGTTTCTAAATAGAATAATTAGGTAAGAAAAGCACTACATCCCCACTGACATCCCCATCTAAGTGACTGTGTAAATTTGATTACACAACACTAAAATCTCTTAACACCAAATAAAGAAACCAGGAGGCAAAGTGGTTCAAGCACCAATGTACGTTTCGAACGCGTGTTTGGTCTGAAAGCTAGCACACTTATATTTTGGCTATATATATATATATATATATATATATATATATATATATATATATATAGAAAAGATAAAAACACAGTAACTTTTTTCCGGCACATTTTTTTGTATTTTTCACATATATATATATATATATAGATAAACTGACATTTCTACACAATTTCGCCGAGGCTGAGAATGGTCAAAGTAAAGCTTAAACCCAAAATTACAACCTTTTTTCTATGTATGGAATTTGAGTGCATCTTTATTTTACTGTTGTTTGGTTTCACAGTATCAATCTAATGTTGTGTTCTACAATTACCACATAGTAATCAAGTGAATAAGATTCTACTTTCTAAGAAAAGATTATTACTGTAATCCCATTTCATAAAAACATCTAAGAAAATTAATTAATATTTAAAGGTAGATAAAATTTCAACTCTACAATAAAATACATTATGTATTTATAAGAAAACATTGTAAAATGTTAACAGGCACACCTGAACTGAAATTTCGTTACGTTGTTAAAATTATGTTCCTTACAGTTATAGTTTTGTTGTGAATAATAAAAGAACAAAAATGGAAGTTAGTGTCAATTCCTTATACCAATTCTGTATGACTTACACAATTATTGCTGGTTTGATCGTTCCATTAAAGGGTAACTCTGAGCAAGACAGTGGTTCTGCTGGGCCAAAATTATCAATAATATATTAGCTCGAGGTCTGGGGGCCATAGGACACCTATAAATTTCCAATGGAGGAGATGAAATATCACTATTATGGCTTCGTATTCAGCACTGACCCCCTCCCCAACTATGCAAGTTTTTCTCTAGAGACAGGGTGGGGGTGTGGAGTGAGCAGGAGGTGTAGGGGTGGATATGAGGCAAAGTTATCAATAGATTATTTGAGCATATAGCAATTAAATGTTGATAACCAGTTCAAAGATTTTATATTTATTAATATTTTATATATAAGACAACTAGATGGGTGTTCAGTAGAACACTTGTGTTGCCCTCTTATGCTTTGTCAGAATAACCAGTAATTTTGTGACAAAATGTAAGGCAAAAAAGGGGCATAACCCTGAAAAATAGACCTACAAAATATTGCCGCATCACAACCCTTCTGTCATAAGCAATGTAATTTGAAAGTTTGATGAAGAAATCTTAGGTAATGACTAAGTTATGGCCAACGTTAAGTTTTCATGACAAAAAGTACAAAAATGGGCATAGCTCTGTCAATATGATCTTGACCTACAAAATTTGTTATAGCAATACAATTGTAAAGTTTCATGAAGAAATCTTAAAAAATGGCAAAGTTATAGCCAACTTTAAGTTTATGTGACCGATCGACGGACCGTCACAAAAACGAAAGGGCGACACAAAAACAATAAATGGCAAAAACTTTGGAATAAATAACACAATTTTGACTATAGTTATGTTCGTGTCACAGCATTTTGCTCCTGTATAATTATTTTAAGTTTCATGAGATTCTATCCTTTGGTTTGTTGGTTACGGCTCAAGACAGACTAATAACACCAAAACAATATCCCTCCACTTCTGGCAGGATATGACAAACTTGGTAGAGGTCCACTAGATAAGGTTGCATCCTGAAAATCTAAGGTCTAGACCTTGTGGTTTTGTAGAATTTTTTTTTATTTTTATCCTTTTACTAGATATTTCCTTAGCATTCTGACCAACAGGCAAGTGTGAATGGACAGATGAAAGACAATGGACAACAGAATTCACGCAACCCCGACTCACCTGAGATGAACTTAAAATACAAAAGACCTTTACTTCCAACTTAGCTGCCCAACTACAAGATTACTTACATCAGAGATATTGGCTATCAATGCCTTCACTTCTTTAATAACCAGGACGCATATCTGGCATTCAGCACCTGTCTGCTTGGGTTTTGCCACTGAAATATAAAACATACATTGGAAATCAATTATATATCGTTGTGCATTTAAGATTTTGTACTGACATAAGAAATAGTGTGGTATAAACATGAGCCCAAAAAGCACTGATAAGCCACAACAGTATCCAAGACAAAGATTAACTACTTCAACTTCTCAGTGTTTTCTTTTTCTTTTTATTGTTAACTCTAGTTTGTCGAGCGAATACCAGTCTTGTCCCCTCCCAATAACTAGGGGCCAGTGTGGACACTAAATAAATTATTTCGAGTATTAACAATCTATCCTACAATTATTCAAAATAATCTAGCCAATCAAATCACAGTGTCAAGATGGTGATATAACTTGCTTATATACTATACCCAATTTCTACTTTAATCTGTATAATATATATCAAAGGGGGCCTCAATAATGACAGAGTTTGTATAAAAACTCAGGCGAGTGGAGTTCAACAAAGATTCATGTTGTAATAGCCTCTTTAAGGAAAGCATTCATCAAATTCAAAACCCATTCACTTTTACCTGAAGTTTTGCTGCAAAGTTTAGCCTCGGCGCAGACAACTTTGGGGTCGAGTTCCTTAGCAATTAGACGAACAACCAAATCTTCATATTCTGCCACAAATGCTTCACACTGCTTGGCCAGCTCATCTGTTGGTAGCTTTGCACAAATGTCATCCAAGAAATCTTGAATTGTTTTCTGTAGAAATAAAAATTAGTTTTAACCCATTAATATGTTTGCTACAACAAATATAAGCTGTTCAGATAGGAAGTATGTAAAACCGAAGTAATTTCCATGCTATAAAAATGATTTAAACGCTGCTATCACAGTAATGTTATAAAATTTTGTAAGGAATGCTATATTCACTAATAAATCTTATTTATTTTGTTTCATTATATTAGTAGTAGTAGTAGAATGGAAGCTTAATTGTGAAAAACTTTTGTTTTTCAACATAATATGAATGGCTCTCAAGATTCCATCAATGACGGAAACAATCACTTATTAAAACGGGAACCAGTAATTTTTATTGCTGGTACTGGTTTATAGCTAGATGTACTGACACACACATGTCATCAAGCATCCTGGTCAAGGACCAACAATAAATGGCCTGGCTGGGATTTGAATCCTTGTCCCTTTTGGCGTAACTCTCCTTAACAATTACTCCCACTGAATTTCACATGACCTTTAACCCCTAAGTGTGATCATGACATAGAACTAAGACGGCTGAAACAGGCACCATACACATAGCCTTCATGTATTAAACATCTGACCCAAGTCTCATGAATATCCTTCAAAGGGTTCAGAAGAAATAGTCTCATTCATTTGAACCTGAATTTGACACAGTACAGTTTTGAGTCTTACATATCATCTACAAAAGCTGCAAATTTGACCAAAGATTCATGAAAATCCTTCAACGGGTTGAGATAAAATCGTGTGACCTCTTGTCAACGTGGTATGCCACATCATCTGAAAAGTTTTTCAACAGATTCAGATATAGTTGCAAGACTGCTGACTGTTAAAGTTCAACCTGGGTGGGGTCAATTTTGACCCAAGGGACACTTTGAACAAACTTGAGGACCATCACAAAATGCTATAAACTAAACATCTAGGCCTTACAGTTTTTGACATGAAGATTTTGAAGTATTAATTTTTCAAATCTTGATCCCAGGGGCATACTTTGAATTTCACTAGACACTACCACACTAAATATATAAGTTTCTCCTATTTGTTTCCATTGCAATCAAGAGTTCTGCATGGAATGAATTTCTTAGATAGCTTCATGCAAAGAACATTCCTGCCAAATCTCATCAACATTGCCAAAGAGGCTTTAGAGAGGTCGTTCGAAGGAAATGGTGGATGGACGGACAATCTACGCCCGACAGTGAGCAATCCCAATAACTCACTCTAGCACTTTGTGGCACAGTGCAAAACCTGTAACATACACTGGCTTAGGATGAAAACAGTTAAAGTCCCATTAGCACTTTCAATGAACGGTGAGTGATTCTAATACCTAACCTAGGTACTCTGTGCCAGGCGAGCTGAAAAAGTAAAAGTACTCACAATTGTGTCATTTTGTTTAAGAACTTCATCTACAACCATCATAATTTCCTTGCAAGCTGTGCACTCAAATGATTCCTTTACATAACCAGGTCCTACCATAGCTGCTGGTTCCAAATATTTGACCTGAACTTCAGGCAGACTGGGAACTGTACACAGCCCTACTGACTCACAGATTGTTAATGGGTCCTGAAATAGTCATTTTTTGGCATCACAGAAAGAAAGTTAGAGGTAACTGAAGCAAAGAAAGATAAGTACCAAACATCCATATTGAAAAAAGTTTGTCTAAAATGTACAACTTACACAATATTTCATTTGTTAGGCATGTATTTAGCAAGTAAAGCAACGCTCATCATAATCTACTTTTGGAACTATTTCAATATGTCATATCATGACTGCTCCCTTGATTGTAAAGTGTAAATGGGGACCAGTTCTTAATGCACATGAACTTTGCTGCCAGTTAATAATAAGCAGTCTACTGTAAGACTTAACTTACCAGCTCATTTACAAGAAGCTCAAACAACATTGGTAAATATTCTTCCACAAGCTGCTTGCACTGCAAATACAGAAATGAAAGTTTATAAAACGACCAGTAGAAAAATATATCATTTGATGAAGACAAACAAGCCAAAGCCAGAGGGCTCAACAAAAAGGACTTTAAACACATAACTTTGATGTTTACATCATTTCATGAAGTTTTTCAATGATGAGAATAGCTTTAGATGCATATTTATACCATGTCATCCAATCAGTGCCTTGCTTTTGCATCAAATCCTTCGATAAGATGCACAAAATATTTTGTCAGTCTCATCACTCCTTAGATACAGCACATACTGCAAATCCCATATCAACACACGTGACTCATGTTGTGAACAAAGCTTTTCTCAGCTTCTATCCTATCATGTTTTATAGCCAGGTAAATCCAAGTGGCTATAGAGGTATATATGCATTAACTTCATCTGACCAAGATGATCTTCAGTTTTATCTATATCACTGACGACAAGCTCTTTTTTTAGGTGACTTCAATTAAGCTAAGAAATTGATGACAATTCATACAATTACAAAAAAACAGAACACTGATGAAAATGAGAAGATGTAGAATTATGGTATCATCATACACATATGCAAGACCAGTTCAAACATTATGTAGATTACAATCTATGAATTACCTCATCTTCAAAACTACCAAATTGTGTACAGACAGCGTTCTCCAACTCATACTTCACTTTATCCTGAAATACGTATAAACTTCTTTACAGATTTGATAGAACAACTTCATCATCAGTATAACTATTGTAAAAGTATTTACACTTGTGAGTAGTATATTTTTTGATTTTTCAATTTTCTATATATATTCGTGAATTTCTGAATTCCCTTGCAAGCACTATTTCTTATATATTTGTTTGCTATTTAAAAGAGTCTGATGAATTTGCAAAGTGCCTCATTCATTAAAATTAGTGAAAATAACAACCTTGCAAAAACTCATCAATGATGATATAATGACAAAATATTATGTAACTGCTGAATCAAGACCCATTTCTAACAATGCAATCTGACTTGGTGTATTATAACGAACATCTAATGAGATGTTGCTATTAAAATAACAAACAAAATTTCTATCTGGCATCCTTCAAACATACTTGGGTGGTTTTATCTCTCAGGAATTCATCAGCCTGGTTGAATAAGTCTTTACAGAGGTCACATTCTTCACTTGCTTCACGCCCAGTCATGGTCTGCAAGTCATAGTGTATGTATTAGTTTCAGAAAACTCTATAGAACTTCTCTCTTTAACAAAAGGTCATGTAGCTGAATTTCTTGTCAATGCATATCTACCACTGCCAGCATCTATCCACTGCACATCAACAGTTGTTTTCTACTTTACATTAATTTTTCTACCTTCTTCACTCAGGACTTTCAGGACACACACATAAACGAGTAACATGTTTTATATTTTCATTGTTAATCTTTTTTTTTCTGTAAAACTGAAAATTAATTCTCTCAATATAACAAGAATTTTCAGGAATTTTATAAGTATGTTCAAGGGGGATAAATCTTTACTTTCTTATTTAAAAACAAGAGCTGTCCCTCACAGTGACAAATGTTACAGTCCGGAAATGAATGTGTCCATTACCTTCAAACTCTTAAGTGTTACCTTGACCGTTGAGGTAGGGACGTGGGTCTTGCACCCGACACATCAACTCGATGTGCTAGACATTTGTGCCAAGTTATTTTAAAATCCTTCAATGCATGACAAAGTTAGTCTGCACACGAATGTGTGCATATATAGAGGAATCCATTACCTTCAAACTCCAAGTGTGACCTAGACCTTTGAGGTAGGGACGTGTGTCTTCCAAGCAACACGTCATTTTGATATGCTAGAAATTTGTGCTAAGTTGTTTTAAAATCCTTAAATGCATGATAAAGTTACAGTACGGACATGAATGTGTAAGGGGGGACACACAGACGTACGAAAGGACAGACAGTGTGATTGTATTATGCCACCCTTAGGG
Organism: Saxidomus purpurata; assembly: GCA_022818135.1. Lineage (NCBI taxonomy): Eukaryota > Metazoa > Mollusca > Bivalvia > Venerida > Veneridae > Saxidomus > Saxidomus purpurata. The sequence goes on along the minus strand of JAFMSR010000002.1, from coordinate 17,813,715 downwards.
GGTATAAAAAGCCAACATGATCAGATGCCTGAAGAAATCATCAAGACATTGAACTAACATTACATAACATAGTCTTACCTTTGGTTTCCTGAGTTTGATCATGCTTTTCACCCTCTGTACAACATCGACCTTCTTACTGTCTGTCTGGCAGAGACCAGTCACCAGACATGTAATTTCTGGATCCTACAACATTAAAAACATTTACCTGTCACATGGAAAATGGTGTGTGAAAGCTCAAGTACTCTTCATTATGTTTAAGCAGTCTATGAAGATTCACAATCATCGAACCGGAACATGTGTGTAATATACACATCTCCTCTTGTTAGGAAAGCTTCCCATAAAGACTTGCTGAATTCCAGCCTGTGGTTGCTGAGAAACAGCGCACACACAAAGGTATACATAACAGTAGTCACATCGTGGACACTAGGGTATGAAATGGCAATAACTCTTTTGATACAAAATTTCACTGAATTCAAGCCAGTGGTTCCCAAGAAAAGCCTAGACAAGAATGTGGGATGGATATATGGACATATGCACAGACTTTCCAACAAAGCGATACTCAAGTGGCTAGCCTACTGTTCTCTCTATTGTTCTTTTAGCCATATAACAGAAGGAATGAATGGAATTTCCTCCTACTCACATATTGAAGTATTTATATGTACAAAAGCTTGCAAGGACACATATCGAGACCTTTGCTATGTAAGTAAACCCATAATAAGAGCTGTCTTATGACAGTGTACTGAACTGTTCAAACAACTTCATAAATGAAATTAAAGTTTTACCATCAAAAGTAACAAAGTTTGTTTCTTTCACTTGGAATTTAACACTATTTTTAACATTATGTTTAAAGTATTCTTAAGTTAGTTATTTCCAGATGGTCAATTCGCCTCAACATCTTTCCTGGCAAATACCAGAAGTAGATTTCCGATGAAGTTTCATAACAATTCGACCAGTGACAGCAGTTTTTATGCAAAACCTTAAACACACTGGCACCAATCCTACCATAAAAGGCAACATAAAGCACTCCTTAGTTTTTAAGAAGGTCCAGCTAAGTGTATTAAGCACTTGGAACTTCAGAAGGGTATATCTTGATGGGGACATTTACAGTCTGGAGTGATAAAAGTGGAAAGCTTTACATGGAGATCTTACCATCTGAAACTGATTGGCTAACATCTTAATTAACTTTGGGGTATATCCATCCATGAGATGACCACACTGAAAAAAAAAAAATATAAATATAACATTATATACACTACAACAACCTGATTAGAAAAGTCAATTCTGTGCATAAATGTACATATACAATAGACACATCTGGTACAGAACTGACCGTACTTCAAATATCTTACCACTTACTTGTGACTCCATTAAAATGATGAGCTGTTCTTATTAAAACATTAACAATTTCATGCATAACTGTTACAGCATTTTGTAAATCTTCAAAAAAAAAATTCTGACAATATATGATCCAAAACATGCCAAACAAACAACCAAAAAAACAACCAAGTTAAAACCTGAAGACCTCAAAACAATGTAGCTTGAGTTAATTAATATGTAGCCAAATTAACACAGTTAAATGAAAAACAAGTGATGCCACTTAAAACCACTCATGGAAAGAAGCTGAAGTGGTGTTTGTTGACAGGTGGTCTTTATTTACAGACGTTATCATACTAATTGATTACTGCTTCGTTTTCATCATGGACAGTGGTATTTATTCGGAGGTGGTCTTTAAAACAGGTTTGACTGTATTTAGCTTTTTTCAAATGTTACTAAAGACACTAAGAAAGTTTCAAAACAATTGCCAGAAGTGTTTACTGAGATATGTGATTCAAGTAAACAAAATGTCAGAAAAAATCCATAATCTATGATGAATTCATTTAAGAGTTATCAACTTGATTGTTTGATATCTTTGAGGACATTAATGAAGTTTGAAATAATTCCCAATATTGGTTACTCTGACATGTGCTTTATAGTAGTTGCATAAAAAACTTTAACCAAACTTTAACTAGAGTGCAAACTTGTTAAGTGAAACAAGGGACATAACTTGCAATAAATTCCATCTGTGTATTTTTGTAGCTTTGGTAACTGGTAATCTTTCTGTGAAGTTTCAATTCTATAAATTGCATGAATATTGAGATATGACCTTGGTAGTAAACGTTATCAAAAGCAGACGCAAGATGATGACGATGGACAAAGTGATCCATACCTGTTTGCTTTGCTATGCAGGCAACACAAGAATATATAACTGTAAGTTAGTAAAATGTACTGAAAGCTAAAATGTTGAAAGTGAATAAATGAAGTTAAATGAAATGTCTACGGTAATTTGACGGCAAATACATGTACATTAAGTTAAATGTTGTATTTGGTTAACTATGAAAAAAGTAAAAACTACCACTATCAAGACCCATATATTAATATATAAATACTATTGAGTAGTGATGGCTCCAAGTATGGATGGGAAAATCCGACCGAATGGGAACTGCTTCACTTTGGTAACACAACTCTGCAGAATAAGCCGTGACAGCAGTTCTCGAACGCCAGATTTTTTTGTCTAAACTGATGCAGTTTCTTGCATGCAGGTATTATTTCTACATCTGATAAAATAAAGCTTGTAGTTACTACTGAGTAATTTACAAAATTTCATTCATAACAGAAATAATTTATCAAAGGGAGACATTTAACCATGGTATTGTCAATCTGAGAGTTAAGATTTAAAACTGTAATACATGTACTTACATCCAGACTAACACTTTTTTTTCGAGGAAATGAGAATAAGACTATATATTACCATACGAAAAAAAAGAGAACTTTTGACCATATATTTAAACTTAAAAGTCATTTTGTTTCTGAGACTTCAATGAAATATTATTTATTCCATTAGTTGTGATGTTGTTTTAGCAAGTGAATCATATATGGGGGTGCTAGATGGATTTTTACAACATTTTCAATAGAAAAACTGCTCCAATAACTATGCAAGAAATAGAAATATGTAAAAGTGCACAACAAAAACTGTTTTGGCACAGTAAAAACTGAGTAGCATATCTTGTTTCCTTCTCTGAAAGCATTGGTAACTGCATGCTATTTGACTGTCTGTCATTTTGTATACATTTTGTACTTAGACTATATCTATACCACCAAATCAGTACCATAACTATAGTCATCTATTGCTAAATAAATTAAGTTTACATTCATCATAAATCTTGCATGCAACCAAAAAGTAAATACACACTTTCAAGTTTGTTCAAATGATTCCAAATTCCATTAAACAGCATTTGAAAACTTGGTGTCAAAACATGGCCTCCAGTATATTGTAATCTTAACAATATTGAAATATTTTTCAGAAGGTATTTGTGGCAAAACACAGTCTTTGTGTACCCATGTATTTCTCAAACTGTGGGAAGAATACCATATACGTTCTAAAGTGTTACTCAACAAACAGCACATCAATCTATTTATAGTGTTATACTGAGCTACTTGTATGACCTTTGAGAGAGGTCAAGTATTTTACCTGAATTTCAAAGTCTCCCGTTGCTGGACAGATACTTTTCTTTATTTCATTTGCCAGTTTATTCTGAAAATCATCATTACCTTCAAAATTGTAACAGGTGCGACTTTCAGGACACATATTGTGTCTTGGTATATATGTAACAGAGACATGTAAAATGCTATGCACTTCTTACAAATTTTCTTTCATAAAAGTGCTATTTGAATCCTGACAAAAATGCTGTTTTCTAAGCTTCGTCAAAACAAAATACTTCGGACTGATACATATCATAACAAGTAATGTGGTGAAAGAAATCTGTGCCCTGAATTTTTTTTTTTGGCCTTAAAAAGAACAATTGACCTCAAAATCAATAGGGGTCATCTGCTGGTCATGACCAACCTCCACACCAAGTTTCAAGATGCTAGGCCTATGCGTTCTCGAGTAATCGTCCGGAAACTGTTTTACTATTGCCGGTTACTATGACCTTGACCTTTGCCCTACTGACCACAAAATCTATAGGGGTCATCTGCTGGTTATGACCAACCTCCACACCAAGTTTCAAGATGGTAGGCTAACGCGTTCTGGAGTTTTCGTTCGGAAACTGTTTTACTATTCCGGGTCACTGTGACCTTGACCTTTGACTTACTGACCTCAAAATAAATAGGGGTCATCTACTGGTGATAACCAACCTGCACATAAAGTTTGAGGATTGTAGGCCAAAGTGTTCTTAAGTTATCCTCCCTAAACAGTTCTGTACCCATCGACCAATTCCGGGTCACTGTGACCTTGACCTTTGACCTACTGACCTCAAAATCAATAGGGGTCATCTACTCATAATGACCAACCTGCACACCATGTTTGAGGATTGTAGGCCAAAGCATTCTTAAGTTATCCTCTGGAAACCATTCTCTACTGACCGACCAACATGTGCAAAGCAATATACCCCCGTTTCTTCGAAGGGGGCCACAATTATGGAATCTTCATAAAGGCAATATGTACATCATTGTACATTTTTAACTATTTTCATTTAATTTGATTGTATCAGTTTCTTATTCCAACCAAATAATGTAATACTCTTAATTGGTATTTTTGTAGGTATTTTTGTAAGGTGTTGAGAAAAAAATGAACATGCTTTCCATGCAATACACATACAAAGTTCATGCTGGATTGTCCCACAACTTTCTTCATATTTTGAATCACAAGCATATCATAGAGAATTACATCTAAGACATAATAAGACATAACACAGTAATTTATAACTTATCCCTCTAACAATATATACTTGGTAAAAAAAGTATTGCAACATATTTATATATCAAATGAAAGAATAATTTAAAACCTGCCTCCTGATATCACTTGAATGTTTGGGACTTTTGACTGATTAATTGGTTGTTTTAAGGCAATAAATGATGTAGGGGTTGTCACTCAAAAGTCAGAAAAATAGACCTATCACTAAATGTGATTAATACCCCTGAAAGACCACTTTATCAACTGAAGAAGTTAGTTGTAACAGAATATCTTGCAAAAATACTAAAATAAGTTATGCTCCGGACAAGGAAAAGCAACAAAGGTCAATAACTCTTAATTAGTCAAGATAGAGTTATGGTTCTTGTACACTGCACTTCCTCTTATTGTGCTTGACCATTGTATGAAGTTGTATTGAATTCCAACCAGTAGTTTTCAAGTTACGCTCCGGACAAGAAAAATGCAATGAACCTTCCGACCACCCGCCCAACTGACCAACCATCAGATGACTCCTATATACCCCCTAAACTTCGTTTCGGGGGTATAATTACGGTATATACGTAAAATTTCCTTAAACCATGAATCACCTTTGCCTGAATTTCTGGTGGAAATTTGGAAGAATGTTTTCTCAACATTTTGATAATCTAGCACTTCCCTTTATTCTTATACAAATGTAGTTGGTTCTATAGCATAGTACTTGATACACACATCCCTGGGAGCAGAAAAATCTACCAGTCTTAGTCAATGCAAGTCTAGGATCAAATGAATCTTGTAGCATGTACCCATTCCTGCCAGTTTCATGCATCACTTGAGTAAACTAGCAAGTATATGTCGGAGTAAGTAAGACATCAAGAAACTAGATCTTTCTACATTAACAGATGTTTCTAAAGTAGTGTATGATCAATGCATCTCAGTATAATACCTGTAAAGTCTGGTTCTCCATCCCTGAATCGATCTCTTGGACAAAGTTCTTACAGATGCTACACTCCTCACTGGACCTATACTTCAGTTCACCCTAGAATAGCATGAAGAATTATTGTTAGTTATTCTCTGCTATGTCTTACATAGCATGTATGGTAATTATTAACAAAGGTTTTCTTTTCCTCTTTATATGTGTATTCATAAGTTTTATTCTATCATCAATTCAGGGGTAGCTAACTGTATCCTTTTTTTCTGCATAAGCCAGTCTACACAACTTGCTCAAACAGGTGCATTTTATAAAATCTACAAAAACGCGATCTCTATCTCAGAAGAAGTCATTCATAGGTTATCACCAATAAGCCCACCAAGTGTATATAATCAAAATATGACTGACTGCTAAAGGAGGATCTACTTAAAAAAATTGTTTAAGGATAGGAATTTAAGGACACAAACAATAGTAACGGTTCTAAGAAATCTTCATACCTTCAATAAACGCTCACTGAAGATATTTTTGATCTTGATTACATCAACTTGTTTATCAGTTACGCCACAGAAACCAAACACTCTACACACAATATCTGGGTCCTGAAATACAGGTCAGCAAATAATGTTTTCACGAATGTCTACTGTAACAATCTATTTATCAAATGATTTGATGATTACGTTTACAACCACAGCTTTACATTTCAAAACCAGGTCATAAATTGTTGATTATTTCCAGAGAAGTGGACTTGAAAGTAACTTGCAAAGTTAAAGCGTTTCTCTAAACTAAACATATATCATTTGGTATAAACCAGGTTTCACTATTCACTCTGCACTGATAACTCAACTGTATTCACTGAAACGATATTACTATTTGCTACTTCAATAGCAGTATGATATGGGATATCACCATTTGCTACTTCAATAGCAGTATGATATGGGATATCACCATTTGCTACTTCAATAGCAGTATGATATGGGATATCACCATTTGCTACTTCAATAGCAGTATGATATGGGATATCACCATTTGTTACTTCAATAGCAGTATGATATGGGATATCACCATTTGTTACTTCAATAGCAGTATGATATGGGATATCACCATTTGCTTCTTCAATAGCAGTATGATATGGGATATCACCATTTGCTACTTCAATAGCAGTATGATATGGGATATCACCATTTGCTACTTCAATAGCAGTATGATATGGGATATCACCATTTGCTACTTCAATAGCAGTATGATATGCTATGGGATATCACCATTTGCTACTTCAATAGCAGTATGATATGGGATATCACCATTTGCTACTTCAACAGCAGTATGATATGGGATATCACCATTTGTTACTTCAATAGCCGTATGATATGGGATATCACCATTTGCTACTTCAATAGCAGTATGATATTGGATAAAACTCACAATCTGACTGGCTCACAATCTGACTCGCCAAAGTCTGTAGAGCAATTGGCAGGTATTCCTTCAAAAATTCATTGCACTGAAATAAAAGTAGCATATTCAACAAGATTGTCTCTACAACTATATCTTACTGTTTTACTCATATAAAGATTTACAAATAGCTCCAGGAGAAAGAGTATCAGCAATTGTAAACTGCCCTTAAAATCTCCAGTGTTAACAATGCTAGGATTCCACCCAATTCCTACCCTAAATAAAGGACTATAGTCAACCCTGTCAACTTGTATTCCATCTCAAGAATGATTCTTAGAACAACAACTGTAAGTAAAGAATCCACTGCCCCAAGCTACTAATGCCCCACCCCCCTTGTATATTATAAGCCTTACATGAGCAGTGGTAGTCTGACTTGGTATTTACTGTAAGTTATTTCTTATGTAAATCCTTATGAATTAGTACATGAACAATAATAGTACATGTACTTTCAAAAATTAAGGATTGAAAAATGTAATGAAAAACATTATCTGGGTCACAATTAAAAAGTTCTTTTGACTTATGATCAGTTGAACAATTCAAATTTTCAATCATTTCATGGAAACAAGCATACACCTTTATACAAAGATGCACAGTGAAGGTTGACTAAAAATAAACATCTTTTGTTAAGGAGTTTAGAGACTCTTGATTTTTGTAGACCAGGACCTCCCATTTCTAGCCGAAGATTCTTGATTTTCAACAAAACTTATAAAGCCCAATACTGATTGACTCCCACAATTTCCAGTACAACAGACACCAAAGTTTTGAAATTTTATCAAAAAGCTCTATTGAAAGTCTGATACAGAATAAAATACAAATGTATATCTTACCAGTCCCCCAAAGCTTCCTAGCTGGCTACATACTGTCTGGTTCAACAACTGCTCTAATTCATTCTGTAACAAGTAATCAAATCTCTGAGCATCAGGAACAAAGGAAAGATAATTTGTGAATTAACTGTGAATTCTTACTTACTGCAGAAGCATTTTCAGTATTCTGGCTAAATCTCCGTTGTAACACAACTGAAGTTAGGATATTTTCAAAACTGCTGTTAAATTAGCACATGGCTGACCTAATGGCGTCATTTGTTCTTTATGCTAAAGCCCATAATATCAATCTAGTCATAATCATTATATCTACCAATTTCAAATATGTTTGTTACTAGCGCCACCTACCTGTGTTTAATAGTATCATTGGGTACTCTCCCTTTCCTAAAGGCCCAAAATATCAACAAAAACATGTGTACAGAAATATTTCAAGACTTAAGGTTTTCCACTGAGTATTTGAACACCATTCCTAAATCTATCTCAACAGATTGTGCATGATAATGTAATAAACCAACAGAAGTTTTACAAGTTTTTGTCCTCTCTGATATGTTGTAAGTTTTATAAGCCATGTGATGTATGTGAGTCAATATTTAAATTTGTTGTCCTATAATATGATTCTCATTAGAGATCGATATAACAAAGAGACCCACTTCCTTGTGCCGTTTCTAGCCATATATCAAAACTTTCATTTCTTTATTGCATTTATTGGTTAACATTAAGTAGATCCATATATGGATGTCCAGGCTATGATGCTACTGAATGTAAACTCCTGTGCTCTTATATTTAGAGCCCTGGGAAGATAAGTTGATATAAAAAGTCATAATATAATAAACTCAGCATGCAAGGAAAGTATTCCATGTGATACAAAGTTCTTCTTCATGGTATGACAGTATCTACAATCACTCAGAAAGACCTCATTATTACCTTTAGAAGAAATTTCCTTTCATTAAGCTCAAACACATAAAAGATAGGACATACACATAGTCCATGAAATTTTACTTTTCTTTGGTAGAATATATTTGCAAGAACTTAAGTCCTGCCATACACATTTTCTTCAATTTTCTTTAAATGATAAAAAGAATTAATTTGATCTGTCTAAAGAACTTGTTAAATAATTGCTTCAAGGTCCCATCAATTTTACATAGATCAGTGTCTACAAGAAATCTTACCAGTGTTTCATTAGAGGTGACGCTGTCTTGAACATCCTTGAAGAACTTCATACAGTCAGTACAGTAGGTGGTGTTCCTGGCCTTCACACCACTATATGGGCTCCATCTATCCTCCAGGCCGGAACAGAGATCCAAAGTAGCACAGATCATATCAGTACTCTGTAACACACATGGGTGTACAATATTATTTACCCTGCTAAAGCACTTATATAGTCTTGTCCAAGACGAAATAGTGCGAAATGCGCTACGAAACGGAAACGTTTTCAGTAGATTTCTTCTGTTTTAGGTAAATTCAAATGATTTTAGTTTAAATCATGCAATTTTTATCTATATTCATAAATATTCGGTTTTGCACATGACGAATAACGAATACAATTCGGACAAAACTGTTTTCGACTTAATCGAATATTCGAATGTATCGTTACAGCCCTACTGAATAGTGAATAGTGGATATGATGATCAGTATACATAGATTAGTGTGATAATCATGATCTACACTGATCACAAAGACAAAATCAATTGCTGTTAGCTGGGTAAGATAAACATATCACAGTGGAAATATATCTGGTAGCATGAATATAAAAATACTCTACAGTTCATGACAGACTGTTTTTCTTATCACCACAGGATGGTAAAACTAGCAGTCAAGTATTGTCAAAGTTCAAGCTTTGAAAATATTTCATAAGGCAGCTGCTTCTATGACATCACAGACTGAAGAATATACCATTGTTAAATATGATTTATAATAATACATGTTATAAACGTCATGTGCTTATCTTACAGAATTTAAAAAAGATTTTGGTTTTTATTTGTTGGCACTAAAACATTTAAACAGCAGCAGAGTCTAGTTTTTACAGAAGCCCAATAGTGCCACTTTGTTTTTTTTAAATGGATTTTTTCAACATAATTGTTTTGAAAATTCAAGATACTAAGTTGAATATTCAAGATACTAAGTTGAAAATTCAACTTAGTAAGTTGAATATTCAACTTAGTATCTTGAATTTTCAACTTAGTATCTTGAATTTTCAACTTAGTAAGTTGAATTTTTAACTTAGTATCTTGAATATTCAACTTAGGAAGTTGAATTTTCAACTTAGTAAGTTGAATATTCAACTTACTATCTTGAATTTTCAACTTAGTTATGTTGAAAAAATCAATTAAACAAGAGCTGTCCCTCACAAGTGACGAATGCCCCCGAAAGAGGTGCCTCACAGTCTGTGTCCTCTCCATGTGCTCAATAAATGTGCTATGTAATTTTAAAATCCTTCCATGCATGACAGAGTAATCATGCATACAGTATTCCATTACTTTAAACACTAAGTGTGACCTTGACCTTTGAGGTAGGGACTTGGGTCTTGCCTGGACACATCTGCTTGATGTGCTAGACATTTTTGCCAAGTTATTTTAAAATCCTTCAAAGCATAATAAAGTTATAGTCCGGACACAAATGTATGCATATATACAGGATTCCATTACCTATAAATTCTAAGTGTGACCTTGACCTTTGTGGTAGGGATGTGTGTCTTGCATGCGACACGTCGTCTTGATGTGCTAGACATTTGTGCCAAATTATTTTAAAATCCTTCAAAGCATGACAAAATTACAGTCCGGACGCGAATGCGTGCATATATGCGTATATAGAGGAATCCATTACCTTCAAACTCTAAGTGTGACCTTGACCTTTGTGGTAGGGATGTGGGTCTTGCACGCGACACGTCGTCTTGATGTGCTTGACATTTGTGCCAAGTTATTTTAAAATCCTTCAATGCATGACAAAGTTACAGTCCGGACACGAATGTGTGCATATATGCATATATAGAGGAATCCATTACCTTCAAACTCTAAGTATGACCTTGACCTTTGAGCTAGGGATGTGGGTCTTGCACGCGACACGTCATCTTGATGTGCTAGACATGTGTGCCTAGTTATTTTAAAATCCTTCAATGCATGACAAAGTTACAGTCCGGACACGAATGTGTGCATATATAGAGGATTCCATAACCTTCATACTCCAAGTGTGACCTTCACCTTTGAGGTAGAGATGTGGGTCTTGCACGCGACACGACGTCTTGATGTGCTAGACATGTGTGCCAAGTTATTTTAAAATCCTTCAATGCATGACAGAGTTACAGTCCGGACACGAATTTGTAAGTGGGGGACGCACGGATGGACGGACAGACGGTGCGATTTTAATATGCCTCCCTTCGGGGGCATAAAAAACAAACAAAGTGGCACTATTGGGCTTCCGTAAGTTTTGATATTCAAAACTCATAAGAAAATTGTGTACAGTACTTACAACATCATTATCAAACATCTGTAGCAGCTCTGGTACATACTCTGTCACAATTTGATTGCACTGAAAAATGTAAAATGTAATTAACATGAATATAAAACTTTGATACAAAAGATGAAAAGACATTTTCTGATCTACATAAGAATACAGGTACATGTACAACCATCTTATAGTCTGAAGAAATACATGTGTACCATACATTAATGCTTTTCAAGGAAAATTTCCAAAAAAATTGTCTGAAGTTTTTGGGAATTAGGGAATCTATAAATTCCAATGCAAAGCTGAGGATGCTTATAGTGAGTATAAAAATCGGCATATGTAGCCTTTCTTACTTTACAGGGACTAACCAACCAAGACAAATATATTGTGAACAATACCTGTAACAACGCATTCAATCAACAATGAATTTGTAAGAACTAAAACATCTGATTTAATGTAATTTAATTTCTCACTCCAAGTTTTCTGTATACTGTTATGCATTTGGAAGTCCTGTACAGAATTACTGATTTTAATGATTTTCATTAGTATTGGTAGTCTGGATTTATGTATCAAACTGTAGCTAATTTATCACTGATTTAACACAAGGGACATGAAGGGAACCCATATATACATGTATATGGGCAGAACTAAATCATAGTCTCTTGCATCCTGTAACATAGTATATGGAATACTGTCTGTCTATAGATCAGACTTTACATTGGTAGCCCAGCATTCAGGCTTAGACTAATTATAAGTTTTGCTCTGCATCAAACACTGAGCCCACAATATACTGATATAAAGTTCAACTTACTATATCTCTGGTATCTGAGTCAGAGAATGCAGCGCATACATTGGCCAATAATGTGGCAATCTTGTCCTGCAATATATATATACATGACTTTGTACATCATGAAATATTGACATTACTCCACTGATATATCAATGAATTATAAATAGATCTTGATGGGCTGTTTCAACTGGGCTGAACTAAAAAAAACATACAGTCAAGATTTTGAGGGAAAATCTATAGATTACAGTACTTAATTAATTTAAGAACTTAAATCAATTCAACATGGCTTCCAAAGTTTCCAAACATTTTCTATGCACATTTGATATTTCTTTGACCTTGCAATTGCTTCATCAAGTTTGATATTATCTATCTCATTTAGATATGCATGATATGCCAGCAGTACACTCTGTAACAAGATTGCTAATTCTGCAACATCAAAACCAAACAGACTGGTTCTATTGAGGAGTGAACACAGACTGGTACCTGCTACCAACCATGATCAACTTTTAATTTCATTAAGGATGACAGGGTTCTAGTACTGGTCATTCCCAGGAATGATATTAAGGTAAACTGCCTTCCTGTACAAATGACCAAAATATACCTGAAATGTGCATTAAACACATATTAACAACAACAACAATCGTGTCACTGGCATTGACTATTAAAAGACATGTAACAATTCAGATACCAACACTCTTTGTCTCATATATTGTAACGAGCCGAGAGCCTAAGACGCAGTAGATCCATTCAGTGAAAAGTATACTCAACCCTGAATGGGTCTCTGTGCCTTATATATACTACCCTAATCCCCATCACATGTACATGGGTTTTAAATTTGCATATTATCATCATATGCGACCGAACGTTTTCACTACGTTCACCGATCGTTACAATATAAACAGTCATGCAACATCTAATATATCGACACACAAGTATCATGTAGCAACAGTCATGTGACTCAGGTATCATCTCACGTTTTGTGTATCAAAGTTTCTCCTTTTGGTGAATGTATTTACAATGTATGTATGAAACAGTTAGCACATACCTCTGTAACTTTGTTGTCCAGTGCATCCTTCAATCCATTCACAATCAGTTCACAATATGTACATGTCGCTGTCTGAAAAATGTAAGTTATAAAATGGCTAATTTATACAAGATCTCAAAAAGAGATGGTGCCTGTAAGGATTTCCTGACAGAGTCATATCAAATTTTAATGATAACCATATATATCAATTTCACTGTGTAATTAAGAAACTTAAAAACAGTGTAGCAACAGACATGCCAATTTATGACTGGACAGGCTTTCCATATCTTAACACTGTTTATCCCTACCCTATCAGGTAAAAAGTCAATGGACATGTAAACTTGCACTTATTAATGAAATATAATACAGAAAGATAATTTTTGATTTTAAGGATGCTTTTCCTGTCTGCTTCAAAATAGGAAACAAAGTCCAAAACATAACAAGAGATATCACATGCTCTAAATTTTTATAGATTTCAAGTATGTACAAGTTTAAAACAACTAATTCCCACATTCCTGATGAAGTGACAGTGAGTCTCATTACTCAACGGTTATTTCAAGACTAAACTAGAACATTTCCAAATATCTGATGGTCATTCCATCTCCATTGCTACTAAACACATATTAATTTGGTCTGAAGATTGCCTGGCAATGCCTGAATAAGTTGTGTCTGCTATGACTCAGAGGCTTGAGTCTTACTCTTAGAAAACCCTTAGTTGTCAATTCAGAATACTTGATGTGTACCATGTGTCAATTTTTCATTTTTAATCTCTGAAGTGTGACCTTGGCCTTTAATCTCAAAGTGTGACTTAACCTTTGAATGACAGACCTGGGTCTTGCATACGACTGTCCGTCCCATTGTGGTGATCAATTATGCCAAGTCAATTCATAATCCTTCAATGTTTGAAGAAGTTACAGCCCAGACAAGCTCATCTTGATGGACAGACACACAGACATACCAAAACTGGCAGCTGTGTGGCTATTCTTTTGTACTCTCTATTGTACTTTTTAGCCGCACAAGCCCAAAAATAGCCACATATAAAACATACAGTGTGAATTCACTGTTACCTATTGTTGCCATAGCCACTAAACCCGCACTTTTTGGGCGCGCACAAACACCTAACTGGCAAAGTGACAACTTACAATGTAAAGCAACTGCCAGCAGACTGGACAAAAAGGAAAATATAATGGATAATTTGCTTTAAATGATCATTAGAATTGTATGATATACGTCATTGCCTATGCACTACTTCACTGAAACATCTTTAAAAAAAGAATAGTTTGTATGTCTTTAAAAGTAATGATTGGATTTGAAATGTAATCCTGTATTGGTTTTAGCAAATTAAACAACACAGGACTACATTTTAAAATACAAAACTTGCTTCAAAGGTATACACACTGTCTTTCAAAGGCCCCTAAATATAGCTAGAATATCACCATTTGCCTTTGGGAAGTGAAAATTTTTGAAAATGACACCCCTCCCGCACCCTCCCCATCACTCCGAAAAAAAAGTGGCTCCAACTTTTTTTTTCAGCCCAGTGTGAGCCCTGCTTCAGTACTCCTGAAAAGTCATTATAATAATACAGTTTGGCATTTATAAATATAAAATTTCACAGATTTTAATCTCCAGATTTAACTGAACTGACATAAAACACCTACTGATTTTGGCTTGATGATCTGGTATTTCCACACAGTTTGGAGACAATGTTTTGTAGCGCCACATTCTCGAGCATGTGTCACATGACTACACCAGTACGGTGGTCCCCATGCACATTTCTCCTGACCTGGTATAGCACTGCCCAGCACTGAAAATGTACATGTGTTGCTCTATAATAATCAGTACATGTATACTTGAGGGACTTGAAAAAAACAACAGTATTTCTTTCCTACTTCATTTGTATTTATACAACCTTTGCACTAAGCAGTGTTATCCCATACATCTTTGCATTTACCACTTTAACACACAAAGACAGTCTGGACCATTTAACAGACACTGCGGATGAACGACCACCGGATATTGGGGCGAAAGTGAGCACAGATAATTAGTTTTCGCGAGGGACGTGTTACAACCGGGGTAAGTTAAAACCCGATTTTCACTCTGATGCATATGATATTGTGTTTATTTGTGTTTTTTCATATACGATAATGACTGTCCAAGCCGAATGTATTCTCGATGTGCAACATAAATATGTTGAAATGTTGAAAATATCCAAAACAAATAGCCTGCTCACTCGAAAAATCTCGACCGTTTGCAAATGATGACGTTTTATTTGATAGATCATTAAGATATTAATAATCTGAATAGGGCATATCATTTGCCTAAAGACAAAATAGTACTGTTCAAAATTTCATCATTTTAGACGAAAGTATAGCGAAGATACGGTTCTCAAAACATTTCAATTACTGTACTGGGTATTGGTTAAACGTGTACTGAGTATTGACTGAGTGAGCGAATCACTGTACTGAGTATTGCATCAAGAAATGAGTAAAAAAGAAATTTTAAAAAAGGGAAATGTATTATATTTGTTATCAGTTGAAGGTATTGATTCATAAGGTGTCTTGTTTTGTACAAGTCTCATAAAACGTTAATTTTTCAAACTATAAAAGTATATAATAAACTGTTTTGTCCGGCGTTTTGAGTATAAGACACACATGTAACCATTTATATTTTTAAATTTCATGTATGCAGTACCGCACCAGCCATTAAATGACTCGGACATGAAGTGACTTTAAATGCTCTCTACAGCTAGTAAACATATGTGTAAATACGTATAAGTTTTACTTAAGATAAAATGCAGTGTTTTGTTCTAGGTAATGAAAATAGCGGACCTTTCTGCCATATCTGCATTGCGTGTGGGCGTTCTTGTTCGTGCGCTCATGCGTGTGTGCGAGTTACGCAATAAAACAACATTTTTTTACGTAGTCGTCTTAAAGCATCGCTACAACATTTATTTTTATCGAAATGTAGATACGTATTTGATCCCATGACCTATTTATTTTACCCCAGATAACCCATACTCTAACTCAATCAAGATTTTATAAAGGCTGTCATTCTTACCAAGCTTCATTAAGATCCAATGAAAAATGCAACCTGCTTTTAATCACTTTATATTCGCGTGATCTTTATTTTCGCGAAACGCATATTCCTGTATTATTTTTTTTGATTCACGATTCGCGACCGACTGTCCATTACTTTAATCTCGCGAAAACCAAATAATAAAATGAAATAAATAGATTCAATATACAACTTAAAATTGGTACAATAATAAAATTTAATAACAACATTTTTAAAAGAATTTCAGTTATTGTGTTTGAGATTTACCTTTACACCATGTGATAATAATGAATTTTTGCAAACCAGATCGGGATATCTGCAGTTGTTACCAGTGCTGGAAAAATGTCATATCTTAACCCCCTGGTGTAAGATGACTTAATGAGTTCAGACTGAACTAGTTTTATGAATGGATTTGTAAATTCATACATTACTACAAGAAAATAGCGCGTAAATATCAGTCATTAGTTTTATTTTATTTTGCTACTATTATTAGAAAATGGTATGCAAGAAAAAGAATCTATCACTGGTTGCATGTGCAGATGAGAATATCTGGCTCTCGGGCAGAACCTCGTTACCACCAAAACAGTTACTCGGGAGCCAGATATTCCCATCTGCACGTGCAACCGGTGAAAGATTCTTACATTCTCACACAGTTTTAAAATGATGAATCACACAATTCTGTGAAAAATGGTCCGTTAATCCCTACTTTTATCTGAACAATTACGTCAGATTTTCCGGTTTGTACAAAATATCATTATCCCGTGTATTGACATTGTCAAAGCTGAAATGGATCATCCTTCCCTCAGACATCACACGCTTTGTTCGATGTATACAACAGGGGTGAGAACAGCATATAGTGAAAAAAGAGGAAAAATTGGCCGGGGATCAAAGGGGCCGCCGAGGCCCTTTGCGGGTGCAGGGCAGAGCCCTGTTGGGGGACCAGGGGGCGAAGCCCCCGGAAGCTCCTGGAATTTCTAGCATTTCAGATCACTTTGAGGCAAAATCCAAAGAGCATTTTGGTCATGTACTGACCTGATGTTTTTAACAATTTCATTCAAATTTTAATCATTTCATTTAAACATAGAGTAAAAAACAATCAAATAAAACAAGCATGTTTAGAGATGTTAACTCAGTTTAGGGTTTGAGAATTTTGAAAAAATAGGAATTTAACAGAACATTTTTAGATATATAAAAAAACTTATATAGAACCTTTTGGTGTCAGTGAAATAATTTTTAAAAGTGAACTCTGTCATCCAGTCAATCAGACCTCCATTCAAAATAAAATTTTTGCTTTTCAGGGAAACATTTTACACCTTCTTTGAGATACTTTTGACCTATTTTAATGACAATTTTATAATTATTCTTCAATCAGATAGCTGCTCATCCCCTCCCTAGGCTCAATCAGTCCAAAAGTATGTTGTTCCCCGTTTGTCATATATTTTCGCGACCTCGCAAATCCGTGATTTTCGTCGTTTTTTTTCGCGATTTTATCAGTTTTAATACAAAAAAAATGTCCTGGAAGGTTATCTATAAACTCCCCTCCCCGCCGATATTCATGTAGAGTAAAAAAATAGGTCTATAATATTTCGGAAGTTAAAATTTCAACACGTTAGTCAATAATTTAAATACGGACGCCGAAAACGAATTCTCTAATTATCATAACCCTCTTATTCGTTGCTCTTCCGATTAATATAAACTCACGACGATTTACACAAACATCATAGCTGGTCGACTTTTGAATTTCAAATCAAGAAAAAATGTCCTAATTTCAGTTATGACATGCGATTATCGGAAAATCAGGTATACTTGAATTGTCTTTTGATCGCCGGCAATCTGTGAATATTGCCATGCACAGAGTCGTCGTGTCAGATTCGACCGCTCATTAATCCGTGTTTCAGACACCGTATTCGCCGAGGTCTATTAATTGTTTATCAATTAACACCTTTGATAACGACAGAGACGGCCGCGTGCTGTTTGGAAGGTAGCGACAAATTAGCTCCGCCTTCTTTCGTATATAAACCAACAGACGACAATCGATTCTTGACTGACGGCGATATTGCCAAGACTTGTAACGACGCTCCGCCTACTTTCGAATGTTATCAAATAGACGACAATCGGTTTTTGATTGACACAGCGAAATTGCCGAGACACGCGACTGCCCCCCTTCCCACCACCTCCAAAAAAGTGCGGATTTATTTCGTTCTGAAAATCGATCTCTAGGACTCTGAATGCAGATTAACGCGGAACTTTGACACCCCTGTATTAAAATATGTCATTAATTAATACGCAATTGTTAACTGGAAACGTCGTATTATCATCTGTTGTTGAGTCTTCTTTACACAATACTGATGGAAACATGCGGTTTTATAATTTGACCAACTGTTCATTTGTTAAATCCCAAAATTTTAGAAGGGATATTTTATTGGTGAAAATAGTGGAAATTTATTTTTGATTCGGCCCGAAAATCGGATATAAAGTGCCCTGTAAATAAATCTAACGATATAGGTCTTATTATTAAACAATGAAAACTTTGATTTATTCGAGAAGTTTGTTTTGGTTTCGGGCTTAATTTATTATTAAGTATTGAGCTATTGTTCTCCGATCCGACTGCGATAAACGGCCGAGAATTTAACAAAGAAAACTATTATGCATTCATTTAAAACATTTGTTTTGTTTATACCAAGTCAATTCACGTCACGAACGTCGGCGATAATTATTATTAACGTTGTCCCAATATCCAGGGTTATTCATTGTTCTTCAACACAAATGTGCCAAACTGCAGAGTACAATAAAATCAATGCACGCTTTTCTCATCATATATTGATAAATCATCGGCAATTACCACTGGTAATTAGGGCGGTACCGCGCCGTTGATTGGCGATTATGCAAGCATAAGTTATTTTGACAGCTTTGTGTCTCTATAGGCATTTCCGGGCGTCCAGTATGTGTCTGGGGTCTCAACTTTTGGCAAACGTATTTACCGAATCGCCGCGGAAAAACGACGAGCCTACCCCCCCCACCTCCCTCTCAAAAAATTTCTTCTCGGATTTACGTCGATCTCAAAAATGACCCCGGCGGCCACAAAAAAGCGGAAATCCGCGTTTCCGCGGAAGATTCTCACCCCTGATACAAGGGCATTTAACGTGAATATATACTAAGCACGTTTAAACACGTGCCCGTGATGTGATATTAAGTTTTTCGGGATGTGCACATTCAAATTATTTTGTAGAAATAGAATTGATTTTGGATATGCAACATATCATACTGTAACTTGAATTGGTTTGATGAAAATATTTAAAAATAAATTGAAATAGATACATCAATTAACATAGAATATTTCATACACAAGAGTTTTCTATGATTTTATTTGGACGAAAGATGATCCATATGCAAACTCAAAATAGAATTCATCAAGATAGAGATTCTGACTAACGGTCATGAAGATTCAATGAAAAACGAAACATCCATTGTATACACAAGGTTTTTCTATGATTTGATCCAGTGACCTAATTTTTGACCCAACATGATTCATATTCGTACTCAAGTTTCATCAAAGCAATCATACTGACTAAGTTCATGGTCGAATGAAAAATGGAACCTTTGTTGCATGCAAAATGTTTTTCTATTATTTGACCTCGTGACAAAATAACCCATATTCGAACCGACAAAGATTACATGAAGGCAGTCATTCTGATCATGTGTCCTGAAGATTCAGTGCAAAATGCAGTCTCTTTTGCATACACAAGGTTAAATGTGCATAGACGACACGCAGACGATAGGCATACATACATACGACGGACACCAGGCGATCACAATTACCAACCTTGGGTACTTCGTACTCTGGGGAGCTAAATACAACGATTTTAAAGTCAGCAGAGTATTTCTATTACTCACTTTTAATGCCCAATACTCAGTACACGTTAGTATCAATACTCCGGTACACCAGAAAACAAAATAAACAATACCCAGTACACTAACTTTAGTCACATATGTATCAATATTTTGGCCCCGAAAGCACGTTTGTTGATAAAATCTTGAACACTTATACCTGGTACTTGAGCAAATAAATTGCTCGATTCAGGTTATTCAAATCTAAGCACATTTGCAAAATAAAACGGTAAACATTACCAACGTTCGAACTTTTGAAGTGAGCAGGCGATCTTCTTTTTGATATATTAACATATTAACCGACAATATTTACAACTTGGGTATGCACTGGACTAAGATAGTCATCGAAGTATCCAAAAACACAAAAAGAAACACAAGATAGTGTGCATTAGATTAAATATCGGATTTTAACTTACACCAATTGTAACACGTTCCTCGCGCAAACTAATTATCTATGCTCACTTTCGCCCCAATATCCGGTGGCCGTTCATCCGCAGTGACAGAGCACTTTTTCAGTTTGAATATCTGTATCACTTTTATATCAAAGTATCAAAGACTATCTTTTTCTTTCTTTTTTTATTTATCACATAAATAATAAGGCTGTATAGATCTGATTTAAGAAGGTCAAATGAACAAATAAAGGAAGTTTATCTCTACTACAAAACTGTATGGGTATTTTTGCCAGCTTTAACAATAACTATAACAGTAAACAAAAAATAATTCACATGGTTGTTTCAATGAATGACTTAAAAGTCTGTTTATAAATGTATCATTTTTGTCACATGAATGCCCTAATGTTTACCATGCACAGAAATAATCTGTTAAATCAAACTGATTATTATAATGATCATCTCATACATTGTCATATCAGAATGTAGGGCATTCATGATTTCATAACAAAGAGAATGCTATATTTAGAAATCTTTAACGCAAAGTAACTAGTACATTTGTACACTGGGTAAGTTCACATGATATGTCATCCGAAACAAATAGCGTCACGCATACACTGCTAATAAAAGTTATAAATAACAAAGTTTAGCCTTAAAGGAAAATAAATTGACAGGTTTTTTGGACTGCAATACTTTTGTGAATTTAGTGGCAATTTTAATAAAAAATTGTGTATATGATAATTTTTTTTATACACAATTTTTTATTAGAATTATCAAACAATTTCTTATCTGATATCAGCAGATATATAAGGTAAACAAGGCCATATGGACCACTGAGTATTAAAGCAGTTTCACTCCTTGTCCTGTCACATGACAGTCTTGGTATGTAAATTAGTGGCATGTGACTATAACTGTTTTCATGTGAAATACAGTGAAAAGGTCAAAATACAAACATCACTTCCTGTCTGAAATGTGAACAGATAAAGATTTAAACCTCAAAGAGGAGGAAGTTAAAGCCTTGTCTAAGTAAACAATAGTTCATTTTACTATTTCAATTGTGCTGCAAGTTCTTATAATCCTGAATGAATTGTGTATAATACAGCTCAAAATGACCAGTAAAGTACAGTCAAGAAAAGTTCTTAAAACATGAAAAATGTTTAGAAAATTAATAGAAAAGTTATGCTCAACGATTTCTTTCATTAGAACATGCAAACACAAATTTATCATATCAAATTGATGGAAAATCATTTTATGCCCTGGCTGGTCAAAATTTCAAAAAATATTTTGTTATTTTTCAACTTTTATCATGTTCAGTAGGATTAAAACATTACTGTTGTATATATAACTTCCGCAATTACAGTTTCTATTTCAACTGTACTTCCTGAATGAGATGAATTGCATGTATTTAAATACAGATAAAGAAAAAGATTTTTTGAGAATGGTGCTTTCGGATTATTCTATCAAGTCACTACTCAAGTCAAAAGGAAGTTTAATGAACCATGCAAAAAGTACATACATTTAATGTTGATTCAAATATTAACAACAATACATACATCTAATTTTACATTTTTAAATCCTTCACTGCATAACAAAGTTGCAGTCTAGACACAATGCATATATACAGGATTCCATTTTAACTCTAAGTGTTTTTAACTCTAAGTGTGACCTTGACCTTTGAGGTAGGGACTCGAGTTTTGTATGCGA
The DNA here is from genome assembly GCA_022818135.1 of Saxidomus purpurata. Lineage (NCBI taxonomy): Eukaryota > Metazoa > Mollusca > Bivalvia > Venerida > Veneridae > Saxidomus > Saxidomus purpurata. The sequence continues at coordinate 17,791,519 of JAFMSR010000002.1, read as the reverse complement.
CACATCGTCTTGAAGTGCTGAACATTTTTGCCTCCTTCAATTATGGTAAAGTTACAGGCCAGACATGAATAAGTGGGTAGGCTACGTATCTTGGCGTCACCATCAACCAATCCCTAGACTGGAGGGAACATTATCAGCAACATTACAAATAAATCAACCGAAACCTAAATTTTGTAAGAAGAAATTTAAACATTGCCTCTTCATCAATAAAAGAAACAGCATACATATCACTTGTCTGACCAACTGTGGAGTAATTATGCCTCTGTTTGGGACCCGTATGAAAAGATGAGGTTGTGGGAAAAGTGTGGGCCTCGATTGCTCAGTGGTTAGGGCGTTCGCCTCCGGAACGGGAGGTCCCGGGTTCGAATCCCAGCCAGAGCATGAGGTGTGTCCTTGGGCAAAGACACTAAACCACACGTGCCTCAGTCTACCCAGCTGTAAATGGGTAGCAGCGATGAAAAACTCACTGCCTCTCTCTCACGAATGTGATGACATCTGGAATGAGTGTTCGAGAGCGTTTAAATAAGCTACAGAGCTTTCTTCGCAATCGAACTAAAATAAATTCGTATAAACTAAAAGATGAGGTAACAAAACAGATCAAGCGTCACCGAGATGCTCCAAGACCTTCAATGGACCTCACTACAGGACCGGAGAAAATCTCTTATCTTACCCGCCTATACAAGATCTCAAATGACCTAGTCAATTTAAGTTGCCATCAACAAATTGAACAAAACCAACGATCTGTTCCCACTGTAATAGGAGGATAGATGATCAGTGGTTCACTTTATAGTGAATCAATATATCAATATATATCAATCAACAATATATTACCCAGTCAATGTTACTGATCATTGGGTTTGAAAAACAAGATAATCTGTTTGCTTGAAAACAATGAAAATACAAATGACAATGGCACCTCCCCACCTATGAAAACCAATTTCTTTAGTTTCATGAAGACCAGTTTGAAACCCATGAGTACCTAGTTCTTCCATGCACTGAGCAAGCTAAAAGTCTACTGGTAGATAAGTGCCTAGACATTACTTAAACAATCTGTTCTAGCCAATATTTAGCTGTCCCTGCCTCCTCTGCATCTAATGTAACGCTTTTCAGTGCGACTGGCAACATATTTAGACCAGATAGGTGCTCTCTATCAGATGGAACATTTGAGAAATTGACAATGATTAAATTTTTGTAATTGTTCACTTTAAGATGCCATTGACAATAAAATGCAGCCGTGTAAAGCCCTCGTGCCATTATGCTCCTTGTGGGCTGATTATCACGTCTCTGCCTGCCTTAGCAGTGTATTATTCTCTATATGTGGAATGAAATAATAATAAAATGCCATCACCATATATATCTAGTATTTCATTGTCAACATTTGTCGAGTATTATCAGGTTGGTTATAACACTAAATTTAGTAACGGCAAATGTAACTAAAAACAGAAACATTGTTGTGAAAAATAGCCAGAATTCATATTGTTTAATATATTGCGGACACTGTTGCAATAAAATACATTATAAACAGTTTTGACATACAATACAGTGAACACAATGATTTCACAATGTTTGTTGAAAATAAAAACTTTGATTTTAAGCTTTCTGTCCCTTCTATTTCTAGATGGCCTCTTCCATTTCGGACGGCCACGAATTTTGTGAGATTTTGAGTCGTTTCACACTCCGTTGATATAATTTTTATTGCTCCAGGTAATATTGTAATTTAATCAATTACATAATTTAAAAACATGAAGTAATCAATTACATCCTGTAAGGCATTGTAATTGTAATTTAACCAATTACATTAAAAGTAATCATGCCCAGGTCTGCAATATAATCGGACATAATCAGACGGTTCATCACTGTCACTGATGAGAACCCGGCTCCCCACTCAGCTTCTGATGATTCACTATCAGCTGAGCACAAAGTGATCAAGCCATTTGTCCACCAATAACCTTAAAAACTGCGAGAGAAAAATCTACCTACCTATAGGCAATATAACTGAAAATAAAAGAAACCTCATTTCAGCATTTAAACTGACACTGTAGTTTAAAATTATCGAGATTCCCCTAAAATTCCGTGTTGTTTTCTCCTCAACAAATCATGTGATTTTATCACGTGACAACTCAAAATCCTAAATAAACTCAACTGATAACATTTACCGACAAGACAGTAAAACCTACAAACTGCAAACAGCGATTACTCCCCCTTACAGTATACAGTAATGGTGTGAGATAGAGATAGATAGATAAGATTTTGTTAAAATTTCAAAAAGTACAATTATGAATTTTAACATTAGTGTTTGCACTACTTATGCAGTTTATAGGTTAATTTTGTAAAATATTCAATATATATTTGTATAACAGTCAATAAGTCACGGATACAAAATGTTAATTCAAAATAGTAATTTTAACCAAAGCTTTGCAAAGACCTGTTTTAACATAATTCTTAGATAGATAGATAGATTTATTTCAACATAAAATGTACAATTTACATGGCAACTTATAATTAAAACATACAATAAAACAATAAACAAACATGTATGAATTAATATAACCATGCCAATCAACATTATCATGTTAAGGATAACACAAAAAAGAGCTAAAACAAACTCTTATTTCCATTGTGGTCCTTAAGATATAGTATTGTATGACATAGGAAGATACAATTTATCACAGTAGAAAATCACAACACACAACATTTCAGGAATCTATATTCAATCTAATGTACTCTAACTAAAAGTCAAATTAAGCTTAAAAAATGTGGCTTAACCTTACATTTAAATGAATACATAGTAGTTGCATCCCTCACATTTTGTGGCAGACTGTTCCATAGACAACAACCGTTGTATGCAAATGATTTTTTCCCAAAACTTTTGACCACTGGGAGAGCATATCTCTTGCTATCTGACATAGAAAAACCTGTACCATCAAAGGAGGAATATGCTTTTGCTCTAAACCTTGTGGGATAATCATGAACAGTATTGATAGGGGTAAAGTGTTCACTTAAATATGAAGGGGCAACATTAGAATTAATTTTATAAACATGACAGAGAGTTATCTGATTAACTCTACTTGAAACTGGTAACCAGTTCAGACGTGAAAAATGCTCAATTCCAATGTGTGACATTGGATGTAAATTCAACACAAAACGTATAAGTTTATTTTGTGTGACCTGTAACTTGTGGTGTTTTAATTCCTGTGTTAAACTATTAAACCAGGTAGAAGAGGCATAGTCAAAATGACATTGTATAAGTGATGTAACTAACAGTTTTTTTGTATGCAGAGTGAGAAATTCACTTTTACGGTACAGGAATTTTAACCGAGCATTGGATTTCTTAATTACAGACCTAGCCATAGACTCAAAAGACAAACTTTGATCAATGGTTGCACCAAGATATTTAACTGAAGATTTGGATTCAATGGATTGACCATTGCAATTTATTTCAAGATTTGCTTGTTTTTTTTTAACCTTTGCATTGACCCAAATAAAATAGATTCAGTCTTACCAAGATGAAGACTGACAATATTCAGGTCCCGACTTAAGAAATTTTCAATATCATACTTGTTTTTGGCAGACACAAGAATTGCTGAGTCATCAGCATAGAGAAGCAGTTTGTTTTTTACAACAGCTGACATGTCATTCACATAAATAAGAAAAAGCAGAGGACCTAATATAGATCCCTGGGGCACACCACATGTTATATTGACAGATGAAGACAAAGTACATGATATTTCAACCAGCTGGCGTCTATCAGACAAATAGGAAGAGAACCATCTGATAGAGGATTCTGTGAGACCCAATGCTCTTAGTTTCATTAAAAGAATTGAGTGATTGACGGTATCAAATGCTTTTTGGAGATCTAATAGAACCATACCCACAAAATGACCTTTATCCATCTGAAAACGAATATAGTCTGTGAGGTGAATAAGGCATGTATCAGTTGAAAACCCATGTCTAAAACCTGACTGATATTCATACAAAAGACTATTTTGGACAAGGTACTGTTCTAATTGATCATAAATGACTCGTTCAACGACTTTAGATACAATACTAAGGATAGAAACTGGACGATAGTTCCCGACATCGGTTTTATCATTCTTCTTGTATAAAGGCACTACACGAGCAGACTTAAGTTCATCAGGGACAGCACCTTGTATAATTGACAGGTTTATAACATGTGAAAGTGGACCAGCAATAATAGAGGCTGAGTCTTTAACAAAACGTGAGGGAATCCCATCTAAACCTGTCGCCTTATTTGGACAAAGATTGTTTAGGTACTTCAGAACCTTACTTTCAGAAACAATTGAAAATGTAAAACTATCAGGCTTTACATGCCGCCACGTGACATTTTCCACCATCACATGTTAGCTTGTGAAGGCTCACCAACTAAAATCGCTGTGTAGTTTGTTTAATCTAAAGAGCTTGAGATTTTTAAAGTCAAAGGCTACTGGTGGGCGTCAAGGTGAAAATTTATCACCAAATTTATTTTTTCTGTTTCTTAACTTTATTAAGAGATAGCATTACTTTGAGTTTTAGATCGGTGTATAATATGTATCAGTGACTAGCTCGTGTCGATGTTTAAATTCAAAAGAAAAAAGCAATTTTAGAAACAAAACATGTTAAAAGAGAGTTGAATACAAAAAGGCTAGGTGAGGGATACTTCTTGTCGATACATTACCGAAAAAGAAGACAGTGTTATAACTAAAGTTTTACCAGAAACTTACGAGGTTGAAAGGATAATTACAAAAAAAAGAGAAAAAAAAATGAGTTTCATCACTTTAAAAGTGTAACTCATTTAAAATATTAAAACTGAATCCAGGACAAAAACTATATTATAAATATGTTCAAAAGCGCTTTACAATAAAAACATAAAATGCATACAGCTAGCATAGATTAGAATATAACATTCTAAATAAACACAAACTTTAAAAACACTAACTTTTAGTCAGCCTGAAACAGTATATGCAGATAAAACTCACACGGAAAAGGTACAAAAGGAGCATAAATCCTATTGCATTAAAGAGAGATGAAAAATATAGAAGTAACTGTACTTGATTAAAAAAAACGCCACGTACATGTTTAAACCCGAAGTTCAGTTTGCATAAAACAATGTAGTTTAAAACAAGAGCTTTCCTTCATAAGTGACAAATGTTCCTGAAAGAGGTGTATCACAGCTAGTCTGTGTCCTCTCCATGTGCTCGACAATTGTGCAAAGTAATTTTAAATCCTTCCATGCATGACAGAGTTACCATGCATACAGTTTTCTATTACCTTTAAACTTTAAGTGTGACCTTGACCTTTGAGGTAGGACCTAGGGTCTTATACGCAACACATCGTCTTGATGTGCTGAACATTTGTGCCAAGTTATTTTAAAATCCTTCAATGCATGACAAAGTTACAGTCCGGACATGAATGTGAGCATATATACTTCAATTACTTTCAAACTCTAAGTGTGACCTTGACCGTTGAGGTAGGGACATGGGTATTGCACCCGACACGTTGTCTTGATGTGCTGAACATTTGTGCCAAGTTATTTTAAAACCCTTTCATGCATAACAAAGTTACAGCCCGGAAACGAAAATATGTAAGGACGGACGGACAGAAGGTCCGATATACAGACAGACAATTTCAGTCAGACAACATTCAATGTGACGTAATGCTCCAGAAGAAAAAAATGATGTAATAGTCCATGACCTAGACAAATAGTGCCTACTGGCTTTGTGTTCATAGTAAGATACTTTGGGCCGAAGACAGTTCCCTATGGAACGCTATACTTCGTAAGTACAAGTTCTGAAAGTTCACCTTCAACACACACTGTCTGAAATCTGTCATTCAAGTATCAGAAGTCCAAGCAAGAGCAATGCCAGAATATTGTAATTTATGGAACTGAAAGTTAGTGCTGTAAAAACCAAGGTAATTTTTTGAGGAGGTAGAGCTTGTCTGGGGAATGTCCTACAATTTAACTTTGATAGAGAAATTAGTTAGTGAATTCTCATACTTATGTGCACAATTTACTGCAAATGGTCGTTTTGACAAAACTAAGGAAATGTTAGTTGCTCAAGTCAGGAAAGCTATGTTCTCACTTATTACGAATTCTAGAAAGTTTTCATTTTCAGTTGACTTGCAGATTCATTTTGGATCAGGTATTACTCTCTTAAAATTCAGGTGTATTAATAATAAATTACCAACTGAAAGGGTAGATTTTGCAATATAGATAGATGTTAACGTGTCTGCAGGTTGTATGACGATAACTTTTACGATAATAACATTAATTTATCAAATAGCAGACGCAAATATATAAAGCATTTTTACTATAGAAACGCCCAACTCATTCAAATATGATCAACTTATGAATAGGAAAGACAAAGCAATTCTAGTGAAACTTGCCTTATTTTGCAAAAAGATAATTGCAGCTTGCAAGTAATCAGTTAAGCACTCACTGGTAAACCCCTGAATATTGTCCTGAAAATCAAACAACCAATGTTGCACATTGTTAGTACGGGTTTTATATTGTAACTAAATAGCCTGTTATAAGAGTAATTCCCTCATTCCCTTTTCTGCATTATCTTGTATTATGCTCTTCAAATATGGAGGAAATAAAAGTTATATATATAAAGCCGCTGACAGCGTGATAACATAGCAAATATTGTAGTGAGTTGCATAACAAGACAAAATAGATCGCATATAAGCAGAATGCATACAGATGGTTGATCTCAAAGACATAAGTGAGCAATAACGTAGAAACAAGGGTTACAGTCATTGAAAGCATACGACTTAAAAACACATAAATCTGTACATACACCTTTTGTTAATGATTTCCCTAATTAATAATAAATCTAAACTTATTTTAATAACATGCACCTCCAGTCAATAACAGCACAATGTAAACTGGCTTACGTCCAACTTTTTATATAATCACTACTGTCAGTTATTGTTAAAATCACGGTTATCAATTTGGCAGTACATTATAACGCGCCCCTAATTTTGATTCAGACTTGTTCTATGAAACACTTTTACCCTTGATGCTGTGACTACGTTCAGGGAACTGATTCTTTGGAGCCATCATCCAATGAATTAAGGACATTCTACAGTGTCGTTCATGTTCTAAATGTATTGATCTTAACTGAATTATCTCTAGTTACTTAAGTAGAAAATTTGAACAAACATATTTTCATCAATTTTATCAATGTTGTAAATCATCTTGTAAACTTCGACAAGGTCAGCCGTACTGTATATATACAAGTTGAAAAAACACAATATCCCCAATAACATTTTTATTCTAGTTCTACATTAAATTTATATTCTTGATTTCGAAACAAGTTCATACAACACGCATCAGTCGCTATCGTGAGTCAATCAAGACGAAAACAACCTCGAAGAAAGACAGACATTGTGGAATTAAACTGTTTGTCTTGAGACAATACAACTATGACACTAGTAGAAATCGAACATAAACTCTTCGATCCTGAGGTGACCAATCTACCACTGCTTCGTGGCGACTCCAGAGAAATCGTGCAGTGGACAGCTTACGACCAGACCCCACTAAGAGATAGATGACAGTGTTGTGTCTGATGAATTCCGTTGTAAAGTCCGGTGTCACAAGGAATATGTTCTAGCTAGGCCACCTCGCTCTTTCTACTTAAAATAAGTAACCTAACTGACTCTGTCAGCTCCTGCGTGCGCTTAGTCGCAGATATCAAGACTGTCAAAATATGAATAGATTAGATTTGTTAAACGATAAGATCATTTTAAGTATGGCAATATATAAAAAACAATACGACATACTGTTAGCTTTTAAACTGTCTTAGGAGCAATATTAAGTATATAGTACAACATATGTATAAAAGCAATACGATTAAAAACATTAAAGGGCTGCTTAAGATAACTAGTAACGATACTGTAAGACATAGAAATAATAATAATAAATTCTTGATTTTGAGAAGGTAACATATTATGACATTTATACAGACATTGCATATTACATCATATTTCAATATGGCCTTCTTGTAATATTATGGGAAAAATAAAATAAAATTAAAATAAAAAAATCACAGTTTTTCAACAAACACTCAAAAATAATTACTTACACACGTAGGTTACGCATTAGGTGAGAGTGCAAGTAAAGCAATATTGTATAAAATAAAAGAAAAAAGAAATGAAGCAATAAGAACGAAGGAAAGACAACATTAAAGCGAAGCAAACTGAGAGCAAAATATAGCAAAGAGAATGTAAAAAGTAGGAACACAAAAGCACAGTGATGCTGAGGAGAGACTATGCATATGGAATTAATACAAACCTGAGAGAACAAACCAGCGACGTGTAAATGGAATAGTACTCAACAAATTTGGTTTATACGTTCAGAACATAGGTCTTAACTAATAACAATATACATGTAAAATGGCATAGATCCATACCATTAAATGAAATTAAAACTGAAGTGACTTGAAAAAAATGTTAAGATGCTAAAAGATCATCTAGTTTTTTGGACATTGCGCGAAAGGCCCCAAATAACTAATAACAATATAAAATGGCATAGATCCATACCATTAAATGAAATTAAAACTGAAGTGACTTGAAAAAAATGTTAAGATGCTAAAAGATCATCTAGTTTTTTGGACATTGCGCGAAAGGCCCCAACAATTACAGTGTACTAAATTCAGAATGTATCCCCTATGTGATCGGCTTAAACAATATTATAATCTCTTACTGTACATAATATTTGCAATTCAACCGCCACCCAGACACACCATGCAGTCTTACACTAGGTCTAATCAGCGAACAGGTTAACGTACGAACAAACCAATCAGTGATCTCAATAACCTCCGTTTACATTACGAGCAATACAAATATTTTGCATCCCTTCAAACAAATCAATACGACTCGAGTGTCTTTTATTTTTGCCCATTTACAGACTATCCTCTGATCCACGAAACAGAAACTTTAAACGACACAGGTTCTCCAAGTTATCGACCCTTTTTGTACCATGTCAACAACGGAGACCAACCAATTTTTCAACTTTTTCAAAGTTCAACGAATAGCAAAAGCCTGGTCTATCAAAAATAGAGTTAAAAGTCAAGTACAGCAATCTTGTTCAAAGTAAAAACAGTGAAGCGAGTGCTCTAGCAGGAACTTAAAGCTGCTCATTCACAGTTTTCGGTGAAAAAGTAATTTCTCCAACATGATTTACTAAAACATATAATGTAAAAGTAATGGTTAGAATCAATTACACAAGTAAAATCTACAAAGGAATTTGAGGAAATCTGTTGAAAATGCTGCACCGCCATACTTTATGTTTATACATTTTGTATTGAAAAGCGTTTACTTTGGCTACCAAAGTATACATTAAAACATTATTTTATAATGAGTTATTTTTATAGGAATTTATAAAGGATCTTTTTTATTTATTTATTCATTCTAAAATATGTTAATTTCAGACAGTTCGAGGAACCTTGTGTTTTTTATCAAAATATCTGAGAGTGAGCAGCATAAAGAAAAATATATAGTGGGCGAAATGTAGAAATTAGGACGGGCCAAAAGTAACCGTGTTGAAGGAAAATCATACTTTTTGTTTTTTTTCTGACAATTATACATGTAGTAAAAACAGCGGATCTAAGCTATTTTTGATAATTATTCAATTTTAGCGCACTAGCTACGACAAAGTCGCATTTTCCGGCTAAATTAAAGATGTGGAAAATAAGCGAGCTTATCATTAAATGGAGAAAAACGAAAATTTAATGTCTTTCAATAAAAGACTAGGTCAGTAGCCTGTCATGCTAGACAAAAAACATTTATCAGCAATGGTTTCATACATCATATTTTCGTACAATGTTGAGGCGTCGGTTGATTGTTGTGCGGCGAGGCTCAGTTACTCAAAAATACACGAAATTTATACCGGCACCATGTCATCATTTATATTGCGCCACTTTTCCTAATGTTTTACGTCACCAGAGAGCATTCAATAAAGGAAATGTGAAGGAATATTGGAAAACCACTTAGCCTCACTGACATCTGCACTGCTATGGAAACTAATGACGCTGCCTGCATCCAAAGCGCATGCGCAAAATTTATCGACAATTGTGACAACAAATTACATATTATTTATTACTGAAATGATCATGTGAATAAGTTATTATGTAAAAAAATGATGTTTTCGTGAAATTGAAGCACAAGGTAAGACTTTACATTACAAATGAAATATATTTAGGACAGTATTGAAGATTCTCACATTAAATACCGACACAGTTGAATCGATCCGACGTTTTAATAACAAACCTAAAGGAAGTGTCAAATCGATAATGTGTTTACATATCTGACATTGCTCTGACTTTTCAGCGTTATATGGGTGATTTTCAAGGACAAAAATCATCACCAATGTGGTGGTTTGAACACCAGAGTATTTATGTTATTTTACCTAACTACACGGAAGAAGCCAGTATTCGAACCTGTATAGTCCGGTGGCATCGCCAAGCTATGCATAGTATAACCAAACTAACTGTATATTACGATAATTTTATATAACATTGGCGAGAATCTGAAAATTAAAAACACGCAGATGTCAATGTTAAAAAATCACAAACAATTTTTTTGACCGAGATTTCAAGGAGTAACTTAATTAATACCTAACTAGAGTATCAAATGAACTTTAATGTTATTATTATTTGCTATATGCAGCATTCGATACATTGCGGCAAATAATATCAAGAACATTTAAAAATTCTGGTTCTCTTTATGAACTGTTAACGAAATTTTAAATTTACATGTTTTAACTGTATGTCTTCGTCAGAAAACGTCCAAAAGTATTACAGTAAACGACGCAGTGAACCTTTTTTCCCGACGAAATGCATGGCGTAGATATGGTTAAATAAATTTAAAAAGAACATTGCTTCAAAGCAAGAACAGAAAATGGACCAACATACATAATCAAATTGAACCTGGAGTTTCATATGTAATGTTATTACGTAATACTGAGAAAATATGACATACAGGTATATTTCATTATATAATGCAAACTATCAAGGGTTTGACAAGGTTTTAGATCTCACTCAAGATTAGGTTTTGATAGCTAAACATACACGAGTACACAGCATATCTCACCACATGACATCTGTCAGAGAACTGTACATGTATCTGCATTCCTTGGAAAAGGAAAAGGTCGCACGGCACGCGGGACATACCTAAAAAGATCAGACGACATGTGGAGAAGGGCGTTTTCAGACGACAGAGATATTGACTCGATGCCTCAACCTGAACGGCGTTTCCATACTGTTATTTTAGTAGTTATGTTTGTAAAAAGTACATGTTACAGTTTTTCTTTAGGCACCACAACTTGACATGCGTACTGGCGACATTAATGTTGAAAAATATTGTTTACATGCCCTTCATTACATAGGTCAGTTTCTTTGCAATACTTGGACGAGGGCTTCAATTATTTGACCATGTTTTTATTGTTTTCAAATTCGGATCTGAAGTTGCGGAACATACAGTGTGGATGAACTACCCACTATCAATGAAATTACAGTTTTAGAATGGAAGAAAACATAATTTCTGTTTTTTGCTCTGATCAAAGTCCGCCACTGTATGTGCGTTTTATATTCCAGAAAATACGAAACTGGACGGAGAAGACATGTAGAACACTACAGAGGTTAAAATGTTTGTTGTCCGTCCACACGTTCTGGCGTTATGACATCACCACTTATTCTTTTGGTGCTCGGAGCTGTCATTTCCGGCGTAGTTGGCAGCCTGTTTATTATTATCTCCCTTGCGGTGGATTCATGGGAGGAAGTGACGTTCAGTACTGATAGTCTGTCAAGGTACCAATCAAACAACAGTGAATATTACTGCGTAGTGGCCACTTCACCGTCCAGTTACAGTTTGCTCCGCCATAATAAAACGGAAATAAAGAATGGGAACCTCACGAGTTCATTCCTATATTACTACTTATACTCGTCATATAGCGGTGTTTGGAGAATGTGTGATAACTTATCAGGTAATCTTTTTTTATGCGAACACATATTTTGATTTGTTATAGTGTTAGTAGGTTCGAACTGTGTCAATTATTCAGTATAATCGTTGTTATCTGTTGTTTCTTATCCATAAACAAGGACCGTCGGTAGGCAAAATCTTTATTTAATTTAATGTGTAATTTACAGTTGTGCTCAGTATAATTATCAATTAAAACTGTAAAGAGGTAAGTGATATCGTAATAAAGTTTTCGAAGTCGTAATAGGTACCCGTAAAAAATCGCAATTTCCACAATGCCGCCAACAAAGATGTGCTCGTAAATACGAAAACAACGACGGATAGCACTGCTGTAACACGTTTCATCCATTAACATTCATTCAATGTGCTAATATAACACAATCTTATGTTAACATTTGGTAAATATGTAGATGTGTGAATGCTTTGATAACATTTACAGCATCTTCAAGACAACAGTTAGAGGCAGCAAAGCAAATGAAGGTGGATCGTTGTTATACATTTGTTACTGATTATGATGAAGAAAACGATAATCTGCCAGACATGATGAAAAGCATTGGACGTAAGTTCGTCGCGGAAATGTTAAATAAAGCTCTATATACTGTAATAGTCAGTGCATGTTTATTAACCATGCAACCATGCCATAGGATACTTTTTTAAGTAAATGCATGAAAACGTATTGTATTAGAAGATGAAAAATGGTTTGGTGATTAGTTTCTCCAACACTTTAGCTGGTTTTGGAGACAATATAATGATAATTATTGTCTTTATGTTTACAAGAAGACTATAAGAACACTGGAATAATGACAACAATACAAAAAGACGTAAATTATCGATGTATTATAGATATTTATTGGCTAATACTACCCCTTGTGCAATTTCATGAACCGGAACACCGTTTATATTTTCAAAACCCTTAGATTTTGATAAAAAGCCATGGCTTGTTTTTCTTGTATTTGTGATATTGTCTTCCCTACCTCTATTTGGAGACTGTTACCAGCATATAAAATTATTCAGCTGAAACCGCTTCCTGAAAAAACTTTTTGAATCAAGGACGCGACTGTTCCTGATGGGAAATAATTCAGGTTGGTTATAGATTACAGAAACAATGACACGTTTAAAAACTTTATACAAACTTACTATCGAAATTAAAGGTGTGAAATTGGTGATGAGATTAAGGCCTACAGACTTTGAAATAGATATTTAAATATTGCTTACAGGAATGCAAAACTCTGCAGCATCGTGTTTCATAGTAAGCCTGATAGATTTAGCAGCGGCGGCAGTTGTGGGAACATTTGCGATTATACAGAAACAAGTGTCGGCATGTATGGTAACAGGTGTACTTTACTGCATGGCGGGTAAGTTTTGTACACAAAATCCATCGCGCATACTTCAAATGAAGGAAAATTGAAATTAAGAAAAGCAAAAACGAGGTTTTTGTTTTTATACTACATATAAACTTCTACAAATCGCACAAATTGCTTAGCAATCACAATACCATTCAACTGTTCACGTGATTTTTCTCTAATAATACATGGCTTATTTATTTATTTTCAGGTTTGTTCTCTGTTTTTGGTTTGACTATATTTCATACAAAAATGTACTACGAGAAATATCAGTGTTATTCCTTTGAGGAGAATGAACTGCCACCGGCCGCGTGTGAAGCACGAAGTGTTCAGATAGACTGGGCAATACCAATGGCCTGGGTAGGAGTCATTGTTTGTGTTTTCGCGTTCGGAATGTGGATATTTGTTACACGTGCCTTCCGGCTTATCAAGTCAAAGACCATGATCTGAAAGACAGAACCCGCCTTTAGTGAATGAAAACTGTGTTGTTATTACGAGGGTTGTTCGGTTATATAAGCCACGGACGAATCAGTACTAGTATATTCTGTCACTGGTCGTCCATCAGAGGTCTAAGATACGGATCACATAAGGATATTTTTCAGTTCAAACTTTGTTTGAAGAATGAACCATGAATTTACTAATATACATACGCAATAAGTCTTACTATTCATGACTTTAATACCACAAGGAAGTCATCTCTTTAGTATATTGGCTTCTTTACAAGGGTTTTAAAGTGGGTCATATGACACACGAATGACAAAATATTTGATTCGTATCCAGTTAGAACTGCTCGAAAATGAGTTATATATCGAACATCCCTCGTTAGAAGTGAAATGTGTTACATATCATTGTTACCTTTCCTATTGTTATCGTATTTTATGTATATGTTTCAGACTTTGACTTCAGGTTATATGGAATATTTCCTGAATATCGACCACAATGTAATATATCGTACGTCAGTGTATTGAACGCTTAAAACATTTAATATTTAATAAAACTACTAAACTTCCCGCTTAATGACATTTATACGAATATACATTCCATGTTTTGCAATAGGATTCTGCGTAAAGTTGTCGTATTTGCATCATTGAATTTTTAGTTTTGTTAAATTATTCCAATGAAAAAGCGTAATCTCGCTTTCAAATGTTTGGGAATAGATAGTTATATACATGTATTATTAACTATATGATTTTAGTCGCGATACTGGTTAATTTATTCTTGCAATATGGTAGACATTTCGCCAATGAATACAAAAACTTCCGATTAGGAAGATTTAAAGGCATATTGCAGAAATATTGTATATTGTCATTAATTGATTGAATTCACATTGGCCTAGTTATTGGGCTTCAGACAGCCTACAGCCTCGGGATAATACAACTATCTTCAGCTGAATTCAATGAATTAATAACATAAAGTCTTATGCGGTACAAAGAATGTGTTTTGTTTAACTTCTGTGTAATACTCAAAAGGGTTATTCCCCGCCACCCTCATATTTGCTGTATGATATCCCTGCTCATTTTCTTAATGAAATTTTGTTCAGTAATCATTTCGATTTTGTTTTTATCGACAATTAAAATCTGTTTTATACTTGCCAGAGTTTTATTTGCTTGTCTGTGATATTGTATTTTTCGTAAATTATACTTGTTCGATATTGTTCATGTCTTGTTAATAAAATATACTTTCCAAACTTTTCAAAGCTTTTTTGCATTTCTAATCCTCATTTCCTAAAATGTGCCAAACATACAAACAAAAAAGTACTTCGGTCATTATGTAAACAAAAACAAAAAGTTATTCTGTCAAATTTACCCTGTTTGAACACTTTAACACTTTGATATCTGCTCATTTCGACAATGTCTTCTGGAATTGCTTAGATGTTGGATGAACCTTATATTTTCCAGCGTCTTAGTGTACTACATTTTACCCTAACTTGTCTTCTTTTGTTCTCTTACAGAATGTATTGTGAACAATACTTGTTTCTATCTTTGAATATTCATCCTTTGTTGCGGAACAAAATGAAACACAAAAGATGCATTATTTATTTAACTGCAGGATGCATTCCTGTGTGACGAGTGATCGATACCTGAAAAGGTTAACAATATATTTAAAACCGCATAATCATCCACGTATATGTATGTACTCGTATGTCCAGGCCTTATATGGATATAAGCTGAAAAAAATACAATATTTTGATCAAAGTTTCACATACCTCTCAGTCTCACAAAGTCTATGTATTTGACATATATATACATGTAGGAACACGAAGAAATACATGGATCAATGAAACATATAATATCAACTATGCTGCAATTAAATTGGGAAAATGACGTATACATGCATTAAGGTCATGTTACGAATGATAACTGTGATTTGCATAAAACATAGATAGTTGTAAACATGTAGAAAACAACTGTACTTGTTCCATTTTAAATATTAAAACTGATTGGTAGAGGCGAGCTTTCAAAATCAAATTTTGAAACAACCTACGCAGTTTTGCATTCAAAAATGTCGCATAGTTTCGAATTTAAAGCAGTGGGGGACTCGCTACAGAATACCAGAGTTGACCTGTGCTGGCAGTAGTTTGCGCATCAGCAACATTCGTAGCATTCTTATAAATGGAAGAAATATATGTAAGCATAAAAAATACTTGTTAAGACACAAGACGTATTGCTCTGATCCAACAAAGCTAAACTAGATCATGCGTTACTATTTAGGAGTTGGAAAATACACTACAAATGTTGCAGTAAGTGGAGCGATGGGATGGTAACCACCAATTATTAGACAGTGGGGATCAGTGTTTACACAGTATATTAGAGTAATGAATATGGATGATTTTAGAATTAATAAAAAGAAACATATGTGGTCTAAAACAAGCCATGTCATTGATAGTGTTCATTTAGTAGTACAAATGCCAAGCCAACTATTTTACAACTAGAATCAAAATTAATGAATATTGAAATAAATAAATGGAAAATGATGTTAGAGAGAGAGACAATGCATTAAGAGGAAACGGTAGTAACAAACTAAGAACTTACAGAAAGTTTAAATCGCATTTTGGTACTGAAGAATATTTGGTTAATAGATTGCCATATTCTTATAGATCGGCATTTACAAAGTTTAGATGAGGCGTAGTGCCTCTCAGAATATAAACAGGCAAATATGAGAATATTGATTTAGTTAATAGAACCTGTTTTAACTGTCTTGACATTGTAGAAGATGAAAAACATGTACTTTAAATTGTCCATTGTACAATGATATTAGGAAAGACTTTGACTCTGCAATAAATAACTTGTCAATAGTGAACCAAAATATGTCTGATGAAGAGAAAATTGTTCAAATATCTAGTGATGAAAATCTCATCTATATATCTGCCAAAACCTGCTATAATATTTTAATTGAAAGAAAAAAAAATACTGTACTGTAGATCATGACTTTAATGTTACCAATAAGATTTACATAGGTAATTATCAGTATGAGTTTAGCTAATACATTCATGTATCATACGTCTTTTTACACTCAACCGGTTTAAAAACGCAAAAGTGGCAAAAAATTTATTTTAACAGCGTTATCGTATTTCATATTTATTCAAATTTCATACACAACAAAAACATTATAAAATTGAATTCTTGTAAAAGTTTCAATAATTCATCGTAAAAAATGACTACAATGAAATAAAAACAATAGCGTCATTCAAGTACAATTGTTCAACAGGGGAAATCTTTGCGTTTCTAAATCGGTTAAGCGTATACCATTGGTCTCATATATCGATAAGACTTATCATATACCCTGATGAGACTAAGTTTAGGTAATCATTGCTAATCAGTTCATTCTTGATCTGATCAAGGGTGATATTCGATTTTTAAGGCTATGTTTTATATGCGCAGTTGTGCCGTTTTGCTTTTCAATTTCTTACTCTTGTTTCATTCTAGGGCAGCTTTTGGTTAAAGATTAGCAATGGTTACCTGACCTTTACACTGTATAAATAGTATTAATACATAAAGTGCTGGCATACTTCTTATAGTGGAAGTAAAGTCAGTTCTTCTGTTTTATTATGTAAATGATACTATAATTTATAAATATAACTTATGAATTTTTAATTGTAATTTAAAGGTGCAATATGTCACTGAATAATAATTTATCTGTGATAGTCTCTTATAACTCTGTCTAGAGTGGTCATTTACAAATGTGTTAGTAATTATAATATATATGATTTTTATGATAAAATCTGTAAAGTAAATGAAAGAGACTTTAATAAAATATTTGAATTGAATTGAATTGAAAATATATAGGAGAAATTCTCAATAGTTTTAAAATTGATATTTTCACAGAAAATTATCATAGAAATTCTTAGAGATATTAATAATGACAACTAGGTGTGAATAAACTTATTTTACCAGAAAATACATGGCCACAGTCACCTCAAGTCTTTATTTAAACTCAACAAGAAGCATTTTCAGCAGGAGATAACCGGAGTATCCGCTTGAAGGAGCGATTAATATGGCCAAAGAATAAATTATTGTACTTTATGGGAGAAATCTTTGTACAAACTAAAAGAAAGAGATATGTTTCTACTGAAAAGAGATATCTCTTTACGGCCGTCATAAAGATATCTTTCATCGGAACAGAGATATCTCTCACGATTAAAAAGATTACCACAACTGATAGATATCTCTCTTAGTTTAAGATATTTCTCTCTGTCTTTAATAGTTTTTAATGTTCTTAAGGTAGGGGAGATACATTGAGAGATATCTCTTTAGCATTGGGAGATATCTTTCAAAACATGGCGTATATCCTATAAAAGAAATATTTTTCCTAATGTAGAAAGATACATTGTATCTCATTGTATTATATATTGTTAAAATTATAAAGGGTAAAAAGTCAAGAAGCGTTTGGTTGATAATGATTGTAAAAAAGATAGAAATGATAATTTACATGGTAGAGCTAAATTCATGAATTTTAAATAAAAAAATAGTTTTGCAGATATGGCTTCATACAGTAAGGCGTACAAAACATTGTTAAGCAGAAAAGGTTTTAGGGTGAACGAGTATTAAACTAATTTTGGTTTTGTAAATTGTTATACAGAACAATGTTTTATTTGCATAGTAACAATGTCCTTAATTCACCATGGCTGGAATATGTAAAAAAACCAAAAAAACATGGGGCTGTCATGATTTTATGTTGCTCAAAATATGTAATATAAATGTTTTTAATTTGGATGTTAAGAAAATGTTGGAAACTACTTTAACAGGAATGGTCAAGACCACTATATCATAAATTACCCATTGAAAAAGGTAGATTTTTAAACGTAGAAACAAAAGATGTAAATAATATGTCATAAATACTGTTATGATTCTATAGAAAGTCAAGTTTCTGCTCCAAAAAATGAATATTCAAGCTGTTCATTCACATCCGAGGTGAAACATTGGAAAAATATGATACTCCCCACAACGTATTTAGAATTTATTCATGACGTTTAAGCCTAAAAACAATAGGATGAAAGAAAATGATACTTGTTTTTGCTTAAAGTGCTCTGACTTTTCACTAAATTTGAAAGCGTTTGAAGTATTTTTCATTATTTAGTGGCTCACATTTTCGCGATACAGTCATATTTCTATGAAGTTTATGGCTATATCAGCTTCTCGTTCTAATAAAGTACTTTAAGGAACTTTTTGAAGAAACTCAACTGTGGGCGAGCATCTTTGACATATGAAATAAATTTTCCAGAGAAGTACATGTATTTCATTTAACGTCTTAAAATTTCAGTTTTTATATTTTCTTTTCGTAAATTGTCCTCAAATGCGAAGCTACCCGAAGGGACTACCACAATGAATGTCGTATAAAACATGAACTTCACGCCTGCAGTACAATGTACACAAAGGCAACTTGGTTTCGTAGACTTTTTACTTATAATATTATGACGCAAAAAGTGTAACTGCATTACAGTATAGAGAATAGTTGTTGGTTTTGGAGTAATACCATGTTGTAATTTCACCGACATGGCACCAAAAGTGATTTCACGTGTGAAAATACTACTTTTGGTTTCTAGAGTGAAATGAACACGGTGTTACATAGATACCAAGATTTTTGCAATGACTGTTTTTGTTTAAAACAATGTTCTTTCTCGTGGTAGCGTTTCGTGTCTGCATCAACAGCTTGGCCTATCGCGATTTGATTTCGCTTTGTGGTGCGTCATTTTGTTAATACAAAATGTATCTTGCTTTGCATTTTGGAGGTGTATTGTCGCATTCCCGCCGTATGCCATGTCCTAAATTGTGCATCATGGCGACAATGTCATGACAACGATACTTCAAAACAATATTGACACGATATGCACTGATCCGCGTGTCCTATGTATTACTGCTTTCTAACAATGTTTATAAACATTTTTTGTCATATATCGGCGAACTAGGTTATTGCAATAAACTAGATTAGAGAGCAGTTATATTTGAAGTGAACACTTGTTTCATGTACAACAATTTATTAGTATTGCGTCAATATTGGTTGGAATATCATGCGTTGTATCGCTGTGTCAAATGTCGTATCGCCGATTGTTGTTTTTTTTTAACATATTCTGATCTTTGCCATGAGTAAGAGTTACCCTGTAAAAACCATGATGTGGTCGTCATGCTTGGCACCCGTGAACTATTTCTGCCATTCCACCAAACAATCGAAATATTTGTCAACCTCCACATACGGTTTCCCATCAATGACTAACTGCATCTCTACTGGGCTTGTCTTGCCATCAGACTAAACCTTTACTTAAACTTTCTGTTGTTTATCCTACCACCATTTTACCAGAAAGAATATTTTGTATAAATAGAAATTAAGCAAAGTTGTTGTAAGTAACACGATTTTGTTTACAAAACAAGTTTTTTTTACACTGTACAACTGCCTAATTACTCCTAATAGAATACCAAAAGAAAATAATCAATCCATGACCTGGTGTTTTATGACCTTAACTGTCATTTGTACAACTATCTGTCATCCGCCAGTTATCAACTATCGATTATATGTTGTTTGTTACTATTCATTGATCGTCATTTGTTGCATATTAATTGATATTTTGTTCATTTACAATGAATGTATGCAAATATACTTGATCTATATCCATTACTAGAAAGCTAACTGATACAAGTAACTGACCATCAATATACTACATAAGGACGACGTGAACTTTTTCTTGTGGGGTTAATGATAAAATCTAGGAGGCGCCATATAGGTGTCATTCAAAACTGAACTTAACCAGATTTTTTTGGTGAAGATTGGACATAAGTAAGCTTTAAAATATCATTTGACTAATATAAAAGACTTACTTCAATACACTAGGATTAGAACATGAAATTTAGTGTTTTAGTTTTGTGGGACCTATAACATTGTCAGAAAAACTAGCAAAAGGAAAGAAACAATTTAGTGGTGTGAATCAACTATAATCAAACATGGGTAATCAAAACGCAACATCAAACTCAACGCTCTTTGACGAACTTGATGAACTGGAAGCGGGATTCTTCTTTTTGGAAGCTGTAATGTTTGTTCCGATTGTATTTGGAAACGCCCTTATTCTAGCGAGCATAAAAAAATTCCGATGGCTACAGTCTCCGCTAAATTCCGTAATTGGAAATTTAGCAGCAGGAGACCTATTGATAGGGATACTTTTAATTCCGTTTGATATAATTGGTACTTTCTTTGGATTAAATCAGCTTCGGTATGTGTGTCTGTCTCAGTGGACAATTTTCGTTTCACTACTGTTGGTCTCCTTGTTGAACATGCTAGCCATTTCAGCGGAGAGATACTTTTCGGTGGCGTTTCCATGGCAACATAGAAGGTCAAAGAGACATAAATATGTACAAATATTTATTCCGTTTTGCTGGATATTAAGCATCGGTTTCAGTGTGATACCTCTCTTTGGCTTGAACGATTTTACAGACGGGAAAAGCCGATGTCACCTCGCAAACGTATGGCCTCGGGATTTTCGGACAGTATTGAGCACAATTGTGCTTATTATCATTATTGTGAAAACAGTTCTATTTTCATTGGTTGTTAAAGCTGCTATCGACAGGCGTCCAAAGTGCACAGGACAAGAGGAAGGTATTCGAATACGTAGACAACTAAGGAAAACATACATTCTCATTTTAATATCGGCCATATTTATCGTTTGCTGGACGCCGTATTGTATTATTATTTTCTTTGAAATCTTCATTGATGCAGAAGAGTTGAAAGTCGCCCAAGGCTGGACACTGCTACTTGGTTTATTCAATTCAGGATTAAACTGGTTGATATACGGGTTTTCAAATGCCAAAATACGACAGGCATTCAAACTGTTGCTATGTAGTAAACGCAAAAACCTAAATTCTGTAGAGATGGAGTCTTAAGCATATATTTTTAACATGTTTTTAGCGTAATTACGTAACATAAGAATATATTATTAGGGACATACATTTGTACTAAAATACAATGTATGTTTCTGAGGTCAGGAGGGGATGGTTCCCTGACCCCTGCCTAACCGATGAAGGGGAAATAAACGGCGTTACCCAATAGGGGCCTGAAAAAAAAACAACATGTTTTTAGCGGCTTAAATGGCCATACATTTTAGCCACATACAAATATGTAACGAAACTATGGTATTATAAAGTTCATAGAAAAAAATAATGTTCACAAAGAGAAATAAACATTGTTTGGTTTGTATGACTATGGCTATTTATACAGATACATCTATTTATAAGTCACGCTAAACGGCAATTAAAAGCAAGGGAAATACAATTAGCTCGGGTGTTCAATATTTTGCTAGAATAACTTGATAATAGTTCTGTAAATATATGTACAGTTACAAAAATATCATTTGAAAAGTTCCGATCGTGTAGGTATTCCGTGAAAACGCAGCAATAACTCTGAAGAAACTATCAGAAATATGCCGACTTTCGAAATTAATATTTTCTACAATTTGTTCTTCATCCTACAAAGTTTTGAAATGGTTTCGGCTTTCTGATTTATTGACAGTTCGTGTTACTGTTCAATATTTTTTCTAAGGTAAATGTATCAAGTTCTGGGTCAGCCACGAAACGTTAGTCAGCTTTGTTGCCCATTTATCATTCAGTTTAAAGGGTGAATGTCAAATGGAAAATATGCGCCATCGGAATTAACAAGAACATGTGAGATCATGTCATGTGTAATTCTAATCAAAATTAAAGGTAAAATCTTAAATCAACAAAATGTGCCTTCGAAATTAACAAAAATATATGAAATCATGCCGTAGTACATTAAATAAGTAATGTACATGCATTGTTTCACGTTATAAACATTATTATTTTATCCATATAGAAAAAGACTTGATTTATGAACATAGTTTGGATAATATAAGTAATGCTGTATAAAGATGAATCATATATTAACATTTAAAGAGCTGTATAGTAATAGTTAAAGGGTAAAGTAAGTCAAAGAGCTTGTTAACACAAACACACTATTGAAAGAATTAAAGATCAGATAAGATACTGTGGTAAGATACAGCCTGTATTTCAAGAAAAATGCTTTCAATTTTATGTACAGTCTGACGTATGTTATTATGGTTAACACATTTTAGGTGTCAGTTAAGTCCAACATCCAATGGCAAGGAAACATAAGGCCGTATCAAAACTGTTAAAAGGAAAGTGCGACTATTTTTCTACTTGTTCGGTGACACACTATTTTGACCATTAACGAACGGACGAATATTGTGTTAAGAAAGACAAACTAGAGCTTGTGGCCGACCCCAACATATCTCTCATGATGTCGTTGAAGTGCATATATAGAAAATGAAGCCCTAAAAAGGACATTTGTGCCTCTCCGCTCCCCAAAACTACAAGACCGAAGTCAAGTGTCTAGTGAGATCCAGTGCCTGCTCTGCGACGTGTACGCCACGAGAGGCTACAGAAGGACTCTCGAAATATTATACCATGTAAATCATCTTCAGTTTCACGTGTTTATTGTCACATAAACAATGCCTGATCTCTGTTATATACATAACACAAAAATCAGCTTTTGCGTTATTTATCACTGTATTTTCGAGCTTGGTTTTAGGAACTTTACTATTTCATTGTAAATGCAGTGTAATAATAGTTCAGCTTTAGTATGCTTGATTTTGTATCAGTTCTTGTTTTCAGGATAGCACTCACTGAAAATGAATCCTCTCACAGACCACCACTACATTACAAAAAGGCAAACAAACGGTGTATGTGCTAAACAGTTGCTATATCATGTCTGTTATACGTATTGTTCCGGTATTTCAGAAAATTTATAAAAACACTACTATGTAGTTCCGCTTTATTTTTAATTGCATACAGTTTCATGTCCTTAGTTTTAACTCTTTCCTGGCAGCTCTGTGCTTTACTTAGCCACACATATGCGGCCGTATAACTGAAGAATACACAAATCCATGCCAGCACGAACGACCAGCCGTATGTATAAACCCTGTGTCGCTGTAGAACCTCCTTGTAAGGCACATTGTGACCGGGGAAGAATTCCATTTTTCTAAGGATATGACATTTCCCGTGGAACAGAGCTATCCCTATGGTTAGGAAGAAACCTGAAAATATATCACAGCTGTGTAAGTCTCATAAATTGAAACACGTTTCGCGGTAGTGTTTTGCGTGTGTACAACCGACATATTTATTGCAATCCCCATTTTTCTTCAGTAGTTGGACTTACATATCCATTTACGATTGTCATGACATCCTGCTTAATTAGATGACATAATTCACGCGTCTACATTTGATATCCAGACGAGCGATAAAAATGTTATCGTTTTGACAGTTTCAAAATGGAGGGTTTTAGTCGCCATTTTTTTCTATGTAAACATGCCATCAGATCAAAAACAACAAATGATACACTAAGGCAAATGTCATCATAGTGCTGATACGTTGCAAATCGTGCAAATCATACAGGTGATAAGCAGATGGAATAATAGGAAATTGAAAACAGTTCCTTTTATATAGTGACATTATTTTATACCAAATATATCCAGCCAATATTATTAACCGTGGGAAGAGTCGATCGGATATAAACTCCCAATTTTTACGGGCGAAAGCGAGAATTTAAGGAAAGGGGCAGCGGATTAAGAAGTATCCTCTCCGTAGCTTGAATAAAACAGTCACACCAAAATCACAGTGCTTTTATTCCTAACTTAAAGTAATCGAGAGAAAAGTCATGTTACAGCCATGTTCTTGCCATGTTCCAGCCATGTTTCAAATAACTTTGGACACTAAGTTATAAAATATTGATGGGGTTTCTTCACTAAACAAAATGAACACAGCGTTAACAATTATACATCACATTTCGAAATCAACTGTTTGTGATCTGTTTCTGGCAAAAAGTCTTACGCAAAAGAAATTAGAAGTCCCAGTATTCTGAACTCAGCAGAGATTTACTAGTATTTGCTGGCAAGAATGAGTTTCTCTGGTGTGTCGTGGTAGGAATTTAGGAGCAAAGATGTCATCCAAAATGATTTACAGTGTTAATTGGTCTTAAAATAGCATCGTTCGAATAAACAAACACCTCATTATTTCATTAAGATACTGTTTTTCCTTAGAATGCGACAAACTTTGCGTTCCCTGCAATTTCAGAAAGTTCCTGGACTGGAAGACAAATCGCCTTGAAATTAGATATTTAAGAATATGAAAAACATGTAGCAAAAGTACTCAGTGAAATTAATGTTACGTGGCCGTACGGAAATAATGATGAAATATGGTAATTTGATCAGATATTTTCAAATTCATTTAAAAAAAGGCGATGGCATCCATTCGTAACTTACAAGTGTATTCTAAACATTTGGACAAGTTTTAATAATACCGTCATAAAATATGATATACTGTTGGTTAGTTAACTTAGAAGAGTAAAACTCATGTAGACGTAGATGCAGACCTTAGGAAAGGAGGTGCCTAGAACTCTATTTAATGTATAACTGAAATCTATAATCATATTTGTCTTGTCTGCGATGTACATATTCCTACCGACGAGAACCTCTAAATTAAATATAAATATTAATCTTGCACATTATTTTCAAATTCTACAAAATATATTTAATTTGTCAAGCACACTCGCTTCTACTCCAGGGTGCTGTATAGAAAGTTAGAGGACTCTAGAGTTGTTAGAAGAAGACATGCGCTATGAGGCACCTACACGGTAAGAACAATGTAAAAGAGACTCTGATGAGTATTAAGAAGCGATTAGATGATGTGCATGTAGTTATAGGCTATTTGAAAGATATATTAGACTTTGTGGTACGCTAGAATAGACTAAATGGTCGTACTTGTCGTGCTTACCTGCTATTAAAGATGTACAAGAAGCTATATGGAAAGCTAGAAAACTCGAGTATCGTGAGAATAAACCATGCGCTCCGGCGACAAGAGTGATGCATATGGAGATGATACACATCATTGCACATGTGCTGGCCATTACCTCCAGATCTGTTAAATAAATGAAGTTTTCATTGATATATATCTTCATTCTGGAGGATCAATGATTCAGTGATAGGACATCGGATAATTCATTCCTAAAATGTGTGCTTTTTAATGATATTCCTAATCTTAGTGCAAGTATAAGACAGCAGTTTAGCCGTCGTATCCTAGAAGCATCTTATAAGTATCTTTAAATACATTTTTTGTATTTGAACTAAAATGCGAAAATTATTATCACAGTTCTCTCAACAGTCAATGAGTGTGTATAATCATTTTATTTTATGTTTTTTTTTTATGTCCAGTGAATTATAGAGTTTTCTCAGTGAAATAAAAGTGATAATCCGCAGTTTTGAAACAGTGACTTACCACTTTTATTTTCACTGTTTTTACAATCTTTAACCCGGATTAACGTCACCAAGTATACCGAGCGTAATTAATGCCATGCGACGATGACGTTGTTAAAATGATGTCATTTGTGCTATGTTTTCTGATGGCGTTTCCGTTTTGATGGGGAAATTAGATAGAGGATAATTGTTGGTTTCGATGTAAGATCACGATATAATTTCATCGAGTGGGCACCAAAAGTGATATTTTCCGTGTGGCGCAGCCACGAGTGAAAATAACTACTTTTGGTGTTCACGTGTGAAATTATCATGATATGACATCGATACCAACAATTTTTCTGTTTATTTTATGTCTCAAACTCTACTTTTGTTGA
The DNA here is from genome assembly GCA_022818135.1 of Saxidomus purpurata. NCBI lineage: Eukaryota > Metazoa > Mollusca > Bivalvia > Venerida > Veneridae > Saxidomus > Saxidomus purpurata. Next base: position 17,765,060 of record JAFMSR010000002.1, on the reverse strand, counting down.
GTTTATTTCAATAAAATGTCGAACATCGCGGGAAACGTCACCAGAAATCATCGCAAGCATGATGTCATCGCCATATGGTTTCCAGCATTCAGTACGCTTGGTATACTTTTTTTAACGTTAATCCGGGTAACATATTTTGATAATTTTCACTGCGTGGACAGTGAGTTTATCGGAATATAAACCACGAAAAACATAAAATAAAACGTAATATTACACCAAAACTAACAATTATCCTCTATATAAATTATATTGATTGAAAATGTGATACATTTTCAACACTGTCATTCACATTCTCCCCCACATTACCTGCTTAAGGAAAATGAGAGTGTTAAGGAAAATCTTAAAATATGATTTAAGATGCTTACGGAATTCAGTCTTTTTGAGAGACTTTGAGAAACTTCATCGATGTTTTAGTTTAAAGATGTAAAAACGTGTCAAGATTAATGAATGCACATAGGAGATATACATGGCATTAATCAGGCTGGTTGCACAGTACAACACGACACAATGCTAACAAAGTGAACATCATAGAAATATGAATGATCCTTTCTTTTACAGATTTAAGCAATTTAAATGTTACAAAAGAAGTACTTTTATAAAAATATAGAAGTATTACAGCAATCTTACAACCTAGAACGCCTCGCACATGATCAGTCTCACTGACAGCAAAACTTAAAAGCAATTATGCAACCTCCAAAGGTGTTATAGTAAGAGAGTGTTGATTGATTTTGTCACATAACTTACAGTTAAGTTCTGGTGCATCAATATGAATGTCAGAAGATTTGCTGGAGTCATGAAAATACACACACTTGTTTGGTCTCTTGTGATTCAAACCAATTCTAACTCGAACTGTAACTGAAACGGCACAAGAAAGTCAACCAATATCTTTTTTTCCACTAAATTCCGTTTATGTGACAATACAACGAGAAAATAAAGAAATAGTGATAACATATCTGTTATGGCGAAAGCATTGCCATCTTTATCGAAACAAACGTCTTCAAAGTGGAGAACATTTGAGCAGCAAAAATATTGTCGCCTTTAAAAGACTGCCAAAATATTGATTTAATACAATGTTGCACGCCATTATGATTGAACTGTACATTGTTTTGTAAAATAAGTGAAAGAAACTTTTTTATAAGATAAATTTTAAAAACGCACATAGCGGAAACAGATGGATAAAATGCAAACTCTCCTCCTTTTTGAGGTTTAATGGTTGGATGTTATTTGTATTTGCCTACATACTTTTATTTAGATATCTTCCTATGTTAGCCATAAAAACATTTTCCTTTTTACTAGCTTAAAGTAAGTACGTTAATTTATCTAAACTGTAAACAAAAATGAAAATCGTGAACAGAATGTAAATATTGTTTTACCTACCTTCGAGTGAATCGCAGTCACGGAACAGGTTCCCATATTGTTCAAACAAGTTCAATTCCATTTCTTGTAGAGGTAAATCACTTTGGACGCTAGTTTCGGACACATTCATAACCAAATGTTGATAATAACGTCTAATAAGGAAAAGCGGAGCGTGATAGAATGAATCCGATTTTATTAAACTGTATCCATCTGGGTCAGTCAGAGCAAATGTGTCATTGATCTGAACTTTAATTTGAAAATACGAGTCCGTGTCGAAAGGAAGAAATATCCGCGTCCCCTCTGACTCGATGATCGTTTCCAGAATTTTATTTCTATCAAAAGTTCGATACTCCCAATAATCTGTCGTGAGTGCTAAAATTAGTAACACTGTTGTATTTCCGGTAAAAATCAAACTACTGTAATCACAAATTTTCATAGTTTTCAATAAGATAATTAAAAAAGTCCGACGACTATGTAAAACTTAAATTCTACCTTATTACAGACGACAACTTTCGGTAACTGCTATAGCATGACCATCTGCAGGAATTGTTCCGTAATTCTTAATCTAATCTGCAGAATAACGGAAATGATAGGAGTGAATTCTCCACGAGTGTGACACACAAAGCGCATGGGACTTTTACCAGGAAACATAGGAAATGAGAGTTCTTACATACAGGAACGACTTTGTAATATAGAGAATGAGTTAGTGATTCATTCCTACTGTTGACTGTTAAGTTATGCAATTTTCGTGTTACAAACTAATATTCGAAGTCGTTTATTTATACGTTTATTTATACCCCCGCAAAAAGAAATTTACCCGGGTATAGTGGAATCACCCTGGCGGTTGGCCCATACTTTTATATTATCATGCAACTGCCATGACGACGACCCGATAACGCCGGTAAAGGTTGTTTTTGAAGCGAACTCCTTCTTTTTTCCAAAGGATTGCAATGAATATTGATACACAAAAGCATAATAGAGTTGCAAGAGCCAATTTGTAAGTATATCCATATATTTTTTTTTGCAGAGTTGTGTCCTTTTGAAATTTACGCCAAGAAAACATTATCTTTAAAAATGATGAACTTTAATTTGAAAATACGAGTCCGTGTCGAAAGGAAGAAATATCCGCGTCCCCTCTGACTCGATGATCGTTTCCAGAATTTTATTTCTATCAAAAGTTCGATACTCCCAATAATCTGTCGTGAGTGCTAAAATTAGTAACACTGTTGTATTTCCGGTAAAAATCAAACTACTGTAATCACAAATTTTCATAGTTTTCAATAAGATAATTAAAAAAGTCCGACGACTATGTAAAACTTAAATTCTACCTTATTACAGACGACAACTTTCGGTAACTGCTATAGCATGACCATCTGCAGGAATTGTTCCGTAATTCTTAATCTAATCTGCAGAATAACGGAAATGATAGGAGTGAATTCTCCACGAGTGTGACACACAAAGCGCATGGGACTTTTACCAGGAAACATAGGAAATGAGAGTTCTTACATACAGGAACGACTTTGTAATATAGAGAATGAGTTAGTGATTCATTCCTACTGTTGACTGTTAAGTTATGCAATTTTCGTGTTACAAACTAATATTCGAAGTCGTTTATTTATACGTTTATTTATACCCCCGCAAAAAGAAATTTACCCGGGTATAGTGGAATCACCCTGGCGGTTGGCCCATACTTTTATATTATCATGCAACTGCCATGACGACGACCCGATAACGCCGGTAAAGGTAGTTTTTGAAGCGAACTCCTTTTTTTCCAAAGGATTGCAATGAATATTGATACACAAAAGCATAATAGAGTTGCAAGAGCCAATTTGTAAATATATCCATATATTTTTTTTTGCAGAGTTGTGTCCTTTTGAAATTTACGCCCAGAAAACATTATCTTTAAAAATGATGAACTTTAATTTGAAAATACGAGTCCGTGTCGAAAGGAAGAAATATCCGCGTCCCCTCAGACGCGGTGATCGTTTCCAGAATTTTACACTACACTCATAATTAACAATAGTTTGTTGGTAACAACATAACCATATTGATAAATATGAACTATTTACGTACCTAAATTGTAAAACCGTTCACGAAAGACTGCAAAACTCAATATTATTTTATTTACCTTTCTAAAGTTGTATTATCCGATTGAAAGGTGCCTTAAAGAGTAAATTTTCCAATATAAAAATAAATGTTATACATATTACTTGTCATTTTATTGGCGGTTGAAATGTTAACAGCTAGCTGAATACGACTGCGCCAAAAAATTCAAACAAATCGTATGTATTAATTTGAATATTTCCACATATGCCAGATTTGACAAAAGATGCACTTTCTTTCCATTACGTTGCCATGTCAACATTATCGAACGACTTCTTGAAATATATCATTTTTGACACTTGTGAATGATTTCTATGAAAGTTCATGAGAAAAAAGGTTATACTGTTACCATAGCAATTTTTCGCATTCCGATGTCCGTTTCCATGGCTAAGATGTTCTTCTTGTTTATATTTTAGGATTTGCATGAATGAACTAAAGTCATATATGACATTTTTATAAATGACTTTTCAAGCTGATCGGTTGCTATGACAAACGACTTAGATTCAAATGCATTTTAAATGAGATATTTTGCGTGCTCGTTGCTAATCTTCCGACTGCACTAAATTTCAATAACATTTTACGTTGTGCCATTTTCACCTCTAAGTGGGCCAAACCCTTCGTGTTGTTGGTAAATTCTACTTTTGCAGCAGCAAAAGAATATTTGTACATCTATTTCGCAAATAAAATTAGAGTTACTGTGTGATGATGAGTACAGCACTTCAACATACTTTTTTAAGTACTAGTGTAACCATGGACTTTATTTCTTTCTAAAGTACATGAAGCCTATAATTACAAACATTTTTTGTTAACTGTTAACGAGATGAAAGTACTATCAAATGCCGTAAAACTTTTAACAAATACCCAACTTTTGGCGTTTGCTTTAGGTCGACTTGAGGCTGGTAAGCCTAGAAGACAAGTTACACATGTGTACAATATCCACGAACAATCTACATTGTATTCGACGTCTACGTCAGTGTCACAAACATTGGAAATTTGCTTGCAAATAATGAAATTCTTATGTTTTTACAATTGTTAATAAAAAGTTCAATATAAATCTTTCTGTTAGTTTAATTATACCGTGCAGAACTTTTCTCCCTTAGTATTTTACTATAAACATTGTTAATAATTCATGATTTGAAGTTTAAAAATTGGTATAATTTGAACTGGAAAAAAAAACCGGAAAAAAGGTATGCGTGTGGAAAGAAAATATATCAATGAACTACTGTCAACTACGGAAGCGTTAAAGGGCCACCAGTTACGAGATTTCTTTTGCATATTACACTTTTATTATTTCCTATTAATTTGAAACTTTTGATCTCTAACACTTATTCTTTAACAAAATTTTCATTTTCTTAAAGACTTAAAGAAACTGGTTCAAACGTAGTTTGTTTCCACATGAAACATAAAGATTTATGCATAATGACAGATGTAATAGACATCTGAGTCTGGGTACTCAATCGGATATTACTAGTATACGTTTTTTAACAAAATGAATTCGACAATAAGGTTTGCGTTTTTACTTTTCAATAAAATCTATGTGAAATAGCCAAAAAACGTCTGACGTTACAAAATAATAATTTCAAACTAACTAGTTTATATTGTTGCTCAGCTATGGACTTATATAATGTATCAATGTAAAACTTGTACTTTATGCTGTTGTGATTCTTATGAATAACTTCCTGTTAAAAGCCCCTTTAAACGTTAACGTTTAAAGTGAGGAAGAACGTTTTGTTACGCTTTTAGGGATCACAAATACAGTCCTACCGGCAGAACTTACTGATAGTGAACTGTATACCAAGTTCCTTTCTGATTGCTTCATTTTTGCATCATTAAAACATATAGACAATTCTCGTCTTAAGGTAATTCACTGCAATGTAAATGATTATCAAATATACAGTGACAGTTATGATTCTAATTTTCTTTCATGTTGACGCACAGTATTATGGCATTGTTGATTATGTCATCTTCTCTCTAAACAGAATGATTGCATTGCGATTCTACAAGCGTCAAGTACATGTTATATGCGAAAATGATACCACTATTATTGTTCTGGAATTACCTTCAATTCCATATTTCTTTGCTTTTCATTTTGTACGTTTTCATATCTTATGTTCACAAATGCAAGTCTTTCAATAATTCACTTTTCATTTTATGCACTGTATTGAGTATAACTTGTATAATCGCTTTCTATAAGTGGAAATAAAGAGTATATATAAAAGTTTCACACCTACAGAAATTTTTTTATCTGAACTACGCAATACTGTTCTCGTACCTAGTGGTCCTTTAACGCTTTCGTAGTATTCGCGCTTTTTAAGTAAGCAAAGTTCGCAAGGACATTTGATTCGCAAACTAAAATATTCGCAAAATAGTCTCTTACCATGAAATCGCTAACGTCTTTACCTTGATGATGTCACATGATCAATTTGTTCTATGTACCGCACGATAAAGCTGCATAAAGGGAAACGAAATAACCTACAGCTATATCTATGCTCAATAAATTATTTATAACATTGCTTTATATCAACATGCACTAGTTTTATCATTTATAAATTTCTGCTTTGAGTGTCCGTATCATATTTGACAAAGTAGTAAAAATCCGTTAAATTCGACTGATTTCAACTTACCTTTGCGCATATGACTACCTGATAATAATGTTTGAAAGATTCGCAGTAAACGTTTTACTTAGCTAGTAAGCAGCTTTATTTTCACGAATATAGACTGTGCTATTAATGTTTTGCGATTTTCGTGGTACCCCTTTAGGTATGACTACACTAAATGTTTTTCAATAGACTTACTGTATAACATTTAAGCTCGGTCCGCATACCAAAACATCCGTTGAGTAATTACATCCCAAATAAATCTGTAGAATCACCTTAGTCACACCCAAAATGCCCATTTTTATATAAAGAATGTGTTACTTTAAAGCCGAAAATTACGACAGTAGGACAATACCCCCTCGTCTGTCGGATTTTTGTTTACATTCTGCCAAAACATTCAATACATTCAGATAGCCATAGGGCACCGTAATATTAATTTAAAAATTCACTAACTAAAATTTTTTTGTTATGCTCAACCTTTGTACGATTTAGTGAAGTCGTGCCTAAAGTAGAAAACGATTGCAATGTTCTTATAAGATATACATGTAAATGAATTGTTCTATGCAATTGATATAAAAGCATAATATACAGCTGTAACGCTTTTCAGGCAGAACCAGGCAATTTTGTTCAGGGAACTTTGAATTTGGCCGCTGGTTGGCTGAAAATTAGTGGATGCATACGGCAGTATTTTTTTCTCTCAAAAACAACCGTCGGATGATATATCACGAAAAGAATGGAGGGATTACAATTGAATGTTTCGAACTTGAATGACTCGAAAAGTCGGATTGGGTCATTCAACTCCAAATAAATGACATAAAGTATTGGCTTACATGCCAACATTTTTCTACTTTTTCGTGGGACTTTGAGGATCCTTCAAAATTAAATGCATTTCAGCGGTAGGAAACCTTATCGTCTGAAAGTCGCAGTTCCACCACTATTTGTAATGTGAAACATTATTAGTCATTACTTCTTTTATTTTAACTATGTTAACTTTAAGTGAATTTATATCTAGTGTTTAATAAAAGGGTACCTCTCAACATACGGAGGAAACAAACTAAGGAGTTTCTCGCATTGTTTGTAAAGAACATGTACACGCGTTGGTATTCCTCATTCAAAGATCTAGTTTCATTTCCGATGTTATTTTTCGTATAAAACTTGCTTGAATAAATATACATTAAAACATACCAAAGTAGAGATAAAATGTTTAAACTAATCATTCACTACGCCTTCTCCTCGTGTTCGAGTATTGAAATATTTTTACAGGTGAGAACAACTTGAGCATTGATTCTTGAATTTTTGGAAGATCCGTATGCTTGAGATAAGGCAAAATATAAACACGAAGTAAAGCTGGAAGCAATCAGACCGAATATACGAGGGATGATCCAGAAATATCCGGCATTCTGCTATATTTCTATGCCGGTAATTACTCTATATTTTAATTTTAATTTTCACAAAATGATAATTTTCTCAGAAAGCATTTTTTAGCGTTTCTATAGCAACGGACTTACAGCTGACCGGGGAGAGTGACTGATAACCAGCAATGCGTAAAGTACATTTCTTGTTTTTCTGATTTGAAATTTTGGTGCGGCACTCCAAGGTTATTACCTGATGTCACATTCATCATTTTATAAAATAAAACCGTCATTTTCGCTTCTGTTAGAACAAAGTAGTATACAACAAGTTGCAAAAAATTGCCAAAATTAGCGCTGTCGGAATCACAAAAATGCGCATTTTTATTAAATTTTACTACTTACTTGGGCACGCATTTACTAAAAACTTTAGAGATGATAAAAATAAATATGTAGAATAGACAGACCGAGTCCATTGCGTAAGTATTCGAGTAAAATCGGCGACCAAGAGACGGCACATTTCTTTTAGTAGATGCATACGTAGGGCATACGTGTTACAGTTTGTCAGACGCACCGTTGGTTTAAGCAATCAAGGATGTTGATAGTGACTGCGGGTCAAACTGTGTATATAGTTGTGGGACAGTGTATGGCATATAGGCAATACCAGAACAGTTTCAATTAAAAAAGTAGGACCATGTGGATTCCTCGCATGTTTATAAATACAAAGAAAGAAGTCTACCGAGAATTCCGGTAGACACTCCCCGCCTTGCTGTTACATGCCCACTAATTTTGAATGTATCTTGAATGTTTTTGTACAAATGAAATGAAATTTTCGAGGATGATCAAATAAGAGATTGAACATCAAATTATTGCTACTGATATCTGTGTCGCAATTATAGAAACAGTCCGGTTAATTCGGGATCACCCCTCGTATTTTTGGGAAAATGTAGCTACTATTTATTACTTTCAAGTCATGTAGAAATCGTTCTAATAAATGTGAATTAATGATTTTCTTTACAAAGAGTGTTTTCGTCTCTGCTCTTAGGGCACCTGTGTTAGGATACGATATGTATGGTAAAACGGTAAGTAGTTTTTAAACAGATTATTGATTATATAGAAATTACAAAAAAGGTTAATTGAAACATGAATTGCCTAAGAATATAATGGAAGCTTATATGGTGCTGATGTATTTGAACTTTATTACTTACTCAATGGACACCTCTTAAAGGTGGGCTCAGCTGCTGGTACTGAACATTTGAATTTTTGCAGGTTGTGATATATTTATGTCTTAGTAAAGCATCTGTCTTTTACTTCAATGAACTTTTGTGGAAAACGCCAAAAATCAGGTTTCTTTGTTGTTTAGAATGTTTTGGTGTACCGTTTTAACGCATCTAGTCAATTTCTGACTCATCGATTAGCAACATTGTGAATGCATATAAAACTTAATAGTCATGGTTAGGCCTTATTGAGGCGTTCTTTTAGCATCCTCGGGCAGATAGGGTTGAGACCCTCTGATTGGAAAATAAAACATTTCACTCACTGTGTGATGACATCGACGACGCCTCAATCTATTCGTTAATTGCAAAATTGATGTGACAGTTTTTTCAGAACCGCTGCAAGTGTATATCTTTACAGTGAAATTTAGATTTCAAAGGGTTTATTTCGGATTTTATTCATATTCTTAATTTTAGTAAGGGTCAAATGTACCATATTGTTTTCTATCCCTTTACTTTTAGTTTCATATTTCACTAGGGTCATTTTATAACTCCGTCTAAAAGGGAAAATAGAAAACTAAAATTATCAAAATCTCTTTAACGGCAAAATACAGTTCAATAAAAATTTGCACAAATAAATGTTTTTAAGGTATCTTCATTTTACATATGTTAAGAAGTGTTAGGACCGTGTAGAAAAATAGCTAGACCTAAAAATTTCCTAAAATTTGATTTCCATCCACACGCAAAAACTAACCAACATCAAAACATCATTTTAAATGCCAACATGAGTAACATGATACTGACAACAATATCTTTTGTCCTTTTTACAGAACTTGCAATTATGAAGAATGAATTCAACAGTTTTATCTCTTTGTCACATATTTTCGCGACCAGGAAAGTCAAGGTCAAACACAATTTTACAAATATCTCTTTTTTATACATGTGTTTGACAAAAGAAAACAAGCTATTGTTGTTAGTATCATATTACTTATGTTGTCATTTAAAACGATGCTTTGTGTTGTTAAGTTTTTGTGTTGGAAGGGCCTTAAACAAGATTCAAAAGTCATCCTTGATTGGTTTGCGTTAAAAGTTGGGGAAAATGAAATATTTACGATGTTGTTTTACAACTAGCTAGAGTACAGTTAAGGTTTGGTGATCATTGCTTGTTGCTGAAACCATGTCTTTCTTTCTGAAGGACACTCATACACAAATAGTTCAGTCAAAGTTCCTGGAATTTGGATTAAATATAGTAAATTTTTTTTAATTCTTTGTCTATTGAACTTCTTTTTGATTTTTTACACAGTCATGTGTGTGTTTTTTAAATCAAAACTCTTGGTAATGTGTCTGGAAAACTTGGCATGTATTTACATGTTAGAAGAAACAACATTAGTATTTAATGTCTCATATGTTGTATTGACTTTTAATGTCAAATGTATCACTGGAGCATTTTGTGTAGACTGGTATCAGTCATTAGAGTCATTACACATGTCTTTTCTGGACATTTTGTAATATCCTCACAATTTCTCCTTCCATTGACTCTATCTGAGGTGAGCTTTGATTGAGATAAATTTTTTATAAGGATATATTTTAAAAAGAAAAAAAAGACTTGAAGAGAAGAAAACCTCTCTATCTCAGCAGACTTTTATAAGTCTACATTTTTGAAATAATTAACATACGTATCCCACTTCCATCATAACATATAGTATGAACAAGAATTTTGATATAGATGCACATGATTCTTCAAGATAGGTGACACTCCTTGATGAGATGAGACACATATGATGTATATGTGCAAACAGAAGCTTTAAAAAGTTTTAAATCCTTCAAGGAAAACCTAGTGTGTTATACATAAGGGTCCATCTACAAAGTAAACATTGCTTTATAAATTTTGATAAATAAAGCAAATATCCCTACTAGCAAAATTAATTTCTGGTATTTGTATTTGAACGTTTCTACTGTGAGAAAGATTTGTTTTGGGAATAAATTAGATATGTTACATAAAACGATGCTTTACTGTGTAAACGGCCATGCTTTACACCTCAAAACAATGTACAACTTAGGTTTATATGTCAAGTTTTACTGTGTATGGAAGCCTCAAACGTTAAGTCAAACACGGAATAAGGAACTCTTGTGGCTATATTTTGGTTAAAATGGCAGTAAAACTGACTCTTTTTTGGAAGGCTTCGTTTTTTTAGGATAGCTAGATAAGCTTTCGAACAGTGGGTAGACATTTGAGAAGAAAACATTTGGTACGGCCATATTTTTTAACTTTACAATACAATTTGTCAAATTAAAGGATAAATAACACTGTCTACATCCATTTAAATTGTTGTTTTGCATACAAATATTAAGGCTAACATTTATGCTACCATTTGCAAGCCCTTCATGGCATATTTCCTATGCTGTGATTTGTTTTGAAATTTAAATTTTCTGTACCAGCAGCAGATTCCACCTTTAAAGAACTTATTCCAAAAACTGGAAATAAACAATGTCGCAAGGAAGAGGTAGGTAGATAGATAAGTAGATTTTTTTAGTGTATCACAGATGCACAAACATGGTTAAGACAAACATGATGCATACATATACACATAATTAGATGTATACACAAGTTTATAAACAATGATATGCACATCAACACCAAGGATAACACGAAAAGGGAAACTGATTCTCCTTTATTTCCATTGTGGTCTTTAACACAGAAAGGCATGATTATTTACTTCAAATGAATCAATGGTATCACATTTGTATAGTATCACAGACCTAGGTTATTCCAACAATATTGTATGCATGGGATCAAAGTACTGTATGACTAGAAAGTTCAGTTATATGAGCACCAGGCAGTCTTATTACAATAAAACATTGGCTAGATTAAAAAGCAATATACAAACTGTATCCAAGCATTGCACTAATAATGCAAGAGATCTTTAAAAATGACAAGACACAATGCTAAGACTAGAAAAAAAGTGATGTTTGATGGCTTCCATAAAATGCTAAACATGTCTATGAAATCGCATGTAAAATATTGAAGTAAATACTTGTTTTGTGATAGTGATGATTTCATTGATTCATAATAAACTAACAAACAACAGGAAAACAGCATATCAATACAATTTATTGTCTTATTATTGGACTAAAGAATAAAGCCATACAATCTGGCAATGTCTTATCTGATAAGGGGTCATAAAATTGAATTTAATAATATAAATAAGGGATGATACACCATACAGTCTAGGGGATGGGACACTTTTGAAGGGTTTTAAATTGTCTTTAACAAGTTATAAACGTTACAAAATATTTAAATTATATATTTTTGTTTGAGATATTTATAAAAAGATTTTCACAGTATCTAGTAGAAAAATGTGATACAGATTCATATCATTTAGTGATAAATTTGAAAATGTTCATTTTTTCCAAGTATAATTCTTGGCTGTGTTTGTCTGTTCAAAAACATTATTATGGTCAACGGTGATATATTGTTACAGTCTGACATACGAGAGCTAACAGTTGTTATGATGTCTTGCTATAGCAGTATTTTCATCACCCTTTAGCCCCAAATATTACAAGAGCTCCATAATTCTAGACAGTTCATTGAGTTGCTGTGATATAATTTTAATGTACATGTATAAGGGTTTCACCTGTTTCTCTTGCTTTCGTTGTTTTGCCCCTTTAATTATAAGAATAATTTTTAATGGCAAGATGCGTGTATGTAGAGTTGAGTTACCAAAAGAACATCAGACTTTAAACAACCAACATTTAATGTGAAGAGAAGACACTTCTACTAAATATAGCAACATACATTACCTACAAATGTGCAATCATTTTTCTTTTGTCTTAATCATAATAAGATATGGCAGCATAGTCAAACAATTGTAGTTAACTGAAGTTTTTACCATTAAAAATGGCAATACTATACCATGGTCAAATAGAATAGCTGATATACAATTAATACTTTGAAAAAAAAAAACGTGATAAATAACCCATACCTAGTAATTTCCCTCATAAGTAGATATTAACAAAAAAAGAATGTGAATTCCTTATTTTCATTGTGGTCCTACTGTGTACAACGTTAATATCTAAAGTATGTATTTTACACATTATAATGACATAATTTTACAGATATATCCCAGATAGTAGTTCACATAGTTCATTATACTTATAAATTCAACTTTAATGATGTCTTTTTACTTCTTGAGTTCAGTTCAAAATATTGTGAAACTCTTTTTGAAAATAGTCACCAACAGCCTCTTTTAAATATGCTGTAAAATACCACAGTAGCCTACATAACAGGCACAGTCTAAATGAAAATGAATTAATGAGAAAGTTAACAGTCTCTTTATTTTGCTTGCTCATTTCTAGTTTTTATAAACTAGCTTAAGCCTTTTCGATAAATGAAGTAATCAAGGATTAAAAACTTAAATATTGGTCTAAAATCACTTCTAGCTATTTAACAGATGATGTTTGCTTTATAATAGTACAAATACAAACTATATTAAGCTCGGACTCCTTTATTTGGTATATGTCTTGATCCAAATAGAATTACCAGAAGGTAAAGACAGTTTATTATCAACTAACCATTCACTAACTCTCTCAAGGCCCTCGGTTAATAAACGTTTACTATCATCTATCCACTTGCCAGAAACTAAAATACCTGCGTCATCAGCATACATTTAAAGTTTATTCTTTACAATACCTGTCATGTTATTAACATATATTAAAAATAGAAGAGGCCAAAGGTTGAAACCTTGAGGGACTTCGTAGGTAGCTGTACATATTGATGAATAAATACCAGAGTTACTAATACATTGCTGGCGATTAGATAAATTATTACGATTTCATTTCAGAACATCCGGACTTTTTCTTTTTATTGTTGACTGTGTTCCTTTGTTAGTTCATACTAATTAATTTTGCCTTGGAAAAAGCAAATAGCTTTTTCTCCGGTCCGCTTCTGGAAAAATCAGTACTGGGGTCTTGAGGAGGTACGGTCGTGACCGGGCCAGGGGGGGGCCCGCAACCTCCAGGTGAATGACATTACCTGAACCTAGCGTAACCTTTGTGGTAAGCAATACCATACCGACATTCGAGTAGACAAAGCTTCAACATGTATCAGTAGAAAACCAATTTTTTAAGCCAGACTAAAATTCATAGAGTAAATGTTTCTCAGTTAAATATGATCTAACTTGGTGATATATCACTCTGTGCAATCTTTTTGAAATGTTACACAAAATTGATACTAATTACGAACTTCAGTTTTATCATTCTTTTTATAAAGGGCAGTTTTCATATCATCAGGCGTAATGCACTGTATAATAGAAATAAATATATATGAACATCTTCATGTGTACATGAAGGTGTTAGAAGTATATTAACTATGCATTTTGGAAAGCTAGTTAAACTTGTTTACACAAGTAAAACAAAACAAATACCGAAAAAAGAAATAAACAAGTAAATGCAATAAAATGTCCTACCAATTATTATTTTCTAAACAAGGTTTCAGCTTTAAGACCCAACTATTTTATTTTGTTTTATACATTATTCTTTAGTTCAGGGAAGGTTTTTCTCACAAAGCACTGAATTGATGCATTTCGTGGTCATATCTTATTGGTAAGAGTTAAAATCTTAAACATGGTGTATATAATAGGGTGAAATTGATATTAAGACAGAATTATTAAAAAGAAAATGTAACACAGTTCCCTGCAGGAGGGAATAGTTTGTCAAATACAATAAAATTTTAAAGGGTGGTGATAATACCATGCTATAAGCATTCTTAAGAACATTTTAATTCCTCAAACTGAAAAATGTAAATGACAGTAGCTTACATTCAAAACTGATGTAGTCCAACGAGGGCTATGATTTGCATTAAATTCAGTCAAGAGTTATATAATTTGCTTGTCTCATACCCCTGCATACTTTGATATTTATGTGTGTGATGTACATCATTGTTAAGATAAAATTGATAAAAATACAAAGTTATATGTATTCATTATTTTTAAAAATCTTTACCTTAAAGATTATATATGTATTTGCTCATAAACAAGTAACACTTCTTTAATACATCTTCTTCCAAATATTTAACAATGACGTCGCTGATTATCACTGTAGTCTGATTAAACATACACTTTAATCAAAGTGTTTGTATATTCTTTTTTTTTTTCATGTTGCAAGTAAGGTATAATTTTATACAACATCAAAGATAAAAAGAGTGTATTTTAACCACTTTATTACACAGATAGGGGGTCAACATACGTTTCCGTAGAACAAAGCATCTAAGTGGTCGAAATGAAATCATGAAACCCTCTTTCGTTTTGGAGATACTAAATTTTATTTTTGTTAAATGCTATGATAGCTCCTAAACTTTTGTATGGGTTGGAAGTAAATTGCATAGAAAATGTTGAATTTTAGTAGAAACTTGTTACATTATTTTAAGGTATTGGGGGTCTAATGGACAGTATTCAAAACATATTAAACTAAATATCTTTATAATTTACATTCTGTTGAATGACATGTGTGGAAAATTTAAGACATTTCACCGTTAATCAAACATTTATTTCGTTTTTGTTGCGCTACACCCACTTAAGAAATACTGGCCATATTTAAAAGAACACTCAAGTTAAAATAGCTATGTTTGCAAGTACTTATTTTTTTTCTGGGTTTCAAAAGGTATTATAAGCAATGTAGAATTACAAAACATGTATTATAATTATACAAGCTTAACATGTGAAACAAAAAATATGCAATAATGCACAACACTAGGGTATTCAATTTTATCTAATTTTGCCTCGACTGATTACTGAACTTTTATTAGTAGTTTATGAACTACAGTATAAGAAAAAATGAAATGTTTTACCGTCTACTTTTTGAGTTATTGAACTTTTAAAAATGATCAAGGTAAATTTTAATATTTTCAAGTAATTGTACAGCTCGATAAAATTAAGGAAAATTAAGATACAGTTTTCAAATCTTGTAAAATGACATTGTTTATGCTATTCAATTTAATTATCTAAAAATAAATAAATAAAAAAAGGGCTCCTATGGGGATTTAACTCAGGACCTTTTGATCTCAAAGCGGACGCTCTTACCACTGCGCCACAGTACAAACTAGGTACATTCATAAATTCAGAAGTATTCCAAATGGGCATTAAACAGAAAGTACTCATTTCATCCCCAATATTTTAATGTTTCTGGTGAAAAATTGAAAATCTTCCAATATAATATACTAAAGCATTAAATGTAAAAGTAAATGCTAGAAGCAACAACACACGTAAAATCAACGTAGTTATTTGAAAAATCTACTGAAATGTTGTAGGATTATATTTGACAGCACCACTACAATATATGGTAATACTGGATTTTCAAAAGAGTTAAAGACGCTCATTTTGGTAGTGTATAATTTCAAAAATACAGAAATACTTTACAAGAATTTATACTTGAACCTTTTTATTTGATGATTCATTCTAAAATATGTTAATGCCAGATAATTCGAAGAACCTTATTTTTGACCTTTGTATAAAAATTGTATAATAAAAGGGGAACTTGGTATTTCTCATCTTTCTGCACGAAGCAAGAGTATATATTTATAAATTAAACGTTGTGGGTTGGTTACTTAAAGCTTGCTGTAGTAAGAGTACATGACTTGCTCTTGCCACCAATACGCAAGCTCAAAATTCGCATCGTAAATGGTATCAGAAAGTGTAATATTTAGCCATTTAATTGCTCAAATATACTTTGTAAATCGAATAAATAGATAGATAGTTTTGCACTGAAAGAAATATAAGACAGTGTCAGTAATGCATTTCTTGACTTGTGGATGATGAGTTTCATTTTCATTTCATGGTCGAACTTTTTAATTGATATGAACGAGTATTTAAAACAGTATTACTTCAGAAATCCTAATTCTTCTTTTGTAATTTTTGAACAGCGAAAAAAGAAAAACTTTGTTAAAGCTAGCAAAAATGTACAGGGAACAGTATAGACTGTTACAACTATCAGACAATAGAGGGAGCTGGACAGAGGTAGATAGCAATAAAATAATTTTTAATGATTTGACTATTGAATAAATTCATTTTACTTTTTCGTTGATAAATAAGTTTGCAATATGAGCAAAAGTGAATCTATCATGTTCATGAGTTTGTGGATAAGGAAATCCCAACCGAGTGTTGAGATACGTCCCAAAAACGAGTGTCGAGTTTTTTTTGGAAGTATCTCAACCCGAGGGTGGGATTACCTTATCCACGACTCAATGGACATGGTAGATTTATTTTCTCAATGTTTTTATCGCATTTTCACAAAAGTAAGAAGACATAAGTGTAAAAACACTTTTTCTCGGATTTTACTTCAAAACTGCTATAGATGGATAGAAAATCATCAAACTAAGAAAATGAATACTCACAACCTTATATCTATTTCAAAAATAAAAAAAATACAGTCATTTTCTCGATTTTTATGTGATGTGATGTCTGCTTATAATTAAAGTAAAATATTCCGGCAGCGATGAGAGATAAGCGGTGAAGGATAAGGTTATGTACCAACGGTAAATGCGCGGACATATGTATCTCATAGGTGAGAAACATGAGTGTGTGTGATGATTTGACTTCTGAATAAATTAATTTTACTCGTTCGTTTATAAATAAGTTTGCAATCTGAGCAAATGAGTGCGTGTTATGATTTGACTCCTAAATAAATTAATTTTACTTTTTTTTCAATAGATGAGTTTGCAAAGAAGCGAAAATTGGACGAAGTTGATGGCGATGATGCGGGAAGAAGGGGAACAAAACGACCACTGCTAACACTTGGAAACACTGAAACTGGTATGTTGCAAATACTGAATAATATTCATTTCACAACTTATGGCTGACTAATTTAATTGAATTGCAGAAATTAAGATGCTAATTGATTTGAATATCGTGGAATTTGGAGCAGTGTTGTTCTACATGCCGATGTAAGAATTCCTTCAAACATATGGAAGTATTTGAATTTTTATTTACTACAACGGAAAAATGTAACTTATATTGAGCCAAATGATAAAAGCATAAATAAATAATAAAGATATTAAGCCAAAGTATCATTTTTTCAACGTGTTTTTGTAAATGTATTATAAAGCATTAATAAAATAATGTATTAATGTAAGATGAAGCTGTAGGGTTCACTGTGTAAGGACGTGAGTGCTTATGATATTTATTTCATATTTTTATTGCTGAAATGTTTAATTCTGGAGGACAAAGTTAAACATGCATCTTGCTAAACATGTAACCCTGTCAAAAACTAAGGTGTTATTATTATATTGATCGTTATATAACACACTTAGTTCCTTTAATTGTCGGTATATTTCATATGAACATGCAATAAATGTATCTATTTTATTTACAATTTCAAAGCAAAACCTCACTGCATATAGTACAAGATTGCTTTCCTTTTATTTTACAGCTCCTCCTATTCAGGAAACAGGTATTTTGAAGCAAATGCGATTACACTCATAATTATTCTTAAAAGTAGTCAAACTGCATTATAGTCAACATATATACTTTAAGAACAATTAATTCTTTGGAAACGCGAAAGAAATAAACTGCATTGAGTAGTTCTTTGATAGGCAGATAAAGAGATAAATAAGCGATACAAAATAGATAGAATATCAACAATTCAATCAGTAGATTTTCACTATAATTTATAGTGTTTAAATTGTTGAAAGTTCATGTATTTTTATTATGACTCCTGTGGATAGACTATACATTTTGCAGAATATATTTGACAAGGGAGAGAACTATGACTCTTTACAGGGACACAGGAAACCACAGTTACTGGAAGTACTTTGCTTTCAACTTTGAAAGAACATCCCATGGAGGCACTCGCAAATCAGGTACGTTTGAACGGGGAAGTATTTTATATTTCCAAAATATACAATTTTCCCTGCAAAAAAACAACAACAAAAAAACCAATCATATCACTTTGAAGACATAATCAAAGTGGAAAGGTTATAAACATGGGGACAATTGTGTGCTCTCTGTGGTAAACACTTTATTGGACAGCCAAGTTTCAGTTTCCGAGCACAATTGTAGCCTTGGCCATGATAATATACCATTCCATATTTACTTTATATACAAAAACAAACATTTTTAAACAAAAACTGTGATAACAATACTGTGCACCAATGATTGTAGGACATGAATTTGATAAAATATTTACGCAAGACCCGTTGTAATTCTATTTAAGAACATAAGCAATTATAATTGTTATTATAAGCCGAAGCACAAAATGCAGAAATGCTTGCATGTAACTAACGCGTCACTAACGAGTGTACCGTTGAATCTGCACAATTTCAGAACAAAACGGCATCTGAATTTTTAACTTAATTTTCGTGAAAAAAGTAGCTGGCACATTTGTTTACATTTATTCTGTCGAACCTGTGGATCGATCCTTTGAATTTTTAGGCTTTCTAATTGTTTTAGTAACTGAGTAATGGAAAACTCAGCACTGAATCATTATGACGTATAAACGTAGAACACGTTTCTAATACTCTTCTTATTTTGTGTATAAATATTTGTGGCTTTTACCACTAATTCTAACATTTTTTGGTAATTAATGCTTTACAGACTGGTCCTGGTAATGGCAATGGGAATACAGGACAAAAATACCAACAACACTAGCTGTGGCCAGATAATAAATGTCGGTTTCATTTGCTGGACAACAGTTGCTATGATTGGACACTGCAGAACATTTTGGTACATAGTGGCATGATCTCTGTGCGAGAAAGAAAGCGTTTGTCTTTGCACTGATGGATCGAACGAAGTTCATCATGGTAAAGAAGGAACAATAGAGCAAGTTGAATTCTGACATTAATGTTTCTTTTCAAGGTTTCTTGTATTGGAATGTTATAAATTCGAACAAGCACCAACACACTAAATAAGTTGTGATATGTACATTCCGTGGGAACATTGCTATCTTAATGTGAATAATTGACAGAATTATAATTGAAATGGTATTTGTTCTTATATGTCTATAGATACTTCACTTTCAGTGATGCTTAAATGCAAGTCTAAAAATGAAACTTATTGATCTTATGTGTTGGATTTATTTAAACATAATTTAGCACTTTGTAAGTAATATGTAGTGACTAAAGGGAAGTACATGTAAACTGAATATAACGATTTTGATTGTTTAGCCAGTGTTGAAAGCAACATTTCTTGGCACATTAATATGATATAACCGCCATTGAATGTTGAACTTTATGTTATCAGTATGTGGTATGTAAGGCCTTATTACCGAAAAATAAATCGACCAACAAATCTCCCAGTCCTGCCTGTATGTGTTTTGAAAAATGATGTGCATCTTCAATATGTTCCAATGTCAAGAAGCTGAATTATACATCTATTGTTACCAAAAAGGTCCTGCATTATAATTACTACAATGTACATCTATTTCGATTCTGCAAAAATTGTAAGCAATCTGTCAGTCCGCATTACGTGATATTCTAAGTATTTGCGTACACATTTGGAAAACAGTGCTATGATTTTTTTGGAATCCTTAATCGTTTTGTAAGTAAATCATTAGAAATGTGGCTTCAAAAAATAGGGTGATGCCGACCAGGTCAAAAGCAGTGGAGAAAAAAACGTGCGTGGGGGGGGGGGGGGGGGGGGGGGGGGGGGGGGGGGGGGGGGGGGGGGGGGGGGGGGGGGGGGGGGGGGGGGGGGGGGGGGGGGGGGGGGGGGGGGGATATTAGACGTCAAAAACTATTTGCAGTACATATTGTATATACCGCTGCACGTAACTGACACTATTTACATTAAGACATATACCATAATAATGAACCAGATTCGATAGGTACAATTTACTGAGTTTCTGGTACATGCGAAAGCGTTTCTAAATGGACCAAGCCTTTTATATGGTTTAAGCAAATCCTTAAAATAATTGAGTGAGTGATAATGTTTACTTAGTCGGTAAAAAGTTTGAGTGAATACTTTAATGATCTCAATTATATACTTACACATTTCCTGCAAAATCAAAGCGCAACGTAGTCTGCTTGACTCTTACTGGTTTATGTGTTTTTATAAATGCGTGACGGGTGTCATTACAACTTTCATTGTAAGAGTTAGTGTTGTAAGAGAAAAGTTGCACCTAAGTAGAACTGAAATTTATAATGAACTCCGATGGTAGTTATGTATTCCGTTATTTGAATAAGCGTAAGACTGCCAAGGGGCCAGTCTGCAGACGTCTAAGGTAATGTTTACCTTCTGTCAATGAATGGTCCTTTACCCATTCTCTCACCTACTTTATTTTTTTGTTGTCTATGCGTATTTGTAACTTTTAGTCACATAAATCAAATAATGACTAGAGTTGCGATATATCGATAAAACTCATCTGTACTCTGAACTTGTTTGTGTTATGGACAGTATAAAATAATTGCCAATGAACCTGGGTTAATATAAAACATGAAATTGTGACCAATTTCGTCCGTCTGTTCATTCTATGAATTATGACCAAAATGCTGTCTGTCGGTCAGTCCTGTTACATTTGGTCTCTGCAACCTCCGCCCGCCCTAATCGTCGGCTATTTCTTCTCACCTAGTCGAACATTGCGGTATATTCTATTACTATTGTGATTTTCACTTTTCAACTGCATTTCAATTATTACTCTCTCGTTTTTCCCATTGTACTCACTGTCTCTGTTACACTACTCACTTGACTCAATTCGTGCGCTTATTTGCATGGGCCAGTTTTCCCATGGTACTCAGCGGTACTCTTTCACAATCTACTTTGCTGTTATTGGGCTATTACCCAGCTTCTCATTAGCTTCGCTGATTGTATACTCCGGATACGCCAGTTTATGCCCAAAGAATTTCCTTTTACCAGCCTTCCTACTTTCGGACTTTGACACAAGTAAGCAGAGCCGTATTTGGTACTGATGGAGAAAATTTGAAATTTGACAAGGTAGTTTTTGCCAAAAGATAATGAGAAATGACCAGTGATAGATGGGATATTAAATGAAATGAAGAATCCAGCTTGCGGCGGGGTTCAAACGCACGACCTTCCGCTCTTGTGTCAAGCGCACACACCACTGAGCTATAGAGGATTCACCTAGGAATGCTAGGAATTTTAAAACAAAAGTACAAAATGTACAACAATTTTAAATATGATGTATACATTATGCAGTGAAACATATTTGACAAGGGGGGAAACTATAATTATTTTCAGTGACACAAGAAATCGCAGTCAATGGAAGTAGTTTGCATACGTAAAATGGAGACACTCAAAATTCAGGTATTAATCACCAAAACGTTTGAGTCCCAAATATACGATTTTCATCGACATAAATAAAGTAGTTTACCGATCATTTCATTTTGAATAATTTGCATGGTTGACTGTGTGCTTTTGGTGGTGAATTCAAAACTGGACTGCTATGATTAAAGGGACATACCCTATAACTGATGTCAAACTAAAAAACGTCCAAAACATAAATAATAGAATCTTTGGAAGTATAATAACTTAACCTAAAAGTTTCAACTATGCATTCCCAGCCATTATCGATGAAATTAGGGGTGCAAAATATACTGCAGTACCGTTAACAAATTCAGTAATCTATGTAGAGTTGTTTTTGTACAATTAATGGGTGGATGCGATTTATTACAGAAAACCTCTATATTGATTAATTGTGGTAAAATGAGGCATTTTCCACCAAAGGTTCTTCTTTGAAATTGTATTTATTTATCATTTTACGTTCATTAAACACATAATCCATGTTTTGAGAATATAAACTGCTAGATGTAGGGAGTGCCAATTTAAGTGTCTATATTTCTGATTAGACACTTATAAAATTGCCAAGGTAATATTAGACAATTTCAGTTTAAAATGTTTTTAAAATTGAAAACTAAATGGATGTTTAGTAGAACACTTGTGTAACCCTCTTACACTTTGTCATATTAACCAATAATTTTGTGACAAAATCTAAGTACAAAAAGGGGCATAACTCTGTCTATTATGACCTTGATCTACAAAACGGTATCACGACTCTTTTATCATAAGCAATGCAATTTCAAAGTTTGATGAGAAATCTTGAGAAATGGTAAAGTTGTAGCCAACGTTAAGTTGTCGTGACAAAAACTAAGTACAAAAAGGGCATAACTCTGTCAAATATGACCTAAACCTACAGAATTTTGCGGCAACACGACCCCTTTGTCATAAACAATACAAATTGTAAATTTGATGAAGAAATCTTAAGAATAAGCAAAATTAAAGCATAAATATAAGTACAAAAAGTGACACAACTCTGTCAAATATGACCTTGACATACAACATTTGACGGCAACATGACCCTTTTATCATAAGCAATGCAATTTGTAATTTTAATGAAGAAATCTTACGAAATGTTAACGTTATAGCCAACGTTTAGTTTTCGTGACAAAAAATAAGTACAAAAAGGACATAACTCTGTCAAATATGACCTTGACCTACAAAATTCGGCGGCAGTACGACCCTTTTGTCGTAAGCAATGCAATTCAAAAGTCTGATGAAGAAATCTTACGAAATTGCAAATTTATAGCCAACGTTAAGTTTTCGTGACAAAAACTAAGTACAAAAAGGGGCATACCTCTGACAAATTTAACCTTGACCTATACAATTTGGCAGCAACACGAGCCTTTAGTCATAAGCAATTCAATTGTAAAGTCTGATGAAGAAAACTTAAGAAATGGCAAAGTTATAGCCAACGTTAAGTTTGTGACGGACTGATGGACCGACGAACAGACAAACAGACGGACAAAACAATCCATATGTATTGCTTTTTCTCAGAAAAGGCGACACATTGACGTTTCTTTTAAGACTTAATTTGCGTAAACAAGCACATTTGTTTACATTTAAATGCCTTCGAACCTATAACTTTTTTGTGGTACCCAAGAGAGTGGAAAAGTTAGCCCTTGAGTATTATGTCTTTTCAAGTGGGGACACATTTTCCATACTCTTCATGTTTTATTTCAGTGTTTTATAGAACAAAATAAATGTTGTAGTTTGTATCTAATTACGTATTTCGTTAAATTTATAAACTGTGCTGAAAATGGCAATGGGAATACAGACCAAAAAGACACACAGAACTAACTGTGACCAGAAAGTAAACCATGACAATCAATGACGTTATAATATGGTTTTGCTATGATTAGACACTTCAGTAAAATTATCAATGCAATGTGACATCTATGTTAACAAAAGCGAGCGTCTTGAAGTGTTCTTAAAATCATGTGTATAAATAAAAAAAGTTCATTATAATGGTGAATAACGAAAACTAGAGCCAAGTGAGTTCCAACTTGACATCAAAGATAATTACTAATCTTGTTGTAATGCGTGTGCTTACTCTATCGGTGAACAGTAAAAAGTCTCAAGTATAGGTAGAAACGAAATTCGAAGAAATTTTGAATAACAACTTATTCCGATCCACCATAATCATCCTGAATCTTCTGTTGAAATCAAAGACTGGACCCAGATGTTCGAAATATTAGCGGAGGGTCAAGATAACAATATATATATTATTTTTGAATTTTGAAGGAAGTAAATATCCTTAAAAATATCCTCCGTATGAACGACATATACACTGAAGTATATGGTCTACCAATAGAGCATGTCACTATGACAATATGAACAACATAGTGATTGCATAATATAACAAAGGCATATGCAATCCTCGTAGATGTAACGATTACCAAGCGAATGTCCTGTAGGATAATTTTCAAAGCTAGTACAAAGGCCTACCTTGTCACAAAACATGCAATATCACAGTTATATCACAGTAAAGAGAACATTGCCACAGGACTTTTAATGAAAGCATATACTATATACAATTCAAATCCTAATATAACTAACCAGCTGTTGTTGATAAATCACTAATGCCTAGTTTAAAAGGAAATGTTTCAATCCAAGTCATAGATTATTTCGATTCTTATAAGCCGAAGTTATATTTAACTGGCGCATCTGCTATGGACCTTTTAAATCTTTCTAATTTACTATAGGTTATTTACCATAGGCATATTAGAATGGGCATTCCTTTTGAACAAAACATTCAAGGAACGCAATAGTTACAGCCCTTGAACTGCTAAAAATAAGTCAAAATAGTCGTATACGCATTCTTGTTTAAATTTTTACATCCGTTCAACAGCAGACATGTAACAAATGTCATTGTATTGTCATAACAATTGGCATAACTCTTTACAAATCCCGATCACTAGCTTCATCATTTAAAAACTGTTATAGAAACAGGCATTGCATAGCTGAAAATTGCCCAAAAAGCCTCGTCCGCATTCTTAGTTTTAAAAGAGAAAGGCAAATCAGAAAATGAGTTGAATTTGAATTTGAAGAACTTGTTAGGAGGAACACACTTTTAAAATAATTTACAAAATCGAAGCATCAAATATGAATTTATGGAAGATTGAAAATGTCCAAAATGCAGGACTGCAGTTACAGTAGTACCGGGTAATAATTTCTTCATCAATATTGTCATTAAATATCGATCTAATATGATCATGCGTCTCCTGATGCCGTGTCAAAGGGAGACAGACCTATCAGGCATGGGTCATTGATAAGCAATGTATAATCAAGGGAGTCTGTCTGATCAAATACTTTAGAGCCAAATGTTGAAATTTTGTGAAATTTAACACAGGTAAATAAATGAACTATACTAACTCGGAAAGTGAAACACCGAATTTCTTCAATTATTTTTATTTGTGTTCTGTATAGATTTTAACCAATGCTTATTTAATTAAAACAATAAGATTAAATCAAGCGACATTTTAATGATTATTTACTTACCTACTTTTCATGCATGGAAATGTTATCATGAAAAACAGTTGGAGGTTAGAAATAATCTAATGAAGATGACTAATAAAATTAGGGAGCAATACTGCTAAAGTGTATTTGATAGCCTATACCGATGTAATGAATGAATTTTGACTATCTAGTCCAGTGCTAAAAACTGTATACATTGTAGCACTATTTATTAATTGGTTGCATTAAAACTGGTCACGCACCAACACCGAAGAATTTTATATCCGCTTCTGTCAGAGATGTTGCTATTTTATAGTTAGGAGAATGTATTATGCCGACAATGTCGACTAATTAGTTAGCTGGTGCAATATTCAACAACTTTATATACCGTTTATAATGGTTTAAAACCCAAATTGCCTATTCATAATCTTGATTAATCAACTACAGTTAAAATCAATACCTTTGTAAAAGATATTTTTAGAGACATTTGTAGATCTTTTGTTAAGCTACACGATGACCTAGATAATTTTTTTTTTGACTGGCGCATATTGTAATAGACAAGTAGATACGCAATTTCATGCATGTGCCGATATTGAGTTGCGACCAGTAGTCGTCAAAACTTGACGTAAATTAAGTGCTATTACAGCTTACCCTGTACCAACTAGATAAAACTCCTCGCAATTGAAAACGAAGATTAGATTTTTTAAACAAAACAAAATCTGGTAATATATTTAAAAACCTTAATACTCACCATTTCTAATGATTTTTTGATACGGTTTCACTATTTTACACGAGTTTAAGTCGTGTTCATCGTCTAATAAACCACGATTAAGGTTTTCAAGGTCCTAGGCCTGAGTGACTTAGAGCTAGCAGCTGAACGACAAAGAGATGTTTATAAGACGATGAACATGGATACAATGGATATCATTTCGATTCTAACATGGCCGAAAAATATGAAAATGCAACACGCTATATTTTATGGGAACATTTATTAGTAAGTCATTAGTTTAAACAATATTTATTCTCGAAAACGCAAGTACAAAATGCAAATATTCATACATAGTACAAAGGTTTAACAATATATTTGGAATCTGAAAAAAAACCGTCATTTAGGTAATTGCAAATTTTACAACAACTGATTTCCTTCTTTGTTTAACTGACAAACAAAATGTACGAAGATTGTATATATGCAAACATGCAAAAAAGCATATAATGGTATATATATTGCTATATTGATTTTGTTTGTACTAAATGTTTAAAATATACATAGAGAAAATATTCTTAGAGAAAATTCGAATTCAATAAGCAAATATTTTCCCAAAATATTGCTTTGGTTTTAATTGCAACTTTAATGACAAGAGCTTACGAAAAAGAGTTCTATATCTGAGACAACTTTAGGTTGCAATAAGGTTTTATGTGACAAGATTTGAAGAAGTTTGGATTAAATTGATGAATTCACTGAACTGCTTCTTTTGTGTTCTACGCATAGTGTCTCTTCGACCCAACATACTCCACACAAAACAACAACAACAACTGTTTTTCAAGGAGAGACACGTATATTTTACTAGCATAACTAGCCTTTATAGATTGATTGATGTTCTCAAGCCAAACCGTTCTTTAGTTACTGATTTGAAACTGTTTAGCTGTCCAAGGTCAACGTGCACTTGACATTTGACTTACGATTAGCTGTCATCTACAAATAACCAACTTGCAAACTAAGTTGTCCTATGCTAAACCGTTTTTAAGAAACTGTTTGGTCGCCCGACCGGCCGATATATTCTATACAATCAAAGACTTATGTGAGACCAATATATACTTGGGACATGTTAAAAGTATTATTGACCGAAATGAAGCCACTACTGTTATCTGCCCGAGTTTTTTTCCCATCTTTATTCTGTAGGGAAGAGTATACAACAGACTACTGGTATAAGGAACAAATTAGAATGGTCCCAGGGAGATCGTTGAAAATGTGGTTTACTGTATATGCACTGCTTGAAATGCGTGTAACAATATATCTATAGAATATCATTTTAGACACGTATTACAATATGGACACCAATCAAAGCAATGTATTGTTTTGATCTAAATAATTAGCAAACAATTTTAAAATCGTAATGTCTTGTAGTTCTTTTCATTGATATATCTACAAAAACAACCATTTGTTTTAAAAGAACAATGACAAGAATTTATTATTATTATTATTATTACAAAATGACTATGACTTATGATATTGACCACTTCCCAACTAAGGGTATGTCATTGTTAAAGAAGAAACTGATTGTTTCATACATGCCGAAACGTATGAATTTAGCGTTAAGATTATAAAGGAAACATAATTTTTTTAAATAAAGGACAAATTATTAAAAGTATGTGTGGCAATTTTCATTTAACAGAGAAGTAATGAAATAGGAGTATCAGATTTATTTTCAAATTCCTTATTTGTTGAAATAAATGTCTTCCTGTATAAACGAAGGCAACTCCTCAGACAATATACAGTTTTTGAACATCTGCTTCCGACAGTGCTGTGCTGGAATTAGGTCAGAGTTGACAAAAGGAACGCAGAGACTACAGGATAATATCATGGTAAAGGAAAATTGTTTTCTTTTGTTTATGAAAATAAGTACAGTTTGTTGACGGTATATGCGGTTTTAATGTTTGCAGGTTTACGGCTGTATTCTTCCGCGGGGATTTTGGATATATCTGAGACAGCCATTTTTTCGTATTTTCGTTTTAAATGTTTGCTAATTTAAGCAAGAAACAAGGCTAAAAATCGGAATAAATATGTCGGGTGAGATTTTGAATATGACATCCATTAATTTATGTTTACATATAGTTTAATATACAACTGTTCTTTAAAGATAATGGGAATTGAATGTAGGTCACGTGGGCTCTTGGGCTAGACAGTATTGTTTATTCACAAGTTTAGGGATCCAAGAGAACTTGCATGAGATGTAACAATTCACATGCATACATATATAAATTCAAACTCGCATTAAAATTAGGATGGCGGCGATGACATAAGATTTTTTTATATATATCAAATGGTATTATTATTACGCCATCCATCATTGGGCGTACTTTTGTTCGACGGTGCGGGATGCCTCATCAAGATATTTTCCTGTCGCTTAGTTCCTTGCAACTAAATTAAAATACAATGCGCTGAATTTTACCCATGCCTAGTTGGTTTCCGGCGTATACCGACATTCGCCAAATGCACACGTGATCATTCAGTATGAACAGAACTATTTTTCAAAACGATGGTCGGCGCTATTTGCGGAAAATGAAAGAAATCAATTGACGATTATTAACTGGAGGTCGAGAAAGTATAATTATTCTACACTCATAATTAACATAAGTTTGGCAGTAACAACATATTATGTTGCAAGATATAAGCTATGTACGCACTTAAATTATAAAACCATTTAAGACATACATACTGAAAATGTATTGTATTGACCTTTTTCATTCGGTATTATCCAATTAAAAGGTGACTTATATCTTTCAATCTAAAATGATATACGCTCTACTTGTTAGCTTAATACGGCTGCGTCGAACAGTAGGGATATCTATTGCAGACAATATAACACCGTGTGTAGCTCTTTAGTTAAAACAATATCTCATTTACTCAATACATATACAAAATATGAAAATTACATACAAACAGGATAGAGTAGAAACCTAACAGCTGTGTTGCATACTCTCTCCTGATAAATCTAAATTACATTTAAGGTAACAATATTTCATTAGAGTTAAGTTTGCTTGTAGTTGATGCTCCACACTTGTTACTAAATTATCCTTGAACACTTTATTTTTAATTTAGAAATTATAAAACAAATCTGTACAATGTGTTACCAGATAAGATAATAAGAATCTGCTTTTTACGTGGATGCAGGTCATAGAATACTACTGTTTATTATAATTTGTTAAAGGAAATGAATCAGTGTAAGAACTGTGGTAAATGATAGAGTAAGTTAAGAGATTCTGTTTTAAACAGATATGCCTTTGTCACTGTAGTACCAAAGGCTTAGGTAGGTAGTAATTTGGATTTTTTTTAACAGATGGCAGTAGTTTGTTGTAGAATCTTTAAATATATCTAACTATAAATATCATCTCTGTGTTGAGTTATAATTGCATTATATATGTGATTATATTCATATTTTGTAGTTCTGTATATGCTAAAATAGCTGTGTTTTCATTTCTGAAGTTAGACCTGAATGTCCAAATAGTAATGTAGACGTTGTTACAGTAGTTAAATTTCTAAGTTATATTAAAGCTCTTCTCGCTCTGTTCTATACTTAGGACAGTGTTCGGGAAGTGAAGCTCTTTAACGATGTGAGGATCCATGGCATAATTAAATAATTGAAGCAAGGACCAGTGCAATCTGTATTTGGATGGGTGACCCAAGAGAAGAGTCACTGATCTTTAAAGGCTGGAGACTAGACAGTCTTTTGGTCTAGGTAGCCGGCACTATGATTTATACGGAGTTTCACAGGCTCATTCTTGAATACACAAGAGTTTTATTGATATCAGATTATATGCATGCAAGTTTGTGTGATAAAAGTATAAATATATGAAATAGATACTTTGATAATCATTCCAGTGTGCGGCGTCATATAGCTTCGTGCACTTGTTGCATCTCTTAGATAAATTCTCATTTTTTATTAGTCTGTTAGACAATGATAATATTTTCCTTGATTTTTTCACTTTTAATTTGAATAAAATAAATATCATATGACAATGTAGCAAAAAAGCAAAACAAATCTGCCTAAGATTGCAACATTAAAATAATACAGAGCCTGATACCTGGTTCATAAGTCTCGGTAGTCGGGTCTGGCTACCTAGTCACGTACATTTTTAAAGACAATAATCTTTTTATTTTAAGTCAGCTAATGCGAGCATTTGACCTCCGATCGTACAGAATTTTGTGTACATTGTATATGGTGGCCTCTATGTGGGTGGAAACGGAAGAGTCATGAGAAAACCCACCTGTTCTGTCTGGTAACCGGGATACCTACCATCTCACATACTACTCAGGAAGGGGATCTAACCGGGTTCCAGTAGTGAGAAGCAAGTGCGCATAACCACTAAGCTAATGGGACAGCTGCATTAGTGTTAAAAATATTTTTCAAATAAATTGAATAATAAATCAATTATTGAACTGATACACTTATTAAACATTGACTATACAAAACAATGCATGGTCATATTAATGTCACTGTCTTTGAAAAGGTCTTTGTATCTTCACAGTTCTAACATAAGTTGGCATAATATATATTATATCAATAAAATATTAAGAGAGCCTTGTTTACATTATTGTCCTTATCTTTTTGGTAAGCATTTGCTTTGTTGTTCACATGTCATGGGAAATGTCCCATGATTGGAACTAAATTCTATTATGTTCTATTCTTGAATTATTTTTAAAAAACAGCAGCAAAGGCTGCAATTTCCATCAGTCGTTGTACTGGGAAAGACCAGTACTTTGCGTTTTAAGCCAGTTTTTCCAATGAACTCGATGAAAGGACTATGCCGCATAATATGTTTTTTTCATTTAAATAACAGTTCCATGTTAGAACAGGCTGTGTTACAGGAATAAGCTAACGTGTATCAAAATGTCATAGAAGTAGATGTATATAGCAAAAATGTAATATTATGGCACAAAAAGCAAGTCAAGGAAAGTTATGGGTTTATATAACAGGAATAAATAAGATATTTCTAAACATGATTAAAATTCTCCCACAAACGTGCCTTGTCATAATAACTGATTATTTTCATTTGTATATGGTTTTCTATTTATATGATCTTTGATTCTTAAGTGTGACACTGACCTTAAGCTGGCACAACTGGAATATGTTTTACATGGCAGTTTAATTTAATAGTCTGAACATTTGACCTAAATTTCATGTTTATCTTACAAAGAGTTAAGGAGCTAAAGTCTAATGATTTTGACCTCTAAATGTGACATTGACCTTGATCGTCTCGATGAAGTAGCATCTCAAACCAACTTCTTTCGAAAAAATCCTTCAAGAGGTTAAGGAAATATAATCTCCTGAATTTTGGTCCTAAGTGTGACTTTGACCTTGAGTTGCAGGGTTGGAACGTTGGTTCTGCACATCATCTTAGTAAGATGGGCATTTGTACCTAGATCCATTTTTAAATCCTTCAGGTGGTTGAAATTATATGGAGCAGACACAAAAAATGAATGACACCTATGTGTGGCCATGATCTTGAGCTTATGGTGTTGAAACATGCGTTCTGCAATTCATCTTGATGAGATAAACATTTGACAAAGCTTTCATGATACTCCCACAAGGGATATAGAAGATACAGCATGTACACAAATAAAACAAAGTTTTACCTTGACCTTTGTCCAGAGGGTTTAGGGCATGGATTATGCACGTCGTCTTGATGAGATGAACATTTGAAGTTTCACAAATTTCCTTCAAGGGGTTCAAGAGATATTAAACGGACAGGAAAAACCAAAGACCACTAAGTGTATCCTTGGCATTAAGATGCCGGGGTCGGAACATGAGTTCTGCATGTTGTCTTGATAAAATGAAAGTTTGATACACGTTAAAAGAAAATGCTTCATAGGGTTTAGGTGATATGGAGGAGACACGAAACCAACATGCCACTGACCAACCGACTGGCTGACTCAGGTGCATACCCAATCCAAACTTTGTAAATTGGGGTATATTAAGCTCACGTTCCCTTGTGATAAATTTGCTTATTCCTGTAATACAGCCTGTACTAAATGGAACTTTGATGTAAAAGAAAAAGCACATTATGCGACGTAGTCTTTTTATCGAGTAGAATGGAAAACGACTGGCTTAAAACGCAAAGTACTAGTCTTTCCCAGTACAACGACTGAGGGAAATTGCAGCCTTTGCTGCTGTTTTGTTAAAAGAATTCAAGAATAGAACATACTAGTAATACAATTTATTTCCAATCACGGAACAGTTACCATGGCATGTGAACAACGGAGCAAAAGCTTACCAAAAAGATAAGGACAATAATGTAAACAAGGCTCTCTTAATATTTTATTGATATAATATATATTATGCCAACTTATATTAGAACTGTGAAGCTACAAAGACCTTTTCAAAGACAGTGACATTAATATGATCATGCATTGTTTTGTATAGTCAATGTTTTATAAGTGTATCAGCTCAATAATTGATTTATTATTTAATATTATAAAAACATTTTCACACTTATGAGGCTGTCCCATTAGCTTAGTGGTTATGCGCACTTGATTCTCACTACTGGAACCCGGTTGTGAGATGGTAGGTATCCCGGTTACCAGACAGAACAGGTGGGTTTTCTCATGACTCTTCCGTTTCCACCCACAGTGAGGCCATCATATACGCAAACATCTGTACGGTCGGGGGTCGAATGCTCGCATTAGCTGACTTAAAATAAAAAGATTATTGTCTTTAAAAATGTACGTGACTAGGTAGCCAGGCCCGACTACCGAGACTTATGAACCAGGTATCAGGCTCTGTATTATTTTAATGTTGCAATCTTAGGCAGATCTTTCTTGCTTTTTTGCTACATTGTCATATGACATTTATTTTATTCAAATTAAAAGTGAAAAAATCAAGGAAAATATTGTCATTGTCTAACAGACTAATAACAAATGAAAATTAAAAGAAATGCAACAAGTGCACGAAGCTACTGGTAATTAATATATTTATAGTTTTTTCACACAAACTTGCATGTATATGACTTAAAATTAATCTGACATCAATGAAACTCTCGTGTTATCAAGAATGAGCGTATAAAATATAGTACCGGCTTCTTAAACCAAAAGACTGTCTAGTGTCTATCATTTAAATATTAGTGACTCTTATCTTAATATTGACCACACTGGTCGTTGATTAACTATTTTCATTTTACCATGGATCTTCTATAACTTTACACAGTTGTTTACCATTAAATGCGTGTGAGTCATGCACAACAACCAATCACTAGCTCCCAACCAACCACATGCTCTCAAGGTTAATTTAATACTTAAGCTAGAACTGAACTCTGTTAGTATTATATTGCTATATATCCTGTCCGTTCTGTATCGTTTTAGTGATTGGAAGATTACTTCACATACATGTAAACCTAGTAAGTGTCATGCACAATACACATTAACCTACATTTGAGGGTAAAGTCATGACTTTCCACGTAGTGTCATATAGTAATATTCCGTGTCCTCTCTGCAGCTTGAAAATACATGAATTGTAGTCCAACAATCATTACCTGTACCATATGGCTGTGTCGAAACCTACTTCCAAGGTCAATATCACACTTAGTCTACAAACTCTATGGTCCAAACCATCATTTATAACAACATAAATTTTCTGCATGGATCTTCTGCTGTTCTTTTTTATCACACGAACATTTGTCATTTGTCACTACCCCCGTCCGTAAAGAGTCTCTTCATTCCCCTCCAAATTCTATGTTCAACAAAACTAAACTGTTTAAATGTCGTAATAACACTGCTGACAGTAGTCCCTGGAATGCAAAAACGTTCTTTTTACGATCATTTCCCTGACTTCGGCTCTCATTTTTTTAAAATTCGCTCCCATCTTTTGGTATCTCAAAGTAATTAGTAAACACTTTTGATGACATCATAAAATTAATATGATACGTATAATCAAAATGTGTTTACACTACACTTTGAACCTTAGATCCATCACGTAGGTCATCTAATTAAAGCGAACTAGCCTGCTTTTTTACCAAGAGTCACTTCTTTTCCAAGCTTAAAATGCACATGGTGACGAAATATTATGCCCATTGACTGTACACAGACACACACAGTCACAAACACGCACGTACCATGCACGCACGTACCATGCACGCACTCACGCAAGTAAACACAAAGGCTCATTTGACATTGACAAGTTGAAGGGTTAAGAATCATAATTGTATAATATAAACGCAGACAGCAGACAAAATATTTTCCAATGGTACCTTAAACCTACTTTATCGAAATGGTTCATCAAATTTCAATGCCAAGTTTGTTACCAACTTGAAATGAAATTAACCATTTGAGCGGTTTATACTTAAAGTACTCTGCTATTTTTAAAAGTGTCGTGTAAAATTATATGCGCTGGGTTTTTTGTCATATGAACAAGTTATAGTGTTTATGTAAAAAGTAGCTAGTGATTGTTTATTTTAGAGATGGACAGACAACACATTCACTTCTTGGTGATATTTAAGAAGACTTCCCTATTAATCCGCAGTTAACTTAAAATATATGTTATTAAATACATGAATACATACTTGTCTGACTTTATGAAATATATGTCTGGTTATTTAAATTTCTTACATGCATATTATAGAGTGGCATAGACGACATAGTTAATTCATTCATAATATTGTATTGATTAGATAATTTAGAAAAGAGAACCGACGGCTTTAAACTAAATCTTCCCTTTCTTCTTGGACACGTGCCTATAAAGCTTAAGTTAGTTGTCAGCTCTGAGTATTTTGTTGGAATTTGACAATAAAAATGTAGCTATAAATTTCTATAAATTATAACACTTGTCACAGAATTACAATAAAACTGTCATTATCATCACTTTTTGTTTATTGGCTTTCTTTAATTTGATATTTTCTTAAAAATTCTACAGCTTCGCTGGTCATAGATAGGATTGTTATAACTTACATCGTAGATTTGATTTTATGAATTCAGTTCTTGCGTTAATATCTGAAGTTTGCTTTTTCACTTGATTGTTAGTTGTGTATTTTGTAGTTCAAGAGAGTAAAAATTTCCTTCGGCAGACCTGCTTCTGTTTCTTTATGGAGTGTCATAATGAGCTTTTTAAAGTCTAGATGAGGTATCATGGTGTACTAGCATGATGGGTTATTATTTGACTTAGAAAGATTTTGATATTTATTCTGGTTGTCTCAATTTTTGTAACTGTACCATTTAGGACAGTTTGTTTTTCGGGTTAATTTCACTATGGATAATTGTCCATTTTAGCTTTTTCTTGATCTACACTTTCACGATTTAATCATTTTTAGCATAATGTGCCTCTGAGCAGGCGTTTCATCTACTGAAATTTCAAAGAGGTTGTGAGATATATTTTTTTTTTCAAACCGAGGAAAAATGTTTAAAGGGTAACGAAATTCAAAATATAACTTAGCCTGAATTTAATCAAAGAGCTTGTTAACATAAAGATATAGTTGAAAGAATTTTTGAAATCCGATAAAAATAGATGAGAAATAAAAGATTTAGTAAATATGCAAATTAGACACACTATTAGACACGTCGCTTTTTCAAAATTTAATTTTGAACCCAATTTACTCTTTTTCATGATTGTTTTTTCACCTGAAGTTGGTTACATTAATTAAGTGTCATATAGGTTACCATATTTTAATATACATTTGAAGTTGCTGTTTTTAACTTAGCAGTAATACTTGCATGATTATTTAATTATTGCACCATGGCATCACAAATTAAAAATGGCCGCCTCCATAAACCTCAATTTTCAATCTGCAATATTTTTACATTTAATACTTCGAATTTTAAAATTCTTTCAACAATGTGTTCCTCTTAACAAGTTATTCAATTTGAAGTCAAATTATTATCTGACTTGCCTTTCCCTTCAATGGTAATAACCGGAAGTTACGGTTGATTGAAACTGTCCTTCTCGGACTCCGATGAAATTTCCACACCTACTTTATCACTGATAATGACGCAAACTAAAAGTATGATTGAATAACAAACCTACATGTATCAAAATATATTGAAATTTTCAATACTACAAATTTTGAAAAATATAAATTTATAAGCAATTTTCACTGCGTCAAGTAGTTATGTCTTTACGGCAAGCTTGACTATATAAAGGGAACTAAGTGCTGAGAGAGAATGTTGAGCACCACACAGCGACGTTACTCCCTTTTACAATAAATTTCTGCGCATTAATAATGAAATTAAATTTAAAGATATTAGTTTCAAATTATCAAATTGACGTACATTAATATTTCAGAAATGGTTTACAGATATACCTAAATCCCGTGGACTTTATTGATCTGCGTTTGTATGATTTATTTCAATCTCATGGAACTATATTAAATTGTGTATGAATGACTGGAGGCTGTACAGAGGCAGAATGACACTGATTTTTTACTTCAAGTAGAAAAAAGAGCAGTTTATCAATACAGATTTGAGACATACATATAAAATATAAATACAAAGAATATGTATAAGGAGCAAGTGATTAGTCAAAATTACAAAGATTTATTGCTCCTAATTAATAAGTCATCGCCTCTTGTTAAACCGTTTTTATTTCTTTGAGCATGAAATGTTGGGGCTTCAGTTTTAGATCAGCTTTTATATGCCTATGCTTGTTCAGATGGATCACTTTCATGTATACATATATATATTATTTCTTTATATGGGTCTAATTTGTGTACGTATATATCTATAAACAATCAACATTAACGTCATAAATAAATGTGTACAGTCATCCATACATGAATCATAAGATACATAAAAACCATGCTGTTGCAATCACTCAGATCTATAATTGAAACACTTTACTTTCCATTCTCATTAGAAAACTATGTAAGAACAACCCGAGAGATAAAACATGAAACAACATACATGTACCTATATCTAACCTCTATTTACATGACAATATGTTTATCTGTACAATGAATTTAATGTAGTTTTCAATATTTGGAAGCAAGCTTAGGATAGATAAATAAGGTATACCTATTTTCATTGTACTGTATAAATACAAGTGTGTCAACATCATTTAGATATTAACCATGCTGTCTGTAGCAGATTTTGATACTTGATGGGCAGTATAAAGTAAAATCACAGAATTTTATTGTTTGCTTCTTGCTTACAAATCGAACCAATGCGCTGATTTTCTGGTATATCTGAATACTCAAGAACAAGTAGAGCACACAATCCACGTGATAAGATAGGCAAAGAAGGAAACCATACATATAATTATAAATGCCTTTTAAATATTTTGTCAAAGTTAATGCATTTCGGAAAATTTAGAGGTAAATGAATTTAAGGCATAAGAAAATGTAGTTTTTCCTTTTTGGTTGGGTTTGATGTTCTGTTTTACATAGCCGGGGAGCTAATGTACTATTACACATCTGAAATTTTGCAATGTCACATGTAGATCTGTAAGCTGTCACACATATATAAAACAATTTATTTAAAAATTGTGTAATATTAGTTTAAGATGTTAAATCGCTAGATAAAAATGATATTTTATATACATATGTAACGACAACAAGATAAATTGGATGACTTGTGTTAAACTTATGTTATCCAAACCTAGTTTTTATACGGTGAAAGTAAACCGACATGTGATACATATTCGTAAAAACAAAATCAGATTTCGTTAAAAAGAAATGAGATTTCGTAAAAACGAAAAAAGATTTCGTAAGCTTGGTATTTTGTTCTTCTAGACTGTATATTTAGATCGTGCTATATTTTTTAGATTGTTCCGTTACAATAAGCTAATCTTCATTCAGTAAAACATTTACAAGAGAATTGAAGAGATAGAATATGATCAAAATCCACGAGAGGCAGTCAAAGATCCACATTGATACGATTTGTTCCTTAAAAGAATGATATATTCAATAAATGTTTCAACATTTTGTATTTAACTTCAACTATATAAATACCATAGAAAACGCATTGTTTCGAAATTTTGATATATTTCACCTATGAAGAAGGTAACCTGACAGGTATCTCTTGCAATAATTGTTACCAATATGTTCTGAAAATCGACATTTGAAATCAGACATTTCGAATATGAATTGAAACGTGGATTTTTGTAGTTTATATCGATCTACTATTAGTTATGATTTCACGATAAACCACGAGTTATTGTAGAAAAATACATAATTAGATGTGATGTGAATGTGGAGCTGTTTTTTATTAATCTTCTACATATACGTCAACAAGAAGAAGCAGTTCGATAGTGCAGACTTGAGACATACATACAATGTTCAGAATGTATAGAGATCACATAAGTAGCGAAAATATGAAGGTCTGATTCTGATTCGGGTCTTACCATTATGTTTTTTAAAAATTTCAATTGAATGCTGAAGCTGGATTTGAAACTCTGCTTTCACCTGTTTAGTTTCACCAGTTAGAAATCAAAGAATACACAGTGATTACACTAGGGATACATTTTACAAACGACACGTTGACCTTAGCTGAACTTAATCTAGACCCAAAGATAGTCGCATTTCTATATACTTTATACAAATGGAGACGGTGGAAAATGTCTTTAATCGGGAAAATTACTTTTGTAAAGTCTTTTGCATTCCTAAACTTCGATTATCTACAGCTGAAAAAATCAAGAATAAAAAAACATCATGTTCAATTTTTGTGGGACTTTAAACTGACACAAGATATAGAAATACAGTTTCTCAGACATATGATCAATGTGGTTTAAAAATGATTGATATAGACAGTAAATGCTCGTTCTGGTCAAACGATTCTTAAAAGAAAAAGGGACCAAATGGAATTTAGTATTTCATGAAGAACTGAAAATGTACGTTTACAAGATTTATTTTAAATGTAACATAAGTCGAATAAATTCAAATATGCCTCTTAGTGGAGGTAAAACAGGATATATTTTAAACGTTAGGTGACTGCTTGACAATCTGATGAAATATGTTTTGAGGAAGAACAATTGGCCAATGAACAAGCTAGTTCACACATTGTTGATAGTAAGAAATATCAGCAGCCTGATATAAGACATGTTTTCGCTTTCCTTCTGTATAACATCTAAAAGCAGATAATTGTTGCACTTGTTGAAGCGTAAGGTATTTAAAGATGTATTTATGATTGTATTTAAAGATTAAAGATGTCTTACTTAACATACAATGTTTAAAACTCAAAATATAGCTTCATAATAATTTAGTACTTTTTCTGTAGTAATTTCACTTTTTGTCTCTCTTACACTTCATCTTATAAATATATTCTGAAAATTGTAATTGAAAGTCAAATATTTCGCATAATTGAAATGGTAAGTAAATGTAGAAGTACTATAATTAATAATGCCACGATAAATTTGATTCATCTTGTAAATATGTACGCTCTAACAAGTGAATAGTTCGACAGTACGGATTTGAGACAAGTAAACAGCGGGTACACTTAATCTAAGTCAACCAAAACTGTAATGTGCAGTGTAACATGGTATACTGTAAATGTTCATGAGGATAGTGTAAGAAGTTATAATTTCCATAAACTTCAATATACAAATACCTTATGATGGAGGAAAAGGTAAAGCAGACTGTTTGACAATCTGTCTAAATGTGTTTTATGGTTAAGACGAATATAAACTAGAAGAGTATGTTGTAGGTGACCAGGGACTTTTGAACAGCAGAGCCGAAAATCCAAGTAGACATGAGGAAGAACAGTCAGCCAGTACGCAAGCTGGTTCGGACATGGTTGATGGTAAGAATTGTCATCAAGATTACATGAAATATATTATTTTGCTTTCGCTCTGTATAACATCTAATAACAGATGATTGTTGCACTAGTACTTGTCTAAATGTGTTTTACTTAACTTTACATTCGATATATATTTTCATACTGGTCCAGTACTTGGTCTGTACTAATATGCCAAATTGTACAACTAAATCAATTACTAACCAATATAATACTTGCATTTCAAATAATAAATATAATTGTACAAGAAAAAGATATTTAAAGCCTTTGAAGCATGTATTGTGTCGATATTTTTGCTTAAACTTGACCTAAGTAGTAGATTTATTGAAAGATCTCCCTTAGAAGAAATGTTACGAATATATTCTTCAGGTCAAACGTTCATTTATATGAGTCATATGCTACTTAAGACATATTAAAAACCACACTGTTGACAGCACTGAGAGCTATAATTAAAACACTAATATCAACAAATTGAAGATCTTGTTCTTTTACGAAACTTACCCTTATGTATTTCAATTTCAAGGAAATGGTGGAGCTGGATTGATAGATCTGCCATTCCCTAATAATTATTATTTTAAAGATTAAAGATGTCTTACTTAACATACAATGTTTAAAACTCAAAATATAGCTTCATAATAATTTAGTACTTTTTCTGTAGTAATTTCACTTTTTGTCTCTCTTACACTTCATTTTATAAATATATTCTGAAAATTGTAATTGAAAGTCAAACATTTCGCATAATTGAAATGGTAAGTAAATGTAGAAGTACTATAATTAATAATGCCACGATAAATTTGATTCATCTTGTAAATATGTACGCTCTAACAAGTGAATAGTTCGACAGTACGGATTTGAGACAAGTAAACAGCGGGTACACTTAATCTAAGTCAACCAAAACTGTAATGTGCAGTGTAACATGGTATACTGTAAATGTTCATGAGGATAGTGTAGAAGTTATAATTTCCATAAACTTCAATATACAAATACCTTATGATGGAGGAAAAGGTAAAGCAGACTGTTTGACAATCTGTCTAAATGTGTTTTATGGTTAAGACGAATATAAACTAGAAGAGTATGTTGTAGGTGACCAGGGACTTTTGAACAGCAGAGCCGAAAATCCAAGTAGACATGAGGAAGAACAGTCAGCCAGTACGCAAGCTGGTTCGGACATGGTTGATGGTAAGAATTGTCATCAAGATTACATGAAATATATTATTTTGCTTTCGCTCTGTATAACATCTAATAACAGATGATTGTTGCACTAGTACTTGTCTAAATGTGTTTTACTTAACTTTACATTCGATATATATT
Source organism: Saxidomus purpurata (assembly GCA_022818135.1). Lineage (NCBI taxonomy): Eukaryota > Metazoa > Mollusca > Bivalvia > Venerida > Veneridae > Saxidomus > Saxidomus purpurata. The sequence continues at coordinate 17,723,969 of JAFMSR010000002.1, read as the reverse complement.
TTCATACTGGTCCAGTACTTGGTCTGTACTAATATGCCAAATTGTACAACTAAATCAATTACTAACCAATATAATACTTGCATTTCAAATAATAAATATAATTGTACAAGAAAAAGATATTTAAAGCCTTTGAAGCATGTATTGTGTCGATATTTTTGCTTAAACTTGACCTAAGTAGTAGATTTATTGAAAGATCTCCCTTAGAAGAAATGTTACGAATATATTCTTCAGGTCAAACGTTCATTTATATGAGTCATATGCTACTTAAGACATATTAAAAACCACACTGTTGACAGCACTGAGAGCTATAATTAAAACACTAATATCAACAAATTGAAGATCTTGTTCTTTTACGAAACTTACCCTTATGTATTTCAATTTCAAGGAAATGGTGGAGCTGGATTGATAGATCTGCCATTCCCTAATAATTATTATTTTAAAGATTAAAGATGTCTTACTTAACATACAATGTTTAAAACTCAAAATATAGCTTCATAATAATTTAGTACTTTTTCTGTAGTAATTTCACTTTTTGTCTCTCTTACACTTCATTTTATAAATATATTCTGAAAATTGTAATTGAAAGTCAAACATTTCGCATAATTGAAATGGTAAGTAAATGTAGAAGTACTATAATTAATAATGCCACGATAAATTTGATTCATCTTGTAAATATGTACGCTCTAACAAGTGAATAGTTCGACAGTACGGATTTGAGACAAGTAAACAGCGGGGACACTTAATCTAAGTCAACCAAAACTGTAATGTGCAGTGTAACATGGTATACTGTAAATGTTCATGAGGATAGTGTAAGAAGTTATAATTTCCATAAACTTCAATATACAAATACCTTATGATGGAGGAAAAGGTAAAGCAGACTGTTTGACAATCTGTCTAAATGTGTTTTATGGTTAAGACGAATATAAACTAGAAGAGTATGTTGTAGGTGACCAGGGACTTTTGAACAGCAGAGCCGAAAATCCAAGGAGACATGAGGAAGAACAGTCAGCCAGTACGCAAGCTGGTTCGGACATGGTTGATGGTAAGAATTGTCATCAAGATTACATGAAATATATTATTTTGCTTTCGCTCTGTATAACATCTAATAACAGATGATTGTTGCACTAGTACGTGTCTAAATGTGTTTTATGGTTAAGACGAATATAAACTAGAAGAGTATGTTGTAGGTGACCAGGGACTTTTGAACAGCAGAGCCGAAAATCCAAGTAGACATGAGGAAGAACAGTCAGCCAGTACGCAAGCTGGTTCGGACATGGTTGATGGTAAGAATTGTCATCAAGATTACATGAAATATATTATTTTGCTTTCGCTCTGTATAACATCTAATAACAGATGATTGTTGCACTAGTACTTGTCTAAATGTGTTTTACTTAACTTTACATTCGATATATATTTTCATACTGGTCCAGTACTTGGTCTGTACTAATATGCCAAATTGTACAACTAAATCAATTACTAACCAATATAATACTTGCATTTCAAATAATAAATATATTTGTACAAGAAAACGATATTTAAAGCCTTTGAAGCATGTATTGTGTCGATATTTTTGCTTAAACTTGACCTAAGTAGTAGATTTATTGAAAGATCTCCCTTAGAAGAAATGTTACGAATACATTCTTCAGGTCAAACGTTCATTTATATGAGTCATATGCTACTTAAGAAAAATAATTATAATTTGTTATCAGAAATTTTAAGAAATTGAAAGGAAAAATTATCTATATATGCGTTACATATTGGTGATTTGTGCTAGCATAAACATTATAAAATGTGTTTTAACAACGCCAGTAAATTGAGAAGTAACAGTTTCCGTTATTGTGATTTCTTAGACTATATAGACAATAACATCGGCATTATTTGACATCCTTAGGTTACAGGCAGTATGGTTCCGAAATATTAAACATTAGAGGACATGTACACTGTGCAAATGAGTAAGTTGTTACTTATTATATATGTATCACAATTCAGCAATTTCTCATTCTCAACTTACACTAAATTATGTAACGAGCCGAGGGCCTAAGACGCAGCAGATCCATTCAGTGAAAAGTATACTCAACCCTGAATGGGTCTCTGTGCCTTATATATACTACCCTAATCCCCATCGTTTTAAATTTGCATATTATCATCATATGCGACCGAACGTTTTCACTACGTTCACCGATCGTTACAATTACATTATATAAATGAAACTTGAAATGAAATGTATTAAATTGAAACTTATGTTTGCAATTAATTTTACCTGAAATTTTAATGAATTAAACTTGATATTTACCAGAGAAGTGTTGGCTACAGCGCCCAATCCTACCTCTACATTTCCATCAATATTTCAATACTTTGATTTTATGTAGTTTCAATGTGTAATCATTCTATACATTATTCTGCTGTAGTTTTTCTGGATTTATTAATGACATAAATACATTTCATATTTATTTCAGGTGAAAGGCGGGGATTATGGTGTAAATGCACGCACCTACGTATCTTCTTACGTTTGCGTTCAAGCTGCGTGTGTTTTTATACCCCCAAAACGAAGTTTAGGGGGGTATATAGGAGTCACCCGGTGGTTGGTCGGTCGGTTGGTCGGTCGGGCGGTCGGTCGGTCGGTCTGTTGCATTTTCCTTGTCCGGAGCATAACTTGAAAACTACTGGTTGGAATTCAATACAACTTCATACAATGATCAAGCACATTGAGAGGAAGTGCAGTGCACAAGAACTATAACTCCATCTTGACTAATTACAGAGTTATTGCCCTTTGTTAGTTTTCCTTGTCCGGAGCATAACTTGAAAACTACTGGTTGGAATTCAATACAACTTCATACAATGGTCAAGCACATTGAGAGAAAGTGCAGTGCACAAGAACTATAACTCCATCTTGACTAATTACAGGTATGTCCTTTGTTACTTTTCCTTGTCCGGAGCATTATTCGAAAACTACTGGTTGGAATTCAATACAACTTCATACAAAGGTCAAGCACATTGAGAGGAAGTGCAGTGCAGAAGAACCATAACTCAATCTTGACTAATTACAGAGTTATTGCCCTTTGTTGCTTTTCCTTGTCCGGAGCATAACTTGAAAACTACTGGTTGGAATTCAATACAACTTCATACAATGGTCAAGCACATTGAGAGGAAGTGCAGTGCACAAGAACCATAACTCCATCTTGACTAATTTCAGAGTTATTGCCCTTTGTTATTTTTTCTTCTCCAGAGCATTACTTGAAAACTACTGGTTGGAATTCAATATAACCTCATACAATGGTCAAGTACATTGAGAGGAAGTGCAGTGCACAAGAACCATAACTCCATCTTGACTCATTTCAGAGTTATTGCCCTTTGTTACTTTTCCTTGTCCGGAGCATAATTCGAAAAGTACTAGTTGGAATTCAAAACAACTTCATACAATGGTCAAGCACAATAAGAGGAAGTGCAGGGTACAGGAACCATAACTCAATCTTGACTCATTACAGAGTTATTGCCCTTTGTTACTTTTCCTTGTCCGGAGCATTATTCGAAAACTAATGGTTGGAATTCAATACAATTTCATAAAATGGTCAAGCACAATGACAGGAAGTGCAGTGTGAAAGAACAATAACTCTATCTTGACTCATTTCAGAGTTATTGCCCTTTGTTACTTTTACTTGTCCGGAGCATTATTCGAAAACTATTGGTTGGAATTCAATACAACTTCATACAATGGTCAAGCACAATGAGAGGAAGTGCAGTGTACAAGAACCATAACTCTATCTTGACAAATTACAGAGTTATTGCCAAGAACAATATCTCTTTTTAGTTTGTTTGCAAGGTATTCTGTTACTACGAACTTTCTCAGTTTATAAAGCAGTCTTTTGGGGGTATTAATCACATTTAGTGATAGCTCTAGTTTTGACTATATTTACTACTATTCGTGACCATTAAAGTTTAATGTGTAAGGATAGATTATATACAAAAAAAAATACTTCAAAGTCTATAAGTAAGTCAATTAGTCAGTGGGTAATGTTGAAAATTCTTGCATTTATTGTGTTCATATAATTAGTTAGTAAGTCAGTCAATTGGTAACTGATGCCTTGGTCACATATACGTACGATGTCCGTACGTTTTATAAAACCGTAAGATTCCACAATTTTTTTTAATCCGTACGGTCTCCGTACAATCGTAGCTTCTAGTCAAATGCCTTCGAGCCTCGCACGATCTTTTTGAGGATGCAATTGTAGATATCCATACGGACATCGCAGACAGGTCTTGCGGAGCTTAGAAGCAGCTCGGACGTACCATGTACTATGCACGTGTGTTCGTACAGCGCTCGTACAGTGCACGGACAGTGTCCGTACGACAAGAATAAACCAGTTCGTCGATATCTGAAAATGTCTCTTTTTAACTAGAATCGTCAATGATGTGGTAAATTTGGAACCTAGGCACACGTACATCTTGCTGCATTGCTCGTGCGGACATCGTAATATCTAGAATAGGAAAACCGTTAAGAAGTTAAATATAAATGAGTATGTAATTTAAAATGCAGACAATTTTGCCATGGCTTTCAAATATGCAATAAGATAGCATTACATTTAGGTGTTGTAGGCATGATGTTTTAGTTATGAAGACAATGGTAAACAAGGGGAAAGATTAAAATGAATATATAGTATTAAGTTTAAAACGTTTGTATTTTGTTACTGAGTGCATGAATTCTGTTTAATATAATCTATGATAGAAAAATTTAATTATTTCCTTTGAAGAAATTAGCCTTATCGATGTATCTAGCCTCTTGTGTTCAAAAGTTCTGGATTATAATTACAGGAGCAGACGATGTCCGTACTGCTCCATACAGTTTTGCGTTCAACATTTTCTTTCCAAAGAAAGTACTCTAAGAAAATATTGCTGTAGTGTTTAACTGTGACCAGGGTATTACCTTCATCAAATTCTTTGTAATGCATAACAAGAATATTTATAGTAAATATTTTCCCAATTGTATTTTGTTTGATTAGATTATATAAGACAGGATAAATCAAAATTTAGTTTAAATTAACATTTGAGTTCGCAATAAGGCTTTCAATTGGTCAATTGACTTACAATAGTCATTAAAAGTTGCCAATGGAAATGTTTTATTCACGTTAATTATGGCTTGATTAATATGTTTATCTAAGATAGATATTTCCTCTTAAAATTCTTAAGTCCATAGGCATACTGATTGTCTAGTATAAACTATCAAATTCTTAAGTCATTTCATGCAGAAAGTTTTTTAGTAATTGCTTTAAATCTGAATCTAAGAAATTTAGTAAGTGTTTAAGAGTTGTAGTCATGATGCTTTAGTTAGTTAGACAATCGTAAAAAAATATGGAAAGATTAAAATGAATAACTTTAATTTATTCTTCTAGCCTAATGGTGATTGTTGTTGAATGCTAGAATTTGCTAATGAAGCAGAACGTTTAAAATAATCTATGGAATAGAACTGTACAAATTTGGATTATTTGCTTTGAATAAAATAACCTGGGTCCATAGTATCTACTTTGTGTTCAGTACACTGTGGGTTATATAAGTACGTGTTGGCTAGTCCTTAAATACCTTAATGCTGCTCGAGTTTCCCTTCAAGACAAGCCCTAAGGACACACTGTTGTCACTTCAACACTACATTGGATTGTGACATGATAACTTTTAATTATAATCAAATATGATATAATGGTGAAAATGTAAATATGAGTGAAAATATGTATTAGGTATATAATATTGTTTTATAAGAATATCATTACTTTTCTATGGTTAATTACTAATATAAGAATAATTAGTATCTTTGATGTGGTCTAGAACTTTTAGTACACAATGTGTTTCAGCAAGTAGGACCAGAACCTGTTAATTAGCATCAGGTGTTAAGACAGTGAATAGTTATGTAAAAATAGTTATGACAGACAGACATCAGTCAAGTTTTTCAGTACGAGTGTGTGGTATGATTGGTTGAACAGTATGACGAGGGTGTGAACGAGTGCAAGAAAGTTTTTGAGGAAAAAGTTGGAAGGAATTAGGGAGAAGAGGAGAAAGTTAGTTAGGTTTGTGGTTTTGAAGAGTTTCGGTGCTTTTTTTAAATATCAAAGGTAAATCAAATATATTGTTTAAGTTTGGACTTTTTGTTGAAAATGTTAAGTTGTTAAATTATGAGAGATATTATATAAAACATCGCAAACTGATTTTTTTTTTGAAAACTTTACAGTATTATTTGGCTACTGGAGTCCAGTAGCAGGGTATAAAGTAGCTGGGTCTTCAGATAGCATGAAATAAGATACTGCCTCCATTATTTTCAGTTGGATTCATTTTTTTTGTGTTCAAAGGTTATAAACCCATGATCATTTTATATGTAAGTGTACATCATACATGAATTATATGAGTATCTTACATGTATGCATTGTACTAGTGTGGTCCCCGATTGCTCAGTGGTTAGGGCGTTCGCCTCCAGACTGGAGACCCCGGGTTTGAATCCCAGCCCGAGCACAAGGTGTGTCCTCGGGGGAAAAGACACTGACATCACACGTGTTCTACCGTGTCAATTGGTAGCAGTGATGAAAAACTTGCTGCCTCCGCAAGCGAGCGTGATGACATCAGGAATTTTGGGGGGGGGGGTTGTAATAATAAATTTTTTTTTTTTTAAAAAAAAAAAAAAAAATTTTTTTTAATAAAAAAAATTAAATAAGTTTTTTTTTTTTTTTTTTTTGGGGGTTTTTTTTTTTTTAAAAAAAATTTTTTTTAAAAAAAAAAAAAAAAACATTTTTTTAAAAATTTTTTAAAAAAAATAGAACACAGTTTTATCAATTTTCTATCAGTAAATTCATTACTGTTTAATTAAATTAAAAGTGATTATGGGGCTTTAGTGCATTTAGGAATGCTGTTTATTTTGCTTAATTTACTTGTTATGGTCATCTTGAAATAAGTGTAAATAATAAATATACATATCAAACGAGTTCCATCATTTTCCCTACTCCGTGCACGAGGAAACAACATGTGAACTGTTTCTGGAACTGCAGAACATTATTAATAGAGAACCACTACATAATGCTCTATTCCAAATATCTAAGCCCCACGGGGTTTATTAATTTTGACCCAGGGGTCATGATATTAACAATTTTGATAGGGGTTCACTAGACAATGCTACATGCTAAATATGTAAGCTATATGCCTTGTGGTTTCAGAGAAAAAATTTAAGTTTACCCTATGTAAGCATATGTAAAATCAAGTGACCCCTAGGACAGGGTCAATTTTGACCCAGGGTCGTCATTTCAACAATCTTGGTAGAGGTCCACTACACAATAACACATGCTTAACATTTAATCTCTAGGCCTTGTGGCTTCAGGGAAGAAGATTTTAAAGTTTTTCTTATTTATTTAAGCCTATGTAAAATAAAGTGACCCCTGGGCATGGTCAAGTTAAACCACAGGGTCAAGATTTGAACACTCCCGGTGCAAGTCCTTTATGTAATGTTAGCTCTGTGTCTAAGTTTTTCTAATATAAGCCTATGAAAAGAAAATAATGCATACCAAAGAGAAAAGGGAGACTTTTTGCCAGGTGAGCTAAAAACATCATGACAGTACCATCAACTGATGCTCCCCCAGCAACATGTTCTTGTTCAAATGACTAGCACACATCCTCCATCTTCTGTGATAGCTGATCAAAATTAATCAAGTTTCAATTCATATCCTAGAAAATTGTAGAATATCCTTCCGAATAGTATGCTTTACTAGAAAATTAAAGAAGGCAGACAGCACAAGAGGCTTATGGTTCTTTGAACTTCAACTTCCTGTTCCTATTGTCATTTATTGTGTGAAATCGCCATTAAATCCCTTGAAAAGCTCTAGTCATATTCAAGTACAAGAAAATTAACAAGAGCTGTCAGTAGGACAGCGTGCTCGACTTTTTTAGTGCTTGCCAATAAAACAAAACTTTGACAGTTAAGGGCGCACAAGACTTTAACTAGGAATTTATAAGTACAAATCAAGAAGAGTTATCTTCTTTGCTTACAGATAGGTCTTGCGATGGTAAGTAAGTACTCCAACTTTCAAAGTAATATCTCAAATGGTTAAGTTAACAAGTGGAAATTTTAACTGAGTTTCTAAGTCAAAAAGGGCCATAATTCAAATAAAATCCTTGACAGAATTACCTTCTCCTGCCCATGTTTGGGAATCATGATGGTAAACAAGTATTCCAACTTTCAAATTAATATCTCAAACAGTTCAGTCGTCAAAAGGTGGACTGGTGCGAAAAACTTAACCAAGATTCTAAGTTGATAAAAAGGCCTTAATTTTTAAAACAAATCCCTGACAGAGTTACCTTCTCTTGCGTACAGATGGGGGTAATGATGTGAAATAGCATTAAAAGTTTCAAAAGCAATATCTCAAAGGGTTAAAGTAATAAGTGGATTTTACCCATATTCAATGTATTTTCTAAGTCAAAAGGGGGGGCATAATTCTGTCAAAAACCTTGACAGCATTAGTCCTCCTGTCTGTTGATGAAGGTCGTGATGATAAACAAGTGCGGTTAGTTTCAAAGCAATACCTCCAGTGGTTTTGAAATAAAAGTGGGGGTGGTACGGGAAAAACTTAACCAAGCTCAATACACTTTCTAAGTCCAAAAAAGGGGCCATAATTCTGTCAAAAACCTTGACAGAGTTATGTACTCTGGTCTGTAGATGGAGGTTTGATGGTAAACAAGTATGGTAAGTTTCAAAGCCATACCTCTAATACTTTTGAAATAAAAGTGGGGGGTGGTAGCGAAAAGCTTAACCAAAATGTGGGGGGGGGGGGGAGGGGGGGGTGGGGAGTGGCGGGGCGAGTAGGATAGCTCCCCTTTTCATAGAAAAGTCGAGCTAAAAACTAAGCGTAATTTAAACAAGAGGACCATGGTGGCCCTATATTGCTCACCTGAGAGGCATTGTTTCTAAGGGACACCAAAGCAACTTTGGTGTGGAATTATATCAAAATTGTATCAGTCCTATTGGTAATGTTGTTTAAAGATTTTTCAGTTTTTACCTCTAGTAGCTATCTTGTGCAACAGAGCAGTACCATTTGGGCAATTATGAAAGAGGGTCACCTGAGGAATTTTTGTGTGAACTGATTTATCAACCGGACACCCATTTAGGAGACGATGCTGTTAAAAGATGTATTTTTGTTTATGCATTACAAGATCAATCAGGAGCATTAACTCTGTACATTATTTAGAGGTCTCATCCACAAATTCAAGCTAACATATTTGCTCTTATGGATGGACCTTTATAAAATTTGCTTCAAATCAAATCAAAACTCTGTACATTATTTATCTGTGTCTTCTTACTTGACTTACACCATAATCTACTTTTCTGTGATCTTGAGGCAAAACACATCGTTCCCAAGCGTGATTGAAACTAAGATTTCTTCAGAAATGTGGACGACAGACATTTGTTGATCCTAATAGCATACCATTAGCACTTCATGCCAAGGTGTGTTCAAGAAATTAAAAGTCTTCACAGTATCAAGTATAACTAAACTTTAATGTTTATTTTTAAGTGTTAATTTATCAAATATAAGTATGTTTAATATATAGCTCAATAATGTAAAAAAAAACAACTAAAAATTAATACAATTTCCCTACTGAAGACCATGTGAATGGTCGAAACAAGCATTAACCCACTCTGTTGCTTGCCAAAAGTTGCACTTTTATTTGACAAATGGACTTGTAGACAGATGGGTCAGAGACTTCAATTCACATCTGTTTCATCTAAAAGATAATATAATCACAAACTTGTATGGAATTAACTCAGTTCTAGAAGCTGCAAGGGGCAGTTAAGCGATGTTCCTGGCCACCATTAGGCTAACACAGGCCGACTGGTTTGACAACGGTCTGCCAAAGACTGCAGACAACAATGTTTTCCTAGTCAGGGAGACAGTTGCACCATACTATCAATATGGTTGTTCCTGAACACAGCATCATGTGCAAAGATAAGGCTAGCACCAATTCATTGCTAAAGACTGCAGCCAATGGGCACTTGGAGGGCCTATAAGAATAGTTCTTGTAATAAAGGTAACCTAGTAGTTGATGCAAAACATCTGTTAGTTTATACATTCACTTGACTGTATCTGCAACTAACAAAAGTTAAGTAAAAACTGTTTGGGTTATTTGTTCAGATGCAATTTAACTCGGTTTTCCTCAGAACTTGCATTATGTCAAGAAAAGAAATTAACTATAGTCAATTCTTTTCATGTTTTAATGTTTTCAGAACTATACTAATACATATCTGCTGACAAGGTGTATGTGGATTCTGAAACTAGGAAAAAAATCAAGCCTTCCTCTTCAAGATATTCTGTAACCTATATCCTTGTAACATGCCAAAGGTCAATTCCCTGATCAAAAGCATACATCCTTCTCGGCCTAAGACTTTGCCTGTGAAAGTATGTGTAAAGGGGAACCAAAGTCAAATTGACCTTGGTCTTGTTTTGAAACGTTTTAACAATAAGTTCAGGCCTGTCAGGAGATGGATTTAATTAAGCAGCACTGCAATGATGATTTATCAGGTGAGTAACAACAAGAAATTTGAAATAATCTTTGTTATAACAAGAGCCATTTTAGACATTGCCATCCTCCCTGCTCTTTCCATGACCAAGAAATTTTAGGTGAGAGGAATGGATATGCTATAGGTTCTAATTTAATAAAATTAGTATTTGGCAGGGGATAATTAGGCAAGGTAGTTATGGCTCTTCAGCATGTACTTCCCATCATTGTGCTCTATCACTGTATGAAGTTTCAAGTAATTCCCTTCAGTACTTTTGGAGTTATGCTCAAGAAAAAAAAATGTAACAGGAGAATAATTAAAACATTAGGCAAGGTAGAGTTGTTGTTCTTGGATATTGCACTTCCTCTTAATGTCCTCTGACTGTGTATAAAGTTTAAATAAATTCCATTGAATACTTTTGGAGTTATGCTCCAGACAAAAGTGTGATTGATGCACCGATGGAGCCGATTACCATATCCCTCTGCCAAGGCGGGGGGATAACAAAGCAAAGATGTGAAAGGTGATTAAATAAGTTGCCACTTTGTATCTCAAATATGAATCAGAAAGATCTGATATTCTATATGGCACTATATGCAATTCAATGCCATAAAAGACAAACCTCAAAATAAGGTGGTGCTGGAATTACTCGTGTTAATAATTAAGTCTGTTTACATGTACTTTATTGGACAATGACTACTGCTGATTTATTCTACACACTGGAATTCTGAAAAGACAACTTTATAAAATGGGATCCATTCAGATTCCTTCAATGAAGACAAATTGGATACAATGTACAATATCGCTTTAAAGACATTTTAAAGGCTATTATACCATACTGCTATAATATATTTGTGCAAGGTCTTTCAAATAGTATGGTCCGGAAATGCCCTCTATAAATGTCTTATCGTACTGATAATCTCGTCTCGGTTATCGATTTTTACCTGGAAGCATTTATCACACCGTACATTTATCACGCCGAGCGAGTAAACTGGTATTTGTCCGATAGTTGTATGCAAAATTGCCCGTCATTGTGTCATTTAAATACCACATTTAATAAAAAAAAAATGGTATAATTGGAAAGCTGATGAAATTTTCTGTAAAACTATGAAATTAAATCTTTTATATATAATTAACTTTTATCTTTAACGCGAGTTAAACACGGTCCATGCTATTCCGTCTTGCGCGTTTTAGCGATGGATGGTAATTTGACTCGCGATATTGGTCTTACAAAACTGTACGTTATTATGTTATCAAATAAAAAAACGAAAATCTAACTCATATCCGTTGAAAAATAACTCTTAATTTACATTTTAATTAGCAATTTTCCATCATTTGACCCTAAATATATAGTGAAAACCTGTGCACAAAAAATCACCGTATCGTGACAAAAAATCACCATTGACGCTATTTTTAGATTTTGAACGGATCTAACCGTCCCAGAAAACTAAAATATGGGTGAAATACGAAAATCTAAGACATAACAGACGTACATTAGACTTAAATCTATGAGAAAAAGATGTTACATCAATCCCATGAACACCATGCAAGTAGGAAAGAAGCGCTAAAATTAGGTCGGTTTTCGGCTTTTGGTCATTTGTGAAAAACCTGTTCGTATGAGGTCAACTTTCCAATGCGTTAATCCACCTAAAACGAAACATCGGTAAAATATAATATCATGTAATGATAAGGGAATGCATTGTTGTATTAAGGATCACTTTGTTGGTCAAATTGATTGGTAAAATATCGAGATATACGTAGATATAAAGAATCAATATTTTCTTTCTTTTTCCAAAACTGCGGGTACCCGAATGTTTGTCACGTGATCCGAGGCAGGTTATTTATCGTATTATGCTCGTTTCCGGATCATACTATTTGAAAGACCTTGATTTGTGTAAACAAAGCAAAATATCTTTGTATCTCATCTTCTCCTATGTGGCTTAGGTAAAACTGATATGCCACAGACAGACATGATATAATTGGGATCTATTATGAAACGAGATTAATAATATCAGGAATGATACAAATAATAAATGAGATTCTAAATATTGGGAAGCAAATATGAGAGAATTGATACTGTGTAATGTCTTATCATATTTAACTTAATGTCTAACACTTTTTGTGTAGTCTTAAAACTTTCCAAGCTGTTTACGTTCTCCTAACCTGTGTACGTTTAAAATAAATCCTGCAGTTCATTGCACTTAACACTCTTAGTATTTGAGATCATCTGTACAATTTATAATGAAAACATTCATATATCTTCATATTCCCAATAGCACTTTTGAATCCAATATACATTTCCTTATCTTCATATTTTTCATGCTACAAACTCTTTCTCTATTTGATATATCTTTGTGTAACATGCCTTGATGAATCACACCACCTATGAACACTACCGCAACACTGGATTTAGAGTTTTTTTCACAGTTTCACGTCTTCCTGTTACAACTCATCAATGTGTTTATATATTCTGTCTTCTAGATATTTATGGTATTTATCAACCTGAAAGACAATCACAGTAAGGCATCAACACTTACAAAACTTTTATCAATATTGTTGGAAAACTAGGTGTCAGATTGGTGACAAAAACCAGACCTCATCTACCTTTACTTTATTTACATTGACTGAAGATTCAAGTTCTTGTCATTTTCATAAACTAATCTCACAGACTTGATCAACCAGTAGTTGCGCCATATTGCACCAACAGGATTTAAACCCTCAACCCCGAGTTAGGAGTCAGCTGCTCTACTCATATACCACAACTACTCAAACTGAGCATTTTAATTTTAGTATTAAACTATTTCTTTACATGCATACCTTTTTATTAAATAGTTTTGCCTTTTCTTGTAGTTGTACATGCTCATTAGCATCAATCTGATCTCCAGCCTGCAGTTTACTCTCTGACTTTTCTAGCTCACTCTGTATGAACTCAGCTTTCCTAATACGGTTTTCAAAATGTGTCAGCTCTTTCTGAAAAACAAACTTTCCTTAATTAAAAAAAAAAAGTCTTAAGAAATGAAAGGACATGACAACAATATTTCGATCTTCTATAAAAATTACATTTAATGTCCAGCTACATTTGTCTGAAACCTGGTATATGTTGAAAAATGAAAGAGGAGCATCAAATATTTGCATGTAACCTCGACAAAGCTGTAAATAGTATCTGTATGTATTCTTGGTTCCTGAAACTCATTTAGGAACAATAAAGTTGCACTGAACGTTGTGCATATCAAAGCCTGTCAGAACATAAGGATGAAAAGACCTCTTCTATATTCTCCCTATAATTTGTCTTTCACTATCATAAGACAGCTAACAGTATTTACTTACTCTAACTGAATCAAGTTCTGCCTCATCTAACCCAGCCTTCTGTGCCAAGGCCCACAACTTGTACACTCTTGGATCCTCAAACTTTCCTTCAGAGTTATCTTTATCAGCTATTTTATTCTCCATATTCTTTAAACCATCTCTGAACTGTTTGTGTTTATCTTTCATCTCTCTCTTTTTCTGTGCTAGCTCACTCCATATTTTCTCTTGTTCATCAAGGTTTTCTAAGGAATTATTTATCTGTCCTGTAAAGTGAGTAAAAGAATCTGGTGTTTCTGACTGGTGGTACAAAACATTTATTATACTACAGTACAGTAAGCAAGAGGAAGGTATTTGTTCCGTCTACATCTGCCTGCTAAGCCAAAAAAAGAACTTTTATTATATACATGTACCTGTAAATATTCTGTAAAAAATACAGCCTTTATTCAAACATGAAATACTGCCTGAAAGAAACAAAATTCTGTATTGTTTGTGTAATCTACAAAGTAGGTAAATAACAAGTGACAGGAAATTGTCACAAAACCAGGTTTTCATTTTCCAGTCTGCTGGCCGAGCGCAAATGTTTAAATATCTTGAGAAATGTAGGAGGAAGTGGGCACGTGACAGTATTCTTCTATATATAACATATGTGGAAAAAAAGCAAAGGGCCATAATTCAGGCAAAAATTACTAAAAACAAGAGCTGTCCCTCACAAGTGACGAATGCCCCCGAAAGAGGTGCCTCACAGTCTGTGTCCTCTCCATGTGCTCAATAAATGTGCTATGTAATTTTAAAATCCTTCCATGCATGACAGAGTAATCATGCATACAGTATTCCATTACTTTAAACACTAAGTGTGACCTTGACCTTTGAGGTAGGACTTGGGTATTGCACGCGACACATCCGCTTGATGTGCTAGACATTTGTGCCAAGTTATTTTAAAATCCTTCAAAGCATAATAAAAGTTATAGTCCGGACACAAAGTATGCATATATACAGGATTCCATTACCTATAAACTCTAAGTGTGACCTTGACCTTTGTGGTAGGGATGTGGGTCTTGCACGCGACACGTCGTCTTGATGTGCTAGACATGTGTGCCAAATTATTTTAAAATCCTTCAAGGCATGACAAAGTTAAGTCCGGACACGAATGTGTGCATATATGCATATATAGAGGAATCCATTACCTTCAAACTCTAAGTGTGACCTTGACCTTTGAGCTAGGGACGTGGGTCTTGCACGTGACACGTCGTCTTGATGTGCTAGACATTTGTGCCAAGTTATTTTAAAATCCTTCAATGCATGACAAAGTTACAGTCTGGACATGAATGTGTGCATATATGCATATATAGAGGAATCCATTACCTTCAAACTCTAAGAGACCTTGACCTTTGAGCTAGGGACGGGGTCTTGCGACGCGACACCGGGGGCTCGTCTTGATGTGCTAGACATGTATGTCTAAATATTTGAAAATCCTTCAATGCATGACAAAGTTACGGTCCGGACACGAATGTGTGCATATATAACCTTCATACTCCAAGTGTGACCTTCACCTTTGAGGTAGGGATGTGGGTCTTGCACGCGACACGTCGTCTTGATGTGCTAGACATGTGTGCCAAGTTATTTTAAAATCCTTCATTGCATGACAAAGTTACAGTCCGGACACGAATTTGTAAGTGGGGACGCACAGACGGACGGACGGACAGACGGACGGACAGACGGTGCGATTTTAATATGCCACCCTTCGGGGGCATAAAAACAAAAAGAAAGAAAAAAAACAAAAAAAACAACTTGCTCTGTGTGGGGTTTGAACCGCTGGTCTCATGAGAAATTTTGTCATCTTACTGTAACAGAATACTCCAAAGTATACAGGACTGGTAATCTATTCTAAAAATAGACAGTAATAACAGAGTATTCTCCCTTTTATAATAACAGAGATTCTCCTTTTTATATATACTTAAATAAGGAGACACAAAATTGGGGCGCGGGGGACGGCCGGACGCCCAGGGGTGAGGCAGAACATTATATATTCAAAATTCTTTAGTTCACAATTATAGTTCTGTGAAAGTTTGGTTGAAATCCCTTGAGGAGTGCACACAGAAGAGTATTTCTCATATATATTACATTATGTGGAAAAAAACAAAGGGCCATAATTCTGTCAAAAAGACCAAATCACAAAAACCCGACAATATGCGCCAGGGCACTTCATGACAATACTTCTGTGAAAGTTTGGTTGAAATCCGTTGAGAAATGTAGGAGGAGTTGCGCACAGAAGAAATTGTTTACGCCCGCCCGCCCGCCGACATACCTCAATCTAATAACCAGGATTTTTCCTTCGGAAAACCTGGTTAATAAAAGGGTCATTATCAAACAAATGTGATCCAGAAGCTTGATTGGCTCTCATACTGATGCTCTGCGCTTGTACGATCCAATGTACAACCCGAGCAAATCTGGCATTCTGAATCACATTAAGATACTAATAACCCTATCATATCTCCTGCCGATACCATCACTGATGTTGCAATTCAAGTGAAAACAATAGTTTGTTATATTCTATTTGTTTTCAAAAGAGGATCTATAAATCATATATCTACCCAATGAATTAGTCTAATACTTGTACATGCATTCTGTATTTCATGTATTAGAAAAATGGAAATGCTAGATAAATGTCTTTCTACAAGGTCAACTACATGTATAACTTTTGTATTTTCACGTACAAATGAATTCTAGTTAGTTCTTGAGTTTCTTCTCCTTCAATTATAGATTCAAGTCTCAGGATAATCACTACTGCTTTTTTAACTTCTAAAAAGATAGGTTTTGAACTTTTCAATATCTGCTGATGTTATGATATGCCTATGACATGTTAATGTATGACCTACACCCTTTTGAGCATAAACACAGGTAAACAAACACTATACACAAACAAATATATAAAGATATTTAAATGTTGATAAGCATACCGTCTAAAGCTTCATAATCTGCTTTCAATGCGTTATATTCATCCAGTTTCACTTGATGATGACCTAATTCTTCCTTCAGTAGTTGTAGCTCAGTATCTGTAACCACAGCAACAGTAGAAGTAAGGCTTTACATACAAGAAACAGCAATAGTAGGTCTTTACAGGTCAATAAATTACACCTCCCTAATGGAAATCAAGTCAGACTCCTAAAACATTCATAATACTAGACTAGATGTGGGCACAATTTGGTACAAAATGCTTCAAACTTGACATTTTATTTCCAGTCCAGCTTTTATATGTCACCAAATCACCCCCTTCTCCAATTAATTGAAAAGGGCTCGGAGCCAATGTAGCCCATAGCATAATTCCAAACAAGGTAGGAGTGGTCCAAGGGTTTTTATTATTGGTGAAATAATTTATGGAAATGTTGATTACCTGTAAATCCTTCTTTTCTTGCATTCTTTAATACTTTCCTCAGCCTTTCATCCCTTACGTCGTACTGTTTGTCCCTAGCTGCTGGTAGAATCTTTCCTCCACGATCCATGTCGTTTGGAAAATGATCACTCAGGCCATACTTACTGATAATATCTACAAATATTACATAATAATACATTGAACTATATCAAAATCTACAAGAACATTATAGTTTTCAAAATGCTGTATTAATAGATCAATGCCTTACTTGGTTAGCAGCAGGTAAAGCTGCATTAAAAAAAAACTATGTGAGAACTTTCTCCACACAAAATAGACAAGTATTAAAGATAAGGTTTAATTTGAAAAGTTTCATGAAAATCTTAGGCATTTAGAAGATATGGAGCAGATATCAAACACAAGTGTAGAACCTTTGCCCAAAAGTTGCGACCATGACCAACATGACCTTAGGGCATTGAAGTTGTTATATGGGTTATGCATGTCATAGATATGAGGTGAACAAGGTCTCATCCACAAATACAAGCTAATATAATTGCTCTTATGGACAGACCTTTATAACATTTGCTACAACTCAAAAGAGATGAGGTGAACATTTGATCCAGGTAAAATGAATTTAGAAGATCTTGAGAGGCCAAGAAATTCAAATTCAAATTCAATATGAATCTTTAATCTCAAGTTGTGACCTTGACTTTTGGGCAGTGAGTAGGGCTAGCTCTGGTATAAGCCAATGCCTAAATTGACTACAAAAAAGTTGAATTGGCTCAAAAGAAACTGAATTGGCTACAACTTTTAAAGGTAGAATGTGCTTGTGTATTACTCAAACAGTGCCTCATGGAAAAAATGGCTCAAAGGAAAGATGGGTCAGTGCTAGCCCTGAGTGACTTGTAGCATAAGTTTTGCATGTCCTTTTGATGAGAACATTTGACCTAATTTTATGAAAATCCTGCAAGGGAATTATGTGATATAAATCAGACACAAACTTCTATTGACTCACAAAGTTCATTACTATATCCCATTCCCACTTCAACTTTGCAGCAAGGGATAAACTCTACATGCAAAGTTTCATAAACTAAGTTGCCAGTAAGTTTTGAGTTATCACAGGATCCAGATTTTCAAGACAGGCACATAGAGATTGATGGAAGGTTATCCTGTACAAAATCCTGTCGGGTAAAACTAGAATAGGAATTAAAACTTCCAGCTGTATTTGGGTTACAGTGCTTATTGCTGGTCAATTTGAACAAAGAAAGAGGAGGTAAAATTAATTAATAACTTCTATTGTCTGTAATAAACCAAATACATGCAGAAAAACTAACAAAATCAGGTTAAGTTAACAAAAAAGAAGTCCTATATTTCTAGCCAATAAAACACGCCAGAATGATGCCTTCTTTGTCTTAATTTTTTTTTAATCTTGGAGGAAGGCCCCCTCCTACATCACTGCTTCGCAGCTGGAAATGCCTTTTTTTTCAATTGCACCCTGCCCTTTTCAAATCCTAAGCTGGAACACTTGTATATATACAAGAATACTATCACGTACCTACTAATCCCCTTCTAACATCTGCCTCAAACAGGCCATCCCTGTCCTTTCTGTCAAACTTCCTTTTCTTCAATTCTTGTTCATGTTTATCTTGGATAACAAGGTCAGCATATAAGTCTGTTAGTCTCTTCCCATTCAGCACCTGTAATGATAAGAATCACTGCACCATCAACGTACATGTACTACATGCATTTGTCTCATGCTTTTTTCTTCAGTATTACAGCTTCTTTTAGGGAAAAAAGTACATGTAAGAGGGCTGTGTTCTTCATTTGGGAAGAAAGTGTGTGGTATTTGAGCTTAAAAAGAAAGCAAAAAAACAAGAGCTGTCCCTCAAAAGTGACGAATGCCCCCGAAAGAGGTGTCTCACAGTCTTTGTCCTCTCCATGTGCTAAATGATTGTGTTATGTAATTTTAAAATCCTTCCATGCTTGACATAGTTACCATGCATACAGTATTCCAGTACTTTTATACACCAAGTGTGACCTTGACCTTTGAGGTAGGGACGTGGGTCTTGCACGCAACATGTCTTCTTGGTGTGCTAGACATTTGTGCCAAGTTATTTTAAAATCCTTCAATGCATGACAAAGTTACAGTCTGGACACAAATGTGTGCATATATGCAGGATTCCATTACTTATAAACTCACATTTTCAGGTGACCACCGTTTGAAAAATGCTTCCTTTAGTCAACAAAGACAAACATTCTGACTTATTATATATAAGTTATTTCAAGACGAGTGCAGTGCTCTCAATGTACATTTGGTGGACAGACAACAATCATCAGGCAATAAAAACAACTATCTTTAAAGACTTTCTTTGTCACAATCTAAAGGTTAAATCTATTGAAGGTTAAGCCAATAGCATACCAGACCTTCTACACCTCCAGGTGAAGTATTGATCTGAAGTATGGTCACCTCATACACAGGGTCAAGGTCTTTCAACTACTATTTGAAAGACCTTGACAGGGTCAAGTCTGACCACACACATATAGCCATTGTGACAAACTTGGAACCTGCATCAACTCGATCTCAGATGTATTGACAGCAAGCTTTCCCTTATGTTCAAATCAATGATCTCAGATGTATTGACAGCAAGCTTTCCCTTATGTTCAAATCAATAAACAATCAGGTTACTATCCCTAAAGAGGAATACTTAGCCACACCCTCATGCCAATCCAGATGTAGCCATTATGCTACACTTTAATTTCAGCAATTACTGACTACTACAAGTTTTCCTTTTTTCCCAGGACAGTATGTCACTGGAACAGATTTCCACCTGACATTCTATGCCTCCAAACACCAGAGCAGTTCAGTGCAGCCATTGCCAATATTGATCATGCCTCAACCTTTAATCAGTATGCTAGCCTTGTTTTTTTATAAAATTTTGGTTACAAACAAAATCTTTTAATTATCGATCATTACATTCTTTTCTATAGGTCACTTATCCTTTTTAACCTTTGGTCAGCTGATATATTCTTCAGCGGTAGGAATAAAAGTAAATTTCACATCTTTCCTAGCCAACAGTTATCCATTTGATATCTCTGTCTTTGTTAAATTTTGTATAATAAAAAATATATATATAAATAAAACAACACACAGGTAAATACAAGTCATTATATTAAAGGCAGTGACTAGGTAGCCGTGACTGGCTACCTAGTCTTTTGGTCTAGGTAGCCGGATCCAGCTACCCAACCAAAAGGCTAGGTAGCCGTACATATGTTTCATACAAGGTGCTACATAGAATCTGTATTGAATTCAATATTCATTCATAAAGGTACATTATTTGAAATAGTTTACTGGTTAAGTAATATTACACAAGCATGGCAGAAGTACTGTGTATTTTAGTTTACCGCTACCTTGCCGCTGCCTTCTTAAAGCAGTTAAATGAGCCAAAAATATTGACAGATATTGAATATAAGTTTCTATCAAGGTTTAATTTATAATTTCTTTTTACATATTCATAAAGTTCATAATTTCAGCTTTTGTTTGGTACCAAACATTTATAATTTCATCATAAAATAAAGGGTACAGATGTATTTTCAAATAAAGTCTCACTTGGTATATAGGACGGCTGGATAATACACTTTTCAAAACAGAACAAGTTGCTACAATTTTGTTTTGAATAATATAATATTTTTTACACCTACTGGTGTGACAAAATTAATGACAAGTGGAAAAAAACAAACATTCATCAATTACAGCGGAGTTTAACAGAAAACACATTTTAAGATTCAGTTAAAAAACCTCTGTATTCTTGAAACAATTATATTAAAACGCCGTACATGATAGCATAGCGGCGATTCGCAACGAAACTTGATACCGCGGCGGCAAAGTATGATTCAATGGATCTAAATGTAACAGGTCACTTTTAAAGGTGAATTGTTACAACAATGCAGCAAAGAAAAGTTATGACTTGCATGTATTAAACTATCAAAAATGAAAAGAAACAAACTTATGAAATTTATGAACTGCTTCCTAGACTTTTGGTCTAGGTACCCGGATCCGGCTACCTAGACACTACCCTTATTAAAACAAGGGACTGGGATTTCAAGTACGGATTAAAATAACGGAAAAAGAAGGATGATAAGACATGTTTATCCGAAAACGTGTGTCCGAACAATACCTAATGTTTAAAAAATTCACTTGCCTGTTGAGCCTTACTCCATACGATATTTACTTTTCCCATCTTAAATGGTTTCTCGTTGTTCGCGCTTGCTGATACAAATACAGAATACAGCAAAGGTACTGCAAATATGACGAAACCGTTGAATTTCCAAACCATCCTGCCGAAATTTTGTCACGTGACGATATGTTATGGCTCGTTTGATTGTTGAAGAAAAAAGGAAAATCAAAGCGGTGAACATAAAATTGCATTTTTCAATCAAGATATAGAGAGTTAAAGATGGGAATGAAGTAAATTACAAAAACTCAATTGATAATAGGTGATACGCTTTTAGGCAGGATCAAATATACGGTCCCTGTTTTGAGTTATGCTAAACACTAAGATGTATCTGGTATATATTGATATATGATGTTTTATTGCAACATATGCCTGTTTTAAGTCCTTCTGTCCGAACAGCCAAAGGACACCCTAAAATGTTCAAATCTTTTCATCTGCAAAAAGATGGATCATGGATTACACAATGAGTCATACTTAAAACAACACAATCAATTGATGACTAAAAACTGTGTACAGTATGTCAAAAAAGGGGTCCATATAACTCCCTTGTGGGAATATATAAATCCACAACATATCAAAAGTACACAGAGTGCCATAAAATTCCTAAGAGGACTCCAGCTGACTACAAGATCTTACAAACTAATTAGTTACGCTATCAAGAAGTATCTCTGGCATCAAGCAGTATTAGACTTATTTTGTATCAATTAAGTAACAATGTTCAGTTTTCTATCCATCATTTAAATAGCTTCTGATTTGAAAAGAAAAATACTGGAGAAGTAACAGAAATTGCATTTTGGTGTATTTTAAAAATTAAAAATCAATTTAAAAGACACATGAAAACCGAAGGACCAAAAATGAAGTTCAAGTCCAGACATAAGGATTGAATTTTTTATTTTAGTCCTTCCTAGATCAATATCAAAACATTTGGTCATAGCTTTGCATAGTCACTTCGTTATCCGATAGTTTACTCTCCATAAATTACTTTGAATTTTCTTTCAGACAGAATAATGACAGAACCTTGACCTGAGTACACTACATTTGTATTTAGCAATGTTGACATGTGTCATGTACGTTTTTCATGCACAAGTGTTGCTTGGAAGTTATTTTCCAATAATGGGCCCGTCAATACGGGCGTACAACAGCTATCCTGTACAGTATTACAGCATGTCTTTATCAATAACATAAGTGATACACGTAATTATAAAATCAAAAGTAATCTTGAGCCTTCAATACAGCTTCTAAATTTGATTGATGTGTGTGCTGAGTCCTGACTACATGAAAAGTGGGGTAATTAGGGCAGTGTTCTGCTGTTTTGTTATCATGTTGTTGTCATGGCAGTTGCACTTGAATATTTTCTTGAATTATCAATAAAATAAAATCTTATTTGTGTCTATATTTTATTTTCAAACATTATTTTTTCACTCCAAAAATGTCAATTAGAGAAATAAATTTGAAGACCTTATATACATTTGTATCTAATTTGTTAAAAAATTCTTTATGACATGCATAACTAGACCAAAGTTTAAATTGAGCAAGTGTCCTGTGACTTATATTATCCATTTCCCTTTTCTTTTGACAGTCGGTCACGCTATTTTTTCAGACGCAATGTAGAACTGTTTCGTTTTGTTTACTCGCCATTATTAACAGGGCGTTATTAACATTCCGTTGTTAAAGTGCCAGTACTTGGACCATAAAACGTATTCAATACAGATACAGAAGTTGTAGCGACAATCTGACTGTAGTGCACGATTTTTCTGAAGTAAGATATGACGATTACCAGCCCAGCAAACGTTTTTATTTGTGGAAATTGAAACACTATAAGTTTGAGCATGCCGTTATAGCGATAATGCAGGAATCAAGTAATGTGTATTGACTCAAGCTCTGCAGCTTTATAATAGCTCCCGAACACTCATTCCATATGTCATCACGTTCGCGAATGAGAGGCAGCGAGTTTTTCATCACTGGTACCCATTTACAGCTGGGTGGACTGATGCAAACACACACCTCGTGCTCGGGCTAGGGTTCGAACCCGGGACCTCCCGTTCCAGAGGTGAACGCTATAACCGTTGAGCTATTGCTGCCTACTTTTACAATATGTATACCTTCGAGGTTGCGGAGGTTACTGTAATCAATCTCTTAGAGATTCAATGAAAAATCTTAAATCTAGTAAACCCTGATCAAGGAGTTGATCAAAATGCATTTGCTTTAAAGTGATAGTCAATCAATAAAATATTTTAGAAGTCACTTTTATCTGAAAGAAAATTCGTGTGATCGAAAAGAAGCAGTTTGACTTTTCAATTTGTCTGAAAGATGTCAATTAGAAAATATCCTGTTTAATATGAAATTGGGTTTTTGCACAAGACTTTTCCGGCACGAGATCGTTTTGTAAGTGGGCGTTTCTCCACCGACACTCCACTGCAGAGACAACTGATATTGCTACAAAACCACTGGTACTATCGAACTCGGATTATTCAACACAACAACGTCTGTATTTACGTCATGACTACAAGCGATTCAGATCTGACTTTAACAACACTCTTCTCTGCTAAAACGGGTCATACAAAGAGCCAGATTACAATTTCACTTATACCACAGGCGCGGTTTTAGCTAGGCAGCACAAGGCATGTGCCCCCGCCCCCTCCCTTAGTCGGTGGGCACAATTTTCGCTATCATATCACTGTACGCAATAATTATAGTCTTAATGCAATCTACGGCAATAAAATTATGACCAACGAGGCAAGCCATTCCTATCTTGCTCTAGATTATTCCGACGGCTAATTACAATCAATAAAGACAAATCAAAGTAAACTTTATAAACATTTTTACGAAAACGCAATGATAATTGTCAAGAATGTTTTCCTTAGCTTGAGATAGATAAGATAAGATAAGATAAGATAAGATAAGATAAGATAAGATAAGATAAGATAAGATTTATTTTAAGTCGGCAGGACATAGTAACAAGTATATAAATTCAACATAAGTAAAAGAGCTGTGAACTTAGACATATTAGGCCAATTGAAAGGTAGCGTTTGTTAACACACTTGAGTCAAGCAACTTTTATGGCGTTTGTTAACACATTTGAGTCAAGCAACTTTTATGATAATTACAGAACATAATCTTTTAAGGATTTGTCAAATTTGTGAGAAAAAAACGTGGAGATCAATGAAACCAATCTGAAGTGTCAATGTTGCCTCGAGTTATGAACTTTGGTATTTCTTAATGTTCCCAAAGGACATCAGAGCGCAGGAAAATGTGCCATTTCAAAGTGAAATTTTCTTCACCGGGTGGGGACACTCCTCCCGCATCAGGAATAGAAGGTTCCTGTCCCGCACCAAACACTGCGGTGCACTTTGTCCACCCTGTAGCAGTGAACTTAATAGGATCTTAGTTAACGTTATATCACAAAAAATAATAACAAGAAAAACTGTGATACAAAGTATCACAGCGGGCCAACAAACAATAATCCCATGTAAATATTTTGGAAATTGGCGATGGTTGATATTGAGGCATGGTCCCAAAAGAACTGGAGGAAATCAATTCTGGTTGAACAAGCAAACCCTGACACGACACCACATCTACTGACTGACCTGTAGTATCGAAACTTTACTGTTATCAAATAATGTTTATACAGTTAGTCCAGGAATGCTCTATAGACCGTTCCTGGTATGTCTCAATTTTTCATTACCATTATCCTTATTAATTTGACATGAATGAAGATTTTTATGAGTATTTGCCGTAAAATATTCTAAAATGGTTAAAAAGCTAAAAATGATTATTAAAACAGCAGAAAAAAAAGTAAAAAATAAAATAAAATGGGTGTTGTTGGGATTCGAACTCGTGGATTCGTAAAAGTACACTAACACAAAAGTGTATGAGTTAACGGCTATATCCATTATACCACGAAGACAGACTCGTAAGGGATGGGAAAAAAATAGCTAATATAATATCATATATATTTAAAAAGGCCATCAAAGAATATTCAGTCGACTCCACTTCGTTTCTGTAATGCCAAAGGCTGTGTAAGTGGAAAAAGCAAATCATATATCCATTTTTCTCAGCCCGGATTGCGCCTGAAACGTGAAAATCGCTTTTTTCTATTTTTATCAGCGTAGAATGCGCCCTCTATGAAACGAACGACAACTCAATTACAAACGACAACTCTTGCTTTTCAAAAAAAAAGACTGTGTCTACAGTTTTCTACTCAGAAGTACCTCAATTTATAATGAAGAGAGACGCATAATTATGTTCGATCTAGTGCTTAAGTCTCCATGCATCTTTTACTCACCACGTATTAAATATAGCGGGCCGCTGCTGCGGCCCGCAATGAAAAGCATCTAAAAGTTCTGCAAATACAAAATTTTCAGCAAGATAAAACAAAATAATGTTTGGTCTTGACAAGGTCTTGAGATTCCCATATGCATTTAATTAATTAATTAATAATATTTATGAATATCCAAAGACCTATACTAACTAATAGTTTATAGGTCTTTGGAATATCTAATAATAAATAAATAAAACAAATAAATTTCTAAATGTGTAGTATAAATATTTTATCCTGAATTCAAATATCAGAGTATGTGGATTTGTTTTAGTTTGGGCCAAAGGTCTCAACAACCTCTTGGTGGTATTATAACCAATTACTTACAAAATCTAAAATCAAACGCAGCAATGCTTTTATTGAACAAGATTTTCCCGCATAATTTGTACCCGGTCTAATACGCTGTTAAGATCCTAAACGCAAAATTAAATTTTAGGAGCCAAGTTGGGTTTTTCCCAGCCATCAAAATTTGATGTTTCACTTCTAGCCTCTCTTGAAGAAAATAAAATGGCTGATCGCGACCACTTGTATAAAAACATGCTTTTAGAGCTGTCTGAAAAGATAGATAAAGATGACCTACAAAGGATGAAGTTCAAATGTGATCAGATTATCAAAAAAAGACAAAATGAAAAAATTGGCCTTCCAACAGATCTGTTCACAGCTTTAGAAGAAAGAGGTTTTCTCAGTGAAACCAAATTGACTTATTTGAAAGACTTGCTTAAAACATGTTGCAGTGGGAAAATTGATGGTCTTCGAGTGATTGATACATTTGAACGCAACGTTATTCCAGGATATGTGCCAACCGTACAGCAGAATGCGGAACAGTCTGTTCCGACATCACATGGTCAGTATTTGCCGGGTATCCCACAGAATCCAGGTCAACCTCAGATAGTTTATGTTGTGCAGAATGGTAACATACCCACTGGTACACCTGCAACAGTAACAGCACAACGTGAGTATATAATATCCCTTGGTATTGGTACATTTTTTTGTAATCTAAATTGATGCGAACATTCTTTAGGAAATACTGAGGTACTTTTATAGTGCAGATATCTCCATTTGTGTCAAATATCAAAAGGTCTAAAATAATGGAAGCCTATTCCAATCAAGGTTTGATTTAGTTAAGTCAGCAAGACATTAAAACAACAATAACAGCAACAATCTTCATCCAAAGCCACAAGCATGACAAGGGACAGTCCAGAGGCAAACAATTAAAATAAGCTCATATGAATTTTTGATCAGGCTGCACAAATGTTGGCATATGGTAGCCTTATTGTGGGTGGAAACTGGAAAAAACTGCCCTTTCCAATCTAGTGACCACCTACCATCTCATATACTACCCAGGACAGGAACTGAACCTGTGACATTTTTGGTGAAAAACTAGCGCACTAAACACCATGCTGACTGGACAGAGCTTTTAAGAGCTTTTAAAACTTGACATCTTTAGGTAACAAATGTCTAATACACAGTGGGTGTTACATGAACATCAATTCAGAGCAAAGTTAAGTTTAGCCAAAAATGTTGATGCATTCAGTTTTAAACAATCTGAATCCGATATAGACGCTTTATTTTTTATACTAATTTATTCATTCGCGATTGCCAAACAAGTTCTTGCAACTTATATTAATCACTCTCAAGACTCATTTATCCCCCTGCCGAAGGCGAAGGGGATATTAGTAATGGTCTCTGTCCGTCCGTCCATTGGTTAGGTGGCTAGGAACAATAGGTAACAGAAAACTCTTTGAGTCATTCATTCCATAAGCCTTAGGTGGCTATGTTTTCTCTTACGTGGCTAAAATAACAATGGAGAGAACAATAGAGTAGCCACATAAGTATCCATATGTTAGAACGTCCGTCCGTCCGTGTCTCCGTCCCAATTTTGTCCGGAGCATAACTCCAAAAGTACTTGAGGGATTTTCTTCAAACTTCATACACTGACAGAGCACATTGGGAGGAAGTGCAGTGTGCAAGAACAATAACTCTACCTTGCCTACTTTTAGAGTTATTCCCCTTTATCAGATTTACTTGTCCGACGCATAACTCCAAAAGTAAGTGAGGGATTTTCTTCAAACTTAATACACTGACATAGCACATTGGTAGGAAGTGCAGTGTGCAAGAACAATAACTCTACCTAGCCAACTTTTAGAGTTATTCCCCTTTATCAGATTTACTTGAAAAAATTCCAGGAGCATAGCTCCAAAAGTACTTGAGGGATTTTCTTCAAACTTAATACACTGACATAGCACATTGGTAGGAAGTGCAGTGTGCAAGAAAAATAACTCTACCTTGCCTTCTTTTAGAGTTATTCCCCTTTATCAGACAGATTTACTTGTCTGAAGCATAACTCCAAAAGTACTTGAGGGATTTTCTTCAAACTTAATACACTGACATAGCACATTGGTAAGAAGTGCAGTGTGCAAGAACAATAACTCTACCTTGCCTACTTTTAGAGTTATTCCCCTTTATCAGATTTACTTTAAAAGTTTTGTCCAGAGCATAACTCCAAAAGTACTTGAGGGATTTTCTTCAAACTTAATACACTGACATAGCACATTGGTAGGAAGTGCAGTGTGCAAGAACAATAACTCTACCTTGCCTACTTTTAGTCAAATAGAAAAATATCATACCTATACTGATAATGAGCATTAATAAAATTTTGCAAACTTTCTCTTCATTGCCTTATTCTTTTTCCACTGACTTGAAATGGGATTCAGCATGACCATAACAATACGGTTTTTTAAGGATTTCCTCTCACCAAGTAAAATGTAAAGTACAACCTTCAGGTAACTTCTTCCCAGCGGGGGGATTAACCATGTGTAACATGGCTCTTGTTCCAGATGGAATCAACCTTTGAAGAGAGAGAGGCAATGTAAATGTGGAATTATTTGTGTCTTAATTGCCCAAGGACACTACCGACCTGGCTGTGGTAGGGATTGAACCCGGGACCCTTCGAGGCGAACGCGCTACTACTGCATTTTATGGAGTCACTTTCTTGAAATCCCTGTAACCTCTCATACATTGTGAATCATTGGTTTGAGACCTGCTACAGACACTGTCTCTTTATGTTAGAAAATTGGGGGTTTTTTATATATATGAAGAATAGATGTAGGTTTCTAGACTAAGCACCAGTTCTTCCCAGGAATGGTAAACTGCTTGTAAAAAATGACTGAAATATGGTTGAAACATATATCCAAACAAACAAAAAAGATTTTGAAAAATGGTATGGTATATGCAGAAATTCATAAACACTGTTCATTGGTGTAGTAGAATAAACAGGTGTCCATCAGAGTAGAGTCAATGTTACTTTTGTTTTTAGCCTCAACCTGTTGCAATGTACGTAATAAGACTTTGTCTTGTAAACTTTTTTTTTGAAATCTGTAGACTGTTCAATAAATTCTGTCTTTTGTGCTGATTTGTATAATAATAATACTAATATGTATTGTCAAAACTGATGTTCTCTTTTTTCTTTTCAGGACAGAGATATGAAGGGCCAGGTAACCTGTTCTTGTTTCTTTCAGAATTTTTAATGTTAATTTCACCATGGACCTACAATGTATGTATTTCAGTCTATCATAAGTTTAAGGTTTAAACTTGGTGACTTTTTATGACACATTTGCAAAACCACAATTTAGAACCCCACTGGAAAAGAATGTCCATTAACTTGATCTTGACAAAAGTCATCAACATTTTATTCCATTTTAAGGTTCTACAAGCAAAAGGTTTATATAAAAGTCATGGAAAGAGATACACTTCTAAAATTATCAATTCGTTTTGAGTAATACTCTTTGATCAGATATTAAAGTTATGTATTGTATAATGTCAGTCAGAACATTTTTAGGCATTATGTTAGATTCTAACATGACTCATGATTTTGTCACTATATACAAAGAGCAGGAAAATTATATTATATTTATGAAATAACATCCGTTCTGGCGGTGTTAGTCGTTTAATAAACAATGATTTGGAGTACTGATACGCAGTTATTAGCCACGAAGGCTGAAGGCCCTGAAAAGGATGTTATTTCGATTCTAACATGACCAGGTATTACAAAAGGTGAATAAATGCAAAGCTTTATTTTCTACGCGAACGCTCATTTAACGTCATGCGGCGCAATATGACGTCATGTTTACAGCATATCGGTTCCCGCGTTGTTTATGGTTTAATATAACATAATTTTTCTACTCTTTGTATATAGAGATAAAATCGCGAGTCATGTTAGAATAAACCATGAACAACGCGGGAACTGATATGCTGTAAACATGACATCATATTGTGCCGCATGACGTTGCATGAGCGTTAGCATAGAAAATGACACTTTGCATTTATTCACCTTTTGTAATATCTGGTCATGTTAGAATCGGAATAACATCCTTTTCAGTGTTGTTATCGTCTAATAAACAATGATTTGTCCTACTGATGCGCAGTTATTAACCACTCAGGCCTCTGTGGCTCATTACTGCATATCAGTACTATAAATCATTGTTTATTAAATGAACACCACTGGAAAGGATGTTATTTCATTAATACATCAATTTACAGATGAGAGCTGTGAATCAAATGAAAATATTTTGATGTTTGATTATTTTAGATTTAAGCCGAGAAATCAGTTTCCTGTGCAGAAGTCTTGGCCGAGACTGGAAATTCTACTTTCGAGCGCTTGGTTTACCTGAAGATGAAATTGAAACAATATCATGTGATTATAGGACAGTACGAGAAAGAATTCACCAGTGTTTGTTGGCATGGCAACACCAAGAACAACAGTGTGCGAGTCGGGAGAAGCTGATTACTGCACTTAGACATTCCTCAGTTCAGAGAAATGACATGGCTTCAAAATTAGAGGAGGGGAGATACTGACTTCAGTTCCAGGATTTTATCAGCTCTAAAATAAAACACTCTGATATATTATGTAACTATGAAAGAGCAATTAGTCATTGTGAATTCCAAGATGTAACCTTGAAAACTGTGGTACCTTTAGGTGCATCTTAAAAGAACAAGTGGCTTTAAAACATCACTGCACAATGTTTTTCAGTCCTATTATCACTTTGGTTACAACAGTAACACATGAGACTTATACATGTACCATGAAAGGTGTTTTACTGGTTTAGAGTAATCATAACACAGTTCTATCATTATTCTACAGTAAATTCATTATTTTTAGCCCGACTTTTCTATGAAAAGAGGAGCTATCCTACTCGCCTTGGCGTCGGCGTGAGTGTCACACCAATGTTAAAGTTTGCGTACCACCCCAAATATTTTCGAAGTCCATTGAGATATTGCTTTGAAACTTTGCACACTTGTTCACCATCATGACCCCAACCTGTACACAGGAGGAGGTAACTCTATCAAGCATTTTGACAGAATTATGCCCCTTTTTCGACTTAGAATTTATGTTAAAGTTTGCGTACCACCTCAAATATTTTCAAAGTGCATTGACATATGGCCTTGAAACTTTGCATACTTGTTCACCATCATGTCCCCAATCTCTACACAAGAGGAGGTAACTCTATCAAGCATTGTGACAGAATTATGCCCCTTTTTCAACTTTGAATTTATGATAAAGTTTGCGTACCACCTCAAATATTTTCAAAGTGCATTGACATATGGCTTTGAAACTTTGCATACTTCTTCACCATCATGTCCCCAATCTCTACACAATAGGAGGTAACTCTATCAAGCATTGTGACATAATTATGCCCCCTTTTGGACTTAGAATTTATGTTTAAGTTGGCGTGCCACCCCAAATATTTTCAAAGTCCATTGAGAAATTGCTTTGAAACTTTGCACCTGTGTTCACAATCCTGTCTGTAAGCAAGAGAAGATAACTCTGTGAAAATGTTTCTTGATTTGTACTTAGAAATTCCTAGTTAAATTAGTTAAAGTCTTGTGTGCCCTTAACTGTCAAAGTTTTGTTTTATTGGCAAGCACTAAAAAAGTCGAGCGCGCTGTCCTACTGACAGCTCTTGTTAAAATTTTGTTTTAAATTATATAAATGGGACTTCAAATGATTTTGTCTTCTATTTGAAAATAAAAAAAATAGTGACTTTTTAAAATAAATGTTTTCTCTTGTACACATAATGTCTTATATTGAATACTCTGCGGTACAATATTGTAAGTATGAGTAAAGCAAATAAGAAAGGTAGCTGTAATATTAATGTATTCTGTAACATTGATCAATTTTAATACATCACTGCATACTGAATTTTTGAAACAGTTGGTTTACATTTTCATCGCTATTGAATGACAAAATTGAGCTGGCACTCGTTTAATGTTCAGCAGTATTATTGAGTGTTTACATAATACACTGCAACTTTGCAATTTTCTTATTTATATTCAATAAATTGACGGGTAACGGAATATTACGGTAGGTAGCTATACATAACTACAGGATCACTCAGTAATATGATGCACTTGCCGCCGTTTTTACTTTTGACTTTAAAGAATATTTCAAAAGCAAGATACAACATGTAAAAATCGGAAGTTCTGCTTGTACATGTAGTAAGAACAATCAGTTTTACCAGTATGATTAGTAACTTCAATGTATTGATCAGATATACATGCCACAACAAATGGGTAGACCAGTAAGTGACAAAATATGATTGATTGCTGAAGATTTTTGGGCCACAGGAATAAAGTTCAAGGACACCATATTTTTGATATTGCACATTTAGGGAATATAAAAAGAGGGAAGATATAAACTTGCTTAGCTGTAAAATATTGAAAATAGTAAACTGTTTGTTCATAACCTCAAAATTTATTTTTTGATTATTGTTTGTAAATATAACCCATCTGCACAGGGTTTTTTTTATCAGCTTGATTCATGTTTCACTCTCTGTCATGTTGATGCTCTTTATAGAATTTGAAATGAATGAAATAAAAGAAAAATCATTTAAACGCATGTATTTCTTTCATCTTTGCTCTTCTGCACTTCGTCCAGCAGAGCTTATGACATGATGGTTTGTCCGAGTCCGTCCGTTCATTAGCCTTTCCTTGATAACACTCTTTAGGTCGTAGTTTTCATTTGATTTTCATGAAACTTGCTCAGAACAATAGATGACCCCTATTGTTTTTTGGGTCATTGGGTCAAAGATCAAGGTCACAGTGACCTGCTCAATATCATGAGATGTATATCGCCCACAGTCTTCAAACTTCATAGGATGATTAGACTTGCTTTGTTTGTTTGTATACATGCTTATTAGGTCCACCACCCTTGGGCGAGGTATATATGCGGTACGACCCATATTAGACTTACTGAGTAGACCCACTGTTTTTGAGGTCAGATGGTCAAAGGTCAAGGTCACAGTGAGCTCTGTTATCTTTTCCTTGATAACACTCATTCATTTGATTTTCATGAAGCTTGCTAAGAAGGTTGCATGCAGCCTGTAGATAATCCCTATTGTTTTTATGATCAGTGAGTCAAAGGTTTAGGTGTAGTTTAAATCCGGGTCATCTCGGGTCAAAATCTATGTCACTACAGCAGGTCTAATCATAAGAAAACTTCGTGTATGCAAATGAGGCTTCACTTGAAACTTTGTAAGAATGAGTGCCTTGATGAAAGCTAGGTCGAGGTTGAATATGGGTCATCATGGCTCAAAAGCAAGGTCATTAGGTCAAATTATAGGAGAACATTGTGTATGCGATAGAGGCTACATTTTCACTGGATCTCCACTTCGTCAGATTGAGTGTCTAGTTCAAATATGGGTCTCAATCAAAATATAAGTCACCAGGTCAAATCATAGGAAACTTGTGTATGCAATAGTAACTTCATTTTTAGCTCACCTAAGTGAACTATTAGGATCACATTCCGTCGTGCGTCTGTCGTACGTCATACGTCCATTAACATTTTCCTTCAAAAAACATCTCTGAAACCAATAGGCCAATGATGATATAACTTGGCAGGGATGTTCCTTGCAGAACTCTGGTTGCTATGGCAATAGAAAGGAAATACTTTAAAAATCTTTTTAAGAAAAGGAAGGCCTAGAGCTTAGATATTTTGCATGTGGCATAACCTA
Source organism: Saxidomus purpurata (assembly GCA_022818135.1). NCBI lineage: Eukaryota > Metazoa > Mollusca > Bivalvia > Venerida > Veneridae > Saxidomus > Saxidomus purpurata. Next base: position 17,690,224 of record JAFMSR010000002.1, on the reverse strand, counting down.
ATGGACCTCTACCAAGGTTGTTCAAATTATGACCCCGGGGTCAAAATTAACCCTGCACGGGGGTCACTTGATTTAACATAGGCTTAATGTAGGAAAAACTTTAAAAATCTTCTCTGAAACCACAAGGCCTAGAGTTTAGATATTGGGCATGTGGCATAACCAAGTGGACCTCTACCAAGAGTGCTGAAAATTATGACTCCCGGATTAAAATTGACCCTGATAGGGAGTCTCTTAGTTTAGCATAGACTTATATAGAGGAATTTCCCGAAAATAATGAGCCCAATGTCAAAATTGACCCTTTCTGCTATTGATGATCTATTATAGCCAATGGTAGGCTGGTGAGTGATATAGGGCCATTTTGGCCCTCTTGTTCATTGGATCTTGATCAGAATGATTGTGTTGATGAGATCTAGGTCAAGTCTCAATATGGGTCATCAGAAGTCAAGATCGACTTAGGTCACCTGGTTAATCATAGAAAAACTGTGAATGCAATACAGACTGTACTTTTCACTAGAACATCATGAAACTTGATCAGAATAACTGTCTTGATAACAACTGAGTCGAGTCGAATATGAGTGATCTTGAGTAAAAAACTGGGTCTCCAGGTCAAATCATAGAAAAACCTTGTATATGCCATAGAGGCCACATTTACAACACAAGGTCAAGTTCGAATCTGGGCCACCTTGGTTAAAAAACTAGGCCACACATTCAAATCAACGAAAAATATTGTTAACACTCTACATGTCACATTTAGTTACCAGTCATCATGAAATTTTGTCAATGTCGCAATGATTTCTAAGTTGAATTTGAATGTCGGTCACCTGGGGTTAAAAAAAGGTAACATGGCTAATTCGTAGAAAAACCTTGTAAAACTTCAAAGGCCATCGGCCTCAGGCCAAATTTATTACCCAATTATCATGAAAATTGGTACAATGTAAAATGTTTGTGTCAAAGATTTCCAAGTCAAGTTCGAATCTGGGTCACCTGGAGTCAAAAACTAGGTCACACATTCAAATCAAAGTAAAACCTTGTTAACACTCTAGAGGCCACCTTTAATAGCCAATCTTCATGAAAATGGGTCAGGGTGTTTGCTCCAATGAATTCTAGGTCAAGTTTGAAACTGTGTCACTTGGGGTCAAAAACTAGGTCACTAATACTAATCAAATTAAAACATTTTTAACACTCTGGAGGCTACATATAATACCCAATCAACATGAAATTTGGTTAGCGCATGCGTCTTGAACATTCTAAGTCGAAATGGAATGTGGATCACCTGAGATTAACAACTAGATCACCAGGTTATTCCAAGGAAAACCTTGTTGATACTCTAGAAGTCGCATTTTCATCTTAACACCATGTGATGCAGGTGAGCTTTTTGTGACCAGTCACCTTACGTATGTTGACCATCTTCAATAACATATCGTTTCTTCAACCACTTGAAGGAAGCTGATAAGATCTTGCATGTGTATTCCTTAGATAGTCCCTTTGATAATTTCTTAAATTTATTTCATTTTAAACATTAGATAAGTAAAAAATCTTGTGGACTAGCTTTTTTACCGACAAGGGCTATTGCTTTTTCATGTGTGCTCCATATCAGCTTGATAGATTTTCACGAAACTTTGACCAAATATTGCTCTTATCGAGACGCTGTACGGAAGCCATTTTCCAGCCCAGGTGTCTCAAGATCAAGGTAACGGTCAAAGGTCATGATACTATATGCCCTAAATATCTTTGATGATTTCTTGTGATGCTTGGGTCAAGATGTTCATCCCCTTGAGATGACTACGGTAAGGTCACACTTCAGGGTCGAAAGTCTTGAGACTGGATCTCCTTAACCTCTTGAAGAATTTTGGCGAAACTTAGGTGTAGATGTTCATCCCATAGAGCCGAAAAGGTAAAGGTCACACTTGGGGGTCAAAGGTCATGAGACAACTCCTCAACATTATGAAGGATTTTCATGAAACTTCAGACAAATGTTACTCTTGTTAAGACGACGCAGTATTCAACTTGGCTCTCTCAAGGTCACACTTAGGGGTCATTGGTTTTTAGTGCTCCATATCGGCTTAATGCCTTGAGGATTTTCACGAAGTTTGTTTCTGATATTCACTTCATATAGACGATGTGCAGAACCAATTAATCAATGTCAAGATCACAATTTCATATATCATATACATCTCCATAACCCATTGAAATTTTACGAAAATTCAGACATAATTATGTTCCTTTCACCAAGACGATATGCAGAACCCATTCTCTGGAGGCTCAAGGTCACACCAAGGGGTCAAAATTCATGACGCCGTGGCGTAATGGTAGCGCGTTCGCCTCAGGATCGAAGGGCCCCGGGTTCGATCCCTTCCATCGCCATGTCGGTAGTGTCGATTTGATTTGAAAGAGATTTTATCAAGGTCCGTCCAAAAGCTAATTTTTTAGCTTGTTTTTTTGGATGTCTCATCCCTTTGGAAAACCCGGAATTTATTGAAGGAAAACCCGGAAATCAAAAAACATGTTATAAAAGCTACATTTTTTGTCCGATGTATGATTGTAAATATTACGTTCTGACGTTTCCAAATTATATATTAAACTTTAACTCAAAATTGAGTAGTTTTGCACAAATACCTCTGTAAACTACGGTAATATTGGCTACTTTTGTCGCAATTTTACAAGAAATGTAATTTCCGGAAATAAAAAAAAACAAAGACAACATTTTTCATCCGAGTGATATAAAACTGGTTTTATTGTAAAGAAGACATTCTAAAGTTTTCAAACATATACGAAACTTTAATCCAAAGTAAGTAGTGATCACACAAATACTCTGCAATTAATGGTAATTTTGTTTATTTTTTGGTGCAATTTTTCAAAGAATATAATTTACGGAAATCAAAATAAAAGTTTCGCCTGGTTTTCAACTTTTCAATATAGTAGTTTTGCCTTTTCAACATCGTTTTTCGACTTTCAACATCGTAGTTTCGGCCTTTCATCATCGTTGTTTCGACTTTTTATCATCGTTGTTTCGACATTTCACCATCGTTTTTTTCGACTTTTCATCATCGTCGTTTCGCCTTTTCAACATCGGCGTTTTGAGTTTTCAATATCGTAGTTTTGCCTTTTCAACATCGTTTTTTCGACTTTAAACATCGCTGTTTCGGCCTTTCATCATCGTTGTTTCGACTTTTCAACATTGGAGTTTTTATCATCGTTGTTTTGACATTCTAACATCGTTTTTTTCGACTTTTCACCAATCGTAATTTCGACTTTTCAATATCTTAGTTTCGCCTTTCTGTTGATTATGCGCACATAACTATACCACTTATATATGAGAATATTGTACGTATACCGCTGACATGTATTTGGATTTCTTATTAGGGAGTACATTTATCATGATTTAAATCTTTAAAATTTACATTTAAACAAGTCTCTGGTACAAGGCATTTAGATATAAATTATTGCTTGTGTGGAAGACCAAACTATAAGAATTGCTTTGATAATTAATCAAAAGAAAAAAAAAACAAAGAAGAAGGAAAACATCAGGAATATGCTTTCATAAAATTCGGAAAGCACAAAGGATTTTACAATGGAGTTCATCATCAGGACTTTTTATGGAAATCAGAAATTAATGGAATATGTAATAAAAGATGTTCAGTACGTTTTCATTTCATCCTAAAAAGTACATGTAATTTAAAATTATAAATTATAGATGAGCAGACCATGTTTTCCTTTGACCAGCCCATTACATACCAAAGAAAAGCGCATGTGTCTGGGCTTATGTTTCTCGTCAAACTCCTCTTATCAATGGATTAACAGAGAATAAGAAAAAAATAGGATCGACTCTTTTTTCGATTCTCCCCACAAGAACATTATCTAATTTTTGTCATGTAAATTTTAACAAAATTTGTACAATATGGGTGTTTGCATTGATACAAGACTTTTGTCTGTCATATACAGTGCACAACTGAATGACGTGAACCAGAATCTGTATACTGTAAACCCGGGTTAAGTCCGACCTTTAATGCATTATATACAGGATATTGTTCACATGCAAACCTGTGCTCCAGTCACCGCTGTGGTTGGGGGTTAGTGCGTAGGTGCTAGAATTGCCACCACCATGGTTGACGCCCTGCATGTATTGTAAAAGCCGACTAAATTGGCTTGCTGAGCTGAGGTTCCTGTAGACATGGTAAAGCCCCATGCAAGTGGTGACTCATACCACCAAGGAGGTGGCCGCACGTCAGTGTGTTAAACATACATGTAGTTTCAACAGTTAACGACGTTCATGCATATTACATTTTTAGATTTTAATGCGCGCTGTATGACCTTGAAAGTCATTGCGCCATAAAACACCATTGATTGATTGATTGATTCATTCATTCATCCACCCAGATCCCTCCCTCCATCCCTCTCTCCCTCTCTCCATCCATCCATCCATCCACCCACACACCCACCCATCCATCCATCCATCCATCCCTCCACCTACCCTCCGGCTGACTCACTCACTCACTCACTCACTCACTCACTCACTCACTCACTCACTCGCACACACACCAACACACACGCACCCGCACACACACACACGCACACGCACACGCACACGCACACACACACCAACTCACTCACTCACTCACTCACTCACTCACTCACTCACTCACTCACTCCTCCCTCCCTTCACCTACCCTCCGACTGACCCACTCACTCACCCACAAACTCACTCACTCGCACACTCACCAACACACACACACACACACACACACACACACACACACACACACACACACACACACACACACACACACACACACACACCCCCCCCACCCACCAAGTCACTCACTCACTCACTCACTCACTCACTCACTCACTCACTCACTCACTCACTCACTTGCTCATTGTGAATCCAGTTCAAATAGCAAACGAGTGAATCGAAGCACTGACCTTATCACAGCGGGTACATATAACAGCGTTATTTCTTGGTAGGTTTATCATTGGTAAAAATACGTCCATTGTGCTAATGGAAGGCGATGTTAACTCGAAACCACGATGGTGAAAAGTTGAAACTACGAATGCTGAAAAATCGAAATAACGATGGTGAAAAGTCGAAACCGCGATTTTGAAAAGTCGAAATCACGATACAACGACGGCGAGAAGTCGAATCTACGATATTAACGATACAACGAAACCACGATCCTGCTTTCGCCCCTCGTGGCGTGCATGACACAGAGCAGGTTCAACTTGACTTCGAACTTGTAGCTGTCGGGACCTTGACCAACAACGCGGGGAGAAGAACAACGGATGTCCCAAACGACGGAGAGATGACCCCGAAGACCTGTGGAAGCCCCACATGCCGGTGACGTCTACCGGGTGGCGGGCACTACGGCTCCTTGGATGCTTGGGAAGTCCCCCCTAACAGTGTAATGCTGGGGGAGGAATAAGGGCCCATTTCAGGGCTTCATCCTTTAGCTGTACGCCAGACAGCCTTTTAAGGGCTAAGTTACTCACATCTGGGTCGAATTGACCGCGCGAGTCGACTAGTTTTGTCTGTGGGGTTGACACCAGACACTTGAATGTACATCGTCCTCTATATGGCAAAGTTAGGGTCGCCAAGGGTTTCTTGTGTGATGCAGCTTTGGTCAAGTCTCGGGGACTTACCACTACCACTGGAGCACCACACGAACTCATTTGCAGCCAGGTAAATTTCTCCCTTAATTGCCCCAGTCATAGTGTCACGTTTTGGCCGCGCCGTTGGACCCGTTTCTGACACCCACGATTTGGAAATTTCAGCCGGTTGCCACGATGTGCCACGTTGTCGCCACGTGCTAGCCACGCTGTCACCTCGTTGTTGTCCCGTTGTGACACTATTAACAGGTGACAACGAATATCAAAGTCTGGCCATGCCTCGCTGCCGCCGCGCTGTCGCCTCGTTGTCGCCACAATGTTCCACGCTGTGCTTCATTATGCCAAGCTGCCGCCACGCTGCAACAGCGTTCAGCTTAAACTCGTCACGCACTGGCGGGCTGATAGTTGACTATTCTCTCTTCATTCTCCATGTGCCGCCTTGAGAAAGGTATCATCAGCCAGGTTTTGAGGGCGAATATTTCGTCAGCAATGATGTAGTAGGGGATGTCCCTGTCATCATATGGTAGAAGGTCTGGTTGTGGCCAACCGATGCGGTCGGTGGCGATGGTCTCTGAGGTTACAGTCATTCCAGATCTGCGCATCTGAACAGGAGCCAGGGTAGCCGAAGTTGACCAACTTTATAGTCAGAATATAGAATTTATAGTCAGCGTGTACAAGAGCCATAAGGACGATACAGTGGTGTCCCTTATATAAGTTAAAGTTCATGGATTCGCCCTTCTTTGGTTTTCTGGACACGTGCTTTCCGTCCAGAGCGCCGACAACATGTAGAAACTGCCACCTGATGTTGAAAAGTTCTGCTGCACTTCGTCACTCGTCTGGGGCAGTGGGGATGTTGATGACTTTTTCAGAGTTCTCTGCTACGATGCCCTCGCAGTCTTCTTTGACCATGTAGGAAATACATGTAGTATTGTGGGCTATTCTGAATGAGTGGTAGCTGTCTTTAGTGGCAAGGTGACGGAGAGTGACCGCAACATTCAGACCAGGTGGCAGCGCGCCCTCTGTAACCAGCTGTCCTTTATTCTTGGGGTCAGCCTGTCCACCAGCTCCTTGAAAAGGAGGGGTTTAACTCTGTGGAGGTAATTGAAGGCGGCCACATCCTCCCTCCTCAGCTCTTTCATGAGTTGGTGGTACTGGCCGAAATCCTCGTGTCGCCGGATGTAGTCCCTGCAGAACATGGTGCGCGGGGCCCGCTCTCCCCTTCTTCTTTTCTCTTACTTCTGGCGCAGCAACATATTTTGCAGCATGTCTTGGTCCAGGGCTAGGGCAGCATTCCTCAGTTGGAGATCCATGGTAGAGGTTCAAGACTTGGGCTTAAGCAAGACCACAAATGATTTGAGGTCCCAGATGGAAGGGTATATGTTACCGAACCGTATTTCGGACGGATTTTAGCCTGACCTTTCCGTATCTCGGACCGGAAATATTATTTGGATTTCGTCTGTTTGGTTCGTTATGTAGGTTTATTGTATTGGACAACTCTGATTGGTTAATCAGAGTGAGTTATTTTCGCGGGCTTGGATTAGTGAGTAGGAATTCTTCTCACAACTCGATGGAAATCTGAGTTTGTCAGATGGGTTCGAAGAGAGAAGTCATCTTATATTTTATGTCTCTGGACAGGTTCTTCATTTTATGGTATGTACAGTTGTGGGTTTCGTTGTATCTCTTCGTCAGCTTGGAATTGTGTATAGTTATCTTTCGGCATTTTGCTTAAATTGTATTGACGGGTACTTGTAAAATTCTCGGTTTTCGTACATGTAAATGTGCAATGTTAAAATGGCGACATCATTCTTTTAACTGGTTTGTGGAAATACTTAAATAATCACATTTCTATCTTTGCACATTATCCACTTTAATTTACAGTTGCACTGACAGTTACTTCACGTGTGAATGGAGAGTAGACAGAGGAAATACAGTCAGTACCATATATTGGTGAGATACATGTATAACTTGGATTGGATTATTGTATTTTTGTACATTTGCCCTTTTTGCAAATGTAAGTCTTAAGTCCAAGTCTTATGATTAAACATGATGTTAAAGTGTACAAGAGCCACTAGACACTTCGAGTTTAAGTTCGATTGGTTATTATGAAGTAAAGGATTGTAACTTGTTCTGAATAGTTTGGATCTCATATTTATGATTGTTAATATTTGTTAATTTCAGATTGTGTAGTAATTTCCTACCGTTTGGTTACATACTGACGAATTGGAGTAATAGATTATTATCTACATTGTTGACGAATTGGAGTGTAATAGATTATCGAAACCTGTGACTCATCTTGGTTTTATTTTATAACACCTTTTCTACCGTTTATAAAAGGGCCAAGTGTAACATATATATGTGGGATGTCTAGCAGATGGCAACTGACATCCTTGACGCGGCAGAGCGTATCATTTATAGCGTACCACAACGCATCAAAACGTACTACAACATAGCAGAAACGTAGCACAACGTCGTATCACGTAGAACACCGTAGCATAACGCAGCTCACAACTTAGTACAACGTGTTACAGCGTATCATAGCGTGACACAGCGTGGCATAGCGCGGCACGAGTAACGTGGGAGCAACGATGCCACGACGTGTTACTAAACGCAACAGAACGAAATAACCGGCGGGACGCGCTATGTTCACGTTCTGTTACGTTTTTGCTACGTTATACTCCGTTGTACCACGTTCTTGCCACATTGTAGTACGTTGTGGGAAATTGCCAGCGAATTTTGAACATGTCCAAAAGTAAAATTTCCAGTTCACGTTTTGTCACGTTTGATCACGTTTTAACCACGTTGTTCTACGTTTGCTCACGATGTAGTCACGTTTCCCAACGTAGATTAACGTGGTGGCGAAAACGTGACACTATGACTGGGGCAAAATGCCCAGAAATCCGTTTTAACAGCATGATTGGAGACATGGGGGGTCTGAGCAAGTTAACCAGGGGAGAAATCCCACGGCCGTCGGGACTATAAACTCTCTAGTAAGTAGAAACCACGATGATGAAAAGGCGAAACTGCGATGATGAAAGTACAAAACGATAAATAATAAGAAGTAAAGTTTTTGCCATCATAGTTTAGAGTGTTCACCATCGTGGTGTTCAACATCTTGATTTCGTTGTTTCTACTTTTCAACACCGCAGTACCGTGTTTTCGTTGTGTGCGGCGATGGCCCTAACGGGACACCGTAGAAACCCGATTTAGCAGGGGATATCAATTTCAATACAAAAGAATGAGACTGCGTTAAAAAATAATGCTTCTTTAACAAAATAAAGTTAATACTGACCTGTGGTACGATAACATGACACCATATGAGTAGTATAAAATGGGGGGTCCCCCCCCCCCTCCCTGATATTTTTGCACATACTGATATTTTTGCACATACCGATATTTGTGCACATACACCCTTTACGATGTAGGGGAAGTAAATGCTACAGAAACTGGTTTCTATCACCGCAAGAGTGATGCCCCTGAATGGAGACACGTATATTGTTTTAAAAAGTGTTTCCACCAATCGCGATAGAAGAAGAAACATGAATGTCAATAACCTCTGAAAAACTTTTTTTTTAATATATATTTAAAACGATACATTTGAAGAGAGTATAAATTATTCACACTGAGAGACAGCAGCAGACTTTTCAGGTTATAACGAAAGTTATAAAATATCAATGTCAATAACCTCGGAAACCAATTATATTATGCTAATTTAACGTTCCTGGATATGAGAACATATTGTTTAAGTATTTAAATGAAACAGTAATCCTGTTTGAAGGACATTATGATCATCGCCGCTTCGATTTCTATCTATAGTGGTTGGTATTTTGGATTATTTCATTTCAACTTTGCGGTATAGTTCATTCACGCTGAGAGACAGCAGCAGACTTTTTAGGTTATAACGACCGGTTCGGAGACCATATCATCACTTTTGCGTCCGCCATTCAATTCGCACTTAATGTCCGGTGTGTAAATCTTACATGCATGAGTCGGTTTTCTATAGGATGTGTAGCAGAGCAAAGGTCACATAATATATCTCTACAGGGGTATAGTAGGAATTCACTATTATATATATCAACACTATAAGCCACACGAAGTGACAAGATGAGTCATTCAGGAGGTATGATGAGGTATTGAGGAGGTAATGAGGAGGCATGAGGAGGTAATGAGGAGGTACGAGGAGGTTATGAGGAGGGTCACTTCTTGTGGCTTATAGTGTTGATATATATGATAGTGATTTGGTACAGACGGCGAGGTCAGTTGCTAATAAAGCGAGACCGTTATCTCACCATGGAGAGTAACGACAACAAGAACAGCATATGTCATTGTAGGAAATGTGGTTACGTTTTTTGTTTTTTTTGCTTTGGAGAAACCTATTACACCACTTCAGAGTATGGCATACATGCGAGTATTATTCAAATATCTGTGTATGCTGCGACTGCGTGTTTGAAAACCGTAAGGCATTTCTCAAGCATGTGAAAATGAAAGCCTCGGAGGTAGTGAGGAGAAACAGACCAATGCAAACGGATTCTAACCTTTTAGGGATATCTAAGGGAGGTAAAAGTCGTTTGGTTCGGTCTCCTGAATGTTTGCGGCTATATGTGTCGAAATGTTTTATTCGATTTCTATCTATATGGCACTGGTTTCTGCAAATGAGACATGTATGTTGATATTTTGGATTATTTCATTTCAAATTTGGGGTATGCCGTCGAAATCATACAAGTAATACTGGACTTTAATGAGCACCCCAATGACCAATAAATGGAACCTACCCCATTGTAAAATTCCAAATGAAACACTTATAAAAAGATAGGACGGTTTATTCAAGCGTATAATGCAATGAAAATAAAACAAACTTTTGCGTATATTTCTCAACATACATGTAGATTAATCAAATATTTAAAAAAAAAGTTGATAACTAATATATTTCGAAAGGACATCAACTGCATACTTATAAGGGGGGGGGGGGGGGGGGGGGGGGGGGGGGGGGGGGGGGGGGGGGGGGGGGCGCGGGGGGGGGGGGGGGGGGGGGGGGGGGGGGGGGGGGGGGGGGGGGGGGGGGGGGGGGGGGGGGGGGGGGGGGGGGGGGGGGGGGGGGGGGGGGGGGGGGGGGGGGGGGGGGGGGGGGGGGGGGTGGTGGGGGGGGGGGGGGGGGGGGGGGGGGGGGGGTGGGGGGGGGGGGGGGGGGGGGGGGGGGGGGGGGGGGGGGGGGGGGGGGGGGGGGGGGGGGGGGGGGGGGGGGGGGGGGGGGGGGGGGGGGGGGGGGGGGGGGGGGGGGGGGGGGGGGGGGGGGGGGGGGGGGGGGGGGGGGGGGGGGGGGGGGGGGGGGGGGGGGGGGGGGGGGGGGGGGGGGGGGGGGGGGGGGGGGGGGGGGGGGGGGGGGGGGGGGGGGGGGGGGGGGGGGGGGGGGGGGGGGGGGGGGGGGGGGGGGGGGGGGGGGGGGGGGGGGGGGGGGGGTGGGTGGTGGGTTTTTTGGGGGGGGGGGGGGGGTGTTTTTTTTTTTTTTTTTTTTTTTTTTTTTTTTTTTTTTTTTTTTTTTTTTTGTTGGGGGGGGGGGGGGGGGGGGGGGGGGGGGGGGGGGGGTGGGGGGGGTGGTGGGTGGTTTTTTGGGGGGGTTGGTGGTTTTTGGTTTTTTTTTTTTTTTTTTTTTTTTTGTTTTTTTTTTTTTTTTTTTTTTGTTGGGGGGGGGGTTTTTTTTGGGGGGGGGGGGGGGGGGGGGGGGGGGGGGGGGGGTTTTTTTTTTTTTTGTGGGTTGTTTTTTTTTTTTTTTTTTTTTTTTTTTTTTTTTTTTTTTTTTTTGGGGGGGGGGGGGGGGGGGGGGGGGGGGGGTTTTTTTTTTTTTTTTTTTTTTGGGGGGGTTTTTTTTTTTTTTTTTTTTTTTTTGGGGGGGTTTTTTTTTTGGGGGGGTTTGGGGGGGGGTTTTTTTTTTGGGGTTTGGGGGTTTTTGGCCCCCGGCCCAAAACCACAAACAGGTGTTAAATAACAAGCGAGATTGTCATGTTGACACGATTAAATTACATTTTTTTGAAAGAATACCAAGCACACACTGCGACCCGTAAACCGCAAGCCTTTTCTTTGAATAGCGTTAATTTTAGTGGAGTGAGCGCTGTAGGAAAACATTATTTTAATCTTGCGTATATTTTAAATGAATAGTTTTAGATAAAAGCTTATTACTTGATTTAAACTCTTGCTTGTTGCTAGACGTTTTTATATACCCTTAGTTAAATGGTAAACACCACCTATTGGAAAAATGACCGAGAAAGAGAAGTCACAAAGCAACATCTGTGTTTATTAGCTACATTTATTTTTTTCTTCTAAATTATCTACATTTCTTTAATATAAAAGCGTGACTTTTAATAAAACAGACACAAGTTTTGCTCTTTCCAGGTGGAACAAATGAATGAAGTCAGTCAATTCGTTGATAGAAATGTCACAGATCATAAAGGTTTTTTTTATACAAAAGACACGCAGCTCACTTTAGCTTCGACAATATCGTTTTACTATTAGCCGAACAAGTTTGACAGTCCTGTTATACATGTATCACTCTCACTCAGTATCTTCCATTTGTTCCGTATCTTCTTCCTCTTCCAACCGTGGAGTGACGTAATTGTCGAGCACTTTATCAAACAGAAATCTCCGTTTAAGAATGGCGTACTTTAAGGCTTCCTCCCCTTCGTAGTGTTCTGTTGCAATTAGTTGATTGACTGTCTTCTTTATCGCTTTTTAGATGGGATCCTTCTTCATAGCATCGAACCACACCAGTTTTCTACCGAAAATGTTCATCATGGCTTTCCTGTAAGTGCTTTTCATGTCCTCAAAGACATTTTCTCTGGCTTCACTTTCACTGATCTCGGTATCTTCTTCCATAAGCTCCTTCACTTCGGTTTCATACAGCGACTGGCACTTATCAAACGCTTCCTCTACAATGTATTCCCAAGGGTCAATATCCAAACTCTTCTCAGATGTTACAGACATATCGTCGTCGCTGTTATCAGAATTGTTTTCATTAACAGGTCCAAAAATGTCATCTTGTACAGAAATGTCTGACATCACGTCTTCCTCTGAATCTTCGTCCGGATGTGCAGACCTTTTATGCCGCAAAATATTATCCCGTCTTCTAAAGACTTTGAAACATATATCACATTCAAACATCGCGCTTGAAGGCTAAACTGCAAATGAGGAGGAGTCATGTAAGTGTTCAGTTTAATACCTGTCCAATAGTAGTGATGTTTTCATCTTCTTTTGAGGTCTGCTTCGGCTTTCTGCTCGCAGATGGTGCCCTCTGCCTAAGGTTCTTGGTACTCTTGTTACTAATACCATCTAACTTCCCTATGGAACCATTACGCTTCCGTGTTTTACTGACTTCTTTCATTCATTGCAATTCCAGATCGATTAATGTCACTTTAGGTTTGGACTGACGATCAAGCATACTCTTAGCTATAGCTGTCGTCTGCTCCGCTGGGAGGACCATCCGTATATACATTTCAGAATGAGGTACATGGCTTTTACGAGATGCGCTCCTATTAAACTTCCTCTTTACTCTCTTTTCTTTTGTATCGAATATATCCATTTTTCTCAAGTGTGCGTCTTCACTTCTTGACATCCAAGCAATCACTGAAGTAAAAAATGTCATTCTGTTTATTTATCGTTTAAGACTCTAGCTTTAAGACGTTTAAAAACCACCGTTGCAGTAATATCGATATTCACACGTAAATAGGTATATATCCTACTTACTACCAGCTTATCTATCAGTTCGACCTTATTGTTCACTTATCTTACCCTCCTCTCTCCTCCTCCTACCTCCCTTTTCCCTCCTCCTTCCTCCTCTCCCCCTCACCTTTCCTCCTCTTACCTCATTTTCTATCTTTTGTCTTATTTTTCCCTTCTTTCCATCGCCACTATTTTCACTTTGAGAGAGGTGATATACATATCGACTGATGAAAACGGGACCAGTCCTAAAGTTGACAATGTTTGCTACAGTATCTCGCGACTTTGCACTTCCCGCAGTATTCGAGCGGTACTTCAATCTTGTCACACGTCCAGCATGCAGTGTTAGATGGTAACTGAAGTGGCGCCAAATCCATGCTATAGTTTGAGTTTGAGAAATTCGACATGTCTCGATTAAAACGTTACATGATAACATGTTGAACTTATTTTGAGATAACACTATGGTCTTATCCGTATTACGTAGCATCCAACGAAAAGCTGAAACGTCTAGTGAGCTCGACAAAATAAGGGAGTGCCCCCTGCGGTAGGGGGTGGTGTCAGACACGTTTGGGGGCACTCCCTTACCTCCGAGGAGCTAACCATATTTGAATCATAGACTCCATTTAAGTGTGTGGCATACAAGTGAGTATTATTCTTACATATGCGTGTGCTGCGAAAAAGCGTTTCAGGACCAAAGAACATTTTTGAGGCATCTGAAACATATGCTGGGAAGAAAACTGTAAGATTAACGGAAATTGCTTTTAGAAGGTAAAGTCTTAAACGATAAATACACTGACCGATATTTTGTCGAGCTCACTAGACGTTTCAGCTTTTCGTTGGATGCTACGTAATACGGATAAGACCATAGTGTTATCTCAAAATAAGTTGAAGATGTAACGTTTTAATCGAGACATGTCGAATTTCTCAAACTCAAACTATAGCATGGATTTGGCGCCACTTCAGTTACCATCTAACACTGCATGCTGGGCGTGTGACAAGATTGAAGTACCGCTCGAATACTGCGGGAAGTGCAAAGTCGCGAGATACTGTAGCAAACATTGTCAACTTTAGGACTGGTCCCGTTTTCATCAGTCGATATGTATATCACCTCTCTCAAAGTGAAAATAGTGGCGATGGAAAGAAGGGAAAAATAAGACAAAAGATAGAAAATGAGGTAAGAGGAGGAAAGGTGAGGGGGAGAGGAGGAAGGAGGAGGGAAAAGGGAGGTAGGAGGAGGAGAGAGGAGGGTAAGATAAGTGAACAATAAGGTCGAACTGATAGATAAGCTGGTAGTAAGTAGGATATATACCTATTTACGTGTGAATATCGATATTACTGCAACGGTGGTTTTTAAACGTCTTAAAGCTAGAGTCTTAAACGATAAATAAACAGAATGACATTTTTTACTTCAGTGATTGCTTGGATGTCAAGGAGTGAAGACGCACACTTGAGAAAAATGGATATTTCGATACAAAAGGAAAGAGAGTAAAGAGGAAGTTTAATAGGAGCGCATCTCGTAAAAGCCATGTACCTCATTCTGAAATGTATATACGGATGGTCCTCCCAGCGGAGCAGACGACAGCTATAGCTAAGAGTATGCTTGATCGTCAGTCCAAACCTAAAGTGACATTAATCGATCTGGAATTGCAACGAATGAAAGAAGTCAGTAAAACACGGAAGCGTAAAGGTTCCATAGGGAAGTTAGATGGTATTAGTAACAAGAGTACCAAGAACCTTAGGCAGAGGGCACCATCTGCGAGCAGAAAGCCGAAGCAGACCTCAAAAGAAGATGAAAACATCACTACTATTGGACAGGTATTAAACTGAACACTTACATGACTCCTCCTCATTTGCAGTTTAGCCTTCAAGCGCGATGTTTGAATGTGATATATGTTTCAAAGTCTTTAGAAGACGGGATAATATGTTGCGGCATAAAAGGTCTGCACATCCGGACGAAGATTCAGAAGAAGACGTGATGTCAGACATTTCTGTACAAGATGACATTTTTGGACCTGTTAATGAAAACAATTCTGATAACAGCGACGACGATATGTCTGTAACATCTGAGAAGAGTTTGGATATTGACCCTTGGGAATACATTGAAGAGGAAGCGTTTGATAAGTGCCAGTCGCTGTATGAAACCGAAGTGAAGGAGCTTATGGAGGAAGATACCGAGATCAGTGAAAGTGAAGCCAGAGAAAATGTCTTTGAGGACATGAAAAGCACTTACAGGAAAGCCATGATGAACATTTTCGGTAGAAAACTGGTGTGGTTCGATGCTATGAAGAAGGATCCCATCTATAAAGCGATAAAGAAGACAGTCAATCAACTAATTGCAACAGAACACTACGAAGGGGAGGAAGCCTTAAAGTACGCCATTCTTAAACGGAGATTTCTGTTTGATAAAGTGCTCGACAATTACGTCACTCCACAGTTGGAAGAGGAAGAAGATATGGAACAAATGGAAGATACTGAGTGAGAGTGATACATGTATAACAGGACTGTCAAACTTGTTCGGCTAATAGTAAAACGATATTGTCGAAGCTAAAGTGAGCTGCGTGTCTTTTGTATAAAAAAAACCTTTATGATCTGTGACATTTCTATCAACGAATTGACTGACTTCATTCATTTGTTCCATCTGGAAAGAGCAAAACTTGTGTCTGTTTTATTAAAACTCACGCTTTTATATTAAAGAAATGTAGATAATTTAGAAGAAAAAAATAAATGTAGCTAATAAACACAGATGTTGCTTTGTGACTTCTCTTTCTCGGTCATTTTTCCAATAGGTGGTGTTTACCATTTAACTAAGCACTGTGGGGAATCACGTGACTTTGTTTTGATAGATTTCACGGACAATGGCGGATGATAAACACCGGTAAGTGCCTGATTTTCGTACTTTTTCGTTCATATTACTTTCCACACATATTGATGATATTCAAGACATATCCTATACCCTGGCCATTAAAATTCCGCGTGTTTTGGTTCCTTTCCCTCCGCTGAAGTATGCATAGATTGTTTGGAATGCATTCAAATGTAATCGTGGAAAAGAATTTTGTTGGGCTAAATTTCACGGACTATCTAGTATTTTTCCAAACAAAGGCATACAAACTTACCACGTGACGTGTGTTTTTAGCCAAAATTAATGCAAAATATTCTCTTTACATCGTATGGGTGTG
Source organism: Saxidomus purpurata (assembly GCA_022818135.1). NCBI lineage: Eukaryota > Metazoa > Mollusca > Bivalvia > Venerida > Veneridae > Saxidomus > Saxidomus purpurata. The sequence continues at coordinate 17,673,740 of JAFMSR010000002.1, read as the reverse complement.
AGCAGATTTCATTTCTTGAATTTTAAGGAATTATCACCATTTTGATAAAAATGCTAGATTACACGTGATACAGTTTTAGGCTAGATTACACGGAACTGGATGTGCTAAACATGTGTGCAAAGTTATTTTCAAATTAATCAATGCATGCCAAAGTTATAGTCCGGATACGAATGTGTGCATATATACAAGATTGCATTACCTTCAAACTGTCAGTGTGATCTTGACCTTTGAAGTAGGGACGTGGGTCTTGCACGCGACACATCATCCTGATATACTTGATATTTGTGCCAAGTTATTCTACAATCCTTCAATGCATGACAAAGTTACAGCCTGGACAGGAATGTATGCATATAATCAGGATTCCATTATAGTCAAGGCTGTTGAGCCTCAAAATAGGCTGAACCCGGACAAAATTCATACAGAAATAAAACTTATGTTTTCTGAAAGTTCAATATCTGTAGTATCCATAAACACAAAGTTCCCAAAAGTTCCCGCCTGGGAAACTCTACAATCCAAGATGGCCGCCAAACTTTTGAAAAATACCCTATCACATGCAAGTGCTCACAAGTATCGCATATTCTATCAATGTTGCTAACTATCACTACTATATCAAAATTTATGGGCATATCTCTTGTTCTGATATAGTTTCCATTTCTGTAAAATTATCAGGAATTTGTACTAAAAAATACCTATTTTTTACTCTTTTGCAAAATACTTATATTTTGTTTCCATTCTTTAAAATATTTATAGCAAAAATGCATGTGAAAGGATATCATTTGTTTAACCAATTCTACATGTGTAAATTTTGATATGTTTCGGAAAGTTCTGAAACTACTAAAACAACAGTGACTTGTACAAGAAGGTATACTGCGCAAGGTGGATGGGGACATGTTACAGGCAGTTCAATAATTCAAACAACACATAACTTTTAATCGCATTGTCCCTAAACGTGTGTATAATTAATACTAAACTATTGAATTATGATTTACTTAATATACGGAAAGTAGCAAATTTCCAATGTCAATCCATAGACTGTCTAGGCCATCGTAAATATCCAGAGTGGTTCTCTATGTACAAACAACCATTTGAAGATGTAAATAGAACTTCAGAAAATAATTATTGTAAAATTCACTTAAAATAGTCTGATTGGTTTTAGTTTGCATTGGATTGTGCATAAGTCTTAGATATGAAACTAATTATTGAAAGAGTGACGCCCTTTGTTACAAAGGGCACGACCCGTTATGTATATAAATGTGCCAGAAATTTTAATTTCCAATATATGGTGAAAAAAATATTAATAGACACCTTACAACATTTACCGTGCCGTCAGAACGTCAAAAACGTCGACCATGTACAGTGTGACGTCATGCGTGAAAACGTCAAGGAAATAGACAAACAATCGTCATTTCAACCGAAAATTTGAAGGTATTTCTCTACGTCGCCAACCACGTCATTTTCATCAGTTATGCTTTCAATTTAAAAACAAAACAAAACAAAAACAGATACCATCTGCAGTAAATTGCTCGTAGTGTCACTCTTAAACACGGGAAATTATAGAATGCGTATCATTTGCACAGCCATTTTTTACGTCGAATCGGCGCGTACAAAGTATATAAATTTCATTCGTGTGTTTAGATATTCTAAATGTCTTATATCGTAATTTTTTTGACAGCAATAACATTTGGTCTTCAGCATGCATGCAGGTCTTTCTCCATCGTAACAAAATCTCGACACTAGATATCAGCGTCTTGTTGGAAAACTGTTTGAGTTTTAATATTCCCTTAGGCTACCCTTCTTTCAAAATATATTTTCGTCAGCCGTCGGGTCTACGAAGAATTAACTTAAAATGTTGCGTTACAATGGTGTCCTAATTGTATTCATGCCTGTTTCTTCTGAAAAAAAAAACACTTTAATTTTCCAAGTGTTTTCTTGATCAAAATTAATGTACATTTGCTTACGGGATATATTATAGTCTCTACGAATATGTTATAGGTGATCTACGCATTTTCTTTAACATACGTTATATAAAAATGCGTGAAACTAATTTTCCATGTTATGTATTAACAGGGAGTTACGTTTTATTATGAAATGAACTGATTATATACATATACTTGGCAATATTCATTAAAACCTAGTTTTTGGACTTGGCATTCAAGGCGTGATGATACTTTATTAATTCTCTATAACTTGACATAACACTTTATTTTTGTCGTTTTTCGTAAAATATGTAATTTTTAGCCATTTGTTTGGTTTTGTCAAATGTTTTGATTAATTCCCGGGCAGAGATGAAAATGTGCAGACTGAAGTAATTAATAATAACACACTATTTTAGGACGGTGATGTATGCGAAAGTACGCTTTTTGCAAATTTCAAATAAATATTGCATTTTATTTCATGCATAACCCAATTAATAAGGATAACCACATTCGTCTTCAATGTGGCAAATGTTTTTACTTGCAAATGCATGAGATTGTATCAATAAGATATCCTGGTACGCAAATTTGAATTTTATTCGCTCGGATAATTTTTATTAGTGTAAAGTTATCACCAACTAAATTGGCAGGTAACAAAATAATTCTTTTTCCGCATGTCATTGCTAACATCGTTATGTAAATTCATAGTCTGCACTTCTTTTGAAAACCGCTCAAGCTTATTCGCTTGATTATTTTAAGTCTTATGATTCATCACAAACACGTTGAAAACATAAGTGAAACACGCTTTTATGCTATGGTTTGTGAAATACACAGTGAACATAATACTTGCATGATTCACCGAGTTTTCGATTAAGTTGAATCACGACTTCAGGTGTGGTGTTTGCTTAATTTTATAAGAAATATGTTAGTTTGATTACGAAGATATCATCCGTGGCTTAATGAGTAGCTTTTGAACAGTCAGTCAAATCAAAGCAAACATTCAATTCAATTCATTTATTTAAAGTCGACTCAAAGTTGGCAGACTTTGAAATTCATTGATGTACGAATACAGAAGTGTATTGTTCCACCCGACTTTTAAATACACGTGTAAGACGTGTGGAGCCGCCGTGGCGCAATGGTAGCGTGTTCGCCTCAGGATCGAAGGGCCCCGGGTTCGATCCCTACCATCGCCATGTCGGTAGTGTTCTTAGGCAAGACACAATTAAATCCACATTGCCTCTCTCTCTTCGAGGTTGATTCCATCTGGAATGAGTCTCGAGAGCGATTAATATAAGTTGTAAGAACTTGTTTCGCAATCGAGAATAAATAAATTAGCATAAATAAATTTGTAAGAATGTTTTTGTTATCGACTTAGGGCCCCTGATTATACATCAATGGTAAGCAACCTCCAGGCACTAGAATCATCAGTGTCAATTCCTTTTCCTCACTCTTTTCACGATTATATAAAATAACATTCAGTATACGATGATATTTATGTTTCTGAACACAATTCGTGCTGTTAACTAATAGCTATTTAATTCTATTAGAGGTTTGTATTCATGTCAAAATACATTTTGTTCACTATTCGTTTTTCACGTTCATGTAAACAAATCAAAAGCATGTCTGCTAGACGTAGACGTTTTTCTTATCGCAAGCCATTTTAATATTTATTCCGAAAAAAGATATCTCTCTAATTTCAAAGAGATATCTTTCGTTTTAATAATGATATCTTTTTCACGTTGAGAGGTGTCCTTGTATCACAGACATATATCTCCTGTACAGAGACAGAGATATCTCTGTAAGTAGAAGAGATATCATTTCTTGGAAGATATCTTGTTACGCAATAGAGATATCTCTGGAACTGAAACAGATATCTCTTAAAGATGATCGCGGTTTTGATTTGATTTGAAGCAAATTTTATAAAGGTCCGTCCATAAGAGCAAATATGTTAGCTTGAATTTGTGGATGAGACCTCGGCATGTCTCCCATCATGCCTATACCTATCAAAAGTGTTTTTCTGTTTCCAAAGTAGGAGAGATTTACCTGACTGCAATTTCCAGCCAGTATAGCCCAAGGTTGAATTTGATTGTTGCCAAAGAGTAGGCCAATCACGGCGACCAATGAGATCTAAGTGTGATTGACCTAGTTCTCCCTAAATATTTTGATTTGAATTGAAAGAGATTTTATCAAGGTCCGTCCAAAAGCTAAATTTTTAGCTTATGTTTTGGATGAGACCCCGGCATGTCTCCCTTCATGCCTAGAAAAGTAGAATTTTGAAACGAAAAGAGGAGAGATTTACCTGATCGCGGTTTGATTTGTATTACGTCAGTGGCAATATACACATGGCCTCCCCTCCAACACCACCCTCCCACCCGAGACAACAGCTCATTTTTCTTAATAAAAAGGCTGGTGACCTATCATTTTTAAATTAGTTTTCAATAAAGTGATGTTTGAACAATTCGTCTGCAAAAAATTAAGAAATTCTCATTGCTTGAACATTAAGAAAATAAACTTTGACAAATGACTACAAATTTTACATTTTGTTTTTCAGAAACTAATTCTCTTCATATTTTTATTTCAGTTTGAAAACATTTTGAAATCTCAATTCATGTAGTTTCGTGAAACAGGATCAATTGCTTAACATTTTATATAAAAAAACAATGGTGAGTTTCCAACTTTAGAGTTTTATGATTGATAAACATGAGATAGGGGTCACTTTCACTGCTTTCAGGGGTATACTTAAAAAAGTGTCCATTACTTATAAATAAGGCTGGTGACCTACCTTTTTTATTTTATTTTCTGACTTATTAGGTATTACCCTAACAACAAACCAAATTTCATAAAGTTCTCATTGCTTGAAAAATATGATGAAACTGTAGCGAGCGTCTTTAAAAGACAAGAGATATAGTTCAAAAACTATTTGTGAGAGATATCTTTCAAAGCAACAAACACATAATAACTGATCCCCGTACTTTATTTCGTACTCGAAATTGTTCGTCTAGGGTCAGTGCATAACCAGGCTGGTAACATTGCCCAATCTGGCTCCCAAAAGCGTCTTCTTAAAAACTGAAAGCAGTTGTATTTATTGTCATACAGATTGTATTATATGACATAGACAAACACATCATATACTATGAGAAGTCAAAATTACGATAAATCGCGAATGTGAATGGCTTGGTATTTTCACAGAGAGTTATGAAAGGTCTTAGAGATATAAATAATGACAATAGAGTGTGAATAAACTAATTTCACAAACAATACATAGCCACAGTCACCTGAAGTTTGGATCCCCACCCCCATGATCCATCCCAGTAAATACAAGCAGTGAATATAAACAAATAAAAGAAACTACAATGGGTAACTGGAGATGTAGAAGAGGCTACTTTACAGGCTTACATCATATAGTATACTATACAGTCAGATGGAAGATATATATTACCATTACTTAACAAACATGGCAGTCCAGTTTTGATGGACAAAGAAAATGTGAAATACTTAGACACATTCGTTGGATGAGCGCACATAGCAAATGAAAGATGATGAAGTCATGGTAGACATGTTCTCGTTTTTGACCTTTGACCTCTTCATTTGACATTGACCTTTGATTTAACTACCAGATTCATGTGCGTATGCGTTCATCAAATAATGATGGACATACCTGTAAAATAATTTGAAAATCGATTGAATGGTTACAGAGTTATGTGGGTATTCCAGAAATTCTCATTGAAATTATCAAAAAATGCAGAAAATGCCCCAACAATCATTTTCCCGACCTGAAATCTTCGGGAACTTTATGATTCGTGCCTAAGCAAGCCATTTCCAGCCTGCATGCAAAAAATAATTTCTGTATGAATTTTGTCCGGGTCAAAAGTTCAACAGCCTGGACTATTACCTTCAAACCCTTGACCTTTGAGGTGGGGACATAGTTCTTGCACGCGACACGTCGTCTGAACATTTGTGCCAAGTTATTTCAAAAGCTTTCAATTAATGACAAAGTTACAGCACTGACACAAAGAAATGTAAGGCAGGATATACAGACGGACAGACAGACGGTGCGATTTTAATATGCCACCCTTCGGGAGCATAAAAAGATGATATCTATCAACCAAGATGAAAAAAGCATTAAAACAGCAGTTTAATCTATTATTACCTGGAAGTTGAACTGCCTAAACAATTACAAATTGTCTATCTAAAATTGAATTTAGATTAAATGAATACATAAAATAACCACGAGTCTTACAAATACATATGTTACACAAGATTATTATGCACAGAATATCGGAAAAGGTACACCATAATTTCATGCGTGTAGTGTATCATACCAGCGCCGTGAAATCTAGCCTAAAATTGTATCACGTGTAATCTAGCATTTTTATCAAAATGGTGATAATTCCTTAAAATTCAAGAAATGAAATCTGCTCACACCCATACGATGTAACAATATTATCTAGCATTTATTTTGGCTAAAAAATACGGCGCCCGTGAAGTGACATGTGACACTTTTTTTTATTTCGTAATTACGAAATACATTTCGTATAAACGAAATAAGATTTCGTAAAAACGAAATGTTATTTCGTAAAAACGAAATGTTATTTCGTAAAAACGAAATCTTATTTCGTAAAAACGAAATGTTATTTCGTAAAAACGAAATGTTATTTCGTAAAAACGAAATCTTATTTCGTAAAAACGAAATGTATTTCGTAATTACATTTCGTTTTTACGAAATAAGATTTCGATTTTACGAAATATATTTAATTCGTTTTTACGAAATCTTATTTCGTTTAAACGAAATGTTATTTCGTTTTTACGAAATCTTATTTCGTAAAAACGAAATGTATTTCGTAATTACGAAATAACATTTCGTTTTTACGAAATAACATTTCGTTTTTACGAAATAAGATTTCGATTTTACGAAATATATTTAATTCGTTTTTACGAAATCTTATTTCATTTAAACGAAATGTTATTTCGTTTTTACCAAATCTTATTTCGTTTTTACGAAATGTATTTCGTAATTACGAAATGTTATTTCGTTTTTACGAAATGTTATTTCGTTTTTACGAAATGTTATTTCGTTTTTACGAAATGTATTTCGTAATTACGAAATAAGATTTCGTAAAAACGAAATAACATTTCGTAAAAACGAAATAACATTTCGTAATTACGAAATACATTTCGTAAAAACGAAATAACATTTCGTAAAAACGAAATAACATTTCGTAAAAACGAAATAAGATTTCGTGAAAACGAAATAACATTTCGTTTAAACGAAATAAGATTTCGTAAAAACGAATTAAATATATTTCGTAAAATCGAAATCTTATTTCGTAAAAACGAAATGTTATTTCGTAAAAACGAAATGTTATTTCGTAATTACGAAATACATTTCGTTTTTACGAAATAAGATTTCGTTTTTACGAAATAAGATTTCGTTTTTACGAAATAAGATTTCGTTTTTACGAAATAAGATTTCGTTTTTACGAAATAACATTTCGTTTTTACGAAATCTTATTTCGTTTTTACGAAATCTTATTTCGTTTTTACGAAATCTTATTTCGTTTATACGAAATGTATTTCGTAATTACGAAATAAAAAAAAAGTCACATGTCACTTCACGGGCGCCGTAAAAAAACACGTCACATGGTAAGTTTGTATGCCTTTGTTTGGAAAAATACTAGATAGTCCGTGAAATTTAGCCCAACAAAATTCTTTTCCACGATTACATTTGAATGCATTCCAAACAATCTATGCATACTTCAGCGGAGGGAAAGGAACCAAAACACGCGGAATTTTAATGGCCAGGGTATAGGATATGTCTTGAACATCATCAATATGTGTGGATAGTAATATGAACGAAAAAGTACGAAAATCAGGCACTTACCGGTGTTTATCATCCGCCATTATCCGTGAAATCTATCAAAACAAAGTCACGTGATTCCCCACAGTGCTAAGGGTATATAAAAACGTCTAGCAACAAGCAAGAGTTTAAATCAAGTAATAAGCTTTTATCTAAAACTATTCATTTAAAATATACGCAAGATTAAAATAATGTTTTCCTACAGCGCTCACTCCACTAAAATTAACGCTATTCAAAGAAAAGGCTTGCGGTTTACGGGTCGCAGTGTGTGCTTGGTATTCTTTCAAAAAAATGTAATTTAATCGTGTCAACATGACAATCTCGCTTGTTATTTAACACCTGTTTGTGGTTTTTATAAGTATGCAGTTGGTGTCCTTTCGAAATATATTAGTTATCAACTTTTTTTTAAATATTTGATTAATCTACATGTATGTTGAGAAATATACGCAAAAGTTTGTTTTATTTTCATTGCATTATACGCTTGAATAAACCGTCCTATCTTTTTATAAGTGTTTCATTTGGAATTTTACAATGGGGTAGGTTCCATTTATTGGTCATTGGGGTGCTCATTAAAGTCCAGTATTACTTGTATGATTTCGACGGCATATCCCAAATTTGAAATGAAATAATCCAAAATATCAACATACATGTCTCATTTGCAGAAACCAGTGCCATATAGATAGAAATCGAATAAAACATTTTGACACATATAGCCGCAAACATTCAGGAGACCGAACCAAACGACTTTTACCTCCCTTAGATATCCCTAAAAGGTTAGAATCCGTTTGCATTGGTCTGTTTCTCCTCACTACCTCCGAGGCTTTCATTTTCACATGCTTGAGAAATGCCTTACGGTTTTCAAACACGCAGTCGCAGCATACACAGATATTTGAATAATACTCGCATGTATGCCATACTCTGAAGTGGTGTAATACTTTTCTCCAAAGCAAAAAACAAAAAACGTAACCACATTTCCTACAATGACATATAATGTTCTTGTTGTCGTTACTCTCCATGGTGAGATAACGGTCTCGCTTTATTAGCAACTGACCTCGCCGTCTGTACCAAATCACTATCATATATATCAACACTATAAGCCACAAGAAGTGACCCTCCTCATAACCTCCTCGTACCTCCTCATTACCTCCTCATGCCTCCTCATTACCTCCTCAATACCTCATCATACCTCCTGAATGACTCATCTTGTCACTTCGTGTGGCTTATAGTGTTGATATATATAATAGTGAATTCCTACTATACCCCTGTAGAGATATATTATGTGACCTTTGCTCTGCTACACATCCTATAGAAAACCGACTCATGCATGTAAGATTTACACACCGGACATTAAGTGCGAATTGAATGGCGGACGCAAAAGCGATGATATGGTCTCCGAACCGGTCGTTATAACCTGAAAAGTCTGCTGCTGTCTCTCAGCGTGAATGAACTATACCGCAAAGTTGAAATGAAATAATCCAAAATACCAACATAGATAGAAATCGAAGCGGCGATGATCATAATGTCCTTCAAACAGGATTACTGTTTCATTTAAATACTTAAACAATATGTTCTCATATCCAGGAACGTTAAATTAGCATAATATAATTGGTTTCCGAGGTTATTGACATTGATATTTTATAACTTTCGTTATAACCTGAAAAGTCTGCTGCTGTCTCTCAGTGTGAATAATTTATACTCTCTTTAAATGTATCGTTTTAAATATATATTAAAAAATTAGTTTTTCAGAGGTTATTGACATTCATGTTTCTTCTTCTATCGCGATTGGTGGAAACACTTTTTAAAACAATATACGTGTCTCCATTCAGGGGCATCACTCTTGCGGTGATAGAAACCAGTTTCTGTAGCATTTACTTCCCCTACATCGTAAAGGGTGTATGTGCACAAATATCGGTATGTGCAAAAATATCAGTATGTGCAAAAATATCAGGGGGGGGGGGTGGAACCCCCATTTTATACTACTCATATGGTGTCATGTTACCGTACCACAGGTCAGTATTAACTTTATTTTGTTAAAGAAGCATTATTTTTTAACGCAGTCTCATTCTTTTGTATTGAAATTGATATCCCCTGCTAAATCGGGTTTCTACGGTGTCCCGTTAGGGCCATCGCCGCACACAACGAAAACACGGTACTGCGATGTTGAAAAGTAGAAACAACGAAATCAAGATGTTGAACACCACGATGGTGAACACTCTAAACTATGGTGGCAAAAACTTTACTTTTTACTATTTATCATTTTGTACTTTCATCATCGCAGTTTCGCCTTTTCATCATCGTGGTTTCTACTAGAGAGTTTATAGTCCCGACGGCCGTGGGATTTCTCCCCTGGTAAACTTGCTCAGACCCCCCATGTCTCCCATCATGCTGTTAAAACGGATTTCTGGGCATTTTGCCCCAGTCATAGTGTCACGTTTTCGCCGCCACGTTAATCTACGTTGGGAAACGTGACTACATCGTGAGCAAACGTAGAACAACGTGGTTAAAACGTGATCAAACGTGACAAAACGTGAACTGGAAATTTTACTTTTGGACATGTTCAAAATTCGCTGGCAATTTCCCACAACGTACTACAATGTGGCAAGAACGTGGTACAACGGAGTATAACGTAGCAAAAACGTAACAGAACGTAAAAAAAAACGGCGCCGCTTTTTTTTTTTTTTTTTTTTTTTTTTTTTATTCTGTTGTTTTTTTTTTTCTTCCTTTTTTTTTGCCGCGCTCTCCCCCGCTTTTTCCCCCTTTTATTCGTTTTAACACGTTATACTAAGTTTTGAGCTGCGTTATGCTACGGTGTTCTAGCATTTACGTGTTTGTAGTACGTTTTGATGCGTTGTGGTACGCTATAAATGATACGCTCTGCCGCGTCAAGGATGTCAGTTGCCATCTGCTAGACATCCCACATATATATGTTACACTTGGCCCTTTTATAGACGGTAGAAAAGGTGTTATAAAATAAAACCAAGATGAGTCACAGGTTTCGATAATCTATTACACTCCAATTCGTCAACAATGTAGATAATAATCTATTACTCCAATTCGTCAGTATGTAACCAAACGGTAGGAAATTACTACACAATCTGAAATTAACAAATATCAACAATCATAAATATGAGATCCAAACTATTCAGAACAAGTTACAATCCTTTACTTCATAATAACCAATCGAACTTAAACTCGAAGTGTCTAGTGGCTCTTGTACACTTTAACATCATGTTTAATCATAAGACTTGGACTTACATTTGCAAAAAGGGCAAATGTACAAAAATACAATAATCCAATCCAAGTTATACATGTATCTCACCAATATATGGTACTGACTGTATTTCCTCTTTCTACTCTCCATTCACACGTGAAGTAACTGTCAGTGCAACTGTAAATTAAAGTGGATAATGTGCAAAGATAGAAATGTGATTATTTAAGTATTTCCACAAACCAGTTAAAAGAATGATGTCGCCATTTTAACATTGCACATTTACATGTACGAAAACCGAGAACTTTACAAGTACCCGTCAATACAATTTAAGCAAAATGCCGAAAGATAACTATACACAATTCCAAGCTGACGAAGAGATACAACGAAACCCACAACTGTACATACCATAAAATGAAGAACCTGTCCAGAGACATAAAATATAAGATGACTTCTCTCTTCGAACCCATCTGACAAACTCAGATTTCCATCGAGTTGTGAGAAGAATTCCTACTCACTAATCCAAGCCCGGGAAAATAACTCACTCTGATTAACCAATCAGAGTTGTCCAATACAATAAACCTACATAACGAACCAAACAGACGAAATCCAAATAATATTTCCGGTCCGAGATACGGAAAGGTCAGGCTAAAATCCGTCCGAAATACGGTTCGGTAACATATACCCTTCCATCTGGGGTCTCAAATCATTTGTGGTCTTGCTTAAGCCCAAGTGCTGAACCTCTACCATGGATCTCCAACTGAGGAATGCTGCCCTAGCCTTGGACCAAGACATGCTGCAAAATATGTTGCTGCGCCAGAAGTAAGAGAAAAGAAGAAGGGGAGAGCGGGCCCCGCGCACCATGTTCTGCAGGGACTACCTCCGGCGACACGAGGATTTCGGCCAGTACCACCAACTCATGAAAGAGCTGAGGAGGGAGGATGTGGCCGCCTTCAATTACTTCCACAGAGTTAAACCCCTCCTTTTCCAGGAGCTGGTGGACAGGCTGACCCCAAGAATAAAGGACAGCTGGTTACAGAGGGCGCGCTGCCACCTGGTCTGAATGTTGCGGTCACTCTCCGTCACCTTGCCACTAAAGACAGCTACCACTCAGAATAGCCCACAATACTACATGTATTTCCTACATGGTCAAAGAAGTCTGGGACCCCCCTTTTATACTACTCATAGGAGACTTAAACCTTGAAATTTCAAACGTCACGGCATTATGGCTGTTGAACGAACCGTTAATGCATTGTACCAGAAAGAAGTAGAGAATACTAGTATTTCTATCTTGTCCAATATCTCATAACAGTGGGTCGCATTACAATTTCACATCGGTATACGACAGCAACTATGTTTGTAAAAAGTGGCGCGTAAAGTGGACCGGGGGCAGAGTATACACGACTTTACAGTTTCGAGACTGTACAACGTAGATATCCGAAGCGTATCGAGTGAAGTTGAGAGTTATCTTCCTTGAATTTCGAGTAAATTGAATGTAAATAGAAAATAAGCTATTTGTAAATTGTCCGCTCGTGATATTGTCACACTATATGCATCACTGGAAAGCTTACGATCTTAGCTTTCTAAATATATGCAATTTGATACCTTTTATGTAACCACAAACATTAAATCAGATGTTAAACCTGATCATATATCGGAAATTTTACATAAAAGTTACATATACATGTGTATAGTGATAAGTAGTCGGTAGCACATACTCGATAAAAATCGATAAAAATAGACGGGAAATAGCCGCGTTTGAAACTGTAAAGTCGTGTATTTTGAAGGTAAGTACTTAGTTAGGTTAATGACTCTCAATTATTTTTGTTTTGTGCATTTATATACGAAAGTTTTGGTTACAGCCTATGTAGTAAACTATTCTTATCTGCGAGCCCCCGCTTGCTCATATTGAGTTTACGGATCTGCAAGGGAGGACTGATATTCAGATGTTTTGTTTGGGGAAGTGACGTCACAATGTTTATAACGTAACGTCACAAGTAATTCGCGAAAGTCATATTACATGGGGGGGGGGGGGATGTAATATGAGATTTTCCAGCACTGGTGAAAAATGCGGATATCCCGATCCGGTATGCAAGTGACAGTTTTCTTGCATATTAACAAAAAAGATCGCTAAACACATATGACTGCAGAATATGTATTTTGGAAATGTCCGCCTCCGTCTAGCGCCTCGTCCAATAAAGAATTCACTGCTGTGTACTCGTCAATACATTCGGCATTGTACTCAACAATCAGCATTGTACTCAACAATATCAAATGTTCTGTTAAGCTAAAGATAGGACGTTCCTGCATACTCCCGGAGGTAAGTATTGCCACATTCTCGCACGTGACGGGATGAGATAACTCGATACTTTGCCTTAATCTGGAGTTCCTTCCCCTTATTACTACAGTACTATCATTGGAAGTCGGGAACCAGATTTACTTTGCCTGTACAATGATCAGTCGGCGCGCGTTTTACTGACGTCATCCGAACTATTCATGTATGAACTCCTACGTTAAATGGAGGTTTTTATTGGAGTTATTCTGTTTTTAGCTCGACTTTTAGAAGAAAAGGGGAGCTATCCTACTCGCCTCGGCGTCGGCGTTGGTGTCACACCTTGGTTAAGTTTTTCGTACCACCCCACTTTATTTCAAAAGTATTAGAGGTATGGCTTTGAAACTTACCATACTTGTTTACCATCATAACCTCCATCTACAGACAAGAGAACATAACTCTGTCAAGGTTTTTGACAGAATTATGGCCCTTTTTTGACTTAGAAAGTGTATTGAGCTTGGTTAAGTTTTTCGTGCCACCTCACTTTATTTCAAAACCATTGAAGGTATTGCTTTGAAACTAACCATACTTGTTAACCATCATGACCTACATCAACAGACAAGAGTTCATAACTCTGTCAAAGTTTTTGACATAATAATGCGCCTTTTTTACTTAGAAAATACATTGAATATGGGTAAAATCCACTTATTTCCTTAACCCTTTGAGATATTGCTTTGAAACTTTGAATGCATGTTAACATCATTACCCCCATCTGTAGGCAAGAGAAGGTAACTCTGTCAGGGATTTGTTTTAAAAATTAAGGCCCTTTATTGACTTAGAATCTTGGTTAAGTTTTTCGTACCAGTCCACTTTTTGACTTAACTGTTTGAGATATTAATTTGAAAGTTGGAATACTTGTTTACCATCATGATCCCAAAACATGGGCAGGAGAAGGTAATTCTGTCAAGGATTTTATTTGAATTATGGCCCTTTTTGACTTAGAAACTCAGTTAAAATTTTCATTCTTGTCCACTTGTTGACTTAACCATTTGAGATATTACTTTGAAAGTTGGAGTACTTATGTACCATCATGACACCTATCTGTAAGCAAGAGAAGAAGATAACTCTGTGAAAATGTTTCTTTATTTGTACTTAGAAATTCCTAGTTAAAGTCTTGTGTGCCCTTAACTGTCAAAGTTTTGTTTTATAGGCAAGCACTAAAAAGTCGAGCGCGCTGTCCTACTGACAGCTCTTGTTAGCTCACCTGAGCATATGCTTAGGGCGAGCTATTGTGATCACTCACCGTCCGGCGTTTATTGATCTAGGATAAAAATTGGCTCCGCCCGGTAGGGTGACTTAAAATGTTTTAGATTTTCCCCTCCTGTCAAGGGAGAAAACTAGTATAGTACTCAATGTGACAAAAGGACACTAATTCAACAAGTATTTCATGTGTTCTTATTGATTTTCAAGTTTGATTGTTTTTACTTCTGATCATTTTGATTTTATTATACATTTTAGGACACCAAAACATAGCGTTAATGATGTTTATTATTTAGTGCCTGATCTTGGGTTGTCCCATTTCAGCCACGTTTTGCTTTGGCTATACTGCTTTTTCTAGTCAAATTTGAGTTTGCCACAAGCTATTTTAGAACAGTACCTCATATAGTTTCACTGACCTTTAACCTATGCATAGTCAGTTTTATCTTATCAGCTATTAGTATTCTTTTTGACAGGTTTAAACATTTTGTAGCACTTGTACCTTTTGACAGCTACATTGTATTTTAATTTGTTTTGCAACTACATTGTATTTCTATTCAGCATTACATTTTGCAGACTTTGATTTACATAGGCTTATTTAGGAAAAACTTTAAAAATATTCTTCTCTCAAACCACATGGCATAGAGCTTAGATATTTAGTAGGTAGCATTGCCTAGCAGACTTCTAGCAACATTGTTCAATTCGTGACCCCGGGTCAAAATTGACCCCGCCAATTGGGGTCACTTGTTTTTGCATAGGCTTATGTAGGAAAAACTTTAACAAATCTTCTTCTAAAACCATAAGGCCTACAGCTGAGATATGTAGCATCTAGCATTGCGTAGTGGACCTCTACCAATATTGTTCAAATCACGACCCCCGGGTCAAAATGGACCCCATAGAGGATCACTTGATATTACATCATATGTTATAATTAATGAAAAAACTGAAAATTTATATTGTATCTAAATAATTATCTTTTGTGGTATAAGTATTTTACGAACACATTAAATTCAATTGATAAAAACGTTCTTTGGAATCTCACTTTGTTCAATATTTACAGTAGTATTCGTAAAATCATAATATCTTGAGAAAACAGATATAATTGATATTTTCTCCAGTAAACAAAAACAACAGTTAATATATCATGACTCACATGAGTTGGATACATATTATTGCAACTTTAATTTTTCAAACACCTTTTTTGCAGTTAAGATCACGCACTGCTTTATGAAACAATCATTAGGGATGATGCTGTACAGTAAAATTTCTCTGAAGTCGTTGTATTCATGCTTTATATACAAAATAAAAATCACATCGTACTTACTTTCTTTACCCAATGAATGTCTCCTGACTTTCTATACATAGTGTTTTAAAGCTCTATGTAAAGTAACATTGATTTGTGCTCACTTTCAATGCTAGATGAAATTATTAAATACAATGTATTCAAATTCCCTAAATCAAGAGAAAATCGCTGTGCTTCATTTTACACCAGGTGGAATTTTATAAAGTTCCAAACTTCCTGTATACAGTAAAATACCAACATGCTCTAACTCTCTGTATCGAAATGTATTTAAACACTTTCTAACTGTCTAAACTGTTTGATTCCAGGCAAAAATGTTGTTAGAGGACCTCATTGATCAAGCGGGAGGATGTGGAAAATATCAGATTGTTCTCTGCATAATTGTCCACACGATGAAAAATGTTGTTTGCTTTAGCATGCTGTTTATGGTTTTCGGAGCAGCTAAGCCTGACTGGTGGTGTATTGACGACCTCGAAGGTTTAAATGTCACGTACACGACTGATATGTCACAGTACAAGTCTTGTACGGCGAATAATGGAACATCTGCATGTTCAAAATTTGTCTTTGAGGATTCCATGAAAACCGTTGTTACGCAGGTATTTTAACTGTGACTACTTTTTTCAGTTTTTTATAATGCTGTTGCAATAATTATGTCTGCTGTTCCACATGGTAATAGTTTGATGTTTGAGGATTACTGTGTCATAAGAGTGGTACCCAACCAATTTCAATTGGTCTTTAATCATGCTTTTAACCATGAGTATGTATGTCTGTTTCAAGTATATAACCCCTTGTTCGCACACACCACACACAGTATTGTCTGGACAGCGAAGTCTGAATACTAAAATGTATAACTTAAGTTTCCTCAATGAAATAACAGATCAAAAGTTTGAAAACTACACATATCTCATTTGTCCAAAACTAGCGTTTGTATCACAACTTATATACATACAATACATGTTCACATGTACAGCAAAGTCAGGGTTTCGGCAAATATGCAAAAAATAGTGGGGATGAAATTATGCAATCACTGTCAAATGTTTAAATAATTATTATTCTGTTAAATACAAATCTCTGAAATGTCAAAAATGATCCAGAATAAATAATTGAAAACCATACCTGATATCATAATGTATACTATCAACACCGTTTTCAGTGGGATCTTGTATGCGATAAAGCCTGGGTCACATCAACCATAACATCTGTACAAATGGCCGGAGTTTTAGTAGGAAACTTAGCATGTGGACAAGTGGCAGACCTAATTGGAAGGAAGACTCCACTTTTTCTGTCAATTTTATCGCTGTCATTACTCAACGCAGCATCTGCCTTTTCGACATCTTGGGTCATGTTCACAATACTTCGCTTCTTCATTGGTCTTGCGATGGGATTTGAACTTACCGT
This sequence comes from Saxidomus purpurata, assembly GCA_022818135.1. Taxonomy (NCBI): domain Eukaryota; kingdom Metazoa; phylum Mollusca; class Bivalvia; order Venerida; family Veneridae; genus Saxidomus; species Saxidomus purpurata. Next base: position 17,656,535 of record JAFMSR010000002.1, on the reverse strand, counting down.
GCAGTACAACGTCATGTGTGAGTTTACCCAGGCGAAATGGCGAACCTGGGTTGTTGCTGTGCCATCCTGGGCTTTGGAGACAGTCCTGTTTGCCCTTGTGACGTGGCTTCTCAAAGACTGGCATTATGTTCTCATATTTACTTCGGTGTTTGGAGTGCCATTGCTTGCGAGCTATTGGTTAGAACAGTTATCATCTAGCAGTTCTTCGTTGTAATTCTTAGTTGAATAAACTGATATAATTATATTTTTTCATGAAGTGCAAAATCATGTTACTAATAGATTGTTGAAACGTTATAATTTGTGCTTCACAGTCAAATAGAAAAATTGAGTTTTGAAATTTCAATGTTCTTTTGTCAAACTTTTACTAACTCGTTATTTTACCTATGAATTAATTTTTCTTTGTTTATCTAATCCACGAAAATTTTTTTAGGTATGTTCCAGAAAGTTTTAGATGGTATGTAGGCCACGATCGTTTTAAAGACGCGGAAAATAGCATAAAGAAAGTTGCTAAGATAAATGGTAAACCCGTCCCAGACATGTCAGAAATCTACTCAATGAGAGAATCATTAAAAAATGCGACAGACGCTGACAAGAAATACTCCTTTCTGGACATTGCTAAGAACAGACAACTACGCAAATATAGCTTGTTGTTTCTTTTTGTTTGGTATGTAATCAGTTGCTTTACTCGGCCTTTGACAGAATACTTTTGAAACTTATATGATGAAAAAGAGACTTTATGTCATAGTCATAAGTTTTACATAGCCATTAAATACAAATAGGTAATGATGCTTTGAGCTTTTAAGCAGTTTCTGGACATTTTGATTTGCTGAATACGTACAGTATTGTTATTTTATAGTTTAATATATCACATATATCATCTACGAACTGACCTATTTTCTAAGTTAATGGGTAAATATATCCGAAGACCCCAAACTCGGGCCTATTTATGTCTAAGGACTGATGCCTGTTTTTGTATATCCGACAAAAAGAATACCTGTTCAATATATTTGAGGGAACGTTTGTTAAGTATATAATTGTGTACTGGAATACTTATAACTATTCCTGTTAGTGAATTAAAGAACATACAGAAAAAAGCTAATTTTATGTTAAACATTCATTTGCAGGGTAACAATAGGTTTTGGTGCATACGGAATACAGTTTGGTGTTACGGATCTATCTGGCGACTTGTATATCAACATATTTGTTCTTGGTTTGTTAGGAAGTCCATTGCAGTTTATATGCATATTTATTCAAAACCGGTAAGCACATCTGCTGATAATAATGTGGAAATAAAGTCTTATTGACCTTCAGCGTACGAGAAGACATATTGGCATTGCCAGTGTCGGCCTTTATAAACCTCTAATATCATTGGGTCTTCAAATGCGTTTATTTCGATCTACAGTAGATCGATTGTAATGGGAGCCCGAAGGTCCAAGGATCATCTCCTAAGATATTTGGTAATTGCTTAGTATTTTGTTTTTATTTTGTGTCTGTAAGCGAAAAGTTAAGGTAATAGTTATATGTTTAGTTTAAGACAGATTTACATCAATAAAGACAGACTAGTTTGTCCAACAGTTGCTTACTCTAGCTTGAAACTTTCCCATTGCCATTGAATCTTAGTTTGGCAGTATATAAAATGCTTCTTTTTCAATTATTTCTCACACCATAAGAGAAAAATATAAGACTAAACGGTTTCTCCAGGAAATGTCACTCCTATGATTATCCTTTATGCCCTTGTTAGAGTAAATCTCGTTAGAGCTATATAAATGCAGTTCAAGGTAGTGCTCCTCTTGTTTTGATTTTCAACTCTTATATAAGAAGCATCACATTTAAGTCTTTGTACAGAAAGTAGACTGTTGGCAATATATCCGGATAACTAGTAATTGACACTTATTGCAGAAACAAATTCAATTTTGTGGTTGTTGTTATCATGAATCAGTGTTTTAAATATGCCTTTCACAGGATTGGTCGAAAGAAAGGAGCAACTATTTTTTACATATTTTGCGCCATCACTACATTTACGGTAGCAGTGGCGTATCGTTTTAAAGGTATGCCATCCAGTTCATATTTATTTAAAAGAGAATCGGGGAGGTAGATAATTTTGATATAGAAAGTCACAGTCATATAATGTCCACATTGTGTGGTATTGGTGAACATCACCTATCCTAAATATATAACCCTGATCTTCAAACACATAGGATGTTCTACTTAACATACTGTGTGAATGTTGTGTAATGATTCTTATTATTTTGTAAGAAAACCAAGATGAAAACTATTGTAATACATTTCCATAATCGTAATGAATTTGGATCCACCTAATACGAAGATTTTGACTATACTAAGCTATTTTGAAGGCAAGAGATGTTAGGTAGCATGAGTATGAACAAGACATTATTTATGTATTCCTTTCAAAGTATGAACATGCACTTTAAAAATATAATTTTGTTCTGTCTGAGCTTCCGGAAATACTATAATCATAGAAAACAAATATATAACAAATATATAGCTGGAATACTTTGCCTGCGGAATGTTTGTTCCAACCGAATGCGAAGCCACTATTAAAGTCAGTGGAGCTCAATGGTTTTAAGAAATACTAGATACTCTTACTTTACCAAGACAGGTTTCTTACCCGTGATGTACCAGACAAAATCCAAACTTTGCATTTCAGATCGGAAAGTATACATGTTTCAATGATATTGGAAAAAATAAGAAAAGCTATCTGACAATTCATTTTGTAAGGAAACGAATTGAACACAAAAGAAATGCATATGTCAACATTGTTTTATCATTATCATATCTCATATCAGTAAATGTAAAGTGCTTCTGGGACTTTAACATAAGTTTACACTATCTTGTAATATGACTTGCAATTTTGACTACTAAAATCTTTATACCGTTGTATAGATATGTTAATAAAAGGTATAATTTATATGATTTAACAAACCACCAGTTCGTTGCATTTTAGAATCGTCTGTTCGGAACCATCTTACAAATGCAGCAGCAATATCAGCACTGATTGCCCTAAATGCTGTATGGTCTTGCATTCAAACTCTGACTATTGAAACGTACCCTACAGTTGTCAGGTATGTTATTTTGAGAATGTTAATAGTTTTATCTGGTACTTCTTCTTTTTCTTCTTCTTATTTTATTTAGTCCGGTACACGTATCTTTTTAATTATTATGACAAATGTAATTGGATTATACATACTTTATGCTTTTACTCTTTTTAATGTTTGAATTCAGGAACATTGGCTTTGGATTACAGAATACCATGGCCAGAGCCGGTGCAGTGATTGGACCACAGCTAGTATTCTTGGTATACTGAATTAGTAAAATGTTGTAACAGCATACACTACTTTTAATTTTTATGTTACATACGTAGGTTTATTTTGAAAGGGACACAAATATCAATGGCAAATAAAAAGAAATCCAGATCTTGCTAACTCAAATATAACAGATCTCAAGATGTGCGATGCATTTTGTAAATAACACATGTGAATATTCGAATAGACAGAATGAGGAATTTTAAGAGATCTTTAGTTTTATAAATATTGTTTACGGTGAAATTTCGAAACAATCAAACACGTAGTGAAATGTTTGGTATTTTTGACATCTGCCGCTTGAATGGTCGCAAATATTTGAAATGGCTACGATGTTGGCAGGAGATGTTAAAAATATTTGCGACCGTTGAAACCGTTTATTCTTTTACAAATGTCAAAATCACAGAATGGTTAATCCTGTTCTTACGAACCATGTGCTAAAATGCGGTAATAAAAAACGTTCGATTTTCGGATTATATAGTTTTACGTTTATTTAATCTTCCCAAATTCAAACGACTTAACCAAGCGAAGTTTGCGTGCAGACTTAGTTGATTGCTTAACGTCAGAGAAAAAGTTATAGAGAGAAATGTGGAATAATTCTATATATTCTAAGGTAATCTTAAAGGTAACGGACGTTTTTATAAATTTGCAGGAAACAAAAGTGCCAGGTATAATGTACTGGACCTGTGGAGTTGCAACTGTGCTTTCTATTTTGCTTATCATACCTATACCTGAGACATTTGGTAAAGACTTATCTGATAAGATATTCCATCAGCCTAAAGACAATGAAAGGAACGGACAATCAGCCAATGACAAAGAGAGTATTGATCTTGCTTAGACATTAGGGATGCAACTGGTATCGATGGATCACTTATTAAAAGTCACTATTTTGGCCATTTTTATTTTGTTTAGCTTTTCCAACGCATATAATTTTTATACTGAAATAACTTTCTTTTAAAACAATTCTGTGCCAGAGAGGCTTTCCAAACATTGCACGAATAGGCTGTGATAGCAATGATAAAAAGGAAGTCAACGGGGAAAATGTAAAGCAAGAGCAAACGCCTCATTTTGTCATATTTCTCAAGCCTTGTAAAAACCTATTAGAATTTTTCTATTCTTACTCCGTCTTTCGTATTTGACAAAAGACCAACCTTCATGTTTTTATGTCCGTCAAAGTTCAGGTCTGACAGCACGTTAGGAAGTTCATATGTTTCCTGATGATATTAACATGTACACTATCACATTACAAGTTGCTCAGGGTGGCAACGGTACATACAGAAGACGGTTGACTATAAGGACGGGATTTCGTGGAATGAAGCTGCATGTAGTGTCAAATAATTGCTAATTTGACGGTATGTATGGCATGGATATCAACCGGAGAAGAAACGTGTCAATATAACATTTAATGATACTTACATAATAAATGGCTACGTTACTTTACGATAAATAACCTATCGATAAAGTCTACGAAGAGCTTTAAGAGTCATTTATAATTCATTAGTAATTTTTACTCAATCAATCGCATAGTTTTTGTTTTAATCTGATTCTTAATCTGACCATTCTCACCGAACGCTGTTATTCCTCAGTTTCCATCCTTGAGCACTTATAAATCAAACTCTCGCAGTTTAAAATCACACAAATAAGGTGTCAACCATTTTACAAGTTAAATAGTTGAAGTTTTTTAGGACTGTTTGAATTAAAATTACATGTATACAGTTGATTTTATGTTTTAAACAAATTGCCATAATTCCAAAATTTGTTTTAAACATATTTGTTATGAGCAATCTTGAGTATGAGGTGAGGGTGACATGAAACAGATGCTTAAAATTGAATAGTACGACATTTGTGATTAGAAACTATACAAGTAGGTTTTGAAATTTAAATATTTTATATACATGTAGTATGTTTAAGCGGTACTGTTTTAATTCTTGCATGAATATACTATTTTAGCTCGACTTTTCGACACAAAAGGGAAGCTATCCTTCTCGCCTTGATGTCGGCGTCACCTTGACTTTTTTCAAAACCATTACAGAATCACACAATTAAGTTAGATAACTCATGACGTAATATTTTGCTATTTACGGTCCTTGTTTACACACATTCTTGTTTTGACTTACACTGCCAAATGCTTTTGGTTTTTGGAAGGCAATGAGAAAAGTCGATCGCACTGTCTTACGGACAGCCCTTGTTATGTTTTGTTTTTAAAGGTAAGGCATAACCCTTAATTCATGAATTTTCTGAATATATTAAAATATTTATGAAGTTACTAGGCTGAATTTGTTACAGTTAGCACTTTCCTTATTAATTAGTTGAAATGGCTGAATATATTCTGCATGAATTGGACATCCTTCTTCCAGATTAAGTGAATTGATATGTTTCATCGTTTGTCTTTGAGTTTTTTCTTAATATTAAAACATTGAAAGCAAGGCAGGAAAAACACGTGACTGTGCTGCTTAGTGCAAGATGTTTGATTACATTCCGTTGGTGCCATCCAGCTGTACCACATCTATTTAAGCTCATCCAGTCACTGTTAAGGTAGCGATCTAGCGTCGGTTCAGTGGAGTTAAATTACCCATTTAGACAATAATTGTATTTTATATTTTGTATCTTTTATATAGATTATGACTAAAACAAGTCGTTTCATGATTTTTAAAACTTTTTTGTTTTTGGTCTTTGATATTGTATGATATTTAATAAATTTTGAACAGCGATATTAAAGCCATTTTTTCGAATTTTACCACCAAACTCGTAAACGATGTATATAATCATTATGTCTAGGGATCCGTGTCACAGATTTTCCATATAACTCTCCAAACAAAAAATGTTTAACATAAAAAAAATGTCACCCTTTTTTTCTGACCGCTTGTTACGTATTTAACGATTATTAATCCCCTGGCCAATTTATCAAAAATTCCTGTCACGGATCCCTCCGTAATTAAATTATCTTTAAACTGGTCCAAACCCAATGTTAATCGACCCCCAATTAACAAAATTATGTTTGCTCAAAGTTGACACATCTTCCTTCAAAGTAAGTGTCGAAAAACGCCGATTTCTAACGACACAATAATTTGATTGGATTATATGAAACAAAACCCGTTTAAATGCATCCAATTATACGTAAGTACAATAATATGATCATCCATACAATACTTAACCCTGCCAAATCAGAAAAATTACAAGATCCGCCCACAGAATAATTTTAATGCAATAATTACTACCTTTTCTACGTGATTTATTGCGGATACGGTATTTCCACAAAACGGTCACGTGATTATCTAAAGTATTTGAGGTACACAGCGGGGAAAATTGAGAAAGTTGAACGAGAACTTACATGCGGGGTAATTGATAATCATTACAATCGAAGCTGTTGTAAACAACTTGAAAAGATGTTAATGGTTTTTATATAATTTTAAACAAATTTAATTAGTTTAAATTCCGATTTTATCCGAAAAAACTAATTCGTTTAGTTATCAGAGCTAATAAGACGATGAATAAAATCTGGCAAAATCTGTAAATAATAAGCACAACTATCATGCACTGGCCTTCGTGCAACCGTATTATACAAATTATTAGATATTATATAATAAAAGGTTCTGAAAATTGTTAAAAAGAATGACTTTGTCAAGAACGCAATTTCATCTGAATACTGTGATAGAATAAACTGTTTTGACTAGAATTATTTCAAATGTGTTCGAATTATAACAAAATCTTATTTATTTTTTTGCCTTTTGTTTCTCTTGTTTCCCATGTTTACTAATACAAATAAAAACAATCTCATTTATAATTTCTGAATTGCTAAGCGTACACATCTAACAATAGAAACAATTAACTGATCAATACCGTTTGATTCTACCCGTGTATTGATAATTCCTTATCGGGGCCTCAAAAGGGGCGGAGCTATGAACGGTTATTGACACACAGAGAGCGCGACGCTGTTGGAATACGTACCGATCATCTTTAACGGTTCATAAAGCACGTTTAAAAAATTTTTTCATCTATATATATATATGTTATTTGAAAAACTAACAGTCATTGTGCGTGCAATAAAATTCTGATAAAGGAAAAAATTGACAAAAAAGTGCGTACCAATTCAGGACATACGTGTATAATATTATGCAATAGAGTTTGCCTCAATATTAAAAAAATGGGAAAATACGAGAAAAGTACGGACTATTTAACTGCTTAAATAGTGCGTCGTGATGCCTCGAATTTTTGGCTAACATGTGATATATAGCCAATCATATGAAGTGGTATATTAACTAAGATAGCGTTGAAATATTCATAAGTTTGCCATCTTTAAACTTTGCGAAGAAGAATGTGTTTTAGGTGAGAGAGCAAATACATGTATTCACTGTCATTGACGGTTGTTTTTTGTGAATTTGATTCATTTTTTATTAATTTAATTATTAGAATAGTTGCTTTTGCCAAAGGCGGAGGTATAGTTTTTGGCGTTGTCCATCTGTCCGGTCCGTCCGTTCGGAGTTATTACTTAAGAAACAAAGGATAGAATTGCATGAAACTTAAAATAAGTATACAATAGCACTGTAAAACTTGCATACAAAACTTCTTGAATCTTTCATTGAATCAGATTTTGAAATAAACTTCAAAGTGTCCACCGGTCAGTTTGCATCACTCGAAACTTGAATACGTGGCATAGCTCCGTTCGTGACGAAACTTCATTCTTTTTTTCTGTTTCAAATTTTACCGACTCAATTGTCAAGTGCGCGAACGATTTTGAACATGTCCGAATGCGATAATATTATCATATGACGTCAGTAGAATGTTGAAAATGACGTTAGCTTCATTTTATCACGTTTATTGTTGAAATTGGCGATAACTCTAACAAATGAAACAAATGAATAGTTTCGGGTAATAGTAATTTTTCAAATTGCTCCGTACACAGTTACATTCGTTACTATAGTGACCGTAACCATAGTTATGAATAAACATTTAATTCATATTCATATTGCTTGGAAAAAAGGCAGACTTGTCCTATTACTATTTGTGACATACCTCGTACTTCTAGAAAATTGCAATAAACCAACTTAACATTGTAAAATGTTCAGGTAAGTCTGGTTCTACCGTATCGTATTAGGCTGGCTTGTATGGGAGAGATCGTCTACTACTTCCCAAAGAGCTCTTTGTCCACGTTTGTTCGGGGATATCCATAATCGCTGGAGCTTATTCGTCAGGGAGATGGATTATACTGTTCAAAGTCATAATATGCAAACAATTCAAATTCAATACTGACGAATACATATGAACTTTTTTTTGAAGAACGTTCTACGGTGCTCCCGATGCTTTGATGTTTATCATAAAAACTTGGTGTGAGCTGTCTGCAAAAATGTAGGTCATAAAAACCGAGAGGTTAGAAACATTCAAAACTGCAATATTTTTTATACATTATGCAAACACTTACTCGAGTATCAAAACAAAATAACTTTGTGAAACGGAAACATTAATATAACCATTCATTGAAGATTAAATTCAATAAGAATGTCAAGCTTAATTCATTTAGTTTTAAAGGAGACGATCAGTGGTCCAGTAGTTAACGCGCTAGACTTGTTATCAAGGGATCGCCCGCTCATCCATTTACTAAACTAATTGTCTTTCGGCTGAGACCTAAAAGCCGAGGTCCGATGTATCGATGTTATACATCGATCATGTTAAGGAAGCAGGGGGTGTCTCTGAAACGGGACGCAATGTGTATCTTGCACTATTCCCCTTAAGCTAAAGTAGCTAAACTCTTTTTGAGGCGTTGGTCGTGTTGATTATCCGGTACCAACGATAAAACTTTAAAAGACAAAAACGATTTAGTTATGACAGATACCGAGCTACTACTCTTCTTTAAGGGAGGTATCGGATTGTCCTTTCCCAGCGCGAGCGGGGTTGGGTGAATACATCTCAGAGGGGTATGTAAAAAATAGTCAATGCTTTCTCGTGAAGAACGGAATAAATTGTCGCAGACTTAGTGCTAATGTTTCACGCAATCAATATTGCAATTAATATTCTAATAACAGGGCTTTAATTATTACATGTTATAAACTAATTTATTATGTTTTTGCATATCGCAAATGTATACAGTAGTTTTAAATGAAAAACAGAATAACTTAATAAAGTAAGTATAAGTTAAAAAAATACTTTGAAGAACTGTAGAGTTTTTTTCAACAGGTTGTTTAGAATTGTTTTTAGTTTAGTTTAGTCTTGATTTTAAATACATGTATGAAATCGGCTCTTGCTGATAGTATATATGAACAACATCTAATGGCCGTTTGTGTGGATGTATAGTCAATGCATCTTACATGGTAAAGCATTTATAGAGCAGTCCTGTACTTTACGTTTATTAGGTCATTCGGGGTGCCATTGTGCATTTTATACGTCACAACTGATTTTTTGTTACTTTTGTCTTTAATCTAATTTGACCCATACTAGATTTATGTCTTTATATGAATCCCATTAATGCCAAATCTATTCTAGCAGCTAGGATTTGAATATTTTGCATGATGGTATATCCATCCCATACAATGAAAGCGTATTCTAAATAATAGATCAAACGTAGAAAATGTTCCAAACGAGTTTGGACTAAAGACAATCGCTTAAGCTAAGGTTTAAAATCTACAAGACAAGATTTGGACTATTGATCGATCATTGCTAAATCATAAATGAGTATACACATTCGAGAACTGATACGCTAGAAGCAGCACCTGCTAGTCAACTGCGAAAAATTCAAGTGTCAACTAGGAATACTAATTACAATGCATTAGCATGCAACAAAAGGAATAAGGTGTCTAGCTCTAAGTATTTAGGAATACCGCGTTTGTAAATTGGAAGCCGACAAACACTTCTGATGATTAGAAATGTACTATCCATTTTAGTAAAATACAATGAATATCATACAGTTGTAATTTGTACAAAATGCTCTCGCGCCAGACACCTTCAAATGATTTTTATTTGTGTCAAAAAATGATAAAATGTAAACATTTTCGTATCAAAGGAGCGCACTATCTAGTTGTTCCATAATCACCTAATATTAGATGATTATGAAATATCTGTGAAAAACGTTAAATGTGTAAATAAAATTATATTTTATCTATTTCACCAAACGCTTTTGATAGATATTTACATAAAGAGATAAATACTTATGTATAGCGCCACCCCACCACCTTTACACCTCCATCCTCTCTTATACCACTTCCAACAGCTCATTAAAAAATTAGCGTAACTTCAATTATTTTACTTAGCGATCGTCCTGTGATAAGAAATGACTATTTTGTACATGCAGTCGTACGTGACATCTCAACTATATTTGGAAAAACGTGATTTGAGTCCAAACAAAGGATAGTTTAACGTTGGCTATCGAAAATCTGGATTGCCGCCAACTTACAAACGCCATAGTGACTACAATTTTAGTCATTCATACAAACGGTTGTCTTATCTTTTCTACTGATAGCTAAATTCCCCGAGTTCTTCATTAAAAGGGGGGGGGGGGGGGGGGGGGGGGGGGGGGGGGGGGGGGGTGGTTTTTTTTTTTTTATTTTTTTTTTTTTTTTTTTTTTTTTTTTTTTTTTTTTTTTTTTTTTTTTTTTTTTTTTTTTTTTAAACATAATAAATTAGTTTATAACATGTAATAATTAAAGCCCTGTTATTAGAATATTAATTGCAATATTGATTGCGTGAAACATTAGCACTAAGTCTGCGACAATTTATTCCGTTCTTCACGAGAAAGCATTGACTATTTTTTACATACCCCTCTGAGATGTATTCACCCAACCCCGCTCGCGCTGGGAAAGGACAATCCGATACCTCCCTTAAAGAAGAGTAGTAGCTCGGTATCTGTCATAACTAAATCGTTTTTGTCTTTTAAAGTTTTATCGTTGGTACCGGATAATCAACACGACCAACGCCTCAAAAAGAGTTTAGCTACTTTAGCTTAAGGGGAATAGTGCAAGATACACATTGCGTCCCGTTTCAGAGACACCCCCTGCTTCCTTAACATGATCGATGTATAACATCGATACATCGGACCTCGGCTTTTAGGTCTCAGCCGAAAGACAATTAGTTTAGTAAATGGATGAGCGGGCGATCCCTTGATAACAAGTCTAGCGCGTTAACTACTGGACCACTGATCGTCTCCTTTAAAACTAAATGAATTAAGCTTGACATTCTTATTGAATTTAATCTTCAATGAATGGTTATATTAATGTTTCCGTTTCACAAAGTTATTTTGTTTTGATACTCGAGTAAGTGTTTGCATAATGTATAAAAAATATTGCAGTTTTGAATGTTTCTAACCTCTCGGTTTTTATGACCTACATTTTTGCAGACAGCTCACACCAAGTTTTTATGATAAACATCAAAGCATCGGGAGCACCGTAGAACGTTCTTCAAAAAAAAGTTCATATGTATTCGTCAGTATTGAATTTGAATTGTTTGCATATTATGACTTTGAACAGTATAATCCATCTCCCTGACGAATAAGCTCAAGCGATTATGGATATCCCCGAACAAACGTGGACAAAGAGCTCTTTGGGAAGTAGTAGACGATCTCTCCCATACAAGCCAGCCTAATACGATACGGTAGAACCAGACTTACCTGAACATTTTACAATGTTAAGTTGGTTTATTGCAATTTTCTAGAAGTACGAGGTATGTCACAAATAGTAATAGGACAAGTCTGCCTTTTTTCCAAGCAATATGAATATGAATTAAATGTTTATTCATAACTATGGTTACGGTCACTATAGTAACGAATGTAACTGTGTACGGAGCAATTTGAAAAATTACTATTACCCGAAACTATTCATTTGTTTCATTTGTTAGAGTTATCGCCAATTTCAACAATAAACGTGATAAAATGAAGCTAACGTCATTTTCAACATTCTACTGACGTCATATGATAATATTATCGCATTCGGACATGTTCAAAATCGTTCGCGCACTTGACAATTGAGTCGGTAAAATTTGAAACAGAAAAAAAGAATGAAGTTTCGTCACGAACGGAGCTATGCCACGTATTCAAGTTTCGAGTGATGCAAACTGACCGGTGGACACTTTGAAGTTTATTTCAAAATCTGATTCAATGAAAGATTCAAGAAGTTTTGTATGCAAGTTTTACAGTGCTATTGTATACTTATTTTAAGTTTCATGCAATTCTATCCTTTGTTTCTTAAGTAATAACTCCGAACGGACGGACCGGACAGATGGACAACGCCAAAAACTATACCTCCGCCTTTGGCAAAAGCAACTATTCTAATAATTAAATTAATAAAAAATGAATCAAATTCACAAAAAACAACCGTCAATGACAGTGAATACATGTATTTGCTCTCTCACCTAAAACACATTCTTCTTCGCAAAGTTTAAGATGGCAAACTTATGAATATTTCAACGCTATCTTAGTTAATATACCACTTCATGTGATTGGCTATATATCACATGTTAGCCAAAAATTCGAGGCATCACGACGCACTATTTAAGCAGTTAAATAGTCCGTACTTTTCTCGTATTTTCCCATTTTTTTAATATTGAGGCAAACTTTATTGCATAATATTATACACGTATGTCCTGAATTGGTACGCACTTTTTGTCAATTTTTTCCTTTATCAGAATTTTATTGCACGCACAATGACTGTTAGTTTTTCAAATAACATATATATATATAGATGAAAAAAATTTTTAAACGTGCTTTATGAACCGTTAAAGATGATCGGTACGTATTCCAACAGCGTCGCGCTCTCTGTGTGTCAATAACCGTTCATAGCTCCGCCCCTTTTGAGGCGCCGATAAGGAATTATCAATACACGGGTAGAATCAAACGGTATTGATCAGTTAATTGTTTCTATTGTTAGATGTGTACGCTTAGCAATTCAGAAATTATAAATGAGATTGTTTTTATTTGTATTAGTAAACATGGGAAACAAGAGAAACAAAAGGCAAAAAAATAAATAAGATTTTGTTATAATTCGAACACATTTGAAATAATTCTAGTCAAAACAGTTTATTCTATCACAGTATTCAGATGAAATTGCGTTCTTGACAAAGTCATTCTTTTTAACAATTTTCAGAACCTTTTATTATATAATATCTAATAATTTGTATAATACGGTTGCACGAAGGCCAGTGCATGATAGTTGTGCTTATTATTTACAGATTTTGCCAGATTTTATTCATCGTCTTATTAGCTCTGATAACTAAACGAATTAGTTTTTTCGGATAAAATCGGAATTTAAACTAATTAAATTTGTTTAAAATTATATAAAAACCATTAACATCTTTTCAAGTTGTTTACAACAGCTTCGATTGTAATGATTATCAATTACCCAGCATGTAAGTTCTCGTTTAACTTTCTCAATTTTCCCCGCTGTGTACCTCAAATACTTTAGATAATCACGTGACCGTCTTGTCGAAATACCGTATCCGCAATAAATCACGTAGAAAAGGTAGTAATTATTGCATTAAAATTATTCTGTGGGCGGATCTTGTAATTTTTCTGATTTGGCAGGGTTAAGTATTGTATGGATGATCATATTATTGTACTTACGTATAATTGGATGCATTTAAACGGGTTTTGTTTCATATAATCCAATCAAATTATTGTGTCGTTAGAAATTCGGCGTTTTTTGACACTTACTTTGAAGGGAGATGTGTCAACTTTGAACAAACATAATTTTGTTAATTGGGGGTCGATTAACATTGGGTTTGGACCAGTTTAAAGATAATTTAATTACGGAGGGATCCGTGACAGGAATTTTTGATAAATTGGTCAAGAGATTAATAATCGTTAAATACGTAACAAGCGGTCAGAAAAAAAGGGTGACATTTTTTTGATGTTAAACATTTTTTGTTTGGAGAGTTATATGGAAAATCTGTGGCACGGATCCCTAGACATAATGATTATATACATCGTTTACGAGTTTGGTGGTAAAATTCGAAAAAATGGCTTTAATATCGCTGTTCAAAATTTCACGAAATTTATTAAATATCATACAATATCAAAGACCAAAAACAAAAAAGTTTTAAAAATCATGAAACGACTTGTTTTAGTCATAATCTATATAAAAGATACAAAATATAAAATACAATTATTGTCTAAATGGGTAATTTAACTCCACTGAACCGACGCTAGATCGCTACCTTAACAGTGATTGGATGAGCTTAAATAGATGTGGTACAGCTGGATGGCACCAACGGAATGTAATCAAACATCTTGCACTAAGCAGCACAGTCACGTGTTTTTCCTGCCTTGCTTTCAATGTTTTAATATTAAGAAAAAACTCAAAGACAAACAATGAAACATATCAATTCACTTAATCTGGAAGAAGGATGTCCAATTCATGCAGAATATATTCAGCCATTTCAACTAATTAATAAGGAAAGTGCTAACTGTAACAAATTCAGCCTAGTAACTTCATAAATATTTTAATATATTCAGAAAATTCATGAATTAAGGGTTATGCCTTACCTTTAAAAACAATGCATAACAAGGGCTGTCCGTAAGACAGTGCGATCGACTTTTCTCATTGCCTTCCAAAAACCAAAAGCATTTGGCAGTGTAAGTCAAAACAAGAATGTGTGTAAACAAGGACCGTAAATAGCAAAATATTACGTCATGAGTTATCTAACTTAATTGTGTGATTCTGTAATGGTTTTGAAAAAAGTCAAGGTGACGCCGACATCAAGGCGAGGTGGATAGCTTCCCTTTTGTGTCGAAAAGTCGAGCTAAAATAGTATATTCATGCAAGAATTAAAACAGTACCGCTTAAACATACTACATGTATATAAAATATTTAAATTTCAAAACCAACTTGTTTAGTTTCTAATCACAAATGTCGTACTATTAAATTTTAAGCATTTGTTTCATGTCACCCTCACCTCATACATCAAGATTGCTCATAACAAATATGTTTAAAACAATCTTTGGAATTATGACAATTTGTTTAAAACATAAAATCAACTGTATACATGTAATTTTTAACTCAAACAGCCCTAAAACACTTCAACTATTTAACTTGTAAAATGGTTGACACCTTATTTGTGTGATTTTAAACTGCGAGAGTTTGATATATCAGTGCTCAAGGATGAAAACTGAGGAATAAAAGCGTCCGGTGAGAATGGTCAGATTAAGAATCAGATTAAAACAAAAACTATGCGATTGATTGAGTAAAAATTACTAATGAATTATAAATGACTCTTAAAGTTCTTCGTAGACTTTATCGATAAGTTATTAATCGTAAAGTAACGTAGCCATTTATTATGTAAGTATCATTAAATGTTATATTGACACGTTTCTTCTCCGGTTGATATCCATGCCATACATACCGTCAAATTAGCAATTATTTGACACTACATGCAGCTTCATTCCACGAAATCCCGGCCTTATAGTCAACCTTTTTCTGTATGTACCGTTGCCACCCTGAGCAACTTGTAATGAGCATGTACATGTTAATATCATCAGGAAACATAAAAATTATGAACTTCCTAACGTGCTGTCAGACCTGAACTTTGACGGACATAAAAACATGAAGGTTGGTCTTTTGTCAAATACGAAAGACGGAGTAAGAATAGAAAAATTCTAATAGGTTTTTACAAGGCTTGAGAAATATGACAAAATGAGGCGTTTGCTCTTGCTTTACATTTTCCCCGTTGACTTCCTTTTATCATTGCTATCTTAGCCTATTCGTGCAATGTTTGGAAAGCCTCTCTAGCACAGAATTGTTTCAAAAGAAAGTTATTTCAGTATAAAAATTATATGCGTTGGAAAAGCTAAACAAAATAAAAATGGCCAAAATAGTGACTTTTAATAAGTGATCCATCGATACCAGTTGCATCCCTAATGTCTAAGCAAGATCGATGCATTCTTTGTAATAAGCTGATTGTCCGTTCCTTTCATTGTCTTTAGGCTGATGGAATATCTTATCAGATAAGTCTTTACCAAATGTCTCAGGTATAGGTATGATAAGCAAAATAGAAAGCACAGTTGCAACTCCACAGGTCCAGTACATTATACCTGGCACTTTTGTTTCCTGCAAATTTATAAAAACGTCCGTTACCTTTAAGATTACCTTAGAATATATAGAATTATTCCACATTTCTCTCTATAACTTTTTCTCTGACGTTAAGCAATCAACTAAGTTTGCACGCAAACTTCGCTTGATTAAGTCGTTTGAATTTGGGAAGATTGAATAAACGTAAAACTAAATAATCCGAAAATCGAACGTTTTGTATTACCGCATTTTAGCACATGGTTCGTAAGAACAGGATTAACCATTCTGTGATTTTGACATTTGTAAAAGAATAAACGGTTTCAACGGTCGCAAATATTTTTAACATCTCCTGCCAACATCGTAGCCATTTCAAATATTTGCGACCATTCAAGCGGCAGATGTCAAAAATACCAAACATTTCACTACGTGTTTGATTGTTTCGAAATTTCACCGTAAACAATATTTATAAAACTATAGATCTCTTAAAATTCCTCATTCTTTCTATTTGAATATTCACATGTGTTATTTACAAAATGCATCGCACATCTTGAGATCTGTTATTTTTTGAGTTAGCAAGATCTGGATTTCTTTTTATTTGCCATTGATATTTGTGTCCCTTTCAAAATAAACCTACGTATGTAACATAAAAATTAAAAGTAGTGTATGCTATTACAACATTTTACTAATTCAGTATACCAAGAATACTAGCTGTGGTCCAATCACTGCACCGGCTCTGGCCATGGTATTCTGTAATCCAAAGCCAATGTTCCTGAATTCAAACATTAAAGAGAGTAAAAGCATAAAGTATGTATAATCCAATTACATTTGTCATAATAAATTAAAAAGATACGAGTACCGGACTAAATAAAATAAGAAGAAGAAAAAGAAGAAGTACCAGATAAAACTATTAACATTTTCAAAACAACATACCTGACAACTGTAGGGTACGTTTCAATAGTCAGAGTTTGAATGTAAGACCATACAGCATTTAGGGCAATCAGTGCTGATATTGCTGCTGCATTTGTAAGATGGTTTCGAACAGACGATTCTAAAATGCAACGAATTGGTGGTTTGTTAAATCATATAAATCATACTTTTTATTAACATATCTATACAACGGTATAAAGATTTTAGTAGTCAAAATTGCAAGTCATATTACAAGATAGTGTAAACTTATGTTAAAGTCCCAGAAGCACTTTACATTTACTGATATGAGATATGATAATGATAAAACAATGTTGACATATGCATTTCTTTTGTGTTCAATTCGTTTCCTTACAAAATGAGTTGTCAGATAGCTTTTCTTATTTTTTCCAATATCATTGAAACATGTATACTTTCCGATCTGAAACGCAAAGTTTGGATTTTGTCTGGTACATCGCCGGTAAGAAACCTTTCTTGGTAAAGTAAGAGTATCTAGTATTTCTTAAAACCAATGAGCTCCACTGACTTTAATAGTGGTTTCGCATTCGGTTGGAACAAACATTCCGCAGGCAAAGTATTCCAGCTATATATTTGTTATATATTTGTTTTCTATGATTATAGTATTTCTGGAAGCTCAGACAGAACAAAATTATATTTTCAAAGTGCATGTTCATACTTTGAAAGGAATACATAAATAATGTCTTGTTCATACTTATGCTACCTAACATCTCTTGCCTTCAAAATAGCTTAGTATAGTCAAAATCTTCGTATTAGGTGGATCCAAATTCATTACGATTATGGAAATGTATTACAATAGTTTTCATCTTGGTTTTCTTACAAAATAATGAGAATCATTACACAACATTCACACAGTATGTTAAGTAGATCATCCTATGTGTTTGAAGATCAGGGTTATATATTTAAGATAGGGTGATGTTCACCAATACCACACAATGTGGACATTATATGACTGTGATTTTCTATATCAAAATTATCTACCTCCCCGATTCTCTTTTAAATAAATATGAACTGGATGGCATACCTTTAAAACGATACGCCACTGCTACCGTAAATGTAGTGATGGCGCAAAATATGTAAAAAATCGTTGCTACTTTCTTTCGACCAATCCTGTGAAAGGCATATTTAAAACACTGATTCATGATAACAGCAAACACAAAATTGAATTTGTTTCTGCAATAAGTGTCAATTACTAGTTATCCGGATATATTGCCAACAGTCTACTTTCTGTGCAAAGACTTAAATATGTTGCTTCTTATATAAGAGTTGAAAATCAAAACAAGAGGAGCACTTCCTTGAACTGCATTTATATAGCTCTAACGAGATTTACTCTAACAAGGGCATAAAGGATATCATAGAAGTGACATTTCCTGGAGAAACCGTTTAGTCTTATATTTTTCTCTTATGGTGTGAGAAATAATTGAAAAAGAAGCATTTTATATACTGCCAAACTAAGATTCAATGGCAATGGGAAAGTTTCAAGCTAGAGTAAGCAACTGTTGGACAAACTAGTCTGTCTTTATTGATGTAAATCTGTCTTAAACTAAACATATAACTATTACCTTAACTTTTCGCTTACAGACACAAAATAAAAACAAAATACTAAGCAATTACCAAATATCTTAGGAGATGATCCTTGGACCTTCGGGCTCCCATTACAATCGATCTACTGTAGATCGAAATAAACGCATTTGAAGACCCAATGATATTAGAGGTTTATAAAGGCCGACACTGGCAATGCCAATATGTCTTCTCGTACGCTGAAGGTCAATAAGACTTTATTTCCACATTATTATTAGCAGATGTGCTTACCGGTTTTGAATAAATATACATATAAACTGCAGTGGACTTCCTAACAAACCAAGAACAAATATGTTGATATACAAGTCGCCAGATAGATCCGTAACACCAAACTGTATTCCGTATCCACCAAGACCTAATGTTACCCTGCAAATGAATGTTTAACATAAAATTAGCTTTTTTCTGTATGTTCTTTAATTCACTAACAGGAATAGTTATAAGTATTCCAGTACACAATTATATACTTAACAAACGTTCCCTCAAATATATTGAACAGGTATTCTTTTTGTCGGATATACAAAAACAGGCATCAGTCCTTGGACATAAATAGGCCCGAGTTTGGGGTCTTCGGATATATTTACCCATTAACTTAGAAAATAGGTCAGTTCGTAGGTGATATATGTGTAATATTCAACTATAAAATAGCAATACTGTACGTATTCAGCAAATCAAAATGTCCAGAAACTGCTTAAAAGCTCAAAGCATCATTACCTATTTGTATTTAATGGCTATGAAAAACTTATGACTATGACATTAAGTCTCTTTTTCATCATACAAGTTTCAAAAGTATTCTGTCAAAGGCCGAGTAAAGCAACTGATTACATACCAAACAAAAAGAAACAACAAGCTATATTTGCGTAGTTGTCTGTTCTTAGCAATGTCCAGGAAGGAGTATTTCTTGTCAGCGTCTGTCGCATTTTTTAATGATTCTCTCATTGAGTAGATTTCTGACATGTCTGGGACGGGTTTACCATTTATCTTAGCAACTTTCTTTATGCTATTTTCAGCGTCTTTAAAACGATCGTGGCCTACATACCATCTAAAACTTTCTGGAACATACCTAAAAAAAATTTCGTGGATTAGATAAACAAAGAAAAATTAATTCATAGGTAAAATAACGAGTTAGTAAAAGTTTGACAAAAGAACATTGAAATTTCAAAAATCAATTTTTCTATTTGACTGTGAAGCACGAATTATAACGTTTCAACAATCTATTAAGAACATGATTTTGCACTTCATGAAAAAATATAATTATATCAGTTTATTCAACTAAGAATTACAACGAAGAACTGCTAGATGATAACTGTTCTAACCAATAGCTCGCAAGCAATGACACTCCAAACACCGCAGTAAATATGTGAACGTAATGCCAGTCTTTGAGAAGCCACGTCACAATGGCAAACATGACTGTCTCCAAAGCCCAGGATGGCACAGCAACAACCCAGGTTCGCCATTTAGCCTGGGTAAACTCACATGACGTTGTACTGCACGGTAAGTTCAAATCCCATCGCAAGACCAATGAAGAAGCGAAGTATTGTGAACATGACCCAAGATGTCGAAAAGGCAGATAATGCGTTGAGTAATGACAGCGATAAAATTGACAGAAAAAGTAGAGTCTTCCTTCCAATTAGGTCTGCCACTTGTCCACATGCTAAGTTGCCTACTAAAACTCCGGCCATTTGTACAGATGTTATGGTTGATGTGACCCAGGCTTTATCGCATACAAGATCCCACTGAAAACGGTGTTGATAGTATGCATTATGATATCAGGTATGGTTTTCAATTATTTATTCTGGATCATTTTTTAACATTTCAGAGATTTGTATTTAACAGAATAATAATTATTTAAACATTTGACAGTGATTGCATAATTTCATCCCCACTATTTTTTGCATATTTGCCGAAACCCTGACTTTGCTGTACATGTGAACATGTATTGTATGTGTCATAATTATATAAGTTGTGATACACACGCTAGTTTTGGACAAATGAAATATTTGTAGTTTTCAAACTTTTGATCTGTTATTTCATTGAGGAAACTTAAGTTATACATTTTAGTATTCAGACTTCGCTGTCCAGACAATACTGTGTGTGATGTGTGCGAACAAGGGGTTATATACTTGAAACAGACATACATACTCATGGTTGAAAGCATGATTAAAGACCAATTGAAATTGGTTGGGTACCACTCTTATGACACAGTAATCCTCAAACATCAAACTATTACCATGTGGAACAGCAGACATAATTATTTCAACAGCATTATAAAAAACTGAAAAAAGTAGTCACAGTTAAAATACCTGCGTAACAACGGTTTTCATGGAATCCTCAAAGACAAATTTTGAACATGCAGATGTTCCATTATTCGCCGTACAAGACTTGTACTGTGACATATCAGTCGTGTACGTGACATTTAAACCTTCGAGGTCGTCAATACACCACCAGTCAGGCTTAGCTGCTCCGAAAACCATAAACAGCATGCTAAAGCAAACAACAGTTTTCATCGTGTGGACAATTATGCAGAGAACAATCTGATATTTTCCACATCCTCCCGCTTGATCAATGAGGTCCTCTAACAACATTTTTGCCTGGAATCAAATAGTTTAGACAGTTAGAAAGTGTTTACATACATTTCGATACAGATAGTTAGAGCATGTTGGTATTTTACTGTATACAGGAAGTTTGGAACTTTATAAAATTCCACCTGGTGTAAAATGAAGCACAGCGATTTTCTCTTGATTCAGGAAATTTGAATATTTAATGATTTCATCTAGCATTGAAAGTGAGCACATATCAATGTTACTTTACATAGAGCTTTAAAACACTGTGTATAGAAAGTCAGGAGACATTCATTGGGTAAAGAAAGTAAGTACGATGTGATTTTTATTTTGTATATAAAGCATGAATACAACGACTTCAGAGAAATTTTACTGTACAGCATCATCCCTAATGATTGTTTCATAAAGCAGTGCGTGATCTTAACTGCAAAAAAGGTGTTTGAAAGATTAAAGTTGCAATAATATGTAACCAACTCATGTGAGTCATGAGATATTAACTGTTGTTTTTGTTTACTGGAGAAAATATCAATTATATCTGTTTTCTAAAGATATTATGATTTTACGAATACTACTGTAAATATTGAACAAAGTGAGATTCCAAAGAACGTATTTATCAATTGAACTTAATGCGTTCGTAAAATACTTATACCACAAAAGATAATTATTTATATACAATATAAATTTTCAGTTTTTTCATTAATTATAAGATATGATGTAATATCAAGTGATCCCCTATGGGGTCCATTTTGACCCGGGGGTCGTGATTTGAATAATATTGGTAGAGGTCCACTACGCAATGCTAGATGCTACATATCTCAGCTGTAGGCCTTATGGTTTTAGAAGAAGATTTGTTAAAGTTTTTCCTACATAAGCCTATGCAAAAACAAGTGACCCCAATTGGCGGGGTCAATTTTGACCCGGGGTCACGATTTGAACAATGTTGCTAGAAGTCTGCTAGGCAATGCTACATACTAAATGTCTAAGGTCTATGCCATGAGGTTTTAGAGAAGAAGATTTTTAAAGTTTTTCCTAAATAAGCCTATGTAAATCAAAGTCTGCAAAATATAATGCTGAATAGAAATACAATGTAGTTGCAAAACAAATTAAAATACAATGTAGCTGTCAAAAGGTACAAGTGCTACAAAATGTTTAAACCTGTCAAAAAGAATACTTATAGCTGATAAGATAAAACTGACTATGCATAGGTTAAAGGTCAGTGAAACTATATGAGCTACTGTTCTAAAATAGCTTGTGGCAAACTCAAATTTGACTAGAAATAGCAGTATAGCCAAAGCAAAAAGTGGCTGAAATGGGACAACCCAAGATCAGGCACTAAATAATAAACATCATTAACACTATGTTTTGGTGTCCTAAAATGTATAATAAAATCAAAATGATCAGAAGTAAAAACAATCAAACTTGAAAATCAATAAGAACACATGAAATACTTGTTGAATTAGTGTCCTTTTGTCACATTGAGTACTATACTAGTTTTCTCCCTTGACAGGAGGGGAAAATCTAAAACATTTTAAGTCACCCTACCGGGTGGAGCCAATTTTTATCCTAGATCAATAAACGCCGGACGGTGAGTGATCACAATAGCTCGCCCTAAGCATATGCTCAGGTGAGCTAACAAGAGCTGTCAGTAGGACAGCGCGCTCGACTTTTTTGTGCTTGCCTATAAAACAAAACTTTGACAGTTAAGGGCACACAAGACTTTAACTAGGAATTTCTAAGTACAAAGAAATGGGTCAGAGAGCATATTTTTACGCGCAAAGTAAAATGACAAATAACCAATTTCACCAAATTTCGACTAAGCGTAACCATTTAAAAATTATGTTTATTAGAAATTGCATTCACAAATATGCATGAAAATGATTCAATCAAGTCTTTATCATAAAGCCTATTACCATAGCAACCACTAATTCTGTTACATTCGAAAAAGTGATAATTAGGGTACGGTCAAACAAAATGAGGATTTATTGAAAAGTTGAGAAATCACAACAAAATTAAAACAAGTGAAATACGGAACAATAAATTATGTGCTATCAGGTGAAATTTCAAGAAAAAATACCTCTACATGAATGTGTAACAAGGCAATCTACAACGTCAAAATATGACGTAAAATACGTTTTGACGTCACAAACGTCATAATGAAGAATAACAATGTGTGTTATCTGAAAACAAGCATAACTTTAAAAGTAGTTGGTAGATTTACTTGAAATTTTCAATTCATAGTCAACATACTTAACACTTTTAGAAATCATGTAAAACAAAATGTGTGATTTTTACCCCTCTGGACCCATTTTCACAGTCACAGTCACAAATAAAGAAACATTTTCACAGAGTTATCTTCTTCTCTTGCTTACAGATAGGTGTCATGATGGTACATAAGTACTCCAACTTTCAAAGTAATATCTCAAATGGTTAAGTCAACAAGTGGACAAGAATGAAAATTTTAACTGAGATTCTAAGTCAAAAAGGGCCATAATTCAAATAAAATCCTTGACAGAATTACCTTCTCCTGCCCATGTTTTGGGATCATGATGGTAAACAAGTATTCCAACTTTCAAATTAATATCTCTAACAGTTAAGTCAAAAAGTGGACTGGTACGAAAAACTTAACCAAGATTCTAAGTCAATAAAGGGCCTTAATTTTTAAAACAAATCCCTGACAGAGTTACCTTCTCTTGCCTACAGATGGGGGTAATGATGTTAACATGCATTCAAAGTTTCAAAGCAATATCTCAAAGGGTTAAGGCAATAAGTGGATTTTACCCATATTCAATGTATTTTTTAAGTAAAAAAGGGGCATAATTCTGTCAAAAACTTTGACAGAGTTATGAACTCTTGTCTGTTGATGTAGGTCATGATGGTTAACAAGTATGGTTAGTTTCAAAGCAATACCTTTAATGGTTTTGAAATATAGTGAGGTGGTACGAAAAACTTAACCAAGCTCAATACACTTTCTAAGTCAAAAAAGGGCCATAATTCTGTCAAAAACCTTGACAGAGTTATGTTCTCTTGTCTGTAGATGGAGGTTATGATGGTAAACAAGTATGGTAAGTTTCAAAGCCATACCTCTAATACTTTTGAAATAAAGTGGGGTGGTACGAAAAACTTAACCAAGGTGTGACACCAACGCCGACGCCGACGCCGACGCCGACGCCGACGCCGAGGCGAGTAGGATAGCTCCCCTTTTCTTCTAAAAGTCGAGCTAAAAACAGAATAACTCCAATAAAAACCTCTATTTAACGTAGGTGTTCATACATGAATAGTTCGGATGACGTCAGTAAAACGCGCGCCGACTGATCATTGTACAGGCAAAGTAAGTCTGGTTCCCGACTTCCTATGATAGTACTGTAGTAATAAGGGGAAGGAACTCCAGACTAAGGCAAAGTATCGAGTTATCTCATCCTATCACGTGCGACAATGTGGCAATACTTATCTCCGGGGGTATGCAGGAACGTCCTATCTTTAGCTTAACAGAACATTTGATATTGTTGAGTACAATGCTGATTGTTGAGTACAATGCCGAATGTATTGACGAGTACACAGCAGTGAATTCTTTATTGGACGAGGCGCTAGACGGAGGGGGACATTTCCAAAATACATATTCTGCAGTCATATGTGTTTAGCGATCTTTTTTGTTAATATGCAAGAAAACTGTCACTTGCATACCGGATCGGTATATCCGTATTTTTCACCAGTGCTGGAAAATCTCATATTACATCCCCCCCCATGTAATATGACTTTCGTGAATTACTTGTGACGTTACGTTATAAACATTGTGACGTCACTTCCCCAAACAAAACATCTGAATATCAGTCCTCTCTTGCAGATCCGTGAACTCAATATGAGCAAGCGGGGACTCGCAGATAAGAATAGTTTACTACATAGGCTGTAACCAAAACTTTCGTATATAAATGCACAAAACAAAAATAATTGAGAGTCATTAACCTAACTAAGTACTTACCTTCAAAATACACGACTTTACAGTTTCAAACGCGGCTATTTCCCGTCTATTTTTATCGATTTTTATCGAGTAAATGCTACCGACTACTTATGACTATACACATGTATATGTAACTTCCGGTATATGATCAGGTTTAACAACTGATTTAATGTTTGTGGTTACATAAAAGGTATCAAATTGCATATATTTAGAAAGCTAAGATCGTAAGCTTTCCAATGATGCATATAGTGTGACAATATCACGAGCAACCATGTCAGAGGGACAATTTACAAATAGCTTATTTTCTATTTACATTCAATTTACTCGAAATTCTCAACTTCACTCGATACGCTTCGGATATCTACGTTGTATAGTCTCGAAACTGTAAAGTCGTGCATACTCTGTCCCCGGTCCACTTTACGCGCCACTTTTTACAAACATAGTTG
The DNA here is from genome assembly GCA_022818135.1 of Saxidomus purpurata. Lineage (NCBI taxonomy): Eukaryota > Metazoa > Mollusca > Bivalvia > Venerida > Veneridae > Saxidomus > Saxidomus purpurata. The sequence goes on along the minus strand of JAFMSR010000002.1, from coordinate 17,630,750 downwards.
CTGTTGTATACCGATGTGAAATTGTAATGCGACCCACTGTTATGAGATATTGGACAAGATAGAAATACTAGTATTCTCTACTTCTTTCTGGTACAATGCATTAACGGTTCGTTCAACAGCCATAATGCCGTGACGTTTGAAATTTCAAGGTTTAAGTTTCATATGGTGTCATGTTACCGTACCACAGGTCAGTATTAACTTTATTTTGTTAAAGTAGTATTATTTTTTAACGCAGTCTCATTCTTTTGTATTGAAATTGATACTGTACCATTATATTCCCCTGCTAAATCGGGTTTCTACGGTGTCCCGTTAGGGCCATCGCCGCACACAACGAAATTCATCATTGTGGTTTCTACTTACTAGAGAGTTTATTGTCCCGACGGCCGTGGGATTTCTCCCCTGGTAAACTTGCTCAGACCCCCCATGTCTCCCATCATGCTGTTAAAACGGATTTCTGGGCATTTTGCCCCAGTCATAGTGTCATGTTTTCGCGGCCACGTTAATCTACGTTGGGAAACGTGACTACATCGTGAGCAAACGTAGCACAACGTGGTTAAAACGTGATCAAACGTGACAAAACGTGAACTGGAAATTTTAATTTTGGACATGTTCAAAATTCGCTGGCGATTTTCCACAACGTACTACAATGTGGCAAGAACGTGGTACAACGGAGTTTAACGTAGCAAAAACGTATCAGAACGTGAACATAGCGCGTCCCGCCGGTTATTTCGTTCTGCTGTGTTTAGTAACACGTCGTGGCATCGTTGCTCCCACGTTACTCGTGCCGCGCTATGCCACGCTGTGTCACGCTATGATACGCTGTAACACGTTGTACTAAGTTGTGAGCTGCGTTATGCTACGGTGTTCTACGTGATACGACGTTGTGCTACGTTTCTGCTATGTTGTAGTACGTTTTGATGCGTTGTGGTACGCTATAAATGATACGCTCTGCCGCGTTAAGGATGTCAGTTGCCATCTGCTAGACATCCCACATATATATGTTACACTTGGCCCTTTTATAAACGGTAGAAAAGGTGTTATAAAATAAAACCAAGATGGGTCACAGGTTTCGATAATCTATTACACTCCAATTCGTCAACAATGTAGATAATAATCCATTACTCCAATTCGTCAGTATGTAACCAAACGGTAGGAAATTACTACACAATCTGAAATTAACAAATATTGACAATCATGAATATGAGATCCAAACTATTCAGAACAAGTTACAATCCTTTACTTCATAATAACCAACCGAGCTTAAACTCGAAGTGTCTAGTGGCTCTTGTACACTTTAACAGCATGTTTAATCATAAAACTTGGACTTAAGACTTACATTTGCAAAAAGGGCAAATGTACAAAAATACAATAATCCAATCCAAGTTATACATGTATCTCACCAATATATGGTACTGACTGTATTTCCTCTGTCTACTCTCCATTCACACGTGAAGTAACTGTCAGTGCAACTGTAAATTAAAGTGGATAATGTGCAAAGATAGAAATGTGATTATTTAAGTATTTCCACAAACCAGTTAAAAGAATGATGTCGCCATTTTAACATTGCACATTTACATGTACGAAAACCGAGAACTTTACAAGTACCCGTCAATACAATTTAAGCAAAATGCCGAAAGATAACTATACACAATTCCAAGCTGACGAAGAGATACAACGAAACCCACAACTGTACATACCATAAAACGAAGAACCTGTCCAGAGACATAAAATATAAGATGACTTCTCTCTTCGAACCCATCTGACAAACTCAGATTAGTATCTTTTTCAATTTTTCACTTTCGTAAATTTTGTCTCATCATAAGAGATAATTGTGTTATAGGTTTGTTCCGGAAAGTTTTCGATGGTATTGGGGTCATGATCGATTTAAAGATGCAGAAAATATTATAAAGAAAGTTGCGAAGATCAATGGGAAACCCGCCCCGGACATGTCAGGGATTTACACGATTAAAACATCACAAAATGATGCCACAGAGACAAATAAGAAGTATTCCTTCTTGGATATTGTTAAGAGCAGAGAACTCCTAAAATACACAGTTTTGTTTATTTTTATTTGGTATGTGTTTCGTTAAATTTGATTGATCTTGTTGGAATATTATATCGTTAGATTTAAAAATAACAGTTTGATACATGCATTATCAACTGTCTTCCTCTAAGGTCATTTATATTATTACAACAATAGTGAAACGGATAAAGTCTGTAACTGTGAACTTTTTTAAAAGCAATTGCTGACAAAATCAAAATCATTGCCTCCAGCATATAAGAAATTAAGTAAATCATGTCATCTGTTGTTCCGATGGTGAACGAATATATAAAAGTCTCAACAACTCTGTTTGTATACTTGATAAAAACACCTGTAACTTATGGTTATGATTGCTGGTGGTGAATACGTGTTCAGTCTCGGAATGCGAACCGGAAATTTATAAAGACCATAAATGCCTCTATTAACTGATCGTAAATGAATAGTGAACATAAGAAGCAAATATTAACTAGTGTTTATTTTATATTTGCAGGATAACATTAGGCATAGGTGGTTACGGAATACAGTTTGGAATTACAGGTCTTTCTGGTGACTTGTATATCAACATATTTGTTTTGGGTTTATTAGCAAGTCCACTGCAGTTCATATTAATTTACCTCCAAAATAGGTAAGCGCTTTTGTTTAGTGAGGATATAAAGAAAGCAGATCTTGACCTTCATGACACGGGCCGGGCTCTTGCATTGTCTCATCATGGTGAACAAATGACCAAAGCCATTTTGAATCCGTCATTGCATGAGGCAGTCACAGTTTGTGTAAGATGAAGTCGAGGGGTGAATACGAAAAAGTTCTAAGTGACCTTTTTTCATAAAATCTTTTTTTTGTATATATCAAATGAGTTGGTCCATACCCAGGCCCTGTAAAAATATAAAGGTTATGCAATGATAGTTAATAAAATAGTTCAGTTTTTTTCAAAAAGTACTAAGTGACAATGAGCAACATTTTTAATGCGAAAAAGACCTAAGTGACCCGAGTCACTTAGTATTTTTTCGTATTTAACTTTTCATATTGCAAGACAAATTAAGAATATTCTAAGTGACAACTAGCTTCATTTTTTGTCTGACAAATGTCCCTTTGAAGACATAAAATAATATAAACAAATATAATTGAATTTATTTAAAATAATTTAAAAGTTAAGTAAAGAAAATGCACTTAGTATTTTTTCGCACTTAAAATTTACAGAAAATTTATTGTTGATGATTGCGAAAAAGTTCTATGTGCATTATATTATGCACTCAGTGCACTCATGATATGTGATGTCATAGTCATGATTCTGATGTCATCAAGAAATAAAAATCAATATATTTTTATGCTCATAATCATAAAGTTTAAAATGGTGAAAGATTTTGTATTTTTTGAGTGAAGATGCATCAACATTTTGTATTGAGATGTGAGTGAGAAGAAACATTTTATGAGGTAAGTAAATATTTTTGTTACATGTACATTAAAAACCTACAGTAAAATAATCTGAAATTTGAATTGTTTAATAGATTTAATGTTATAAATTTTAGTTTATCATTTCTTAACTGTATACAGGCCATTGTTTTCATTTTTGTTTTCAGATAAACGATTAATTGATGGTCTTTCTATTGCCAGTCAAATCAGCGGTCTTGCCAGAGACAGACTTATAAATGCAGAGAGGTACAGGTAAAAGTGTAAAACAATTTAATATGTTCATTAATGCTGGAAACTTTACTTGTGCTAAAACAGGTCATTGTTTTATCATCCCTAAGACTGTAATACTATGCCTAACCAAAAGCAAATAAGGGAAGCAGTGTTGTAGAGGTTAAGGTGTCTGCCGCTCATCCCAGAGGTTGCGTGTTCGAGCCTCACTGGGAATACGACCATTTCTCCTCATATGACGCCAGTCTTGGTTTTTCCAGGAAGCGGACTCGAGAGTGACTCAATAAGCTACAAGCTTTCTTCATAGTCAAGCTTATATAAATTAGTATAAACTATAAAATAAAAGCCAATGTTGGAACTGAGGCATTTGCAAGAAATGTATTATGACTGAGTATACAAAGCCTTGAAAGGGAATCAAACTTAACCATGCTGGCCTAAGTCCTATGCCCACGACAAAAGGCCATGAGACTCGACACTTACTGTTGTGCATGGTAATGCATGTTTAATAATTACAGTAAAACTTCGATAACTTGAAGTATAAGTAAAAGCGCAAGTAAAATGCGAATGTTAGCCTCTCATCCCAGAGCTTGCGGGTTTGGTTTGAGTCACAATGGGGTCACGACTGTACCTCTTCATATGACACTAATACTGGTTTTTCAAAAAAGCTGACTCGAGAGTGACTTTTTCCAGGCAGCGGACTCCAGAATGACTTGATAAGCTCAAAGCTTTCTTCACAATCAAGCTAAAATAAATTAGTATAAACTAAACTAAATGTGTGAACAGATTTATTTAATCAGTAACTTCAAGTTACCCCAGGTATGTGAGTAAGAAAACTACCCGGCAGGACTGCAGGTTTTCCTTGAGTTATCAAATTACCTATGCTCAAGTTAGCCATGGGGATGTGTCGTTAAAAATATAGGAAATACCGCCAGGAACAAAGAGTGATGGTCCTCGAGTTATTGATGCTCAAGTTAACAAAGTTTTACTGTATAATTATTTCACAGACAATAAGAAGGCCAGATCGCTCAACTCTGACTTATATTTTAGTGTGCGTCTGTATTTGAGTGTTGATGTGTGATTATCACTACACCTTTCATGGCTTTGTGTGCTACAGGACTTTCTCAAAAAAAAAAAAAAGATTCAAATTTGAAATACTGTTGCATGAATGTAATAAAAATTAAACTGAAGAAACCAAAACAGTTACTGACTGTTATCACAGCAAAAACAAATTCGAATCCATTTTTTTTAGACAGTGTTGTATAAATAGTTTTGCAGTAAGTGGTACTTAAGAAACTGAGACTCTCTAAATAGAGTGACAGATCTCGATACAATATAACTTTTTAAAATTGTAGTTTTTCGTCGGCGTTGGCGTCACACCTTGGTTAAGTTTTTCGTACCACCCCACTTTATTTCAGAAGTATAAGAGGTATGGCTTTGAAACTTACCATACTTGTTTACCATCATAACCTCCATCTACAGACAAGAGTACATAACTCTGTCAAGGTTTTTGACATAATTATGGCCCTTTTTTTACTTAGAAAGTGTATTGAGCTTGGTTAAGTTTTTCGTACCACCTCACTTTATTCCAAACCATTGGAGGTATTGCTTTGAAACTAACCATACTTGTTTACCATCACAACCTTCATCAACAGACAAGAGGACATAGCTGTGTCAAGGTTTTTGACAGAATTATGCCCCTTTTTGATTTAGAAAATACATTGAATATGGGTAAAATCCACTTATTGCCTTAACCCTTTGAGATATTGCTTTGAAACTTTTAATGCTATTTCACATCATTACTCCCATCTGTAGGCAAGAGAAGGCAACTATGTCAGGGATTTGTTTTAAAAATTAAGGCCTTTTATAGACTTAGAATCTTGGTTAAGTTTTTCGTACCAGTCCACTTTTTGACTGAACTGTTTGAGATATTACTTTGAAAGTTGGAATACTTGTTTACCATCATGATTCCCAAACATGGGCAGGAGAAGGTAATTCTGTCAAGGATTTTATTTGAATTATGGCCCTTTTTGACTTAAAAACTCAGTTAAAATTTCATTCTTGTCCACTTGTTAACTTAACCATTTGAGATATTACTTTGAAAGTTGGAGTACTTATGTACCATCGTAAGACCTATCTGTAAGCAAAAGAAGATAACTCTGTGAAAATTTTTCTTGATTTGTACTTAGAAATTCCTAGTTAAAGTCTTGTGTGCCCTTAACTGTCAAAGTTTTGTTTTATTGGCAAGCACTAAAAAAGTCGAGCACGCTGTCCAACTGACAGCTCTTGTTATAAATTATTGCCACAATTAGTTTTGTCTTCCACTTTGGCAGACTTTTTCTTTTTTGTACCTATTAAATTGTATAATTTAACTTGCCCTATACTGAATTCACCATCCTGGCTAAACCCTTCAATTAGTTCTCGACATAAGAAACACTGATTTAAAATGAACATGAAATAATCCAGAGGGCTTGCAATCTATGAAAGATTACCTACCACAAATTCATTTTTTTTTCAGTAGTTCTTCAGCACTGCAATTTCAGCACGGCAACTTTTTTTAAATGTAATTTAGTATTTGGATAATTTAGTATTGTGTTTTTGGGAAATAATCCACTGTAAATACAATTTTTTTAGACAAAATGTGGACTTCATACTTAAAAACCAATTTTCAGGATGTTGTCATTGCAAGCAAATAAACACCAAGGTGACGAGGTGTATGAAGGGGCTGGAAAACAGTGCACAGCTAATAGCCTGATGGCAATGGTTTTATCTAAAGAAAAGCCTCCTGGTGATTGGACCATGGATGACATGGACTCTATACTACATAAGGGAGACAGGTTATATCAATATATTGGTAAAGAGAAGTGTTTGATGGTGTGTGAATTGCCAACTTCTATTGAAGAATTTAAGATAGACATTTTAAAGTCTTTTACAGGTACAATAAATAGGGAAGGCACAGAATTGCCCTTTTATACATTGTTTGACTCTGTAACACAGTTAAAAGACTGTTGTTTTGTTACTATTGAGTGTTACACTTTTGCAGTTATTAAATCCTGTGACATGTATTTTGTATTCGATTCTCACAGCAGAAATGACTGTGGCATGCCATGTGCCGATGGCAAGGCTACACTCACAGGACACACATCTACACAAAATTTAATTCAGTTCATTAAACACATGTCTTCTTTTTTGTTCAAATCCAAAGATCCTTGTTTTGAAGTGACTCATATTAAATTGTCACAAGTAGTACATGTAGATTCAACAGATACCGCAAGTGATTTTTCTTGGTTTTCTTCTATAAGTGAAGCAGAATATACATGTCTGTTATATTTGATTGAAGAGAAGAAAAGAAATTACATGTGTCAGCCAAATAGTGAAAGTAATTCAGAAGATTATAGTTCTGATCGTTTTTTAGATAAGGGTGCAGTTGAGACAGGTATGTCTAAGGGTGAAGAGAGGTATTCAGTTGAAACAGGTATGTTTGAAAGTGTTCAGACGGGTGCATTTGAGACAGATAATTTTGATGGTGTAGGGAAAGGTTCATGTGAGACAGATTCGTTTGAAGGTGTGGAGAATGGTGCAGTTGAGACAAATATGTTTGAAAGTGAAGAGAATGATGCAGTTGAGACAGGTATGTTTGAAAGTGTAGAGAATGATGCAATTGAGACAGATATGTTTGAAAGTGTACAGAATGGTGCAGTTGAGACAGATATGTTTGAAAGTGTTGAGAAGGGTGCAGTTGAGACAGATATGTTTGAAAGTGTTGAGAAGGGTGTAGTTGAGACAGATATGTTTGAAGGTGTAGAGAAGGGTGCAGTTGAGACAGATATGTTTGAAGGTGTAGAGAAGGGTGCAGTTGAGACAGATATGTTTGATGGTGTAGAGAAGGGTGCAGTTGAGACAGATATGTTTGAAGGTGTAGAGAAGGGTGCAGTTGAGACAGATATGTTTGATGGTGTAGAGAAGGGTGCAGTTGAGACAGATATGTTTGAAGGTGTAGAGAAGGGTGCAGTTGAGACAGATATGTTTGAAGGTGTAGAGAAGGGTGCAGTTGAGACAGATATGTTTGAAAGTGTAGAGAAGGGTGCAGTTGGGACAGGTATGTTTGATGGTGTAGAGAATGGTGCAGTTGATATTGATATGTTTGAAAGTGTAGAGAATGGTGCAGTTGAGATAGATATGTTTGAAAGTGCAGTTGAGAAGGAGACATTTAAAGATGTAGGAAAAGGTTCAGTTGAGACAGATATGTTTGAATTTGATGATAGGAGTGCAGATGAGGTAGAAAAAGTAGCAGGTGTTGTACCAGGTCAGAGTGTTGAAATAAACCAGGGTGAAGAGTCAGATAACTGTATGATTAATGCAGCCTTAGAAAACCTCAATGATTCTGTCAATTTTCTACAGAATGTTGACATATCAATCCTTGACAACAGTGATAGTGATACTGTTGATTATATTACACCAGAAATTAATAACGGCAATGAAGCTGAAGCTGAGGAGGACTTTCCTTTAAGCTTTGTCGCTCTGAAAGCTAAAAAGCTTAGCAAGAATACTAAGTCTTCTACTAGTATTTCTAAAGAATATAATAGTGACAGTGGTAACTTTCAGATTAGTACAGAAGGTGAGTATATAAAGGAAAGTGAGAGAGGCAGAAAAAGAGTGCGAAATGAGTCGCAGTGGGCAAGAAATTTAAGAAAGAGAATGACAAACGAAGGTAAAAGCTTTATAAACAAATTAGGTAAGCAAAGACGTGAGAGAGTTGTTAAAGAATCTTGTGGCATAAAATGTAGGTATAAATGTACTGAAAATTTTTCTGACAGTATCCGAGAAAAAGTTTTCCACTCCTACTGGCAAATGGGTTGTGCAGCACGGCAAAAGCAGTTTATTCTTAAATTCACATCTAAGTCTGTAAAAGCTAAAGGGCGTAAAAATTTGATTTCTAAACGCAAGTTTTCCTATAAATACAGGTTGCCTAGCACTGAAAATGGAAATTCATTCAGGGTTTGCAAGTTTTTCTTTTTAAAAACTTTAGATATTTCCCAATCTGTTGTAAATACAGCTCATTCAAACGTAGAAGTAGCTGGGGTGCCTGGCAAAGACGGACGGGGCCACAGTAAAGGTAGTAGATGGAATAAAGTTCCAGATCATTTAATGAATGAGGTTAGAAATCACATCAAATCATTTCGTGCTGTGGATTCCCACTATTGTAGGCAAAGTACTAAAAAGCAGTATTTAGATTCAAGTTTAGATCTGAAAAAAATGTATGACCTCTACAGTAAACATTGTGCAAAACACAATTTGAAACAAGTTAAAATTCACTCTTACCGCAAAATATTTGATACAGAATTTAATGTTGCTTTCAACAAACCAATTAAAGATAGGTGTGACTGGTGCATTTCATTTGAGAATGCCTCAGCTGAAGACAAAATCAAAATGAAAGCAAAAAATGAAATACATATTGAAAACTTTAAGCTAGCCCGAAAAAACAAAGAAACTGACAAAAAGTTAGCACAAACCATTGAAAATATATGTGTGGCTTGTTTTGATTTAGAGCAAGTGTTGCCAACCCCTAAAGGAAATGCCTCTTGTTTGTTTTACAAAAGAAGACTGAGTTCTTACAATTTTACTGTCTATGATTTGGGCACTAAGGATGCAAATTCTTATTTGTGGAATGAGCCAATTGCCAGTAGAGGCGCATGTGAAATAGCTTCCTGTCTGTATTTGTTTCTGAAACACAAAAGTGAAGAGGGATACAAACAATTTATTTTTTATTCAGACAACTGTTTTGCCCAGAATAAAAACAAATATTATTTTACAATGCTCTGGTACTGCCTGAAAAAATTTGACCTTGAATCTATTACCCACAAGTATCTTGAAAAGGGCCACACATTCAATGAAAATGATAGTGTTCATGCTGCAATTGAAACAAATGCAAAGAAAATAGAAGTTAACACAACGCCTGAATGGGGAACAATTATTCAAACGGCAAGGTAAAAAAATCCATATATTGTTCACCAAATGAATTTGTCAGATTTTTTTGACTTCAAACATGTGTCAGAATCACTGAAAAATTTTGACTTAAATGTAGACAGGACCAAAGTGTATATTAGTGAAATCCGGGTCTTCCATATTAAGGCAGAAGACCCAAATAAATACTTTTATAAATATCATTATGCAAATTCAGAGTACAAGGAAGTAAACATGATATCTCGTGTAAGACGATCTAACGAACCAGCGCCAAATCCGAAAAATGTTGCACTTAGGCAGCTTAGGAATGAACTTGTACCAATAAGTCTTGCTAAGTACAATGACTTAATCTCACTTTGTGTCGCTGATATTATTCCAGCTTCATGTCATGCCTTCTTTGTCTTGTTGCCATATGAAGCAATATGAGAGCATATCAGCTGAACACTATGAGTTCATACTGACACAGTGGCATATTGTGCAAATTAAGTACATTTAATACAAATTTTTATTATTATCAGTTTGTCACTGTATAATTTAATGTTTATGACACCAAATGACAACAAAAGCAATTAGACAAGAAGCAGAATTATCACTTTGAATAGTTGGTTGATCAGTGGTACTACACATTGTTTTATTCAGCCCTTCAAACACTTTTGGCAAACTAGTACAGTCGAGTCTCGATTATTCGAAGTGCCGAGGACTAAGATTTTACTTTGAATAATCCATGGGTTCGAATAATCCAAGTCCCGAAGATGGCCAGCTGATTGTTATGTAAATTGTGTATATATACATGTATATAGCTATCACGGACGCTTAACGTAATATACATTGCGTATATCATTTAGATGAAAGGAAAAATTACTTTTGCACACGTAGAAGTCATTTTTCTTCCGACAGTTAAATTAAAAGTCATGCTTTAAATAGGCATGGTAGTTTGGTAGTCACGAGTTTGTTATTCGAAATTAAAGGTGAACATCTTTAATCGACTTTAAAATAAAAACAAAAGTTTTTCCTTTGGTATTAAACAAACAAGGTTAAAGAGAGTATGTAATTTTCACACCTTAGCACATATAACGCGCCGATCGCGTGTCGTTTTTCACAAGTTGAGCGTGTCAGCAATTATTGGTTTGATTGGAAATGCATTTCGAATAATGGGTGTGAAATTCGTTACAAACATTGTCAATCGGACTGAAAAAACACTTCGAATAACACCAGGTATTCGTAAAATCCATTTCGAATAACCCATTTATTTTTATATACATTTATATGTTAAACATTTCGGGACCGAATATTGTCTTCGGATTACACCGGTATACGAATAATAGGTTGTTGAATAATCGGGTATACGAATAATAGGTTGTTGAATAATCGGGGTCGAACTGTACATGTTTTGGTCCCAATTTATAGGAGAGATTTTTATCTGCACTTAATGACAGTTCTAATGCAATGATGTATTAGTCAGAGTCAGATTTATTACAATGTACCGGTATTTATTCCAGTCTCATAGAATTTCATACAATCATGTATATACTGTTAAGAGTATGATATCAAATTGTTGTATATCACACTTCTTTGTTTTTATACTTTTATTTGAACAATTTTAATACTTAATTTGTGTAAACCACTACGCAGATGTTATAGTAACAAGCATTTATGCAAGGCGGCATAAATTTTGTTTGTATTGAGAACTTGCTGGAAGACTAAACTCACTATTATGTTATGTCAAAACTTTCTTTGAGAGGTGAAATCAATTTATATAAAAGATGCAGTGAAATCTGCACCACAGATACATTGTTACTTATTTATGGGACCTTGAATAGTCTTGTGAATCATGTGTCAATATGCAATATACACACATTTAAAGCACACAGTAATTAGTTGTTATTCTTTTGGTAGTGTCTTTGTAATACAAAACAAGCTTGTTATTTTGTGTTAATATGCTTGTACTTTATTGCTTGAAATGAAATTTGGGGCATGAAATAGAAACATTGTGTTCTTTTCTTGTGCACCATTGCAATTCAGTTAAGTTTGAGAAAACCTATGCTTTAATTGCATTTTTTAAAATGTACTTGGTATAGTAATTATGGTATTACTGAATATCTTTTTTCAAATTTGTATGCAGGTTTAAATTTTTTTTTTGAAAATTAATTGTTTACTTTTTTGATAGAACCAATGTGAAAAGTATGTATCTAAGCTTTGGATTTGCAATAGAACGATAAAAGTGATAATGATTATTATGAGACTTTGTCCATTTCTTTTTCTTTCTTTTTTTTTTGGCATTTTCCAACTTCCTTCATTTCAGTCACATTTAGTTTCAAAAATTCCATCAAAAGTATACTTATATTTTTATTAAAAAAATAATGACATTAATTAAAAGTAATACATGTAGTTAAGATCATTCTATTATTGAGTAAGCTATTTATATTAACTCCAGACAGCCATTTACAGCAGCATTTATGTTGTTATATTTATTACGTATTATTATGTATGTTAAAACTTCTTAATTTATCAATAAATTATTGAAAAAGGCATATTAGAAAAAAATATGACTGTATACAATGTAATTTGCTATAACTAGATGACAGTATGTTAATTTAGCCTAGATAACTGGACTTAAACTGTAACATATGCATGTTTTTGTCAGTTTATATTGTTGTTTTGTTTGCAAAGAAATTTGAAATAAATTTTAAAATGATTTTGTTGTGTACTAGTTGTTATTAATTTGGTGAGATCTAAGGGAAACCAAAAATTATCTTTTCAATCAAAGGTTCAGAATGCATTTATATCAACCCCTTTAAACATGAAGCCTTTTGCTTTCAATCAAATAAAAAAAAACAGATGAGTAGTGACTTTAAACATATATGGCAGGGTCAACAAAGATCTTTTCTGTCATAAAACTTCAAAATGTTACAATTAAATGTCACTTAGAACATTTTCAAAGTAGCATTCCCAATACTTTACATAATTAAATAGTGCGAAAAAGTTCCAAGTGATATTTTTTTTTTCCCTTTAATACTTATAAAGTAAGGACAGTCATGTATGATGGTCATTTTATAATAAGTAAGTTAAAAAAAGGTAGGTATCAGAATCTGTTAAATGTTTTTCGCACTAAACTTTAACAGAAAATACATCAATTTTGAGCGCGAAAAAGTTCTAAGTGACATATTTTCTTCTAACTGCTTTTTTTCATTACAAAACATCAAGAATTCAATAGCATATTAAATTTAAAGGATATTTTACTTAAAACTTCTGAATATGACTTCAATATATTCAGCAATGTCAAATAAAATAGTTTTTTGCTTCTCCTGTAAAATTTTGTGAAATGCACTTAGAACTTTTTCGTATTCACCACTCGAAGTGTGTCCATTGTTTACGTTTAACCGCTAGTGTGACTTTCACATGTGAGTTGAAGACCTGAGTCTTGCGCTAGAGACCTAGTACTATGGTGGTGAACAGATGAACCAAGTCAATTTAAGATCCTTCAATTCATAATGCCAATTTATTACCTTTAACGTGTAAGTGTGACCTTAACCTTTGACGTACAGGTCTAGGGTTCCCGCTCAACATGCTGTTCCCTCATGCCTAAATGTTTGGCCATTGTCATCTCATTTGTTCTTCATTCTTATCTATGAATCGAGTTAAGTATTTGAGGAGAATGTGGACTATGGAATATTTGTATCGAGAAGTCGGACTTTTGCTAGTTAACTATTAAAGCTAATGATACGTTTATCTATACATATTGTTTGAATAGAATAAGTCTATTTTAAGAAATCGGGTCTCTTTCACATTTTATGAGTGATAAAACAATTGTTAGTTTAAAGCTGATTAAGATATAGGGGATCTGTCAGTATTTGTCGGTAGCAGTATTACGAATTATAAGTAAATGTACCGCTATTTTTTTCCTCAGACTCTCTATACTCTATCTTCGGCTTTTAATATATCAAGACGGTTTGTTCATTACGCTACGTTATGTGACCTCTGTAGTTGTATGAATGCGATTTTAATTTGTATCCACTTACATGTTTTAAGCAGTTGAACTTTATCAAAACCCTCTGGGTAATAAATCATTATAAATAATACCCAATATATACTGTATAAAGATTTAGTGATTATTCATATTTCATTTGCCCTGGTGAGCTAAAGTCGGCAACTATAAATAAGAAACGTGTAATGTCTTTTTTTAAAACCTTTATGTATATATATATTTATACATTTATTTACGTAAATTAATGTAAATATAATAAATTATTTCAGTTTGTTTTACATTGCTTTAGCGTGCAGAGATGTGAGCATAACTTAGGTAAAAAGATAAAATACATAAAGTAATCAACACCACAATCTCCAACAGTCAGACTTACACACAGATGAATGCATCCACAAACTGTGAGAAGGCCGCTGGTTTGGACCAGTGTTCTTCGTTGGTCTAGTGGTTGTGTTCCAAATGAATAAGGCTAAATTCGCGGCCAGGCTGCATGTCGCGTTGTGTACTTTAAAAGGCGTTCCCTACAACTAGCATGTTACTTTCTCAAAACATTATAAATGAGCTATATGAACGAATAATAAATATACATGTGCTAATAGAGCCACCTTTTATAATGAACCGGTATCCTCCCAGATATTATAAAACTAGTGTAGATGAAGGTATTACGGAATAGCACAACACATTATGATAATTTTAACGATTCAGTGTTTAGCAAACACTTTAAGGTTTGGTAGTTTCATAAATTCGCCTATCTGAATGAGCTCGCTTTGTTAAGTGACTCAGCTGTTTTGTTTAACATCATTAAAGACTACATGTAGTTTGCAACTGAAGCAGTTAAACATAGGAGTCATTATAAACATGAATATTTTACGCCTGTAGCCTGTAGTTGAAGCGATTTGTGTGCTGATATTTGAAGATTGGGTGATAAAGAATATAGGACAAATTCGTTTGCAATTACATGTATCTACATAGATTATATTGATGAAATTTGGTCTGCGGTTGATAATGATGCATAAACTATACCAACTGTATTTTTTGTAAAATCTGTTTCTTGCATGAATTAAATGCAAATGAATTAAGTTAAAAAAAAAATGTATTTATATAATTATCAAAACAGTTATCAGCATTTCTACATCACTACACTTCCCAACAATATCAGTCACCAAGACATCGACATTTGCGGTATCCTAACGCCGAGTTTTAAAGTTGCTGTTTTTTTGTCAAATTTTAAGCCGGGTTTTCAAAATTTACGACGCCGTTCTTTTGAGTAGGTGCAGTAATGTAAACATTTAATGGACGTTTGTCTGGAGGATATGCACTGTAGATAACCTAGTACCATAAATATTCGCCAATAGATGGTTAAATAAATGTCCGTGTATATGACATATAAACATATATACCAAAGAAAAGTCTTAAACATGTATATAAAGTTCATTCAAGCCTTACTACGCTAATATAAAGATCTGTTGATAGTAACACTTTCGCCTCTGGTTTACTAATATATTGTAAAAAACAGTTAATTGAATCTCATGCCTCATATAGCAACCAGAATTGTATAAGTGTAGTCTGTTGTTGGATTTATAAAAAAAAGGTAATGTAATGATTTGGTGTATAAGCATTGCATATATTTTGATATATTTTATTTATAACACATTTAGTTTAATATGTATTTATAAACTCGTTCTTTGGAATTACTTCATATTCCAAAATTATCGTATACAAGAACAGATGGAATTAATATTTACTTTCGTGATTTACAAATACTGTACTAAAGTGTATACATATGTTGGGTATATATTATTGCCACATTAACTTTTCAAACACTATTTTGGCAACTTGGAACATGAACTTTTACATTGTTATACATTGTATTCAGCAATCGTTAGAAATGATATTGTGCGCAAACTATTATTTGTCTGAAATCATCGTGTGTAGACATTATATACTAAATGAAAATCACAATGTACTCATTTTCTTTATATACTATAATATGTTATTGAACTTGTATTGAGAATTAACATATACTTTGATATTGCCCCGTTAAATTTGCCATAAAGATTCTACAGTACTGCTGATACTGAACGTTGGTAAGGGAGGGCGGTCCTAACGATCTGTTGTACTGACTGTTTTATCTGTTTACGAACACCGTTTTAATGAGGTTTATATGTGGAAGCTTAAACTATTTTTACGATTACATAAACAGTAGTATTAAAATGAAAAAGAAACGATAACATTTTTCAAGTTGATGTAAAAGCTGGCTCTCTCACGTGTCTTTATTATGTCTTTTTTTCATGACAGGGATCACAAATGTTGATTTACTCACTCTTTTTCGTGAGTAAATCAATTATTCACTTATCCCTTCTTACTAAGACCAAAAACACAACAAAAACACAATATAGGATATAGACAATTGTATTTGACACACTTTCGTATCACAAATAAATTGATAAGTTTCCATTTCTAATGTATTCTGTGGTATTGTTTCCCAATGACTCTTGAATTCCCTGAAAAATACTAACAGGCTGTAAAACAACAGCAACATAAAAGACACCAAATGGCGCATTGGTCATTAGAAAAAATATTGTAGAAGAAATTCCAAATCCACGATCAGCCACAAAACAAAGGGAGGGTGCCAGGGAAAAGCTAGTATAGAATTTAAACGTCTGGTGGTGTCAAATACTTTGCCTCGAGTAAGTAATACGGTGTAATCACTTGCTTAAATACAGTTTATGCTCTAATTCAGTTCCCTCAAACAAGCATAAATTATTTATAACCTATATTTTCGCTACCATGTGTCTTCCTAAAACCAATACCTATATACCATACTTTCATTATGGATTAGTAAAAAACAAATTTTTTTACAAGGGATGAAGCCCGTCAGCCAACTGTCGAAACCTAAAGAACGGGTAAAAAGTAAACAGTGTATACTGATTCATGCATAAATGCCGTGATAGACAAAAGCCATTCATAAGGCGTGCCATCTTTTGATTAAAGCATATATCAAAACAAATCAGCATGACATACGGGGCCACATCCTCCTCTTTTCTCTAACTATTTTCTTTATCTCTCTCTCTTTCAAACTAAAAATAACCCACCACATCAGTATTAAAATTCAATAAAATAACATGAGCAATGCAAACGGGCCACTTTCTCCTCACAAGGCAAACATGGCCTCTTTTCTCTCTTTTTTTTCTTTACTTTATAATATGGGCCTCTTCTCTCTCTTATCATATCAAGTCTTAGAATGCTTATGAGGCAAACAGGGCCTCTTTAGTCTCTTGCACTATCAATAATGCTCATGACGAGGCAAACTGGGCCTCTTTTCTCTCTTTTACTATCAATAATAATGCTCATGACAAGGCAAATGGGACCTCTTCTTTATCTCTCTCTTATACTATAAAGAATGCTTATGAGGTAAACAGGGCCTCTTTAGTTTTTTGTGCTATAAATAATGCGTATCAGGCAAACATGGCCTCTTTAGTCTCTTGTGCAATCAATAATGCTTATCAAGCAAATATGGCCTCTTTAGTTTCTTAAGCTGTCAATAATGCTCATCAGGTAAATATGGTCTCTTTAGTCGCTTGTGTTATCACTAATGCATATCAGGCAAACATGTCCTTTCTAGTCTCTTGTGCTATCACTAATTCTTATCAGGCAAACATGGCCTCTTAAGTCTCTTGTGCTATCAATAATGCTTATCAGGCAAACAGGGCCTCTTTGTCTCTTATACTATAAATAATGCTAATGACAAGGCAAATGGGGCATCCTTTCTCTGATACTGTCAAAAACCCGTATAAAAAGGCAAACGGGGCCTCTTCTCTTATACTATCAAGAATGCTCATGAGGGAAACAGGGCCTCTTTAGTCTCTTGTACTAACAATAATGCTCATGACGAGGCAAACTGGGCCTCTTTTCTCTAATATACTATCAATAATGCTCTTGACGAGGCAAGCGGGGCCTCTTTTCTCTCTTATACTATCAATAATCCATCATTTCATAATTATAGCTCACTATTTACGAAATTCTAACACATCTTTCATGTGCTTCTTTTAAACAAAATGCTGATGATTCCCATCTCAGAATTATAGAGACGCCATTGTCTTGCTAGATAACAAACGAAAAGTTACTATATAAATTTCACCGAAGCAGTACCAGCGTTCTAACGGTGTTCTATACGACTTAAGAATTATAAAACAGAATTTGGCTATTTTATAAGATGCATGATATAAATGAAGCGCGCATTCTTGCTACTGCATCAATTAGTCATGGTTCCAGGCATAAGAGCAATCAAGGATGTGATTACATGAGCACAGTGGCTGTAATGCCGTCTTAAGATAACTTTATCAAAACACCAAAGATCGATCCTCTGCAACACGTTTCTGGCCTGGGGACTGAAAGTCCCCTAGGCCTAAGTTAGTATACCACATTTCAAACACTACAGACAATTTAACTGTGCTATGTGCGAATAACAACTGTAAACATGCGCTTTGGGAAAGTAGTGCAAGACAGACCAGATCAATCTTTTGTTTGAATGTCGCATACGATAAGAACATATTACAAATAAAAGCAGTACATACAACTTCAAACGACTGCAGAAAGGTCTATAGCTTACGGGCTGCATAACACATTTTTTTCTGATTTAGAAATTATTGCGCTGTTAGCTCATTACGGAAGATAATCATTTGCATATCACGGAAATATACGGATATGTACGGAAATTTACGGAAACGTACGGAATTCGATATAAGAGTTTGTAGTTTGATTTTCAAATTTCTGATGTTATTTCATGGACAACTTTCTTATTTACGAACGATTACATATATATTTACCTAAAAATAAATTTCTTTAAAAACAAAAGATACGATTTACGTACATTCCCGAGAAGGAACTCACGTGATCAAAATCACCCGCAATTTATCGAGGACGCTGCATGTCAAGGCCCAGTGAACGGTTTCACCGATTCAACCTACAAGGTAACCAAGAATCATTTTGGGTTTTCCCTGTTATTTATATTCCATTGTTGGTATTTCTTTGTTTATTTCTATTTCAAGGTCTTGTCCTTGGTACACAATAATTTTCGATCCACATCATCAGATATCGCTTGAAGTTGAACAAAGCGCATTAAATTAATTGAATTATTTTTATTGTTCTCTCAAACAATTGATATTGCTGACCATGTGATTATTTTTCATTTAACGTACGTTTTATAATAAATCAAACTTCTCTGCCACCCATATATTTGTGAATCATTCATTCTGTTTTCATATACTAGATTTCGCCCTATGCACATTTCGACCCGCGCTTTAGGTAAGGTTCAGCGTAAATCACGAAGGTCAAAAGTTGTTTTTAGGGGAGTTAATCTATAGCCTTCAGGCCTTCAGCGCTCACAGTGCTTTGATTAAAAGATGCTCTGACACATCAAATCGCAGTGACATTATTCTCTCTAAATACAATACTGACTAACCACAAAAACCTCTACTTATCTGTGTTTCCTTTTACATTGTCCGTTCTAAGTTTACCAATAGCTACCAACCAACTAAAATACACAAAACGTCATCAAAACTCAAAGAAAGAGCTGAACTATTACAGAATCAACTTAATGTTAATATGAACTTAATACTTGTTATTTCCGCTGGTCTCTGAAAGTATATGACGTTTACGGAATACCTCGTAAAATACCTTAGTAGTTCATTTCTTGTAATCTTGATAAATACATACGGTACATACGAAATTTGTAAAGAACTTCTTCATAGATATATATATAATATCAATTTATGTACGTATTCAAATATAAAAGCAGAAAATTCTTGTTTTCTATAAACACCTTTCTTAACAACATTATAGATATACATTTTCATGATTTGATGTTCTCGCAGTAAATTGGTAAATCAATTACCTTCACCTTTAAAAGTACTTGAAACATTATCAAAGTTCCGTATAGTTCAAATATATTGTCATGCAGAACACTCGGTATATACAAAAATGTAAACAGTCTCGCTGTATAATGATACAACCTCATTTGTCTTTATACAATCCTACGAGTTGTAACTGCATTTTTTCTTTTGCACGCTTTTAACGTGACTCAAAAACGAAGGCGTAAAGTATATGAACGTTATGTCTTTTACCATACAATGTTTCGAACTTATGTATTTGTTTTTAAAAGAAGGTTGCACGTGCTTCATGTTTTGTTAATATTTGTGATATATCCTTTTCTCGAACCTTGTTCAGTTTTCTTGATCTAAATCTTTGAAAATTAAATAAATTACCCAGTAATAAACAGGTTCCAGTATTGACACGATTGCCACAAAACCACACCACGATGTGTTCTCAAACGACATTTCGACCATTACGACCTAATCAACATTTACCTCACATAATACTGGTAAGGACCACGAACATTTTCATTTTATATATAAATTGTTATTATTAGCATCCCTACCAAGATTGTACTTCCTAAGCCAAAGCTTTGTTGACCCAAGGTCGACTACGATCTTTGACCTAAATATATGTACAGCCTATGAGTGGTCATATCTAACCTCTCTACCATGCTATATTATATATTCATAACGTTTACTTGTCTAAAACAACAAGTGAATGTTTAAATAGCAGGTTATCTATCTTATTTAACATATTAGACTCTAGTAGTATTATGTAACAGATGATGCTGATGATGATGCTGCTGCTGCTGATGCTGCTGATGATGATGATAATAATGATGATAATAATAACGTATGTATGAATGTACCGAAAATAATTTATCCTGCCATTTTTGCTCTGTTGAAGTCGGTATAGCAATCGTACTCATATGGCAGAATTAGACCCATCAGAGATTTCATTTGAAAAATCAATATCGGATTTTGCTATCGTTCACTGAAGCTGACACTGAATTTAGTCCAGGCTGTTGAACTTTTGACCCGGACAAAATTCATACAGAATTTTTTTTTGCATGCTGGCTGGAAATGGCTTGCTTAGGCACGAATCATAAAGTTCCCGAAGATTTCAGGTTGGGGAAAAGATGTTTGGGGTATTTTCTGCATTTTTTGATAATTTCATTGAGAATTTCTGGAATACCCACATAACTCTGTAACCATTCAATCGATTTTCAAATTATTTTACAGGTATGTCCATCATTATTTGATGAACGCATACGCACATGAATCTGGTAGTTAAATCAAAGGTCAATGTCAAATGAAGAGGTCAAAGGTCAAAAACGAGAACATTTCTACCATGAATTCATTATCTTTCATTTGCTATGTGCGCTCCTCCAAAGAATGTGTCTTTAAGTATTTCACATTTTCTTTGTCCATCAAAACTGGACTGCCATGTTTGTTAAGTAATGGTAATACATATCTTCCATCTGACTGTCTATATGATGTAAGCCTGTATAATAGCCTCTTCTACATCTTCAGTTGAAACTTGAAACTTGAAACTTTTAATTTGATTAAACGCCCATTTCTATAACAATATTCAATGGCGTTGTACATAGACACATGATAACACTTACTAAAAATATCATTTGTAATATAATGCTAAAATGAACTATTCAATATCACACACAGTTGGCATTAAATAAAATATTTGTATTAGATAACATTAATTAAAAGGAATCAGTTATAAAAATATCATTTGTAAAATAATGCTAAAATGAACTATTCAATATTATTCAATATCATTTATAATATACTGCTAAAATGAATAATTCAATATCACACACAGTTGGCATTAAATAAAATATTTGTATTAGATAACATTAATTAAATGAAATCAGTTATAAAAATATCATTTGTAATATAATACTAAAATGAATTATTCAATATTATTCAATATCATTTGTAATATAATGCTAAAATGAATTATTCAATATCACACACAGTTGGCATTAAATAAAATATTTGTATTAGATAAAATTAGTTAAAAGGAATCAGTTAATAAACTTTGTAATATGATGATGTTTAAAATGTGTAAAATAAGGTCTGTAATGAAGTCGAGTGTTTTGGATTTGAGCACATGATGATATTTGTAGTATAGTTTTATTTTTATGTCTTTATTTCACGGTCAATCTAGAATAGTGTATAAAAGTCTCTGAAATACCACGTTTTCAGTTTCCTTTTGAAATTGTCAGTTGTTTCTGATTTTCTAATATCAATGGGGAGTTCATTCCACAAGCGTGGGCCTACAGTACTGAAACTCCTGTCGCTGAATTTCTTCCTCTTGTTGAAGGGAACAGCGTAGCAGCCCTCAGAAGACAAATTGGAGCGCAGAAGACGCGTCGGCACTTGTTCTGAAAGGAGTTCTGTTAGATAGGCTGGTGCATTCCCGATTGAGCAGTTAAACATGAATGTTAGGATTTTACAAGTGTTTCGTGCTTTCACAGGTAGCCAATAGAGTTCATAAAGAGATTGTTTGGAGCTGTCAGATTTTCCTCGTTTTAGGACAAGTTTGGCACATATATTTTGAATTCGTTGCATTTTCTGGATTTCACTTTGCGATATTCCGTATAGGATGACATTGCAATAGTCTAGATGTGATACGACTAGAGGAAGCATGTTCTTTGAACATTAATGTCTCATCTAAGAATGAAACCCAGATAACGAATACAACCTTCTACCTCGACATTATCACCAGCTATATTGATTGTCTTGGTGCTACATTTGTCCAGTTTTAACATGAAATTCAGTCTTCGAGGCATCATTTTTAATTTATTTTCATTCATCCAGTTATTTATAGTGAGTGCACATTGTTCAAGTTCTTGGATAGCATTTGATTCAGAGTTCATTGATGAAGGACGGAAGCGTTTATTCGCTGTGCGATCATCAGCGAAGCCATAGACTGTGTTAGCTGGTGGAATAACGTCGAACAGCGTTCCTGCGTATGTCAAGTACAGCCAGGGACCGAGGCAACTACCCTGGGGAACACTACATTCTAGTGGACGTGCAGATGACAATGCTGAGTTAATACTTACTCGACAATTTCGTGGACGAAAGTACGTATCGATCCAGCTGAGTGCTGTTGAGGATAACCCATATTGCTTGGATAACACATCAGTCAAAATGTTGTGGTCCACAGTTTCGAAGGCGGCGCTCAGGTCAAGGGCGATCAATGCCGTTACCTCCTGTTTCTCCATACCGTCCAATATATCATTTACCAGTCTTAACAACGCAGACTCGCAGGAGTGAAAACGTCTGTATGCAGATTGGTTTTTAGGTAAAAGACTGTTTTCGTCAACATCAGTATTGAGCCTGAGTAGAACGGCCTTTTCAATGACTTTTGACAGGAAACAAAGGTTACTGACTGGTCTGTAGTTTGCAAGATTCAGTTCAAGTCCTACCTTCTTTAAAAGAGGTCTTACTATAGCCTGCTTCCATATTGAAGGAAATACGCCTTGAGCGAGAGATAGATTTACCAATCTTGTTATCAATGGTAGAAGTTCATGTAGAAAGGACTTTAATATATTTGTAGGTAGGACGTCTAGTTCACATGATTTCGTGTTCAATTCAGGTATTATCTTTTTCACTTCTTCCATATTGAGCTCTATGAATGATCCCAAAGAGGGTACATTTTTCAATTCGGGTTCAAAATGAGGGCAATCTTTTAAAGAGTCTCGAATTTTGTCAATTTTGATCATGAAGTGATCAGCAAAGTGGTCTGCTAATGCATTGTCACTTTCCCCACTTGGCATAGGGTTTTCTGTCTTCGTTATTGTCAATTCAGCAACAAACTTGTACAACTTTTTAGGGTCTCCTTTGAAGTTTATAACTTTCTCACTGAGCGTTTGTTGTTTCTCTATGTTAAGTTCAAAACTGTATTTACTGCGTGCTTCTTTGAATAGTTCGTAATGTTCCGGTTGTTTGTACCTTCGCCACAAACGTTCAGATTTCCGAAGTTTTTGTTTCAAATTAAGTACATTTTCAGTGAACCATGGTTTCGGAGCACGGGCTATGATGTTCTTTTCTTTGATTGGTGCATGTTTATCTAGGATTTTCTTAATTTCATCCTCAAAATGTTCAACAAATGTATCAACATCTGCTTGATCGATGGTAACTTTTGCGAGGTCATCTGCAAATTTCGTGTTGTCAATGGTTTTGTAATTTCGAAATGTTACGGTTTCTTTTTTGATATTTTCCTTTTCTACTTTGGTGACGACCTTCACAACACAATGGTCTGAAATGAATGGACCGGATTCACATGCTTTGATTTGAACACCATTTGTTACTTCAGTAATGACTAGGTCTAGAAAGTTTCCTCCAATGTGTGTGCTAAAATTAACATGTTGTTCAAGTCCCATGGCAAAAAGTGAGTCTTGAAATTCTAATATTGCGGTGCTGTTTTCATTAACATGCAGATTGAAATCACCAAGTATCATTAAATTTGAGTGATTAGGCATGATGTCTTCCATGAATTTGAAAAAGTCTAACACAAATTGGGAGTCAGTGGCAAGAGATGGTGGTCTATATATTCCAACAACATCGATTGAAATGTTCTTAAACATTACTTGCCAAATACCATGTTCAAAGGAGTATCTCACCCTGCTCTGTTTCCTACGTACGTTAACCCCATTCCGATAGGCTAGAGCGATAGGCGGTATGCCTCCTAATCGATTAGGTCGATTTACTGCACATAGTTTGTAACCGTTCTGGTTAAGGTCAGATGTTTCGATCTGGTCTTGTCGATCATTTGAAAACCATGTTTCTGTTAAAAGGGCGAAATCAATCTTTTCCTCCCTGAGATATTGGCCAATAATGGTGTCTTTACGAATAACAGAGTGGCAATTCAGTGTTAAACAGGTTACTTTTTCGTTGTGACGATTTTGTCTTTTTATGAAGGGTTTAGGCTCAGTATGTATTTTTATAATATTACAATTGTTAGGTTTGCATTGGCTTTCCTTACTTTTTGCATTGTAATGAGAATTTCTAGTTGAGATAACAACAGGTATTGACTCTGGTATAGATTTGATATTGTTCAGATTAACACCGTAATTTGTGTCCCATGTTCTTTTCAGATGGCTAATACCACCCCGGGCACTTCTGTATTTCAAAAGATTGAATGATTTTAGTAATGTCATTGTATCGCTGTCCGGTCTGACCGATTTAGTCTGTACATCCCTCAAATCCAATAATTGGTTTCTATTGTATTGAATAAGACACATTGTCCAGTGAGATTGTGTTCAACGAAGATTTTGAAGTTGTTAATAACAAATTTATATAAAATATTGTGCATCCACTTGTTTTCTTGAAGATTATGAGCTAGTTAAATGATAAATCCGAATAAAAAGCACTATTCAATATTCCACATATGTTCAGGCAATAGTATGCCAAAAATCCCGTTTCCACAATCACAGTATTTCACTAAATAATCCAATTTATCAGCACAAGAATTTATGCAGCCGACACTTGGCGCTACAGATTTGAGTTTACAGTTACCCATTGTAGTTTCCGAAAAGTTTTATTTGTTTACATACACTGCTTGTATTTACTGGGATGGATCATGGGGGTGGGGATCCAAACTTCATGTATTTTTTGTGAAATAAGTTTATTCACACTCTGTTGTCATTATTTATATCTCTAAGACCTTTCATAACTTTCTGTGAAAATACCAAGCCATTCACATTCGCGATTATTTTGACTTCTCATCACTTAACAATAGTATATGATTTGTTTGTCTATGTCATATAATACAATCTGTATGACAACAAATACAACTGCTTTCAGTTTTTAAGAAGACGACTTTTGGAGCCAGATCGGGCAATGTTACCAGCCTGGTTATGCACTGACCCTAGACGAACAATTTCGAGTACGAAATAAAGTACGGGGATCAGTTATTATGTGTTTGTTGCTTTGAAAGATATCTCTCACAAGTAGTTTTTGAACTATATCTCTTTTTCAGTTTTCTGTTTCAGTTCCAGAGATATCTTTATTGCGTAACAAGATATCTTCCAAGAAGTGATATCTCTTCTACTTACAGAGATATCTCTGTCACTGAACAGGAGATATATGTCTGTGATACAAGGACACCTCTCAACGTGTAAAAGATATCACTATTAAAACGAAAGATATCTCTTTGAAATTAGAGAGATATCTTTTTTCGGAATAAATATTAAAATGGCTTGCGATAAGAAAAACGTCTACGTCTGGTAGGAATGCTTTTGATTTGTTTACATGTACGTGAAAAACGAATAGTGAACAAAATGTATTTTGACATGAATACAAACCGCTAATAGAATTAAATAGCTATTAGTTAACAGCACGACTTGTCTTCGGAAACATAAATATCATCGGATACTGAATGTTATTTTATATAATCGTGAAAAGAGTGAGGAAAAGGAATTGACACTGATGATTCTAGTGCCTGGAGAATGCTTACCATTGATGTATACCTAGGGGCCCTAAGTCGATAACAAAAACATTCTTACACGTGTATTTAAAAGTCGGGTGGAACAATACACTTCTGTATTCGTACATCAATGAATTTCAAAGTCTGCCAACTTTGAGTCGACTTTAAATAAATGAATTGAATTGAATGTTTGCCTTGATTTGACTGACTGTTCAAAAGCTACTCATTAAGCCACGGATGATATTTTCGTAATCAAACTAAAATGTTTTAATTTTTAAAATTAAGCAAATACCACACCTGAAGTCGTGATTCAACCACAGGTGGCCGGCGCGGGGTTTGGACCCCCATCCCCCAGAGGCCCCTCCACAACCCTGGTACCCAATATAGTGATATATCAAAACAAAATGATAAAAAAAATTTTTTTTTCACTATATACATATAGTAGTAAATGTATAGCACTATCGGGTCCGGAAATCACGAAAATATACACTGACCTTATTCAACAAGGCCGTGTGTTCATAATTTCAGACCGATTTTCAAAAACTTGGTCTTGTTCAACGAAGAAATAAATACTCTGTAACATTTTGCATATATTTGGTCCATAAATAGCTCTCGCAAAATGCAGCGAGCCAACAAACTTGTAAATTTCAGTTTACACTACAATGTGACCGCTGTTACATTACGTTCGATTCAGTACACAATTTCATAACACTTCGTGATTCCCAACCCAGACCGACGTAAATCAAAAGAAAATCAACTTGGGTTTTGAATAAAATTCAAATTTGCGTACCAGGATATCTTATTGATACAATCTCATGCATTTGCAAGTAAAACCATTTGCCACATTGAAGACGAATGTGGTTATCATTAATTATCGGGATATGCATGAAATAAAATGCAATATTTATTTGAAATTTGCAAACGGCTTACTTTCGCATACATCACCGTCCTAAAATAGAGTGTGTTATTATTATTTACTTCAGTCTGCACATTTTCATCTCTGCCCGAGAATTAATCAAAACATTTGACAAAACCAAAAAATGGCTAAAAATTACATATTTTACGAAAAACGACAAAAAATAAAGTGTTATTTCAAGTTATAGATAATTAATAAAGTATCATCACGCCTTGAATGCCAAGTCCAAAAACTAGGTTTTAATGAATATTGCCAAGTATATGTATATAAACTGTTCATTTCATAATAAAGCGTAACTCCCTGTTAATACATAACATGGAAAATTAGTTCAAAAGCGGACCACTGAAAGTCTATTAAGCCTCAAACTGAAATTGTAAATGCTTATGCACGTTCAAACTGTTTTCACGCATTTTTATATAACGTATGTTAAAGAAAATGCGTAGAACACCTATAACATATTCGTAGAGACTATAATATATCCCGTAAGCAAATGTACACCAAATTTTGATCAAGAAATCACTTAGAAAATTAAAGTTCTTTTTTTTCAGAAGAAACAGGCATGAATACAATTAGGACACCATTGTAACGCAACATTTTAATTTAATTCTTCGTAGACCCGACGGCTGACGAAAATATATTTTGAAAGAAGGGTAGCCTTTGGGAATATTAAAACTCAAACAGTTTTCCAACAAGACGCTGATATCTAGTGTCGAGATTTTGTTACGATGGAGAAAGACCTGCATGCATGCTGAAGACCAAATGTTATTGCTATCAAAATAATTACGATATAAGACATTTAGAATATCTAAACACACGAATGAAATTTATATACTTTGTACGCGCCGATTCGACGTAAAAAATGGCTGTGCAAATGATACGCATTCTATCATTTCCCGTGTTTTCGAGTGACACTATGAGCAATTTACTGCAGATGATATCTGTTTTTGTTTTGTTTTGTTTTTAAATTGAAAGCATAACTGATGAAAATGACGTGGTCGGCGACGTAGAGAAATACCTTCAAATTTTCGGTTGAAATGACGATTTTTTGTCTATTTCCTTGACGTTTTCACGCATGACGTCACACTGTACATGGTCGACGTTTTTGATATTAAAAATATTATTTAATATTTTTTCACCATATATTGGAAATTAAAGTTTCAGGCACATTTATATACATAACGGGTCGAGCCCTTTGTAACAAAGGGCAGTCACTCTTTCAATAATTCAGTTTCATATCTAAGACTTATGCACAATCCAATGCAAACTAAAAGCAATCAAACTATTTTAAGTGAATTTTACAATAAACATTTTCTGAAGTTCTATTTACATCTTCAAATGGTTGTTTGTACATAGAGAACCACTCTCTATGCACGGACATCGGGAATTTCCTACTTTCCATATATTAAGTAAATCATAATTCAATAGTTTAGTATTAATTATACGCACGTTTAGGGACAATGCGATTAAAAGTTATATGTAAGGATTAGATACATTTGAATTATTGAACTGCTTGTAGCATTTCCCCACCCAACTTGCACAGTATACCTTCTTGTACAAGTCACTGTTGTTTAAGTAGCTTCAGAACTATCCGAAACGTATCAAAATTTACACATATAGAATTGGTTAAACAAATGATATCCTTTCGCAGGCATTTTTGCTATAAATATTTTAAAGAATGGAAACAAAATATAAGTATTTTGCAAAAGAGTAAAAAATAGGTATTTTTTAGTACAAATTCCTGATAGTTTAACAGAAATGGAAACTATATCAGAACAAGAGATATGTCCATAAATTTTGATATAGTAGTGATAGTTAGCAACATTGATAGAATATGCGATACTTGTAAGCACTTGCATGTGATAGGGTATTTTTTCAAAAGTTTGGCGGCCATCTTGGATTGTAGAGTTTCCCAGGCGGGAACTTTTGGGAACTTTGTGTTTATGGATACTACAGATATTGAACTTTCAGAAAACATAAGTTTTATTTCTGTATGAATTTTGTCCGGGTTCAGCCTATTTTGAGGCTCAACAGCCTTGACTAATTCGTATGCATCCGGAAATGAACGGAAGTCCTCGGATTATCCCGCAAGTGCACATTATTTCAGCCTGGGGCTTTTTGGTATTTTGTAACAAATTTGTTGCAGAATTGCTAAAGCTAGCGCAAAAATAACTTATTTTTGCATCCATAAATGAATATTGACAAATTATTATTTCATAATCCAGTATACAAATGTACCGTTCAGTTAGTTATTTAAAAGATGGGGCTAGGGGTATAAAAATTAGACGGTAAATTTCTTTGAAAAATGAATATGAATCATTGAAAGGATATAATTAATGAAAATAACAATTGGAAAATTGACCATTTGCGCTGAAAACCTTCAGTTTGCTTTTCAACATAAATATTCTTATTATCAGATCTAATCCGGATAGTATTTGCTTAAGGTTTAAGTTAAGCAGTTAATTGTAAATGCAGATAGACAAAATATGGTGATGTGCTTTTTATCGCACTCTTGGCGAACAATAACAAACTACCCACGTGACTTGAGTCGCCATCTTGAAAACAGAAAACTTTGCAGATGAAATATGAATGCATGCAATTTTTCAAAATAGATATTCTAGGTTTAAGACAGTGGGGTATACATTTGTTTACAAATCTTTCATAAATCGATGCATGACATTCGATAACAGTAAAGTTTCGATACTACAGGTCAGTCAGAAGATGCGGTGTCGTGTCAGTTTCTGCTTGTTCAAACATGATTTGTCTCCTTGCATTCTTTTGGGGCCATGCCTCAACATCAACCCTCACCAATTTCTAAAATATTTAGTTTTGTTTGTTGGCCCGCTGTGAGGCATTGTATCCCAGTTACTCTCGTTTGTATTTTATCCTGACCCTGCATAAGATAAATGTCTAAAAAAAGATCGACTTAGAAAATTTCGATTCTATTTTTAGTACATAACCTTCTATCTTAATTTCCGAAAATAAGACCATAATATTTGTATTTAGATCAGGCTTTCCCAGCTTATAAATACGCAATTGCGCACAAAGGAACTATTTGTTATGTACAATAGTGGTTCTTGTTTGTTAAATTCATTTAAATTAGTTTGAAAATAAATTGTCAAAATTAAAGCTTTACATCAAACTGATTGTACATGAAAAGAGTGTAAGGAAGTCTTTACTTTGATTTTATTGCACTATATTGATTAGCGTAGGAAGGAAGTTCCAATGGTTGTTGTAGGGCACAATCCAATTCTAGTGCAAAGACTATGAAATGTAATCACCTTCCAATTACTTTGAACTTTTCACTTAATATTAGTATCAAGTAAAGACCATCAGATTCTACATTTTATACCATGTGAAAATTAATAATAAGCATTCTATATCAGCAGGTAAGTAAGGATTTATTGCTTGACTACTGTTAAATTTTAACACTTCCAAAACTTACAATGGCAACAACGATTGGAAACTGTTAATACGTTCATTTAGGTTAGGATACTTTTTACCTCAAATGGTTCATTATAAGCACTAAAAGCAGTTAAAGCTGTTTTTTTTATTTGAACGGATATTTGTAAAAAATTAAATTACGTATCTGTTAGACATGGTTTTATTGTTTGATAAGTTCATTTTGCCAATTTAAAAAAGTATGGTTGTGAAATATAGGGTTTTCACAAGGGTAAAACTATTGAAATGCTTGATATGCAATTTAGAAACTAAAAATGATTTTATATATGAGGCATTAGGGAAAATGCCTTTGCAAAATCGTAAATATTTTAATATTTCAAAATTATGGATCAAACTTTTATACGCATGTGAAAACAAATACTTTCTTATAAGAAATGTTGCAGCAAGATATTGCACAGAACTCAAACAGAAGAAAGGTATTCATTAGTATGAGATTTAATCTGTTATATTGTGTCATATGAAGCTTGTCTTTCTTAAACGATAGATTTATTTTAATTAATTGTGAAATAGCGAATAATTAATGATCAGCTTTTACAAAACCGGTAAGGTAGATAGACCGAATGTAGTAGCACTCTGCTTACAGGCACAATTTAAGTCTCTCTTTCCAATCATAACTCAACATTGTAATACTAAGAAATCCCGAGTTTAATATGTTTACTTTTATCATCCTATAGACTTTTCATTGAGAATGATAGTTGGTCAAAGCCCACTAGTAAACTAAATGAAATTAAATGTAGTTTTTTGGCACAGCCGAAAGTTGATATTTTCAACCGCCAATGAAATGACAAGAAGAATGTATAACATTTTTTGAATTGAGAAATTTACTCTGTAAGGCATCTTTTAATTGGACAATACCGAATGAAAAATGTCAATAAAATACTCTTGCGTTTTCAGTCTCTTTCTTGACTGGTTTTATTATCTTAGTAGTACTACGTAAATAGTTAATATCTTTTAACATAAAATGTTGTTACCGCCAAACTAATGTTGTTACCGCCAAACCAATGTTAATTATAAGTGTTGAGTAATTATACTTTCTCGACCAGTGAAAAACGATCAATATTTTGAGTAACACATTTGATAAGAAAACCAAGAATCAAGTTTGTTTTCCTGATGCACATGTCGCGGGGGGAAAATGTGTAAGCTGCCGGTTAGCTCAGTCGAGAGAGAGTTCGCTCTTACAGCCTTGTATGTGAAGGGCTATGCGTTCGCATCCCGCTCAGGGTTTACACATTTTCTCAACCTGTGACATTTGGCGCCTTCTGACAGCATACAAATTAAACTTGACAGGATTTTGTACTATAAAATCTAGCTACCAATCGCTTTATATACTCAAAATTGCGCCGATCATCTTTTTTTAAAGATAGTTCTTGTTTTATATTCTGGAAGATGAATTCCATTTTGAGCAAGAATGTAACATGAAACGTGATTTAAGGAGTTAGTGTATTCAAATTACTGGAGACGTCCTAATATGTCAAGTTGACAATTAGAAACAAAGCATACCAGATGAATCATAAGAAATTTAAGTACAATGTACATATTAGAGGAGGCATTCACTGCTAGAACAAATGAGCTTACAATGGGTTAACTTTTTGACTGACATGGTAAAAATCTTATATTAAACGGTATTTCGATTCACTCGACATTTACTAGATTTCCGAAATGTCCTGTCTACCCAGTCATGCGTATAGCGGTACTAGTATTGCGGTCTGCCTGTCACTGGCCTTGGATGTGAACGTTGTTTAAATGGTATGTTACATCAGTTGGTTGTGAAATACAACGACCATAAACCCGTGGTGGCAAACAAACAATTCATTTGCACTAACACCGTAAATGGTGCTCCCGTTTTAATAATAACAGTGTCGAAAATATGAAACAAAACATACGTTACTACAACTATCCAACATGCCTTTATTTTCATTATATTGAAACATACGTTTTGCAGTGCCTTTTATCTCTATGTAGGCCTATGTTGATATTTTTAGACTGGCCATGAGATGAGTTAAAAAATATTTAGTCTTCGCCCAATAAGGAACGCATGTTTCCTTATTAAAAATGTCTGACCACTACATTAGAAAATACATCAAAAGAAGGATTGTGGTCATTGAAAATAGTGTTTTACGAACGTAGAAACATATATTGCTAATTGTACCCGCCATTTTCAGTTTCTTTGCCACATGAATACATGACATTTATAATCGTCTGCCATATTAACATATGTATTGTTGCGAGCTGGTAGTGTCAATTGTAAATATCGGTAGCGTTAATCAATATAAGATTCACCCGACCCCACAACACTATACTTCAAATACTTTGTATTGTGTGGAGACAGGATATCTCAATCTGCATAGACTAAATCTGCAGATGTAGCACTCCAACCTAGGTAAACTGGGTCTGCACCGTACAAAACCCGGCCCTTTAAGTCTGTATTGTAGACTATGACTGCAGTGTCTCTATAGATAAGTCTATACTGCGGAGTGGTGTAGATACCGTGGTCTAAAGTAGACTGTAGATGTAGAACTAACTAATTAACAATGTAGACCATGACATGACGCAAGTTGCCTTGCAATGTAGACTGCTAATGTGATGCAGGCTCTAGGACTGAGGGTAGACTATGATTGCAGTGTAGATCTATCGCTTCAATAGTACTGGTCTCATCAGCTGCTCAGATAGGATTTTAATTAAATAAGGGACTGGTCTCCAGAGGGCGTACAGCGTTGAACACTAAGTTTAGCAAAGGGAAGAGGAAGACAAAACTAAATAAGACTACTATTTGTTTATTCCCCTGTAGGGATTATTAATATCAATAAGTATGACTTGAATTTAAATATTGCCAACAACAAATAAATACAATGTTTTACACAAGACCAAAATGACGATCCGCATAAAAATATGCGTACAAGAAACTGGTACGTTTACAAAACCACGATAAACTTCGAGGATTCTGTCAACAATACAGGACCAAAGCTATTAATAAAGTATTTCACAACTGCCTTAATAATGCTGCATAGCTCTTACTTGAAAATTCTAATAAATATCTATTTGTTTAAATAAATTTAAAAAATGATATTTAAAAAGATTTCAGTAACTCAAAAATAGACTGACTGTGTTTAATAAAAGTGGAATCCGACTTTGAAGTCTGTAAGACAATTTCGAAGAAAAATAACGGGGATTTGCCCTTTAAAGCGACTGCACTCCAAATTCTTAGTAAATTTTAATTTTTTGGTAAAATCAATATATATTCAATTTGTCAGCATCAAGATTATTTTCTTTGTGTAAGAGCTAAAAATAAAAGGTAGAAAAAATATTTACCCGAGCCAGGTTTTGAACTCGGATCTTTGCGCTTACAAAAAATTTACAGCGGCTTAACCTACTACACCACAGTGTCAGCTGATTTGATGCGAGTTAAGAATATATATATACCAAAGAGCCCACCCCGTTAGTCACGGGGTGATATTTTCTACAATAAAAGTAAGCAAAACAACACATTTTAATTGTTTCTTTTGTTAGAAAACTTGTCACGTTATCATAATACAATGCCCCTGATACAGTAATGACAATTGTTTTCTTGAAATTGAAAATTTTCTTTTTTTAGCGTAACTTGTCCATCTGGAGTGCAGTCGCTTTAAGTGTTTAAAAATTTGGAGACCCCGAATAACGGGAGAGCAAGTATTTATACCACTGGTAAATGCACAAAAATACTTAGTGTACCCTACGAGTTAATGCGGGTACGCAAATACGTTCAGTGTGCACCAAAACAAAAGCGTACATGACATGAATGCCATTGGCTAAAAATGCGCACAAATAAACTTTGTGCTATGGCAACCAGAATTCAAGGTCGGAAGCTGTAATTACTTACTAAACTCAATAAAGTTAGAATAATTAAAGTAAACAGCTGGTATTCAATGTTATCTAAATAATTCTTACAGAAAAACTCCTTTTTATGCCTCTGTTTACATTCATTTTGGCAAAGAAACAGGAAACAGGTGCCTTCTATTGTTGCTAAGGAGAAATCTACCTC